>OZ012677.1:34793256-35440289 GCA_963942445.1 Argyra leucocephala | reverse complement strand
TTGTATCCATAAATATACCACCCGCAATTGTCTATTATATTATCAATAGAATCCATTATTTTACTCTCAATTTTGATGTATTGAATGAATGTAATTTCTATAAAAAATTCAAAACCAAATGCTGATATCTTAATTTTTTATTAAAGGTCAGGTCTAACTTTGTGTTTTTTTTTTTTTTTTTTACTTCTGATGAAAAAAATTTATTGACATTTCTGTATCAGCATTTCTGTATATTATCCTTCAATGTCCTTTTTATTTTGTTTGTGGTGGATTTTCTTTTGATATTTTGATTTTCTTTATTTAGATTGATGGATTTGATGGATATCGATTACAAAAGAATAGAAAAATCTGTTATTGAATCATAAATAAAAACAAAAATAAAACAAATACAAACTAGCATTTATTTTCATTTTTCGATTTAATTTTCTCAAAATAGTTTTTTTCTAATTTTATTTCTTAGAAAGTGGAGAAAAAAAAGTGAAGAAAATTCAAGAATAATTGCCTTCTCTATAAAAAAAATACTTAATCGTATAACCTCAGAACATTAGAACTTCCCAAAATCTTCATATATTTAATATTTATGATTTTTTTTATTCTTATTTGTTTTTTTTTCGTACCGATTACTATATCATGGCGACTTACAATGATTTATGTCCTTAAATATCAGGCTGTCAAAAAAATAAACAAATCCGCCTAGAATTTAAGATTTTTTATTTTTAAATATTGATTCAATCTTAGGAGTTATTGACGGGAATTATGTCTCAATAGTTTATCATATAAATTGAATTCAGAAAAAAATAAAAAAAAAAGATTCATCTTCAGTCTGCGTATATTTATGATAAGCAAAATATATAAAGCCTTTGAGACTAAATTCTAATATTTTAGTATCTTCATAATTATTGTTACACCATCACCCCATCAGTGGAGCATGGGGGCGGAAAAATGTATATTATAAAAGAAAAATATTGAATTATGGTTTTATTTGCATTGAGAAAAATGGAAATCCAAACTCTAAGGCATTTGTTACAAATCGGGAAAGTAGTTTTAGCCTAATTGTCTCAGTCTATTCAATTCCAGTTCGCGAGCTGACAAATTGTAATGCACGCCACTGTTAGTAAATGCTGCTAGTGCTAGTGCAAGGTTTTATAAGCAATTGTTTTAGGATATCATTCACTCTAATGTCGGCTTGTGCCGTAGTGTTGATATCATGTTGACTTAGGAAATATATAAACGATTTAAATAATCCATACAACCCATATATTTAAATATTATACAAAGTGCTCCCCAGTATTTAATTATTTTTTGGTAGATTTTCCAATACTTTAACTTTTTAAAAATAATAAAATCTTTTAATCTGTAGCTTTACTAATTTTTTTTTTTACTGAAATATCTGACAGTTTTTTTAGAACCTTGAAAAAAATAAATATAAAAAAAAAATCTATTAAGTTACGCACATAGAAATCAAATGTCACAGAGAAAACAAATTATTCTCTTGAGACAATAAAATCACTGAAAAAATATCTCGTATAAGTGTAGCCTTACAGTTTGTTAATAAAGACTTAGTTTTTTTTTTGAGACAATTGACATTTAAAAAAAAAAGTATTCTTTAATAGTTTTGAACTGTAAATATACCTATAGACAATTTTTTTACCAATTTTTTTTTATTTTTTTTTATTTTTTTTTATTTTTGCTTCCCTCTAATAAATTATGTTGCTTTTTTTCTATAATACAAATATTTGGTAATAATTTAAAAATATACAATTTACTTTAAGATATTTTTTTCAACTGGATCCTTGACACATAATAAAATTTCGATAAATCAAAAACGACGTTGACAAATTCTTGAACATCCTTTTCTGCTTATACAATTTTTATAATCGAAATTGATTTTTTTTATTTTTATTTATTTTTATTATTTAGTGCATCACGTATTTTATGTACATTTTAATTTGATTATAACAATATTAAAAAAAAAATTAAAATGACATAAGAAAAATCAGACTAAAGATGTTTTTGTAAAGATACAAATAAATGTTAAGCTTTATAAAATAGGGACAATCCTTGAGGCTTACGAGTATGGTTATTCTGTTTTTTTTTTCTTTTCTGTATTTTACAAAATATTATCATTTTATCAAAAATAAAAATTAAAGAAAAAAAGTTAAAATATAAAATAGAATATAAAAAAGATTAATTTTTTTTTTAACCATGTTAAGGATCCTTATTTTAATAGATTAAAATATTTCTTACACTAGAAATCGAAAATAGATAAATGAATTTTATAAAAAGTGCTTTTGATGCAATTACTCTAATTTAAATTCTAGTGAATAATTCATTTTTCTACTCTAATTCTTATTATATATTTTTGAATATACGATATTGTATGATATTATATAACACTCAGCTTCAATCTTTATTAAATCATTTGTTCCATTCACTAAATAATTTTTGAGTGTTATGTTAATTTCTGACATGTACAGAAAATATGCAGAGCTCCTTTTTTAATTCAAATTAAATTCACCTGAAATTCACTAGCTAGCTACATTCAAAATAGTCTTTTTCTTTTCTTTCTTCTTGTTCAATTTATGCTAGACTGACTTACTTCCATACCCACACGTTTTATATAAAAGTACAATTTTTTCTTCAACGTTTTGGGTGGTCTGCAGGATTGTAACAGTATTTATTTATTAATTTAACTAATATTTAAGTATTTATTCGGGGCATATAATTATTTTAGGATTTTCTTCTACTTTTTATCCATCCGACTACATTAGAAATATTTCCTAGTGTTGTCATTAAAAGACGTGCAACAAGTCTTTCAATTTCATTGTTTATGACTAGTTTTCAAGTGGCTTCAAATTTTCTCACTTCTGCAATGTAGAAAACATTTTTAGTTTTTCTGCTTTGCAATTTACTTTTCTGGTGAGTGTTTTATGGTCACTGGTCATCATATATACTTTGATCTTTATCGGCCTTCCGGCTCATAATTTTATTGTTCTAAATACTACATAGGATACTGTAAAATATGGCTTTAAACTGACTTAGTCTGACGTCGACTTAGTAAAGTTATATCATATAAATACATTTGTACAGACTTTTGTACGTCACTGTATGCATTCATATAATATGTATAAGGATTTACGGATTAGTTTTCAAGGTTTCAAGGTTTTCGAGGAACAAAATAAAAATTCTCAAAATGATAAAAATCTATAATACAATTTTTACACGTGTATGAAATATTTATGTTATCCTTTTTATGTTTAAAAATTAGAAAATAAGATCCTTTAACAAAAAAAAAACAAAACAACAAAAAATTTATTTTCTAACCTATGTACATTGACGTATCCTCTTTATAAAATTGGCATAAATGTCCTTTCGTTTTTAATATATTTTCTCTTTCCTATTTTAATCTCAATATTAAGTTTATTTTTAAAGTGTTGGTTGTCCATCACGTTTAAAAAAAATATTTTTTTTTTTTGTTTGTTTTCTTTTTTGTTTTGATATACACGTACAAAAATATTTGTGTCTAATGTGTAATATTAAAAGAGTTTACAAAAATCATAGTTAGAATATGCCTATATATTCTCTCGTATATAAAAAATATGACTCGGTTAAAAGTTATATGATATTTAACCACTTTATAACTAAACTTTTACAATGTATACAGTATTTTAAATTTGAAAGGACATTTGTGTGTACCTTCGATTTCCTTCTCCTTCTAATATACGTACTATATTAAATATTTTCTCTGAAGAATTAAACATAAATAAATTTACTTGAATACGAAAATGATTTATTGATCTAGGAAATAGGACAGAAATAGGAAGTTTTTCATTTTTTTATTGTGTTTGGTTGAAACTTACGATCATAATTCAAAAGTGGAGTGCTAAAGTTCGCTGGGTTGTTTTTTTCTATCTTTTTTTTTTGTTTTTGTTTTTGTTACTTTGGAAAATTAATGGGCTTTCAGCTTTATTAAAAATTTTGTGTAAAATAGTTTTTATTTCGAACATGTTCCATAGAATTATACCTTAATATATGATATTATATAATATATACAGATATAACATTTCTGTACTGTAGTGAAATAAAATTTAGAAATTTATGGAACGTGATTAATTAAAAGAAAAAAAAATGAAACAAAGATTATCAACTTCAACATTTTAGTATAAAGTGTTTTGAAAAAGTGTAACATATCTATACGAGTGTTCAAAGATAAATTTGAAATTTTTATTTTAAAAAAAAATTAGGTTTTAAAGGAGTACATCTACCTATTATTTAGAAAATGTTATTTAAATTAATTTGTAGCTTTTATTTATTATTTTGTTATTAGTCCTTGATTTTATTAATAAGTTATTTTTTTATATTTACTGAAAGTTCAAAATTTGATTTTATTTACAGTAATTCTTCGAGACATGTAATAAAGTTTATATTCAATCTTCAGAAGACAAGTAATTTCTGACTGTTGTAGACTTTCAAGAATCTGGTCTGGTTATAATTAATTTTAAGTAAATAATCTTAGAATAATAGTGTAAGTATCGACACCAAATTTAATTTTTTTTTAAGCTAAACCAAACCCTAGGTTTTAAATGATACCTTTATGCAAGAATGCACACCTTGGACTAGTCCAGGATTTGGGAAAAAAAATTACCTTTTATTAGACATTTTAAATAAATTTGTTAATACTACTCTTGAACTTTTGTAGATTGTATGAGGGTATATTTTTTCATTAAGGAAACGAGTTTGTTGGAATATGGTTCAATATTCAAGAAAATTTGACTAAAAAAATTTCCATAGCCTGTTTTGAACCTAGAAATTTGCACTGCGTAATGGTGGGCACTTGATGTCTCTCATGTTACTCGATGGTAATGTATTAGGCGTGGCATCAAAGCTTTTTTTTCATCTGAACAAATGCCTAAACCTACGAGATATGTATAAAATAGAGAAAGTGCTTCAATTTTCATGTGGCTCAAGTGGTTTGTCATTACGGTTATCGATAAGACGAACATTGTCAAGAAAATTTAATGTAGTTTGTGATGTACCGACCCTTATATCTGAATTGTACTCTAAATTAGGTCGTTATAGATATTAGTATTTTCTGGAGAGAAAAATACGTTTTGCAGGGACTGAAAAAATCTAAACAACTCGCGGCATTTTTAGCAATGTCAAAGATATGGTCAATTCATATCCCTTTATATGCATTCAAGGGTTCAGTTCGCAGAATACGTGCATCTTCGAATATTAAATAAATATCGAAAATATACTTCAAACTGTGAAGTAAGAAGAGTTTTCGATTTGCAATTCAATTGATACATTCAAATATATTTTTTACTTACTTTGTAATTACCAAAGTTGTTAGAAGAAGATAATGGCAGAAACTAACTTACCAAAACAACCTAGAGTGTATAGTAAACCAAAATTAATCGTTATATATATATAATAAATAACAATAATTATATCGGCATATCCAGCTTTATAGTTGGGAAGCTTTAGTCTTCATTGATTTTGTGTTAAAACAGATTATTGAAAAAAAATCTTATAAATGTTTGTACACGTTTTAGATTTAGACTTATTAAACATAATTATAATAAATAATCATACAAAACTGAAAAAAAAAATTAAATAAATTCAAAAGACAGACTCCATTTAAATTTGAATGGCAACATATTCTTTCACACGTTTTTTTAATATATCCTAATTTATTTTTCTTAAATCAAATTAGATTGAAGAAAGGACATTCAATGATCCACTGATAATTTTCTTTAAGTCAATTACTACTACTCTATTGCAAAACAGTTGGCCAACCTTTAAACTTATCATAACAATAAAAAAAAATTTGTAGGCAATTACTATCTATCTTGATACTATCTAATTGATTTTATATCGCATCTACTGAGATTTTATGGGAAAAATAAGAAAAAAAATAGAAATCAATATGCCAGTAGTGGAACAGATTTGAAACACACAACTTTTTTGCAATAGAGTAGTATATGTTTACTGAAATGAACTAAAGCGATGATGTTCACGAGACTTGAAGAGGCTTAAAATATATTTATTTTCCTTTAAATTTTATTTTTTTATTTATTTTTGTTTTTTGATTAACATCAATTTTTATAAAGAAAGTGAGAAATTAAAATTTCACGATAAAAAAAAACACAGGTGGACAAGAATTTAATACAAAAAAAAAATTTAAATAAATTTTCAAAAGGATATAATTCAAAAGTAACAATAATCGATCAAGGTTTATATTGTAAAGGAGAGATAATGGGCTGCAATTTCATTTATTTAATGGGATTAGAAAATTTCTTTGATTATAAAAAATTTAGTTCTTAATATTCATTGCAAGAGTATTAAATGTTGAATATTTTATGCAATTAAATTTACTTACAAAGTCTTTCAAAGGTTTTCTATATATACCAACGTGTTTTACTGACTTACCTAATCATTTGCATGAATTATTTAAAAAAATATTTTCATTTATTTATATTTTGAAATTAGTTCTTAAATTATTCTTATTTAAATTTTATAATTTTTCTACATTATTCGAGATATCAGTACGAACGTTTGTATGTGTGAAATCCGAAAAAAACAAATTTGTTAAAGTTTACCTTAATCAACTCTAAATTCTGAATTAGCCTATCCAATAATTTTATTCCAATGTTATTTTATGGTAACATTGAAAGGTTCTTTTACTTCATTACATAAATTGTAAATATTTAAGGTATATAGTTTAATCGCTATCACTATAATTATCTCTATATTATATTTGACAAAATCAAAATGCCTTTATTTAAAACTCTGAAACTCTAATTACTTCAACAAATCTTTAGAAACTTTTAATTTGATTATTCTTTTTTATTTGTATAATTTTTATTTGTAAATCTTATATTTAAAGGATAAAGTTTTTATATTCCAAATAAATTAAAAAAAAAAAAATGAATTCTCTTAAAATTCTAATAAATAAAAACTAAAATTAAAATGAATAAAAGTTTAAAAGAAATTTGAAAGAATTGTAAAATATAAAAAAAAACTAAATATTTATAATTAAATTCTTAAATTGGTTTTCCACTTACATGTGGTTATTGCGATACAGCACTAAACAAGGGTTTATATTTCTAATAATTCCCATTTAATTTAGTTTTCAAACACTTACAAAATTGATACTATGATATGGTAATTGGACAAATAAATTATGCTACAGTATTTAAGCTTAATGTCTTAATAATTTGAATCTTAAAATCTCGTAATTGAAACTTGAACCGAAATATTGTTGAATATTTTTTAAATAATATGTACTTTAATTATCATGAATTTATTATCAGAAATTTCAATTACCAAAGTTTTATATTAATAAGTGTTTTTAAGACTTAAACAAGAATCTAAAAATTGCAATGACATATTGTTACTTCTAAGTACTTACGATATACTTTAAAACTTTTGACATTTACTTTAATCTGCATAAAAAGTAATTCAATTTAATTTTAGTTATTTTAAGGATTTTAAAATTGTACTCATTACTTATTCTTTTTAATTCGTTCATTTTTATATTCATTTCAATGACTTTTATTTTATTGTTTTATGTAATCTTAAATATTAAAGTTAGAGCATTATGTAAGAATTATTATATGATGATCATAATGCCAAAAATATCAAGTAACTTAAAATTAAATGTTATTTCCAGTGTAGAACTCAAAACTGACATTTCTTTTCAATTCTATTTTAAATATTTTAATAACACTTGTGTTTTATTTTAAGTAATTTTAGTGATAAAAGTTAATGTAAGTTAACGTATTTACAAAAAAAAAATATATATATATTTTTAATATGATATAAAATATAATTGCTAAGTACTATGAAAACATACTTTAATGAAATATTTAATATTTAATTAGATACAAAAAATAAACCAGCACCTGAGCAGCTCCTACCATTAATCCTTAAAGAATATTAAGGTTTAAATTTATTTTTTTTATTTTAAATAAGTTCCTTAAATTAAAACAGCAATTGAAATAATTCTGAAATAAAAAAATACATAATAAATGTTATAGTTCAGTTTGCTCAATAGAGTCTGTGAGTTCTCAGTCTTGTCGAATCACAAAAATTACTCAAAATATTAGAATTTAAGTATATTTAATTTATTTTAATTCTTTTTTAATTGAATTTAAAACTCTTAGAATAAGTAATATTAATATAAAGTACTTAAAGTATTGAATAACAAATTAAGTAAATGAATTCTAAAGTAAATAGAATAATTTATTTACTCAATAGGTAGATTTAGATTAAATTTAAATTAGATTAGATTTAGATTAAAATCGTATTTAATTTCTATTAGTATTAAATAAGTATGTATAAGATTTGTAATAGAAGTATGGCACACATCCTACCCGGAAAAAGATCCTAATTTTTGGCTGTACATTAATGATTTGTACTCATGTACATACAATTGAAATAATAAAATTAAATTAAATTAAATAGATACAAATCATATAAATTTAATTCCTAATAATTATCTGCTCAAATATGTACTCAAAATTTACACTTCAAGTACATCATAAAAAATAAACAATTTTGTTTGATTACTTTAGTTTTGTTTTATTTAAATGATATTCCAATTCCATTTATTAATCTTCTTGTTTAGTATAAAAACTTAAAAGTAAGTACACAAAAAATACACTAAAGATTTTAGATTTATTGACTTGTTTAGGTACATTGATTAATTTGGTATTTAATTATAGATACAGCTTTACTCGAAAAGCAGAGGTATTTAGAAATATGTGTACTTGCATCGAATTTTGAAAAAAAGGTAAAGACATATTTCATTAGAATAAAGTGAGCGTAAATAGTATATAATTCATGCTATCATACTATCCCAAATAAATTTGTAATGCAGTACTTAAAAAAAATATTTATTATAGTATTCATTGGATATTTTCATAAAGTAAATCGGAGCATAGCAAGATCTAGCAAAAAAAAAATATGTGTTCATTTTGTAGCTCAGAGCCCTCAGAGCATAAAAATTGCGTTCATTTCTTCAATCATAGTGTGATCTCTATGCTCGTTACAAAATTGTCGAGCATCAAATTATTATCTGTCATAATTTGAGTAGTTGAAATTTAATAAAAATTTTTGAATTAAATATAGCTTGTAAATTTCAAAAAAATATTTTGATTTTTGTTAATTTATTTTTATGATGGCTGAATGTGAAGGTCAAAAATATGAATAACAAAAACAAATTTCCATGTTCATCACAACCTTAGCTCTGTCGTACACCTTTATTAAATCAGAGTGCTCTGAGTATGCTCGGACCAGATTAAACTCTGTAAACTCTGAATGCAGTGCTCAGAGCGTATGCTCCAGTTTTCTATATGAAAACACCCATTGTAATTTGCATCAGCATTTCTTCAATTTATGACTTCACCATTCAAATCTAATTAAAATCTTACTGAATCATGAAAAACTATTTTTCGATCACAAATTTCCGAATTTTACAAACTTAAAATCGAAAAATCAAATAATTTCAATTTTGATGCTATAGAAAAGTTTTTAAAAAAACAATTGTAATAACTTTTTGGTTTTCAAAAAACAGAAAAAAGCTTAATTTTATTTTTCCATTTCTCAAGTCCTTAAATATCCTTAAACAAATCGAAAAAATTTATTTTTCTTTTTGTTTTATTTAATTTTAAAATAAAAGTTGTTATAATATGGTTGAAGAAGAAAAGTTTTACTCTAAAAATAAATTCAATTTTATTATATCTCTTTTTTTTTATATTTTTGCATTGTTTCTTTTTCTCTATATTTGTTTATTTTTAACTTCAATATTTATAATATTTTGTTCTGCAAATAAACTTAGTTTTAAGGATAAACTTTGTTATAATACAGTCTAAATCTGGCAACATTAAATTTCATAATCCCATTTTCTTGTTTTCTTGTATACCAAATAAAAAAAAAACTGATCAATCTCGAGCTAAAGACAATGGAATTTTCTAATGTGTAGGAGTTATGTTTATGATTTAAGATTTTAAACTTTTCATATTTTTATTTTAAGATAAATGAGATAGTTAATATTATATAATAAATTATTAATGCGGAAAATAACACAGGAAAATTAATTATTGAAAGCAAAACTTAACTTTGAAGTACAAAGACCACAGAATACCATTAATTGTTAAATTATCACAAAAAATAGTGGATTATTTAAAACAGGAAAAACAACACACGCAATGTTTTCGTTATGAGTTAAAATGTTGTATATCTTTTAAAAATATAAAAAAAAAAAAAAACATGAATCTAAAAACTAGTTATGAGTTGTAAGGTAAAATAAAAACAAGTGCCATTTCAAACCTAAACTTTGAAACAAAATTGTTATAAACTTTTGATGGGACAAATATTCTATGGAATTATACATATCCTTCTTTAAAATCACTAATTTAAAAAAAAAAAGTATTTTTAAAACAAAAATTTCTTTGAACGGATTTTCAATTCGTCCAACATACAAGTAAAGTCACTACGTTAAAAAAAAGAAAAAGAAATCATAGTTTTGATTTTTGTATTGATTTTAAGTGCTCTTTACGTACCTCGCATACCATCTGTTTATCCAAATATATCGCTGAAGATGATTTTTTTGATATTTCTCTGTGTATTTGCCCTTCATTCTCATAACAAGTTGATAAGATGTACTATCTAAAATAAAAAGAGTTGTGTGGTAAGATTTGTGGAGTAACATAGTCGCAATTTTTTGCTTTAATGCCTCAATAGTTGATTAATCAATTTCTATTAGGGTTTAGTATCATCGTAAGCTAAAATACATATTACCTGATGTATTTTAGCTTACGGTGATACTAACTCTACTGGCTACGATTGAGAAATTACAAAATTGAAACTCTTTCATTAGAGTTTCATAAGACTGAAATTGTTAAATATAATTAATATAAATATACTCGTAAGTTAAATCTTCTTCATTATACAATCCTCTTTTTGATATTTCAAAAAATAACCTATAAACCTAATTACATTTTTACTTAGTTACATCGAAACAAAAAATAACTTTAAATTATCATTTAAAATTAAATTTTACAAAAAAATTAAAAATGTATGAATTCCATTAATGACATTAGTTTTAAGAGCTTAACTAACCCTCATAAATTCACACAAAATAAAATGAAATAATTTTCATTTGTATTTAAATTTTTACTCAACTATTTTTAGAACTTCTATTTAAAAAAAAAGAAAATTGAATTTTCTTTTGACCAACAAAACATTATAAATTATTACAAAAAAAAAGAAAAACAATGGAATATGTATAGAGCCTTAGTTTCTTGATTTAATGAAAATTTTAATAATGTATGAACCAGAGTACCAGAATTAACCAGTTAATTTAACCTAGAAAAAAAAGGATATTCTCCACATTTAAATGATAATAAAAAGTTTTGAAAAACTTTTTATTTATTTTTTTTTTTAATAAACTTTTCTAGTTTACCATATGAGTGAGTTTTTTTTCCTTTTTTATTGTTTTGTTTGTTTTTTTGATATTGTAAAATATGAGTAATTTTGGAATATTACAGGACATTTGAGTATTATTGTAGTTTTTCTCTTAATTAAATTGAAAGTTTATTTTAATTTTATAAAACATAATTCATTTTAGCAGTCCATATTTCATTATATTATTTCTTCCTTTTTTGATCCTTTTTTGTTCTTTAATTAAATTTAAATAGCATAGAAGAAGAATATTTTCATACATCATTAATGATATGGGGAAATTAGCAAAAAAACAAAAAAAAAAGGATACAAAAATTAAAGTGTTTCAATTCAAAAAATAAAAAGAGTTGTGTGGTAAGATTTGTGGAGTAACATCAAGTATCAGAAACAAATTCTTCAAGAGGACTTTAATTCAATTTTTTAACCTTCATTAAGTTTTGATATAATATGAAAGCTGCTCATACCGCTGACTTAATACTAGATTTCAATTTGATCTATTGAAGTCATTTTCATCATTCGAATTCAACTCGAAATATGTATTCTTAAAATTGAAATTAAAAATAAATTAACTTTTTTGAATTAGGGCTATATTAGTGAAGTTATCATCATTAGTATATTTTCTCAAGTTGAAATTCGGTTGTGGAATTTCTCATCAATAATTATTTTCTTAAATTGTTATATTGTTGTTTAAGTTTTTATGAAAACTCCCTGATATAAATATTTTGAAAATTTTTCCTTACTCACTCAAAACTGCTATTATAACTCCAATATTTAAAACTGGCAAAACAAAGAGCGCATCTAAATATAAACCCATATCAGTTCTCAGCGATTTCTCGAAAATTTTTGAAATGATTATTAAGCAGCGTCTAAACTCATTCATGATAGAAAACAATTTCTAAGATAAAGACCAATACGGTTTTGGAAAAAATTCAAATACGGCAGCTGTATACCTTAGTTTAACGACAACTACGTTAGAACTTGTAAGTTAGAAGTTTAATTTACACTAAAAATTATATTCATTACTAGATCGGTGCTATATAGATCAAGTAGGTTCTTTGTATAATTGAGTGTTCATGATATTTGACAATTCGAAATTATTTCAAGTGTGTCGATATTTTATTTCGAAGTTCAAAGTCCTTTAGATCTGAATTTGAATAATTCTCTTGCCAAATATTTTTTCTACACTCTCTGGTTAATTAAACTGAGTTTTTATAATTCGAATAAGTCGCACATAGATTCATAGTATTGAAAATTGAAATCTACTAACTTGACAAAATATAACTGATATTTAACATCTAAAATCTAATTTAAATTGGTTCTCTTCTACAGTAGACCTGTTTATATTAAAGTGAAAAAGGGACATTTTTTTCTTTACAATTTTTATTGAAAATAATTTTCATTTAAGTAGAAATTTTTCACATATTATTATCTCAACACATATAAATTATATAAATATATATATAAAATATATTATATAAATATATTATATGAAAATTTAATTTTTATATATTACTGTTACATTTTCAAGTAAAAGATTTCATTTTATTTATCATTTGAGAGTTTCACGTACTATTCTCATATAGTATCAATATTTCCATTACAATGGCATTGGTATATGTAACATGTTATACACTCATAGATCTGTTGTGAATTTGTACTGTAAAATGAAAATCTCACATTGGTTTTAATAATAAAAAAAATAACGCACGTGACTTTGAAAGATTTACCAATGATGTAAAAATGTTTTATTATTATTTAACGAGATCTATAAGGAGAATTCACAACAACAAAATTCTGTTCAGTACTTTTAAATTTGGTTCTGTTCATTATAGATTTTGTGGAATCATTTATTTGAAACAGTATTAATAAACTAATCTTAACCTTTAAAATATTAGCCCTTAGTATACCCTTTAATATAAACCTAGATGTGACTATGTTTCTTGATATTTTTACTTTAAATTTATGTTACAGGAGACTGCTACTCTATCCTAACATAACTATTTCAAGACATTTTTATATATTCAAATGTAATTTTAAAGTAAAAATATTTTAAATAAATTTTATAAACTTTTGTTTACAAAATCTACAATAATTTTTTTTTAATTTCAATTTAATTGAGTGTAACTGAGTGAATTAAGGTATTTCAATGGTTCAACATACCAAAAAGAAAATTTTAAAATTGTTAGTATTTATAAATTAAATTTATTCAAAGTCCTTCATAAATTTTCCACCCAAATAAATGATTTTATTTTTTTTACAATATTTTTATTCTGTTCATTACAAAAATTTCAGAAATACCAAAAAAAAAAAATCATTCAATTAAATAAGGGTTGATAATAAATGGTCATATTTAAATTAAACGACTACAAAATCCTTAACTTACAGTTTTTCAAAATCAAAACTGTTTGTTTTTATTGTATTCATTTTTATTATAATAACAGTTAACTCTTTGTTGATACTTCAACACTGTTTACCACAATTCACGGAAAAGCTAAATTTAAATGAATAAAGAGAAAAGGACATTTTACTTAAGAGTTGAGTACAAAAGAAATTAAAACAACAATTCTTAAAATTAATTAGGACAAGACAATGTCTTTCAATAAAATACGCAATAATTGTTCCGCAGCAAAATTACACCTCAACTAAATTTTAAAGAAATTTGTTTTCTTTTTTTTTATTGTAATTTTTTTTTTGTTCTATTTTGTACCAAACCCCTCTTCCCACTATATTTTCCATCATGTTTAATGGATGTAAAATGTTATTTTAAAAGAATACAAAAAACAAGAGAATCTTCGAAAAGATTTCCAGGAAAACTTATTTCAGTGTACCTAATACATAATTTTTGTTTTTGTACTTTTATTTCTGTTATATTTTGTCTTGATACTCAAAAAAGGTCACTTCGGAATCGGAATCGATGCGTAAACAATTTTTTTAAGTATATTTTTCTTTTCATTATTATTCTTTAATTTTTTTTATGGTGCTACTTCTGACCCCATCTCATTGAATAAACTTCTTTTCATTAAAAATTTTACTATTAAAAAAAAATTAACATAAAGTAAGTAATATCTGTTTGTAGGAACCCTATAACATTCAGTCAGAGTGTTTTTTCTTGTTATTTTTTTTTATTCAAGACGAACGGTCTCATATCGTTTTAACAAGTTTCATATTTGACGATGTTTGTGTTTCAGACACTGAGTTCCGCAGTACTCCATCTACTTGCCTATCAATTCCAAAAGATCCCAAGGTCGATGCCCAATGAAAACAAAATGTTTTTTTTTGTTTTTCGGCCTAGAACTGTATCTTTTGTCATTAGGATAAAATAAATTTTGAAAAATATAATGATTGGTAATATAATCTGATTCCTGACAATAGTAGTAGTTTTCCACATTCATTAAGTTGGTATACCAGAAAAATTAATAAATAAATACTCGAATAATAGTACACGTTCCCAATTTATGGAATAAAAAAAATAAAAATGTGCAGTACCGTATTCAATGTAAGGAAAAGAGTCTATTTTAATGCCTGTTAAAAACATAAATCCCTGTCAGGAAAACAAACTTATATTTCTTCAAGAGTTGTTATAGTATATTACTACTATTTAATATTCAATTTTTAGTACGGTCTGTATTTAATTCTTCTATAGTTCAAGGTTAAATCGAATCAGATATTTTCATTAAATTTCGTTTACAAATTGAAGATGCAATGCAAAAATAAAAAAAAATACATTAAAAGGAAAATAGCAACACGCACACTACTAAAGATTAGTAAATAATACTGTCGAATCATATTCGCAACACATATATCTGCTATACTTTTACATTATAAAGTACCAGATTTGAAAATTTGAAAACCAAAAATAGCAATCCGAAGTAAGACAGCAGCACCTCTTCACTGTATAAAATTATAGTTGTTCACTTTATTCTAGATACTTAAATGCGTTGTCAGCTCTGCTTTATTTCATGAAATGGTCATCATTGAAAACACTTTATGGGAACTGTATTTCATTAATTTGACATCACAAAAAATTTATATTATTTTCAGGGAAAAAGGATTTTGCATAGTTCAAACGTATTTGAAGATTTTTTTTTAAAATGTGAGAAAACAAAATTAAATTATTCGTCCTGTTGTGTAAGACTTTTGAATTCTCTTTTAAAAAATGTTCTAAAAATTTATTGTTATTTTTCAGTTCCGAAAATTTTCAAAACGCTACATCAAATTTCCATTATGTACTAAAATCAAATAATGTTCATGATTTAATTCAATGCTATAACATTTAAAATTCTCTGGAAACGAATAGGAAACATTGTACAAAACAAAAAAATAATAAAATACCTTCACTTCTTTCTTTATGTTAAAACATGCATTATTGTTGTTATTGAAACGACAGTATTCAAATAGTGCAAAAAAATTAACAACAAATTCACTATGAACAGAAAACATTTTTGTTTACATTTCGCGATTATTTAATTGAAAAAAAAATATTTACTTCAACTCTCGAGTTATTTATCAACAAAATGCATTGTTGTTTTCTTAGCAATCATTGTATACGTCTAGTTAAAAAATAAAACAAAAATCCCGATATAAACAGTTTTTCATTCGCTATGTGAGTTACCAACAATAAAGAGAGAAAAATATATTTCAAATTATCGTTTGTCTTAAAACTTAAAAATTAGAAAAATTGAGATACATTCAAATTCTTAATTATTGATAAAGCTTATATAATAATTAAATGGATTTATAGAATCATTATATTTAATTTGAAATGATTTGAAAAAATTACAGTACAAATATCTGAACTGCTGTTAAATGATGGACATTTAAAAGGAGAAGTAGCGAAAGTAAATACTTCTTCATATTATTTTAATTTTCAATTTAAAATTTCACCCTATATATAATATGCACATACATCTTAGCATACAAAAATTTTAATTCATCAAATTGCGAAAAATCACCCATGTAAGGAGTTTTCCTTTTTTTACTCGCCAGAATTAAATTTTTATTTTTTTCTTAATTTATTATATATGCGGTTGTTGTCTAAGATAAAACAATAAAAAAAAATTATATTATAGTGCAATGAATTAATTGAAATGATTGTAAACAATTCATAATGAGTATTACGATTTTTTATCAAACACCCTCAAATTTCAAGGAGCGGGCACGAATACCAATAATTTTTATTGGAGAAACAAAGATTGACTATTATTTTTTTAAAGCCAAAGCGTTCGGACGTTTAACACATTGGTACCGTTTTGTTTGGTTACTATAAAATAAAATCAGAACGGAAGGAAGGTATAAGATAGACCAATAGGCAGTTGTAGTATAAATGTGTTAATATTTTGTTTAAGTTTCTGTAAATTGTTAGTTGAACGTGAAAACACAACTGAGGGAATATGCTTTAATTTTCACATTCGGAAGCTCGAACTATAACCGAATTTCCGTAACTGGTTTTATGCCATCTTGGGATTTCCACAGTGAATGGATGAGCACTTGTGACTCCTCTTTTTTCACTTTGAAATTTTTTTAAAAGAAGAAGCGGTATTTTTATTTCTATTGAGCATATTTTCACGCCTACGAAGTACATATTAAACAGAGAAAGTGCTTCAATTATACGTCGAATCAATGTTAAAAAGAAGTTAAGGATCAAGTTACGTTTTTGTCGTCGGTTAGACAAATAATGTGATTTTGAACGCGGTCAAGGTAGTCTAAGGTTGTAGGGGAAGCGTAAGCCCAAATGGTATGAATTATATTCCACCTTGGGACGTAAAAATGAATTATATATATATATATATTAAGGAGTTCTAAAGTTGAACAGACAGCTTTACATCGACTTAGACAGCAGCCGAAACCCTTGGAAAGAAACATTGAGTTCGAATCCTAAAAGTTATTGTCAAATAAAACAGTTTTGAGTTTTTGATACGTTAAATTCAACTCTATCTTTTTTGTCGCAATCAGAAAATTTAGTCAAATAATCGTTATTTGTGTTCTATTACCAACTTCAGCAACTGTAGCGTTTGATTTACGGAGAAAATCGAAGAATGGCTCCAGAGTAATATTTGTAATCTATAAATTGAAGGTTTTTTTTAGGTAAATTGTTGATGAAAATTAAAAAGAGAGTGGTTGAAAGAAAAAAATTCAGAACATTATATCAGACGGGAACTAAGATACGAATCGAATGACTCGAAAGAAAACTTTCAATCCAATTAGAACGATTATACAGAACAAAGAAAGTCTTACACAATTGTTGAAAAATAATTTATAGTATTTGTCATAAAATAAATTGATGAAAGCGGTACACGCTGATCATTTTCCGCCGAACCGATTTTACAAAATTCTATATGTACATTATTTTGAAGCAAACATATCACAAAATTCACACCTTAATGATTTACTTCTTAAACAAAGTACCAAAAAAATTTAATTTTTTTTCGAGGTCAAAGTGATTGTTTGACTGGTAAAAAATAAACTAAATATTGAAGCTAAAAAATATATAGGAAAAAAAAAAACACAAAAATATAAACAGTCATAATGCAGTAAAATGCCGATGACAAAAAAAAATATTATCGTAATGTGGTAAGTTATATAAATATAAGTACGTAAATATAGAAAGAAATAAAAATTAAAAATACTAAAACACGTACCTAAGAAGAATGTCACAGTTGTCCTTATTTTATTAACACGGTTACTTGTATTATGCAATGTATTTTTTTTTTAAATTGTTTATATTTGTATTTTAATTCGTTTTTTCGTTGAAATTTATTAGAAACCACAAACGTGATAATGACATAAGTCCTGATTTAATTTAAAATGTTTTTATTTATAAATTATTGTCTACATCTGTTTATAATAAATAGAATTTCCAATAAAAATCTAATAATAATAATTATAAAATGCTGCAGTGAAAACACTGATGAGAATGTCAATGTCATTTATTTAGAAATGAGACGTAACAATTGGGGTTATTTTCTCATTAAAATTAAATAAATTATATTTTAAGTCCAATAAATTAAATTAGTTTCTGCTAATAGTGCCAAAAAAAACCCGCATTTTGAAATGCATTGATTTTTTTTTCTTTTGTTGAACTTTTTATCATTTTTCATATTTTGTTAATATTAATCTGGGTGTATATAATTCATATACCTGTGAGCTTATAATGTATTTGAAACTTTTTTTAGCCTCATCTCACATAACATTTTTGTTTCTTGGTTCTCTCTTAACATGACATCTGATCTAATTGTGATTAATTGATTGATTTATTGGATTAACAAATTAAATATATCAAATTACATAACATAATTAGAAAACACTAAGGGCACGTTTCTTTCAATACACAAATATATTTTGGATGTTGGATAATTTTCATTATTTTACGAAATGAGATGATTAACCTGTAATACTAATTTTCTTTATATATTGTTGACTATTCTGGTCGTTTTGCAAACAAAACCTGAACTAGAAAGGTTTTATGCAATTTTTTATAAGTCTTGGTTGATAATTTTTCTATGCGTTCTTCTAAAGATCTCTATTCTTATTGAAAACACGAATTTTTCTCTTAATCTGTCGCCGCTATTATTGTTAGTTCCTGCTGAATAAGTTTGTTTATTACATACTGTGAAGTATTCTCTCATTATCATACGAAAACTCATAATAGATACAGAAAATAGATTATTGTTTTCTTTGAACCATATCTTTTTTTTGAAGTAAAGATCAAGGCAAAATATGAACAGAAAAAGCATGGTCTAGTGTAGTATGTGACACAATTTCCTTTCTTGATCAGATTTGTTTCCAAAGTCTTTTATGGTTCCTTTAACGAAGAGAAAAGATCAGTGCATCCATATGACTACAGAATTATACCTTAAAGTCAATGTCAAAAAGTTATTCAATAAAATTTCTGGAATATTAAGATAAGAATGTCTACAAAAGGGTCGACTAATTTGAAGCTACAACACCCAGAATAAATTTAATAGTTGTTAAAAAATTTCCAGAATTTTTGAAAAAAAAAAATAAAACTGTTTTCATGCAAATACATCAAATCTCGAATCAGAAACAACAATAATTAAAAATGACATACATATCGACTTATTTACAGCAACAATAAATTTTTTCATTTTTTTTTTTTTTTAAATTATTCATTTTAATTTCATGTAGAACCATTCTTCATTTAAACCCGTAAATTTTATAAATAAATGTATGTAGTATGCATGTATATATAAAAAAGCATACATATAGTACATATGTACTTACGTACAGTAAAAGAAATTAAAATTGTGTTACTACATTTTTTTGGTGGTTGTTACTAAATCGTATTGTGGCAATACTGGCAATGATTGAATCGATCCTTGCAATAAAATTTATAAAAACATCTACTTTAGAGTAAGCACGAACAAAAAATTTTGTTTTATTTTAGTGAAAAAAAAGTTCTTTAAATATTTCAAAAAATAGTTGAAAACAAGTATTTAAAACATTCATGCCGTGAACGGGTTGCAATTAATAATCAGATAATATAATCACCACACGATGACCATACCATATTCTGTTGGGGAAAAATTATGGAGTAGAAAATAATACGTTATGTACATGGTGCTTTGAAAATACTTGATTGATAGGATTAAATAATGTTCAATCTGTCTTAGAGGAAATAAAAAAAATTGGTATTTAATTTTGCAATCAATTATTCAAGAAATTGTTTTGTACTTTTAAACATATTTCTTTTTTTGTATTATTCTTGAAAATCTAATTTTGAATTTCCAGATTAGGAAAATCTAATTTTGAATTTCCAGATTAGGATAATTTTTTAAGTAATATAATATGTTCCACTTTTTTTGACTTCTTGTTTCAAAAGCTTTACAGTTCGATTTCAAACTTAGCCTTCATAATCTTTTAATAAGGATAATAGATATCAAAATTATATATTTAAATTTTTTTTCACTGTATGTAAATATGTGACATAATATTATTATGTACCCATTTCATATTTTTAATTTAATATTTTGTTTTTGTAAACATTTTCCAAAGAATATTGTAGTAATATTCAAAATTATCTTAAAATATCCTTGTAAAGAATTAAACACAAAAAAAAAAAATAACAAAAAATGTAAAATCCTTTTCTTATTTATTTTGCAAGGACACGCTCATATATTATCATATATCTTGTATTCATCTCTAAATTTGATGTATTGTAAGGACTAAAAATATCGTATTTTTTAATATTTTGAATTGGATATTGAAATTTCAAAATAATCATATTATTTGAATTTTAAAATATAAATAACAAAAAAAAAAAAATTTGGTTGAAAATGAATCATTTTATACATATTCGAGAAAATTCATTTTAAAAGGACTTTAAATTCTGTATACGTTTAAAATTAAGTAATATTTTCTGAACAAGGATAATAAATTGTTTCACATAGAAAGAAAATTATAGTTTTTGTACGAGTGTTGTTTGTTTTACATTTCCCTTTTTGTTTCTATTTTTAACAATTTTAATCTTCGAGAGAAGGAAAATTATCCTTTATGTTCTTGGTTTATATTTTTTTTTGTAAATATTTACTATACTCAAAATTTGATTTTATTTTAATTTTTTAAATATGAAATTTTATTTATTGCTGTGTTCTGTAAACAAAAAAATCTACAAATATTACATATTGTCTTTGAAAGGTATATATAATTATGAATATGTATATATATATATATAACGTGCATATCCAACTAATTTAATATGATTTAAAATTTTTCATATTTCATTTTTTCTACACAATTTTTTTGTTTCATCGCTATAAGGATATTAACTGTAATAATAGAAATGTAGAGTAACAATATTTACTCAAAGTCCTTTTTAACGTTTTTTGAATTGAATTAAATCTATTAAAAAAATAAAATGTATATTAAAAAAGATGCAGCCACATTCAGATACTTTGAAATAACGAAATAAAGTATATTGTTAGAGTTAGGAATTAAACCGTAAAGGCATTGATTTAGTTGATAACGTGAAGTTATATAGAATAATAGTAAATTGTCAATAAAATTATTAATATTCCTATAGAGTAAAGCTTTAAACTCTAAATTCAAAAATAGGTGATTTTCGAAAAAAAATTGTGACAAAGTTCAAATGTTGGTAGGTTAGTACTTATAGAAATGGTTAATTTAAGAGGTCTACATAATTTTTTCATTATAAGAATCAAAGCTTAGACTAAAGGGATCTTTAGATGTTGCATAAATCTTTCATCGGCTTAGAAAATTCAAACATATTTGTAATGATATTGTAAATGAATTTTTATAATTACTAATACATCCAAAATATTAGAAATAAAATTTTTGAATTTCTCCTAACATGAATGGATTTTTGCAAAATCTCTAAAATCTATAATAAAAATATGATAAAATACAATTTATTGAAGAACAATTTATTGTGTGCTCATGTTACAATATTATTTTTATTTATTTATTTCTTTTCAATTTTATTTTATCTATTTAATAGAAATCCCATCTATTAAAAATAAATTTGTTAGAAAATTCTTTTTCTAAATTAATAATTCCAAAATGAAATATAATAATGTCATATTATCAAAATACAAATCTATTAAAAAACAAATGCACATTAGCAAAGGGAATAAAACTGGGAATTTTTTATAGCACTGCCAATTAAGTACTGCAACAAAACATTAATTTTTTTTATGTTGTTTATTTATCAAATTTATATTAATAACATAATATTATGTTACAATTATTATTTTATGTTACAAGAAATTATTATACAAAATTTCATTTCCGAAATTATTTGGAAAAATTGAATTAAACAATTTTAATTCAGTTTACATTTTACTTCATATTTTTTGTTTAAATAAAACCGAAACATTTCTTATTTTAACTCATCAACAATTTTTTTCAAACACTTCAATTGACAACTTATTTATTATTTAGGAAACATATCATTTAAATTTTCAGAAAAAATGCGCAATGGAAATTAAAATTGTCTTAGCTCTCACCTAACAATTAATTAAATTCTCACAATGTAAAATCAAGAAGGGACTTAAATTTGGGAAATTTTTTACCCAGAATATTTATAAGAAATTTTTAAAAAAATAATAAGAGAATAAAATTTCTCACAAATATTAATTCAAATAAAATTTAATTCCATATAATAAAAAAATATGTTTTTTAATGAATACATATTATAAAGCTATGAGTAACCTGTCATCCAATAATGACGTTGCAATTTATTTTTTAGTATGAAATTCTGAATGAGTTTTTTTTTTTGTAGGTTGAATATTATTAATGTGCCACTTTTTTTAATTGTGCCAAACGACTTGCCTTCACTCTGAACAAATGAGTTATCTGGGTAATTGCAACAGAATTTTAATTTATCAAAGACTGTAGTACTATTTGTTTTTTAACAAAATTACTTCATAAGACTCAATCTATATAACTCTGTGAATTTCATTGAATGACTATATATATAGTCTTTTATCATAGTAAATAATATGTATATATAAAATTTAATTTCCTCAGTGAAAAAGCAATAATTTTAATTTATTTTAATTTTATATTTTCGGTTTGTTTTTTTGTAATTACATTTTATTTTCAAAGATTATTAAATTTTATGAGGTGGTAAAAAGAAAATAAATTTTATTACCACAATTTTTATTTAAAAAAAATTGCAGAAAAATCAAAACAATAATAATCAAAAAGAAAAATAATAATTTTCATAATAATAATAATAATAACAAAAATAATAACAACGGAAAAATAAATAAAAAAGTTTGCAATAAAATATAATCGAGTTGAAAATAAAAACATGAAAGTTGAATTTTTGCAATAATTCCTCTATGTACAAATTCACAACTCCTTTTTATAAAGAAAAAAAATAAATAAAGACAAATCATGATGAAAGCAATGAAAAATGAGATAAAAATTTGATTAATGTTGTCAGAATATATAGTAAAGTTAAGTAACAGCAACAACAACAACAACAACAACATAATAACAAAATTAAATTATCATCATTTTATTTTTGTCTACAGCAGCTTAACAGTCAGGCGCATTTTAACAATTTTTGTAATTTGATTTGTATAAGATTTTTTGTTTATTATTTTTCTATAGAATATCAGAGATTGTCTAGTTATTATTTATATTCTGAACTTGAAGTTATGGTAGTCTACTATGAATAATTAATAAATAATTAATTTTGATAATAACATTCTAATACTCACTAATTAAAAACTAACAAATTGAAACTGTAGTGTTCCACCAAAATGATAATGATAAAAATAAACATTTAGATTTTCAGTATGTAAGGGATGTTGTTTTAATTTGGGATTCATTTTTAGATACGTAAAGAAAATAGTTATTCATTAATTTGTAATTTATTAATAAAAATGTTAATTAAATTTTTCCTTTTTTGGAATAGTAATGGAATAGTAATGTAAATGGTTTAATGAACTAAATAAATAAATAAATAAAAATACATTTGATGAAGATGAAAAAAGAACTAAGAAAGTGTTTTTAAGTCATTTCAAAATAACAAATGCGTTTTGATAATTTTCAATTATTTTAAATTACTAATAATTTTAAAAATAATAAATGCTTTAGGAATATGCTTTAGTTCAAGAAGTTTTGTAAAAAAGTGTAATACTGAGTACATACGAGTAGGTTTGAAAACTATTGAAAACTAAAACTAGAAAAAAACAGTTGTAGCAACTTTATATAAATCTAATTCGATGCCACTTGATTCACATTAAAATTAGTTCATACTTCAATGTGGAAGCTAATTCAACAGTTAAATACCATTTTCTAAATTTTTTTCGAGTTGGAAGAACATCATAATATAAAGAGAACAAAAGTTACAATTTCTGAGATTTCAGTCGTTGCAGATCAAAAGTTGGAAAAGAATTGTTAATTTTCAAAACTATAAAAAAAATTATTAATCAAAAAGGTCAACAGATTATAACTATTTGTGACTGAAAAATTGAATTTTCAAGTTAACAAATATGATAAAAGTTAATATTTTTGTGTTATAAATCACGGAAGATATTAAAGATAGCCTTAAAAATATATAAACAAAAAGAAAATTATTGCAAAATAACTTCCATTCTGTTCATACACTTTCAACACTTTGTATACCATTATTTGAGCAATAGCTTCGCAATTCTATTCAATACACCGAGAAATGCCACATACTTTTGTATTTTATATATTATAAATTTATTCTATACTATATACTATACATTACTAGGTCGCCACACATAATGATAAATTTGTTTCAAATTCCTTTTCGAATATGCAGTAAAATTTGACTTAAAAGTTGAATAATTAACATTATAGAAAAGCAAACCAATGTTTATATACTAAAGCAAGAAATACCATTCAGATTGTGATCAAGCAATCAATGTTAGAGTAGAACTATTTAATATTTAATGTAAATTTTTATTCAATATAACTAGCTCACTGTCTCCGGTATCTAAAAACCACCGTAACATTCCATAGGTACCTATGTATTTTAGATAAATTAGTATCTCATATGTAAAACAAATTGCATGAACAGCATTATTAAATTAATAAATATCTGGAAATTTATAAATCAAGAGTAAATAATTTAAAAAAATAAAAAAAAGTAAAAATTTCATATAAAATGCCGTCGAAATCAGAATAAAAAATTACTCCCAGTTATTTAGTATCGAAAATTATTGATGACAACCCAAATAATTAAAATTAAATATTTTAAGAATAATTAGACATATAATTTAATTGTAATTTATTGATAATTTGAAATCGAAACGCCATTTTAAAACTCTTTCTCAGAGGTGAATACAATTTCTAGGGGTGCCATCACTCAAAAAAAAACTTTACTCTTTATAAATATTTCTTTTTTGCAAATATTTTCGAATAACAATAAATAAATTCTGTTTTTCAATACATATTTATGTACAATAAAAAATAAATAAATTTTAAAATGATGCTATAAAAGAAAAGAAAAGTTAAACAAAAAAAAGAGTTGCTCCCAATTTCATTATTGTACCTCAATAATTTTCTCTTTCCAAGTGGATTTTGTTTTTTGTTTTAAGTTTTGTTTTTAATAGACCGTATGTCTAGTGGAATAGAAAATTCCATTTTTCTGTTAATCAAGTTACCCGACCGTGCGGAATTTTTTTTTTTTTGTTTTTCTTGTTTTTCAAACCTTATTTTTATTTGATTTTATTTAATGGTGTAAATTAAATAAAAGAAGGAAACAATGTTAAGTTTTTTTTTGTTTCTTTCTTTCTATTTTTCTTGTTTTTGAAAACTTTGTTTTTCTAACATTTGATTTGATTCATTTAACTTGAGTCCTTATTCGTGTAAAATTCTTAAAACAAAAAAATAAGAAAATAAGAAAAATATAATGAGAAGAAAAGGAAAATACCATAGGCTGAAAATAACTTAGTTAAGGATACTGTGTATATCGAAAATAAAGAAAGTATTTTTCACCTCTCACCTTTAATTTATTTATTTATTCAACTTAATTTGAATAATAAAATAATTTAAAACAAAAAAAAAAAAAAGAGGGGGAGAGTAAATAAAATCTACATATAGATAGGTATAATACACAGTGTTGAAATGTGATATTCAATTTTTTGTTCAACGTGCATTAAAGTCACTTATTCACCTCAATTTAGAATGAGATTGTAAATTAAATTAGAAATGGTAATTTAGTGAATGTCGTTTTAGTTTTCAAGAAGAAAATAATGGCATCGAAATTGTAATTTTAACAATAAACAAAAAGATTAATGATTTCCATCAGAAGAGGAATAGAATTATTTTTTGCGAAATAATATACAATTTTTAAGATTAATGTTTTCTAATTTTTTTTTTTTTTGGTTTTGTTTCATTTTGTTTCATTTTGTTTCATTTTGTATTATTCGGTGTGGTTCATAAAAAAATGCTATTTCACCGTTATCATTTTTTATTTTCAACCAATGATATTAGATTATTAAATTATATATTTGTTTTATTTCTTTCTTTTACCTACCTATTTATATTAATCTTTTGAATTAAGTTAATTTTAAATGGAATAAGAAATTTATTGCATCATCAGAAGGATGAGGGGAGGATTCTTTATTTATTCAAAGCACACTTCATCAGATTCCTTCAGAGTTGACTCAAATATGATTTTAGCTTTAAATATTGAATTAAGACTTAAAATAACCGTTATTTTAAGTTTTTGTTCAATATTTAAAGACTTTCTTTATAATCAATTTAAGACAAAATGTGAGTTGAAATTATATTTCAAAAATTTGATATATTCTCTGTGGGATGAGTTAGAGTATACATGTAATATATATACATAAACACGACATTTATCATGTGAACTATATTTCATTATCAATTTTCAAAAAAAATAACACATTTCAATTCACTTTCAAAAAACTTTTGGCATAACACAACTAGACAGTTTGCACTGCCAATAATTCAATAATTTTACAATATAAAAATATTTATATATGCACTGGCAGATATTGCTTATAGATGTCTAATATAGACGAAAACTGTGAGATCATCATCCAATGGATTAGTACTCATAATCGTAATATCAGCCACCAAACAACGTTGTTGGAGAGATTTCAGGTCTATCAAAACCCCAAGATGTTAATCAAATTCAATAATAGAGTTTTGAAGCTTTCTACTAAAGCTTAAAATCTGGCATTTAGAGACATTGAATTCGAAGTTTAGAATCAAGGTAATTTATAAAATCTAAACCGCACTTAAAGCTTGATCTTAATCTCAAATAATTTTTTTCGTCACAAAACTACGTATTGATTAAATAAAATGAAGTATTCAAACTTTATTCATCAGTCATTTTAGAATAATTATATGAAATTCTGATATTTCAGCATAAATATTTGTTAGAACCATTTCACTTCTAATTTAAATTTTTAATTCATTTCATTGATTACCAAATATACAAGCAATTATTAAACAATTTTTAATAAAACATTCATGCTTTCAGTTACATTCAAATTGACAACCTTCAGATTGCAGAACTAGTACAAAATATCTGTTAGTACTAATCAGCAAACTAATTTTTAATAATAATCACGTGTTTTTTATTTAGTGCATAACATTTTTTACATTAAATTTTACTTTGATATTATTAAAAATACAAATTTTAAAGGTATTTTATCTCTTTAAATTTTTTCTTTGATTTTATTTTCTTCCAATATTTTTATATTTATTTTATAAATTTTATTCAATATCTGTTATTTATTATTCTTCCTCTTTGAAGTTGACACTATGTTTTCTCAAGCATATTATATATAATTAATTTTTAATAATTAATTTTTTTTATATATATATAGAAAGTCATTTTTATGACATTGCATTCAGTACTGTGAATTGGTCTAGAAAATCAATATAAAAACACGCAACCACTTGTTCACTTTATATATATATATATATATATATATTTATACACTTAATTTTCTATACTGTTTTAAGAATCTCTATATTTAAGGATCTACTAATAATATATCTATATTTTTTTTTTTTTTTTTTTTTTTTTTCTCCTATTACTCCGCGTGGTAGCATAGGGCTTCGATAGTGAACCTCCATTCCTCTCTGTTGAGTACTACTTCCTTAATATCGTCCCAGGTATAATTGTTGACTGTTAATTCTTGATCGATTGTGCGTCTCCATGTGTTGTATGGTCTGCCGGGTCTCCTTTGTCCTTGTGGATTCCACTCTAGAGCTCTTCTTGCTATATCACTTTCTGATTTCCTTAGTGTATGACCTATCCATTTCCATTTTTTCCTATTTATCTGTCTGTTGATAGGTTCTTCTCCAGTTATCATCCATAAATCTTCGTTGCTAATTCTTGCCGGCCAGAATATTCTGCATATAAATCTCAAGCACTTGTTGATGAATACTTGTAGCTTCTGTTTGATTCTGACCGAAGTGAGCCATGTTTCACTGCCATATATTAATGTTGACTTAACACATGCTCTGAATATTGTTAGCTTTGTTGTTCTCGATATTTGGTTGCTCCGCCATATCTTCATTAGGCTCCCAAATGTTCTTCTTGCCTTATTTATACGGCTGTTGACATCTTCTGTTGCACCTCCTCTTGATGTTATAATGCACCCCAGGTAGTTGAATTCTTCTACGTATTCTATCTGTTGTCCACTCACTGTTATTGGCTCACTGTAACTATTGTTTGTCCTCATTGCTTTGGTTTTCTCGATATTTAATTCCAGTCCCGATTTCTTTGCTTCTTCC
Source organism: Argyra leucocephala (assembly GCA_963942445.1). Classification (NCBI taxonomy): domain Eukaryota; kingdom Metazoa; phylum Arthropoda; class Insecta; order Diptera; family Dolichopodidae; genus Argyra; species Argyra leucocephala. Next base: position 35,411,579 of record OZ012677.1, on the reverse strand, counting down.
TGTAATCTGTTGACTTTGTTCTGTAGGTCCCTTTGATTTTTTGATATGAGGCATACATCATCTGCGTAATCTAAGTCTTCTAAGTTTCCGAAGAGATCCCATTCTATTCCGTTTATTCCAGTGCAAACTTCTCTTAGAATGTCGTCTAGTATTGTGTTGAAGAGAAGTGGAGATAGTGGACATCCTTGTCTAACTCCTATATTGGTGTAGAATGGATCACTGATCTTACCTCTGTGTTGAACTGTTGTCTCTGCATCTTCATACATCGCTTTGATGATGTTGATGATTTTTTCAGGAACTCCTTTCTTTGTAAGTGTTCTCCATATTGCGCATCTCTTGACTGTGTCGAATGCTTTCTTAAAATCTATGAATAGTAGATATAGTGGGGCATTCCATTCCACTGATTGTTCAACTATGACCCGTAAAGTATTTGCCTGGTCTACACAGCTTCGGTTTGGTCTGAAACCTGCCTGCTCTTTCCGTAGTATTGGTTCTAGTACTTCTTCTAATCTTTTCTTTATAATAATTGCTATTATCTTATGAATAGTATTTAGAACCGTGATTCCTCTCCAGTTGCTGCAATTTGCCAAGTCTCCTTTCTTAGGTATCTTGACAATCATTCCTTTCTTCCATGATGGTGGTATATTCTCTTCTATCCATGCTTTCCTGATGTGGGGTTCAATTGTTTTTGCGAATAAGTCAGGGTCCAGTTTGGCTATTTCTGCTGGAATTCCATCTTCACCTGTTGCTTTGTTGTGCTTCAGGATATTGATTGTAGCTTTGATTTCTTCTATATTTGGAGCTTGAGTAGATATTGGCAGTCCCTCAGTTGGGTAGATATTTGCATTGTCTCTGTTTCTTATGTCTGCTTCATTATTTGTACTTTCTTCGTTGCTCAGTTCTTGGAAATGTTCTCTCCATCTCTTTAATTGATCCTCTAAGTTTGTGATGAGCGCACCATTTTTATCTTTAATTGGTTTGTTTTGTTGTTCCGACTGGTTAGTTAAGTTCTTGATTATGCGATGCAATTCTCTCAGGTTATGTTGCTGTGCTGCTTTTTCTGCTTCTCCGGCTAAATTTTGTAGAAATTTCCTTTTATCTCTTCTTGCTGCTCTTTTTACTGTTTTCGCTATTTCTTCATATTCTCTTCTTGATGCCATCCTGTTGTTTATCATTTTCTTCATTTCACCTCTTCTTTTAATCAAGGCCCATGTGTTATCGGTTATCCAGATTTTTCTTTGTGGTTGTGAAATTCCAAGATTTTGTTCGCTTGTTTGGTTGTAAATTTCCAGAATCTCTTCCCAAGTGTATTCTCTATTATTTCTAATATTTTCTCGTAACGCCGTAACTATGTCAGCTCTTACTTGCGGATTTTTTAAGTTGTTTATATTTATTTTCTTCTTTCTATATCTTCTGCCTCTTCCTTGTTGGCTTAGTTTCATTCTGAAGTCCCCAGTTAGTAATTCATGATCGCTGTGTATATCTGCTCCCCTTCTATTTCTCACATCTAACATTGATTGTTTCCACTTCTTGCTGATGCATATGTGATCTATCTGATTTCTTGAGATCCCGTTTGGTGTTGTCCATGTGTATTTGTGGATATCTTTGTGTGGAAATAGACTCCCTCCGATTGCTAGGTCGAAAGTCTGACACAACTCTATCAATCTTTCCCCGTTGTTGTTTCTTTCTCTTCCTAACCCGTGTTTGCCCATTATCTCCTCAAGTCCATTGTTGTTAGATCCTATTTTCGCATTCCAGTCACCCATTAATATTATGATATCTCCCCTATTTATGAGTGCTAGCGTTGTTTCTATTTGTTCGTAGAAGTCATCCTTAATATGGTCTTCAGCGACATCTGTTGGTGCATAGCATTGAATTATTGTTACATGTCTTGTCATATTTCGAAATCGCCCTATAACAATTCTATCCGAGACTGCCTTCCACGAAACCAATGTTTGTCTCAATTTCTTTGATATTAGTATTCCGACTCCACTTTCACCCCCTGTTTCCCTTCCACTGTAAATTACCATGTTTCCATTCTCCGTGTTGATTTCTCCGGTGTTGTTCCATCGCATTTCACTTATACCTAGGATGTCTATGTTGTAAGTAGCCATTTGAGCTTCCAATTGCGAGAGTCTTGAAGCTTCTCTAAGTGTTCTTACATTCCATTGTGCAATTCGGGTCCTTTTTTGAGTGCCAAAGGTCGTTATCAAGTAGTCATTCGTGTATCCGAGGCTTCTTCTTCTATTATTTCGAATCCATTGATTTACCGATTATGCGGGTGATTGGCCTACAGTAACCGGTCCTAGGAGATGGAGTAACCATCTACCGCTGCCTAGAAACAACGTGGCGCTACCTTATTACCGGTTCGATCTCAATTAATGATTTTCATTCGATTAATCTCGAAATTTCAATTAACAAATTTAATGATGGATTTTTTTTTTATAAATCGCCACCAACCAGGTTCGAACCGGGGTCCCCTCGGTCATGGATCCTGTTACATAACCACTGCGCCACCGAGGGGGTATCTATATAGTAATATATCTATATAGTAAGTATAATTAAAATGAATTTTCCTTTTACAAAACCTTGAATTCAAAAGCCAATTGTTTGGTTATAATTATTATACATAATTTTTCTTTAGTTTTCTTTCAGCAATATATCAACTGTTGGAATAATTTTTGAAGAATTGACTTCTTTTTTTATATATTTTGTTATCATTTTTATTATTATATTTAAAAAAACTTACCGGCACAGAAATTAATTAAAAAGATTTATAGTATAAAGAAAAAAAAAATGTTATTACCCACAGCATTTAACTTTGAGATTTTTTTAATGTTTTGTAACATGTTCTTTGACAAAATAAAATTTATTTTTTTAGCATGTTTCAAATTAATTTGAAAACATTTACTATTATAATTAAGTTGCTGACATAGAAGTATGTTTTCTTTAAAAATTAATTTTAAACTTAAATACTTACGGTTAATAATTTGAAAACTGGAACCTTGTAAGTATCATTGAATTGTTGCAAAATAAAAATTTAAAACTAAAAGTTGCTTTGTTTTTATTTTTTAGAATCCGAATTTGCATAAAAAAGTATCTCTTCCCATTTGAAAATTTCAACTTCTCGCCAATCTCGACGAATTTTGAACTTAAAAAATACTTTTCCGGTACTTCCCGGAAGTTGAAAATTGCACCAATCGATAGAGCACTCTCGATTTAGTTGATCATTTTTTGTTTAATATTAAAATAACGGCTTCTTCCCTTCATAAAAAGGTGATACGCATACTCTGGCACACCCGGTATAATATGATTATAACTACTCGTATATATATGATATACATAAGCTACCACTTATAAGGAAATTATTTGTATTTGATGCTAATTGCAGTCTATTTTTCCTAGCAATGATATCCTAAGTTGCAATCACAAATTGAGCATGACTTGTTGATTTTAGCACAATATTTTAAAATAAATAAAATAGCTATGAATACGCTGAAAACTATAAAGTTATAAATTTTAGATCACATAATGATCAAATTTAGATGTTTGAAGCGTTGTAGGATATGAATTTTAGTGAATGAAAATAACGTACAAATTTGAACAAAATATGGTTGATAAACTTTTATAATTTTTTAATTTGTCTACTACTTGCAGACTTCTTCAGTGTTTTGTATTCGACTGAAAAAAATGTAAAACTTTCTTATTTATTTTTATTGCACAGATAGCAATTTGACCTTTTTCGCAGCTGGATGGATGTTTATTTTCCAATAAAGACGTGGAGGATTGAGTGATTATATTTTTATTCTTTACAAAATTATTATTTTTATTACCTTTATTATTTGAAATATAATCTATGTGTAAATGAAATATAATAGAGAGACAGGTTGGGGTATAGTTTTATTGGTTCTATTACTAAAAAGCTTTTTTTTATGAAAAATATCTATTGGTCTTTAGAAGTGAGTCATTTTTAGTTTTGTAAATTTTGATGCTTTCAACTGAATTTATAGCTTCCTAGAATATCTTATGTAAATTACCTTTACTATTCTTTTGAAATACTGTGACTCTCTTGGATGATTAGTTCTGCTACTTTGGATTTGAGTTCGGTTAAATTTAATTCTTCTGAGCTAGTTCTGTTTTTTTCAGGTGTTTCTGGAGATGTGTTTTCATGTTTCTCCTAGTTTGTCCAATACAAACTTTGTTGTAATGACTGCAAGTAATATTATATATATCTGATTTTTCAATTTGATCAATTGGGTCTTTAATTGAACCTAGAATAGTCGTGAGTTAATTGGTTCTACTGCTATATACTATGCCTAGCCCGTGTTTTTTTAATTTCGCTCTGAGTGGGTGTGAAATCTCACTAAATTCCAAATGCTACTCTTCTTTTCGTTGTTGATCAGTGAATATGTTAGGAGGAAATTCCGTTGCAAAGTTCTTCTGCGATTGCTGAGTAAGTTAATGAGTTTCTATTGTGTTTATGATTATATCTTTTTTATGATATCTTTTATTCTACAATTTGATTTCTAATATAAACTTGTTCTATCAAACTTTTAAAAAATAAATTAAAGTGTTGGTTGGCTTTAGTTTTTAATAATTTCCTAAGTATTTAAGAAACAAAATTATTAGTACTGAATCTCAATTTCAATACAAAGACCTTAATTTTACATTATTCGATTCGACTGGGAGGCACAGATATAATAAAATGTTTATCTCATATTTAAATCCACCATATATTTACTAGGAGTACCTCCCACTAGATTAAATTAAAAACAAATTTACTCATTTATTAAATTTCGAGAAAAAAAGCATTTATCTGGAAATCAGTTCTGTTTTTTTTTTTCGTTTTTATTTTCTTTTTTAATCACAGTAAAATAAACAGTAAAATAAATTTTATAAAACTCGTGTGAGAATATATACCCTCGTTACTCATTGTATAACTCACCCACATATACGTACATGACACAGGAACAGATTCAAAAACATGAGATCTTTTTAATATAAAAAAAAAATTATTCTATTTTCTTTTTCGTATATATTTAAAAATATTGTAGATCTTTTTGAATTTAATGTTAAAAAATTTAAAGCTGTCAGGATATTATAATGGAGTTTAACTTTTTTTTTTTTACTTTCATTGCCTTTCATTTTGCAATTTTTACGCCTTCAGTAAATTTTGTTTATTATTTTTCTCTCGACACACAATCCTGATACTTATTTTAAATTTGTAATACTATCTATTTAATTTTGCAATTCTATATGGTTGAATTAATTTTAATGGATATTATTAATTAATTTAAATACAGTATTAATTCTTTTCATTGAATAAAAGTTGTTTATTGGAAATTACAAGATTACTGAAAAGCGATCAGTTAATTTTATTATAACTAAGTTATACAAATTTGTATAAGAAAATCTGTTTAGTCATCGAACATTAGAACATCGAACACCTAATCTTAGTGAACAAACTATATATTTTTTAACAACTGTGTTAAACGATGGTATAATTGATGGTTTGAGAATGTTAATATTAAGTAGTTATAGGTATAGTTTTTCTAGGCTAAGTTAGTTTTAAAGTTTCTATTTTAAAAGGAAATAAAAAAAAAAAAAAACGATGTTTAAAGCTGTTCACGAAATAATAAAAACAAATTTTAGTACATCAATATAACTGAACTTCCATGGTTTATTTTACATCAATTATATAGATTTTCACTAAACACTAGGACCACAGCTACGGACTGTGATTGTTATTTGTAACATTAATGACTAATTTTCAAAATGTATTAGTGTATGAAAATATATTTTTATTAAATAATTGAAATATCTATTTTCAATTCGATTTGTTATTTTATACTACATTCATAAATTATCACAAACATGTCCTAATTTCTCGAATATTATAACTAAATATTATTATAACCTGCGCGGTCGATATAATAGAATTATAGAACTAGTATTTTCAGTTCAGTAATTCTTTAGTATCCTATGATTTCAAGAATAGTTTCTATATATATATATATTTTTGTTATGAAATTAAATATGTGATGTATTATGAATGGGAATCAGGTGGAGATGATTTAATTTTAAGCTAAAATAATATTTAATTTTATGATTTATTATACAAACATCATTCATTTTTTTTTGATTCAGCTGCTTTATGTGTTTATGTAAAAATAACATTAAATAAATAGATTTTTCATTGGATTGCAACTTATGTTGATAAATTTAGCTACAAATATAATTGGTAACTAAATTGAAATACAGTAGTAATTTTTTTTCTTTTTTTTTTGGAATAAAATGCAAATCTATTCATTTATAAAAATTTCTCATAATAAAAAATTGAAATTTATTTTTATAGAACGTAAAATTGTAGCTATTAGATTAGAAAATTAATCACTCAGTTCACTGCTGTTTAAAATAAAATTGTGGCATTAATAAATTTAAGTTATTTAGATTTATTAAAGATAATTATTTTAATCAAAAATATTATAATATTGCTGTTAGTGTTAATTTCGATTCCTTTACTATACATTTGATTGTTTGTGATTTATTCACACCTAAATTTGAAATTTGAAAAATTACATCTATTTAAGAGTAAATTCACCTGTATAAAAGCATAATACCATTTTCTTTATTTATAACAAATAGTATTCTCATCTGCATTCAGAGAATGAATAAAAATAACATTTTTTATATCGACAAGTGATATTCGACATTATGACGTTAGTACTAGTAGTCAGATGGCATAAACATTATACAATGACCCCCAAATATTGCAAACATTGAATTAAATTTTTCCCAGTCTTATGTTAATTTTTATGACTTCTGAAACACTATCTAATATGGGTTGCATTGGATTGACGCATTATTGTAAAAAGGACTAAAAATAATTTTAAAATAAAAAAAATTACATTTATTAATGTGTGAAATATTGAATTTATGATTTCAAATTACATCATAAAAGATATTTAATTATTAATAGCTTATAAATTTCATTTCACAGAAAATTATTATTGTAAATCAAATGTTAATAATATTATTTTTTAAATAAAATTTAATTAAAAAAAAAGCTCATTAATTAAATCTGCTTGATACTGAAATGATTTTTAATTATTATTAATAAAAACGTTTTTTGTTTCGTTCTTATTATGTTTTCATTAAAATATAAAATATTAAATGAAATATGAATACAGTATTTTTTTTTGTTTGCTTTAAAAACTACAAAAAATATATATGTACATGTTTTTAATCAATTTAAAAATAAAAACGACCATTGTGCAATTTCAATTCACTGAATACGAGTTATATTTTAATATAAATTAAAAAAACAAAAATTATTTTATTTCAAGATCATTATAATAGGTCATTCTTTGACCTAGGAGTATTGGTCATCTCATTTAAAAAAAACTTTTGATGGAATAAATTTATTTATTATTGATTTATGTACTTATATATTCAGCACTTTAGCATGCTATATTTACTTTCGAAACGACATTTACATGTATATAAAAATTTTAGTTTCCATTACTATTAAAGAAAATGTATCTCCTACCTTACATGTATTACAAGGCATTCACTAGTAGCCTTAAATATCATAATAAATTTTAGATTATAAATATTTGCACTTATCATAACTTCTGATATGTTCAAATATTTGTAAGTATGTTACATAAGTTGGAAACATAACTTCCATAAATAAATATCAACAATAAAGAAATGGTTGTGTAAAACAAAACTGATGAAGTTCAGCAAACAAATAAATTTTATCTTACATAGTTAGGTGGCTAACCGTCCATATAGGTCCTGGGCCTAATTCATCAACGTCCACCATTTTGTTGGTCACGGGCGACTTCTTTCCAGTTCAAGATACGAAATTATCTTTATTTTTATCTTATACTCTACTAACAGCATGTCTTATATTATATTTATGTTAGGTTCTACTAACCTCACTAAGCGATGATAAATATTTGATATTAAATCAATATCAAATTCAAAATATAGCAAGCTTTCTTCAATAACATACGTTTGATGGGCTTAGTCTAAGCCTTAAATCTAACAGTAGTTTAAAATAATCTTAGAGTAAGTATACAAATGATCATCGCTTTCGTAACGTGTTGTGACTCAATAGAAGAGATAATCCTAAGACGGAAGCAATTACTAATTTCCAGAACGAATAAGTACTAGTTTCAGAACGGGTGTGAAAGAACTATAATTAGCCACTTATTACTGGGAAACTAGTGTTGTATTGATTTTAATTGCGATGGTTGAAAATAGAAAAAAGATTTTTATTCCTCCTCCACGTTATAGTAATTATTCCAAATATTTTCAAATTGGAAAATATTGTTTGTTTTTTCTTGTCACTGGCTTTACTTGATTTATAAACAAAAACATTTCTATCTAAAAAGGACAAAATTATTATAAATTTTTTTTTGGAAAATAAATTAAAACAATTAAATTGATAATCTTTTTCTTTTCTTCTATTTTTGATTTTAATTTTTGTTTTCTTTTTATATCTTAGATTTTTGATCCTTCAACATTATAAATGGTTATTTTAGTTCACATAATTCTTTTCTTCGAATATCACAATTAAGGATCTTAAGTTATATACGAATGAATCCTTTTATTAAATTAGAATTTTTTCAATATTTTTTCAATATAAATCCCTCTTAAAGAATAATTCTGAAGGTACCTAACTTGAAAATATGTCAACCTTATCAATTCAATAAAATATTAAAATATAATAATAAAAGGTTTCTACAAAGGATTAATTTTATGTAAATGTGTAATATTTCACTAATAGACTTTTAAAATGAAAATTTTCAAACAGAACAGAAATTAAGTTTTAAATATATGCAAAATTTTCTTTAAAAATGGTTAAATCTCAATCAAGGTCCTTATTTAAGTGTAAAATGTATTAGAGTAATTATTAAAATATTATTTTTAAAGTCGTAATGAGATTTTTTCAAACTAAATTGTTATTTAATATAAAATGATTAAATGTTTAAATATTGAATAAGTTATGATCGAAGGTTCAACAAAATAAATTCATAAGAATTAGAAAACATTATTGGAAATACACCGATATTTATCACTTAAACTAATGAATGAAAATACAAAGTTATCATATATTTGCCTGGGGTAATATGAAAATAAAACACTTGAAAAAATTCTTGTCTTTGACTTATATATCTTACAACTAAATAAATTGAATCATAGGCCAGACAAATTCAATTACAAAAAAAAAACATTATTAAAAAATTCTTTAACAACTTACCTCTGTACCGGACGCAGTGATATTTCTTGTAAGAAACAAGCTCTTGCCATAAACAGAAAAATAAGTTCGGAAAAAGCAGCACAATTTAAGTCCTTCTGATATTTTATAAATTTCAAAAAAGCGATTGTTTTGTCTACATTATGTTCATCAAATCATAACTCTAAAAGATAAACCCATGATAGAAACAATACAAGAAAATCATGCTTTATTAATATTTTTAAGGACCTTAAGGACTTCTCTTTTTATTGAACCATTTTTGGTTCATTTGAACAATGTTTATCACCATGTATAACCAATATCACTAAATAAATAATACGCAATTAAATACAGATTACCTATTGTACCTTGCCATTCCGTTAGAGGTTAGAGCACAGAAATGTGTTTGAATTACGATGTGGTAGTCACGGGTTCGATTCCCGGGGGATATAAAATATAACTAAAAAACAATAGCAAAAATATTATATATAAAATTAATAATCAATAAAAATAATTAATATAATTAATACTTTATATAACTAAAAAAGATTACCTATATCAATATCTATATCAATACTCATATATATCATACAACACAATAACCAAATAACATAATAAATAATAATGGACAAACACTAATAATAATTACACAATTGTCAACAAATGACAAAAGTATGTGACATGACGTTACATTAAACATAGTAACGACAGGCATCTTAACGTCAGAGATGGATAAAATCGCAGCAACAACTTGCAGAAAAATATGGCGTCGTCTTACCGCGTAGGCGCAGATAAAATTATCAAAAGTGGTTTTCTATAGGCTAATCCCCTACTTAGACAGTACAAACAGATTAAAAATGAAATTAGACATTGCCTCGGAAATACATGTAAAAGTGGCAGCTAGAAATCGAGTAGGTACGATGGAAATGTCAAGTGGAATACCCTATGCTCCCAAAAGGAGTACAGAGAAAAAAAAACAAAAAACTTATTGTACCTATTTTAAAGCACTCTTTAGATTAAATTTGTTATATATTTAAGTGCAATGAACTCTATTTTCAATTATGAAATCTGAATAACTATACAATTCCAACAATCAACAGTTTTAAGGTCCTGCAAATCGAAACTTATAAAATATAAACAGTGCTTTTTCAATTTTTGGGCCTAGAATAATCAGAAAAAGGTTGATACATATCATTTTGTTTTTACATTTTTTTTTCAATAATCTCTTTTAAAGTTAGGTATTTTCTGTTAAATATTTTTTTCTCATTTTCAAGGTTCAATACCAATATGTGAAAACATTAAATATTCAATTTTTTTGAAATATTCAATAAAATATTTAAAAACCCTATTCTAATGTGCTTTTATCTTCTTAATTATTCCAAAAAATATTTTTATAGTTTTAGTCCTATTTACATCACATTATCCTTAATCAAGCAATAGGAACAACAATTAGAACACATTACATATACACACATTAATTTTTATTTTTGTATTTTAGTAGAAAATAAATGTTATGATACGATAAATACTACTAATAATGTAATATATCCCTTAAGGATAATATTATTATCATAAGTTTTTTTTTTTAAAGAACTTAAATAAAAATTAGGAATTCCTAAAAGTTTTCTAAAAGATATTCAAAAAGTTTATAAAAGTTTTCAACTTAATATTTAAATTTTAAAAATATATCCTCACATAAAAAATTAACAGTATTTAACGATTTTTGATATGCTTTGTTACATAAATTTCTTTATCATTGAAACTAAATTAAACTAAAATTTAAAAAATGGAAAAAGGAAAGAAAACACTTAATATTTTATTATTTTAGTTTTTAATTTTAAATAATGTTAGGGCATTTTTATGTACCCCACTGCATTTCGTAAAATTAAAATAAATTTGAAATTTTTAATAGTTGTGAAAGTAAATGCAAATTTAATTAGAGATCTCAGTCACATAACAATTCAGTCATATAAAAAAATAACACTAATAAAGGACTAATTTTGGAGTAAGTAACAAAATGATGAAAACTTAGAATAATATACACAAAATTGTGGGATCTACATCGGTATTCAAGCGCATTAAAATTAATTATCCTTTCCACACGAAATTGCAGTGAACTGTAAAAACTTTTTACGTTTTAATCATCTTTCAAATATATAATATACTTCTGAATTTTGATCTCTCATATAGTTATTTATTCTAATCTTCAATAAGCAATGTTGACCTATATTAACATATAATAACATTAAATAAACTATACATTGACTACGCTAAAATTTTACATAAGTACCTTGTGTGCTTGCTACAATATGTTTGCAACGTGAACAGAAAAATATATATATACTTTCCCTTTTTTTGTGTTTCAATATCAGCGCCACACTTATAATAAGAATAATAATACTTTTGATAATAGTTAGATATTTCTAAAATGTCTCCTTTATAGATATTTATAGATTTAGTATGAATTAAAGGGTAGAATACGAAATAGTCCAGAAATTTTCAATTTTGTATACATACAAAATCCTTAGGTGGTAGCAATGCCTGTAGATATTCTCTATATACTATATCTACTTGTTATTACGATATTAATTGTTACTTTCTAAATTACATATTGATAAGTGAGACAGTAATCAAATATATAGTTCACATTAGGTTGGGAATATATCCAAGATATCTGGATAGAATGGTAATTATCAAACTAATTGTTTTTCTTTAGGAAATTTTTTAATGATCTAATCAGAACCATATGTTACTAAGGGAATTTACAAAATAATGCTTCGTATAAGTATATTCGTACACAACAAGAATTCTCCAATACGCTTTCGACTGGAACAAATTTTCTTTTTTGAATTTTTAAAATTACGGTAAATCATCTTAGAGTTGTGCAAAATTAGCGTCCTGATCTCATGTAGTATCGATTGTAACCAAATTCCGTAATTGTGGATCAAATAAAAGAAAAATATTTGGTCTATGTTTCTAGGTGAATAATTAACATTTATTCTTACCAAATAATGTTTCCTTACCAATTTGATTTAAAATGTTAAGAAGTAGTAATACATACTCAATACTTTAAATCATCAACCAATGTCATGCCTACTTCAAATTGAAAATTACCATGATTTATTCTTCAAATATATAACATAAATTTATATAAACTGTCACCCTAAAATAGATTCTTAAATTTAACCTTTTTTAAAGACTTTTTGTCGCCTTTTTCTCTATAACAACTTTTTAATTTTTATTTAACTTCTGGCTATATACGAATAATAATACGTGAAATATTTCATTTTTTTTTGGAATTTTAAAAAAAACACCCACTTTCAACTTTGCACCAAAGTAAATCAAAAAAATTTATCATAGCTACAAAAATTCCGTACATATTTTTCTAAAGCTGATATATGAATGTATATGTACTATGTAGTAATATTTACCGTACATAAATAAATTTAAAAAAAGGACATTATGTGTCCTTAAGAAAATAAATTCCACAATAAACGTTAAAAAAAAACCAAAAATTTTAAACTTTAACTTTTCTAAAAATGGACTGAACTGAAAATGTCGTATTTTATGGTGAAATAATAAAAGGCAGTATCTTAAATGTTAACAAGTTATCCTATCATCGCTTCAGGACTATTTAAACTATAAAAATTCAGAAATAAAAAATACAAAAAAAAAAAATTAAAAAATATCTTGATTCCATCATTGGTTTTGTTCTAACGCTTTAACACTAAAACTTATTACAATGTAAAGGAAACATTCTTTATGGTAGAAATGGGAATTGAGAAGTTGAAAAATTTAAAAAAGTTTTACTACATGTACAACAATATTTTATAAAATAAATAATATGTATGTTTTGGTGGTATTGTAGAACTCAGAATACTTCATATAAAAAAAAATCTCTCTTCCTTCTACACCTTGCAGACACTAAACGTATCCTTAATATAATAGGTAAAAATTTAGGTGATGGAAAATTGAATGACGACAAACACGATATCTACTAGTTAAAAATTTATTCACTACCGAGACTCAGATGTTTCCAATTAACAACAATGAAGATAATAATTAATGAGGACAAAACAAATTTAATTTTAAAAATACATAAACTAAACTGGTGTAAAAATTAAAGAGGATACAATTTTAATATAATATAAATACAGACATTTCCACGTTATATTCATAGAAAAGTGTAATAATTTTATATAGAATGATGGGAATATCGTTTGAATTGTCCAAAAATGATTATGAACAAAAAAAATAAAATCACAAAGTTTTAACTTTAATTTAAAGACTTTGTCGGCTCATACGATAATTGTTTAAAGAAATTCTCCATAACAAGTTATAGTTACATCAAATATCCACTCATGGTTACTTTGTCTCCATTAAACTATTACAACTAATTAATTCCTAAATTAAATAATAGTAAGTAACTGACCTTTTCCTTTTGTTATACTATCTTTTATAAATGTTTTACTGCTATGATACTATTTGTATACTGGCGTGATGGTTGGGCACGTCATGTTGTATTCAAATTAATCAAAAAATATTTCTGATTGTAAAGATAAATTCCAATAATGGAAAAAGTATATTTTCTATTCATTATATATATTGCATAGCTTTTGAAAAATTAAAAATATTTTTAAGAATTTAATTAAACAATTCAAAACTATAAATTAATTTAAATTTTGTTTTTTTTTTCATTTCAGGTAAGCTTAAAATATATCTTCAGATTGTAATTTTTTCTTATATCATACATATATTCGGTAAGTCGGAATGATTAACCTATACAAGCAGCTTGTAAAATTTAATAATAGATCAATCATGAAACTCCATTTGTCTATAAACAAGTAAAAAATTTGATTAAGCTTCGTTAAAATTTGACTATTTTCAACAATATTTATTTCAAGAACTATATATAATAATTTTGTAAACTTGAAAATATTCAAATATTTTCAGTAATGAAAACATTAATGATCTAACAGAAAAAAATAGAGGGATTGACTTAATGAAAATAATAATAAATAATAAAAATGTAAATAAGCTGTGGAAATATTGGTAATTCTAGTAATAGGGCTTTAAGTGCAATTAAATACAATTCAACCGTTTTAATTTTAGCCAAAAATTTGGGTCATATCCAGAGCTGTTCAACATGCTGTTCAAAAAATTATATTAAATTAAATCTTAATATAAAACCATTTAGAAACCCATCAGATATATTTATTTTTGATAATCAAATTCGCTTTTAGTGAGCATATTAAATTTAGTAATTAAAAGTGGAATTTTTTTCACTAGTAAATTCATTTTTTTAGCAAAAGTATAAAATTTCGGAAGTTACTTCCTTTATCAGTACTTGCGATTAATTTATCATATATATTGTTTTAGATATATTGTTTTTTTTCTTTGATATTGATATTAATTTCTATGAATTAAAATTAGCAAAGCATTTTCCTGCCTAAATTTTGGATTAAACACTATTAATACACAGCGCCATATATCATATTAAATATCTAAAGATGATAAAAAGCATTATCAAAGAGTTCAAACTTGAAATAGCGATGATATAGTCTAAAGAAGCAGTTAGCTACCCAACGGAGTTTCTAAATTTGTTGCATTTAGCAAGCTTTTTGACATTCTTTCTCACCAGCCAGAACCAATAATAGGAGCTCCAGTTATGTTTCTCCAAAATTACATCAGGCATCGAAAACTGTACAATACCAGTTTAATAATAAAGTGCAAATAGTATTGTATCCTTATGATACTGAAGCACAAATTCAAATCCACTACAGATTTTGAATCGGACCATGACAGTTGTAGAATATTTTTCAGAAATAATTTTTGTAGATTTAGTTTATAAATAAAATGTATTGAAGTAAATTTTATACATTTTGTGTTGTACCCAGACAATGTCGAATGACTTTGCTAGTATTAAAATAAAACAGAAAATAATACCTCCTATTTTGTTTATGATGTGTTTCTCACAATATTACTTTATATTTTTTTTTCAATTATCTCTATATCCTTTTTAATTTCATATCATCTTCTGTTCAGATAATTTACATTTTTCTATAACAAATTTTTACAACATTAATTTTAATCACCTAATTCTGTCTTTTCATGTACAATAGCAGTATCATCATTTTAAAAATTTCAAAAGTTACATAATGAAAGCATGACAGAAGCCCTAAGTACTGTAATAATTGAAATCTGATATCATGAAACTATATTGTGTACAGATTTACTGGTACAATTTGAACAAAGATCGAGATAGTCAACAACATACATTTTTAATAAATTCTTGAATTGAAAAATCTTGAAACTTTTGAAAGGAAAACGATAACATAAAAGTAGACAAGAGAAGTCTATGCAAGAAATTCAAAAAACTAATTAACTAGCAATTACATCCGATCTTTTAGATATTTAAAATTATATCTAACTGTAATTGTTTCTGAAATGATATATATAGATATTAATATGTAGTTTATGTTTTATTCGAATAAAATGAAACTTAAACTAACCTAAATATTGATTGTACTTAATATTATAATTTCATTAGTCTAAGTGTGAGTGTGTTTGCCAATCACTTCCAGTAGGAAAAGTATTTAATTAAATGAGACAGCATTTATAACAGTTATGCTGAAACGTATATTAACGTAATGCACGTACTAGTCTATAATAATTCGGAATGCATACATAAACATGCCAAGAGAAATATATTTTATATAAAAATATATTATATACTTTTAATACAAAATAATTTTTAATTCCTATATATTAAAAATTAATTCAATTCAACTCCTTTGTTTACTCAACAAATTCAATAAATTTTAAGTTAAAATAAGTCTCATAGAAGATCTCTTTTTTAAATTGAACCACATTATTATTTAACATGAGCAATCATCAAAATAAAAAAAAATAAAAAAATACAATAAAATTGAAATTCTAATTTCTCGTATATAAATCATTGTCTTAAAAATTTTTCAAATATTTCACATAATCCAAATAAATCCTAAAGGATCACTTACATTAAATTTCTGTAGCAGTGCGTAACACATATTTAAATTTAATTTTATTAAAAAGCAACATACGTATTTACAAAATCAAAAAAAAACGAAAAACAATGATGCCGCACAGTTAAGTGAAGGGGTTTTATTTAAGAAATTGTTTTTAAACATTTTTCAAAAAAGTCTATTCAATTAAACTCAACAATTTTTATCCTTTCTGGGTTATTTAAAAATTCTGATTCTCTTTACTTTCCTAAAACCATTTCTAAAAGTATGGGTAGTACTATTTTCTTCAAAATTTATTTAATTTTATCATTTCTAAGCATTTATTTTTGTAATCGATGACAACAATCATGTAATTTAAATTCTAAAAATGAACAATTTTGAAGAAGACAAATATTCATTCACATACAAACATGAATAATATATAAAAAAAAAAGTCTTTACATTCAACAACAATGCTAAGAAATCATTTAAAATTATTAATCCTACGTTATTTTTTATTAAGTATAATATTTTGAGTAAAAATACTTATTTCGTACAGTAAAACCATCTTAAAATCAAACAATACCTAAACTATAAAAGAAGGGCAATCTACAGTGAAAGAATTCAAGTTCTTACCCTGATGATAATCTTGGCGATTTTAACGCGCCGCGTCACTTGTGAACTTTCACAGTGAAATTAAAAAATTATATTTTAGGCGCTGATAATGTCAACGTCTTTCAAATGATTAAAGAAATATCATTCTTTACCTACGAATACAATTCATGGTATACACTATATAGTGAATAATGTTACATATTTATTATATGATAATATTTTCACGAACTAAATTAATTAACCCTTCATCAAACCCCTTTTTTTTTGTTAAATAGTGTTTATGCTAGCTAAAAAAAAAATTTCAAACTTTAAAAGGTTTAATGTCCTTATTATATGATAAAAAGAACTTTAATTCTAACATCTCACGCTGTATACGCCATGAAAAGTTCAAACAAATTCAACTTTCTCATGATGAATTTTTTACAGCATTAAGATTGTCTACAACTAATTGAGTCAACAAATAATTGAGGATATAATAAATTTCTGTTTACATCTCGGTATACATTTTTGTAAGTTTTATAGATATTTCAAATTAAATGTAAATAATTAATTTTCTATTTTTTTATACCTATATTCGCTAAGTCGAAATAAATAGCCTTGATTATATTGATGCATGGAATTTTTTTTATAAAAGTTAAAATATATAAAATAAACTTATATAAAAACTAAAAAATAAGAATTTTGTGTAAATAATTAGAAAAATATCCCATTTTCTTTTCAAAATTATAATAAAAAGAAAAACTTTGTAATTGAAAAGCAAGAAATTATCTTCCAAAAATTAATTTAAACTATACCAAATAGATTAAGCAGTATAAGATATGTTCTCTATAAAATCCTGGTTTTAAAATTGATTATTGTTTGAATTTATTCAAAGTGTCCAACACAATCATGTATATTTATGATTAAGGTTATTTCTCAAATTTTTTGTGGTTAGCATATTAAATATCCTAAAGTTTCTATATGTAAAATTTGAAGAAAATCTAATGTGTATAAAACAAAAAACAAACCCTTCGATTGGGTATAAGACAATTTCGATATACATTATAAATGATAATTTAATAATTAATCACTTGAGTTACAGAACTATACTAACATTTTTGTATATTGAATTTAACCATAAGTCGGATCAAATTAATAATTTATCAATTTAACTCATAACTTAGCTGGCCTAAATTCCAAATGGAGCTTGACCATATTAAATTTCTTATTTTATGTAATAATTGAATTAATAAATATTAATATGCAAATTCCGCAATAAATATGCAAAATGTAGTATTGTCAATGCGATATCACTCTCGTACCAGTACAAAATTCATGATGAAATTTGGCAATGATGTTTTGTGTTGCTGATTCAATTAATACATTTTAAAACTATAACAATTTGACAGTAATGCTTTGAAAATTTAATTAAAATGAAGAAAATATTATTTAATATCGTTTTGATGAACGTATTTGTAAAAGATTGTGAACCATCAGAATATGGTGATATACCACTAGAATATAAATATTTGTTAAGCAAGAAAGAAATCATACTTTTGTCATAAAATTAATGAGATAAAAATTATGTATACCTAAAACAAAATATTATTTTAAAAATAATTAGCACTTTCACCACAGAAAATGTATTTCAATAAAGTAAAACAATTGAACGAATGGAATGACAAATAAATTGAATTATCTATTCTATATAACTTGAAATATCAACCAGCTGTTTATTACAATAGCAAACAAAGCATAAAGAAATTCAATGATCCAAAGTTTGTTCAAGTTTGCTTATCACAAACAGTAATGTTGCAAAAAAAGAACGTGATGCTTTCAGCAACATTTTAATATTACATTTTAGAATATGGAAATTGAATTTTTACAATGGATAATGCTGATGCAATTCCGAATTTACTAAATATTACAGAATATTGTTTTTACAATTAAATAAAATAGTAGTAGAAGCTTAACTGTTAAAATTATCATTTTCACCGTAACTAAAATTGACAGCAAAATTAACAAAAAAAAAAATTGTTTTTACATGTTAATAATTGTACAATTAGTATTTAATCTAGTTTTGTAAGCTTTTTTTCTAAATTTTTATAAATAGAATAGAAAACAATAAATAAAAACTAAACAAATCGTTATAGTTAGAAATCAAAGTTTAGAGACGATTATTAAAAAAAATATTGCAATTAGAATAGAGTTTGTTTACGGTTTACCAAATCATCTAAAACAGTCATATTATATTTTCTAAAAAAATATTCATTCCAATTTATACATTTAATTTTTGAATGTTTTTAAATAAAGAGATTGACAAAAATCTAGTCACAATTAAAAACTAATTTTCATAAAATAATATCTAACGTAGAGTTAAATAGTTAATATACTTTTCAAGAGATTTTTTAATCTAATAATTAAATTTTATCTACTTTTTGAATATAATTGGGGCATGATCTTTTTTTTTTTTAATTAACACACTTGATTTGCAGATCTCTGTGAAAATTTTTAAAGTTTTTATATACCATACATCATTAGTAATATTTTTGAAGTATTGTTTAAAGAAAAATTATGTTACATATTAAAAACGTTTCTATAACCAGTTCTATATTCAGTATTCCATCTGATTTGATATTTTTCCAAAGATTATCCGACAAATATATTTGAATCATTCAAATAACGAATATATTTCAATAAAAAATATTCATGTGTTACCCTAACTGCTTTAATATATAAACTCCAATATGTTTTAATTTACTTTTAATATTATTTTATTTATACAAAATAGATCTATCTATTCATTTTAAGTATTTTGTACATGTTATAAGATGTGGGCTGTTTCAATCAAATGTCAAAAAGTCATTTGAAAATTTCAAATTTATTCAAATTTATTTGAGTTTAAACAAAAAAAAGGAATGATGTTACCGCATTAGTAAAAGTTTTTCTTTTACAAAGTTATTTGTTTTTGTTTTTTATATAACTTTTTTTGTTTTTTTTTTTTGTTCATAAAATTAAAATGTCTAGTCATCTCTGATGTTCTTTTGAGATTAGTAACATGAATTGCCTTTATCATGTAAAATATTTTCGATATCATTAGAAGCACTCTTAAGATTTTCAAATTTTAAATTATTTTCATATAGACCAGATGTTCGGTATTTAAATTATCGATTTTGAACAATCCATTTATAGGCTAGCACTAAGCAATGTTTGAATTCTGTTTCATTATACAAATTTTAGCACTTTTGATTGTTTCTAATGTAGAGCGATACTATATTCATATTATATAGATCAAATTTTCCTTGGTTGTGTTTTGATTTTTAGAAATTTTTAATGTTTCCATTTGCACACCATGGGTAATTTTTGTGTATGTTTGTTCCTAATTGTATTAAAGATTATGTTGAAATTTAATAATGAATAATAATAATAACGAAATAAGGAATATAGTTAGAATAATAATTTATGATCAAAGATGATCTTATTTATATTGATATGAAGGGAAAATAAAATAAAATTAAATTAAATTAAATTGGAGATAAAAAGTATAGTGCATTACCTTTACAGATAGCTATAATAAAATTATGAATTTAAAACAAATCCATTATTGTTTGTTATATGCAAATATCTCATAAATCAGTTCTATCTTAGCTTAGTA
The DNA here is from genome assembly GCA_963942445.1 of Argyra leucocephala. Taxonomy (NCBI): domain Eukaryota; kingdom Metazoa; phylum Arthropoda; class Insecta; order Diptera; family Dolichopodidae; genus Argyra; species Argyra leucocephala. Next base: position 35,391,100 of record OZ012677.1, on the reverse strand, counting down.
TAAAAATTTGTTAAACTATATAGATAATTAATGTAATTAAGTGATATTAAACTCTCTATATAGATATTTAGGATTATAGAATTTTACCAACAAAAATTCATTTTTGATTATTGTAGATATTATTGAGAAAATAAAGTTGTTTTAAATCTTTTGCAATTTTAGATGTAGCTGAGAAATTATTTCAAAATAACGACTAAATCTTCAAAAGAAATTTAGCCTTAATAAAGCTTTAATAAATAAAATATATACGAGTACAATTAACTGATGACCACAAAATCAAACATAATCTGAAAATTAAGACTAGAGCATGTGATTACAATCACCAAGTGGTACTCTAGAGTTGAGTTCTCTTTTTACATACCATATTCTGTTTTGAATCTGCAGCATATTTTCACAGCACATATGTCGGACACTATCTGCACTAAGCTGATGGAACAATGCCCAAACGAAATTGAGAGCGTAGATAGCCGTTTTTCAATCTCTCTACTCTGAGTTCCTGGTCGCAGCAACATAGATGACAATTAGAGAGTCAATGAGCTGGTTAGAAAGGTGCCAATCTTGACAGGCCCTTGATATTCGTCAAACAACGCATCCATTTATACTTTCTGGCCAGAGCGAATAAAAGATGGCATAGATATAAATATCTGTGCGATCTAGAAGAAAATGTGGACTCCGTATAATATCAACAAAACCAAACAACTCTTAGCCAGGTCCCGTACTGATATTTCAAAAGTAATAACCATCAGTACGGGACATTGACCGATAGGAAACCACACTATCAAGCTAGATATTCCGTTCAATCCCCATTATCGCATTTGCAAAAATAAAAATGAAACAGAAACTCTTGATCACTTACTTTGTAGTTGCTCAACATTAGCTAGAGTCAGACTCTGGCCTCTAGGTGAAACTTTCCCGAACAATATAGGTTTTATTCAATTTTAGGCGGAAAGCAAAATTTGAGACCTGATCAACCTTCTCAATCACACAGGGTGGCTTTAGTACTGATTCCATGGGGAGAGTAAAAATGAGAGAATGATCGCCTATAATAACCAATAACAACAAATAGGTCACTCGTGTCGTAGTATAAAAAAGGCACAATTTAGTGCTAATTGGTTTGTCAGAGCTACTAGAATGGCCACTTCTATCTACCTAACTACCTACCTATGCATCACTTACAAAATATAGAAGAACAAAACTCGGAAATAATGTCTTGAACAGAATTAAGAATTTAAATATTACTTCCAACACACAAATGCGAGTATCATATTGTACACAGCTCTAATATAAATTATTTCATATTTCAATTGCAAGTTTCAAATTACAAAAAATTTCATATTCTTCATTCTATATTTTTGTATTTCTTTTCAAGTATCTGCGTATCAACGTGTTTAAATTCAAGAATCGTTTTTTTTTTAATATAGAAAGATATATTGACACACGCAACGTGCAAAAGAACATTTTTTTTTTTGTAAATCTTTTTTCTAGAAGAATTGTATGGCATAACTTTTTCCATTAATTCAAAATTAGTTTATAATTTTAAAAACGAACCTAGGAATCTCGTTTCTTTTTGTTTTTTGTTTCTATAATTTGGTTTTGTTTTTTTTTGGTAGAAAATTGAAATATCATTACGGAGAAGTTTATATTCACCACCTTTTTGTGGTACACAGCATTCCATTGTAAAACTTTTTTGATAACAGAAATGCAAAAGACGTGTTGTGGATTAATATAGGCTCTTATTCTGTCAAGGAGACAGCGAAATGATGTAAAAAATTTATAAAAAAAAAATATTTTTTAACACCCTACCATTGGTGTGAGTTTTATAAGATAAATTTAAAATATTTTCAAAATTTTGTAGTCACTATAGTTCAACACCTTACACTGGCTTTGCTTTAATTCTAGGAAGATATAAATAACTTTTCTTTTCTATTTAATTTTTTCAGAAAATTAAAAAGGATTTGCAAAAAAGTTTATTTGAGTTTTTTTTCTTTTAAATTACAATTGCGTGATGTTATGTTTTCGATTTTAATTTCACAAATAAATACAACTTTGATCGAGTAAATTCAAACTTAATGAATGAATTGAATAATATTAATAGAATTTTCAAAAAAATCTAGTAAATATATAAAAAAAAGTGCAATTATTTTTAATAGGAGTTCAATTTTAATTGGATATTTTTAATAATAGTTCTATATAAAACTTAGCGTATTATTTTGTAAAAGATTCTATCAGTTAAAGAAGAAAAATTTACCGTTAAATAAAGATAACCATTTATGTTTATTTTTTAAGTTATTAAAATTTTAATGGATATTGATTTTTATCCTAAAATATTTAAAATTATGTCGCAGAAATTAAAAATTTACACAAAACCTGTCTATAAAGTGTCGTAAGTAAATAGATCTATAAAATGTAGTTATTTCATCTGACTATTAATCAGAAGATCCACGGTTTCGAATCTAATAATACGGAGCACAGAGCTTGCATGTTTAACTGACTTTTTCACATCTTCCATTATTCTTAAAAATTAAATTTTTTGAAAAAATTAAATATAAGTATATAATCTTGTAAAAACTTAAAATAAAATTGAACTTTAAGAAGTTAATTTTATGATAGCAGTAGTTTTAACATTGAATTAGTTTTAATACCAGAAAATTGATGAATAAACACTGAGAAAACTTTACTCGTTTCATTTTATACGTGAAGTACCGTACCGTAGTAGCTATACTATATACACTATATAAACAAAATTAAAAGTTAATTTTGAAGGATCAAAAAAATTTTCTATCTTTCCTTTTCCATTTCTTTTTGCAAACGGATCTATTATGGAGTAATTAAAAATGTGTAGTTTACCCAAAAATGTAATTTGTTTTTGACAATATTATAAAAAGAAATAAAAAACAATCAATGTTAAGCTAGTCCATATATCATATAATTTCCACAACAATATTTTTCAAAGCTAAAATTAAAGGTTGCAGTTATTAAAGGTTTCTTAACTCATTATACTCATTACCTATTGACATATAAAAACAAAGATAATATTCATTATTTAATATTCCAAGTTGTCATATTATCAAATATTTCTGGCTTAATGTTAAACCCTGACTATAAATAATTAGTTTTAAATATCTTATCATTTGTTTTACTTTCAATCTATAATTTTTTTATTTTAATGACTGTAATCAGAAATGAAATATCTAGTACATATTATACACATTATATATTTAATAATTATAAGAATAAATAATGTTGGTATCAGTAATAGACATTATTTAAAATAAATGTTATCAAAAAGCTAAACAACTATATACAAAGTCTTTTATAAAACTAAATTGTAATAAAAAAATTATCAAGAAAAAAATATTTTCCTTAGAAAACGATTAATTTTGGTAATCCTAACCTATCTTTATTTTGCCAAATTTTCTAAAAATATATTTTATTTCTTCTTAAACATCCTAATGCTATTCATTGATCTTTTTTCTTTTGTTCCTTTTTCTTACTTTTTGTGGAAGGTGTAAACTTAATTAATTTAGCATGTGTCCTAGCTATTTATTTATACATTTAATTAGTCTTTTGTAAGAACAAAATTTTTTCATTATCCTTTTTTTCAAAATAAAAATGTCCTACCCAACAAAAAAAAAACGAAAAAAAAAAAATTTACTTTTTACAATGGCTGCTCATGAACGACCTTTGTCTAACCCGTCAATGTGAAGAACTGCCTTGGTATATTTTTTAGGATTAGAAATGTTGTTGTTTTTTTCTCTCTTTCATTTTTATAATTCAGTAATCCTCAATTAGATACCTTGCAATCCATTTTAATTATAACTTTTATAAGACATCCATTCAATTTTAACTCTTCTTATTTTTTATGATAATGGTAGAATGAGTCACTCATACTGCTAAGACGATAATGAAATACAATAGATACTGACTGACCTTAAGGATATAATTTTAATCTAAAGTTCTTTCAATTCCCAAAGAAATTAAAATTATCTCTTGAAATGAATTGAGGATATTATTGGTACACATAGAATACCAACCCAAAGTAGAAAATATTCAAATACTTATATAAAAAGATAAAGAATAGAGTCGATTAAGGAAATTTTTCTAAAAAGGATTTCAAATTTTCCTCTTTTTTTATCTTAGTTTGTTCTTTAAGAATTCAAAAAAAAAAAATAAAAAAAAAAAAACAGATTTAAAAAGAAAAAAAAAGTTAGACAATCTAAATAATTGAAAGTTTAGAAAGTTAACTTCATGTTATCGGTAGAATAGTAAAACATTTTGTTAACATCCTTCAAAAATTTAAGGACAACGATAAATAAAATAAGAACACTATAAAAGAGTGAAAATGTGATAACTTGATAACATGATAATGCTTGTATTATAAAAGATTAAATATAGGTGATTATTAAAAAGGACTTGACATTACTTTAAAGGTTAATTGACTTAACAACTTAAAGAAAATAAATCAAATAAATGTTAGGTGAATAAATAAAAATATTTGCAAAATGAAATACAAAACGATATTTTTATTATCATTATTATTATTATTTCTTAATTAATCATAATTAAAATTACAATAAATGTGAGCACTAGTTGTCGGAGCTATAAACAGATATTTATTAGAGTGTAACTCTTTCAAAATTTATTTAAAATAAAAATACAACATAAATTTTAACTCCATTTTAATTTAAGCAACTTTTTAGGTGTATAATGGCTTCCAATTAATTATTAAATTTTGTTTTTTACTCGATCTAGACTATCTATTCAACATAATACTTAGTAGACCAAAAATTATAGAGTATAGTTGCATTCGATTTTCCCTGTCGACTTATCTTTCACCTCACTCATGCTGTTAACATCTTGATTAAATCTTGAGATCTTGATTCAAAAACTATTCTTGTTCAAAAAAAATTTTCTTCTGATCTGATAACTTCAGATCCTCTGGCTAAGATATTCAATTGAATATTTTTCTTCAAACAAAATTTGAAAATAAAATTCTGACTTTACTGCCAAAATATTTGAATGCCAATAATAAATAAAATTTTCTTTCTACCAGTTGTTTTTTTCTTTTTGTTTTAAATTCTGTAGAAAAATTCATTTTAAAGAAAATAAATAGAATCGTATTTGATAAAATGCCAACCCGTTAAGGTTAAAATATTTTTCTGTTAAAAATATTAAATTGAAAAATTTTCTTTTCAATAATTTAAAAACATTCACAAAATTTATTACATTTTTATTAAATACTTTTCTTAAATGCTACCTTACCTGGTCTAACAAACTATATAAACAAAATTAAAAGTTAATTTTAAAGGATCTATTGACGTGTCAAAAGAATTTTCTATATATTTCCTTTACCATTTCTTTTTGCAAACGGATCTATTATGAAATAATTAAAAATGCGTTGATATTCAAATAAAATTATTACTATGATGTCTCTGAAGCATCAAATTATAAAGCCAAAAGTGATTAAAGAGATAAAAACAAATAAAAAAAAATTCTGAAAGGAAAAAAACTATTTTCAATCTTTTAATAGTAATGAGATCTCAAAGATAAGTTAGAATTCTGATTTCGAAATACTTTTATTTAGTTTTTTCTTGTTACAACGCAACCAGATAAAGTTAAGGAAAATAATTATAATTTCTAAAATGTGAGTCTTCTTTTAACGCATTATCAAGTATTATTTTGAGTATCGTTGGTTGGGAGTTATATATTGGGAGTTTCTTACAATGAACAATATGATTCGTAGTTATATGACTACTAATCAGAAGGTTTCTGGTTAAAATCCTGTTCAGGGCATAAATGTTGTATAAGATGTTTCAATCGTTCTTCAACATTTATGTTGAATACAATTTAGTTATCACTATAAAAATAAACTGAACTAAGCTATTATGAAGGAAAAGTTTAGCTAGAATAAATGTAGTTTATTTGATATATCAACAATTCAAAAGTAAAAACACTATTGTGCGTGCTTGTGAATGCCAAGTCTATGCGTAAAATCAGTTTCCCGTCTTGGAAATACCAAATAAAAACTGATTTAATGTCAAATATTATTAATTTTGTATAAACATATTTTGTTGAAAGACAATTAATTAAAAACAAAAAAGATATCAATATACATTTTTGTTTTAGTATAAAATATTCCTTTCTTGCTTTCCTATATTTTGAGGATAATCCCATCTTTATATGGTCTAAAAAAAATTAAAATTAAATTAACAAAAACGCTTTGACAATCACTTGATATTTTTTCAGTTGTTTATTCAATAACGTAATACATCATAATATGTAACGTTTACATATATTGTTTATCAGTAGTAGTATTGAAGTTCTTGCTTCACAAATGTACACTTCAGATTAAAATATCAGCAAAAATCATCAACTAAGAGATCATCTAGATTCTAGGAGATGATTTTTGATATCAAAAGAGAAGATTTTGTAAATCGGAATATTTTTTCTAATGCTAGCAATTCTGTTTGGTAGTCATTATACATGCGTATATTGTAGTATCCTGATTGTAGTATCTTCTCACAAAAGTGTATTTTATCAAATATGCAATCCTTATGATGTGCCAATTGTGTAATCCGTACAATACCCTACTAGTTCCAGTTCTATTTTTTATACAAAATCTATAAAAGTTCATACAACAAAAAACCTTGAACTATAGTAATGCACAACTACACTGTATTTGAAATGATATTTAATAAACCACAATAAACCAAAAAAAAAAAATTAAACTTTATTAGACTTTTACTTAGATTTTATAATAAAATTTCTCTTTTATTTAAATAAAGTTGTAAAACTATATAAAGAAATGTTTTTCATTCATTTTAGGGGGGTCCTAATACTGTGATTTTATCATATAAAATTTAATTACCAACTCAAATTTAATCTTTAGATCTTTTTAAATGCAAATTTTCTTTGATATAGAACTTTCATATAAAGTATTTGACAAATAATGCTAATTTGTGCCCTACACTTTCATTTTAAATAAGCAAAAAATTAAAAAAAAAAAACTATATTTTTAATTAATTTTATAGGAAAAAAAATTCTTTACTTTTTTCATAAACTCCACTTTCACCAAAGTTTGATTGACATTCAAATTAAAAAAACAGATGCTCAATTTAAATCACTCTAGAAACTATATTTTACTTAGGGTTGACAATATTCACGGTAACTTATTAATTAATACCGTTTTAATGTACAGTTGTAATACACAATTTTTTTATACTTTTGTAATTATAAAACCGTTAAATTAATTTTCAACCATAATAATGTGTTTTAAACATATTTTTTTTTTTTAGTGATTCTTTCGAAAATATTATTTTTTTATTTTATATGTATATATATATTTTTTTGTTCACTTATATTTTTTTTTTGTGTACCATTTTTTGAAGCATTACAAGCGACATCAGCTGGATGCATTTTACTATTATAAATACATAAATATAGAATTAAATATTAAAAAGTAACCAAATGAGATTTTGTGCAATAAAAATATCCTTTTTAGGGAAATAAAATTTTAATTTTATTTTTTGTTACTGTATTATAAGTATTATTGTATTTAAGCAGGTTTAGAACAGCATGACATAAAGATATCTTGAATAAAAGAAAAAATAAATGAAAAAAAAAAAAACAAAAATAATTTATATAAATCGAAAGTTAAAGTTAATACCATTAGAGCCTCTTAATAGAAGCTATTTATTATTTGTTAGAATATTTTAAAATCTTTGAATTTTTGTCATATTTATTCAGTTCATCTCAATTTTTTTATTTAGCTTGTACAATTTAATATCCAGTTTTATCAAAAAATTTTAATACACAAGCTTTAACAGAAATTTTCCAAATTATTTGTAATTTGAAATTATTCATAATGCTGCCATTGAATTTTTCTATTTGACACTTCCACTTACTTCCTTTTGCATCTGTTTTTAATTTAAATTCAAGTTGTTATAAAATATTGAATCCAAAATTTACAGGAAACATTCCAAATCATTGTGAATTTGTATAAATGTCGAAGTTGAATTTGAATGAAAATTTGATAGTTGACCATTCCAGTTGCTTCTGTCAAATGAATTAGTATTTTATTGTGCATTTGATACCATGACTCGAATGATCTATTTGTTGTTGTTGGTTGTGTTAAGGGAAAATTTGAGAGACAATTAACTAAATTTTGTCGACCTAATTAGTGTCAAAATGGTGCGATAATGAATAAAATCAACTGAAAAAAAGCCTATTATTTTTTCTATTTCATAAATATAGAAAAATATTGTTTCTTTTATAAATGAAAGTCGATAATTGTGACGGTATATGTAGATATCCAATATTTTATGTATATTATATGTATAAAAGGTACAGGAACGTTTGAGTTATAGTCATTATAGATCTTTTTCAAAATTTTATTCACACCATAATGGTTTCAAACCAGATTTTCCGAATCATTAACCAAAAAATATGATGTCCATAATTCTCTGCATATTTTTTCTTTTATATTATTTTTCTTCCAAATTCAATTATTTAATTATTTGTACATAGTTATTATAGGTTTCATAATATTTGCATAATATTGTATAATTTCATATAAACTATAATACTGATTTACGTACCACTAATACGAATTTCTTGAAAATATGTGTTGGTTAAACAAAATAATAGAAAATCTATCCTAATTAAGTTAACACAATAAATCCTTTTAATTTATAAAAACCAAAGCTATGTTATGGTGCAGGTTGAAATATGTTTGAGTTCAATATAGAATTTTCCATCATTTTGATGTACTAAGACCAAATACCTAAATATTTCCACATTGAAACACAATAACAATTCATATAAAGATATCGTTCCTAATGTCTTCAAATAACTTATAAACAAAATATATATAGTCCTAAGCCGAAGCCTGTTATATGTAAACATAAATGATTAATATTCACAATCGTTTCATTTTCCATATTCAGTCCTTTCAGTAAATAAAATTCAATAACATTATACCAAAAAATTAAGCCTTGAAGTTAATATGTATAAGAACCGAGTCCCTTAATTCTACAAATGTTTAAGTCGTTCTCATATACAGAGTTACTCTTTCATTTCATATCATGTCATATTTCATATCTCTTATTTTTAATGGTTTATGAAGTAAGAATTTTTACTGACTACACAAGGAAAACATTTTTTTTCAATATCCTTCTATTATTTAAAATTTAAAAAAAAATTATATTTAAAATAAAATACTGAGAATTAGTTTTTCAATAAATAAAATGCATTAAAGGAAATTACAATTTTTTATATATTCTTGGTAAGATAATTTATTTGCATACTAGTATATGTATATAATATTAAATAGAAAATCCTCTTAGTATTAAAATCTCTTTGGTTTTTAATTAAATTCAGTTGTTCTATATCGAACATCAATTAATATTTTTTTTTTAAATAATTTTTGATCTCTATCCCACCAAAAGAATGACCTAGATTTAATAACAAAAAAAAAGTTGTCACTGCAAATGAAATGTAATTTAAAACATCAAAAACAGATTTTTCGTATTTTATTATACATAAAGAAATTTTTTTTAAAAAATTAAATCGAAAAAAAGCAAATAAAAAATAAAAAACATGGTTATATTAAGGATGAAGAGAAAAACAAGAAAACAAATAAATATGATAATTGACAAATACAAAATTGTTTGTAATTATTACAACAACTTTTAATTAACATATTTTAATTACACAAAAAAAAATTATTTTAAATTCAATTAGTGAACTTACATTGTAAATATGGTATTTAACGAAAACAAAAATTTAATGTTATTGAATAGAGATAATAATTATCACTATAGAAATTTTCCAAAATTTTAAAAATGATAATTAGTCCTATCAAATTATTTCTATTTCGAAATAAATTTAAGGATTTTTGTTTTAAATAACTTTAAATTGTATAAAAATGTGCAATAATTAATTATATACTCATACACTATTATAGAATGTACAAAGCGAGTAGTTAGTGAAGGTTCAAATTTTATACAGATTGCAATTAATTTTGGTGCTTTCAAGCCTCAATGCATACAAATCCCATTACTTGGTATTACCCACAGCTGAAAACTCAGTATTATTTATTTTTACCATTTTTAATGTTTCTGAATTACTTACAATAGTAAGTATACTAAAACTTCTCTTAATTTCATACTTATTGTATAGGAAAAAAAAAAAAATAAATAAATTCTTTTAAAAAGATTAAGCCAATAAAATTGATGAATTCATCAATGTAATTTTTCCTCATAATAATTTTTAGATTTCTTTAGACAATTGTTCTCCCACAATTTTCAATTTAATATATTATGATTTTTTCCTGCTCATCTTTGAACCTTGGATTTTGAAAAGGTAATCTACGTAAATTTTACTCACACATTTTTTTTTAGCCTATTACGAAGCAAATATATTTTTTGAAATCATGTAACTGTACTTTATTCTTTCATCATATTTTTAAATAAACAAACAATAAATAAATAAGTAATTTGTACTTGAATGTTGAGAGGTATAGACGTTATAGTAAAAGTCGGTGAGTAAAATTTTACCCATCCTTACCTAAATAGAAATATTCATGTGTGTAAATTGTACCTAATGTTTACCTAAACAGTGAATAAATTTTACACACGTTAAGCTAAATAATAGATGAAATCAATTCAAATCTACTTTCGGTTCATCCCATCGCCAAAACTGAACCATTCCATATTACAGTAATTGTAATTACAGAAAAAGTCGATACACCACCACTTTTTGTTTTAATTGCTTAATACCTATTTACTAACCATAAGATTCAATAAAAGTTAATAAAATTGTTTAATGTTTAATTGTTTTAAATGTTTTCCTTTAAGCAATGTAAAATATGACTACCTTTCCAGGGTTAATAAGTTTTTTCTGACCATTTTCCATTTATTTTAATCAACCTTTATCTTCAGATAGCGTTAGTTATGATGACTACTTACTCTATAACATAACTTATAATGTTAAAACTGATGCTTTCAAATTATCTCACACATTTTTTAATTTTATCTTTTCTGAACAATAAAACAATTTTTGGACTTATATGATAAAACAATTTTTGGACTTATATGAACCATAAAACTATCAATTAGTATCAAATCAAATACCAAAGTAATACAACAAAAATACTATAAAGTAAAGCAGTTACTACTAAACTATGGAATCATTTTAACAAAATAAAACAAAAACTTAAATACAATTTAAACAGTATAATTAATAAACCCATATACGTAGAAACGATATGGTAATATTAATACTGCAATAGGTATATTAGTACCTACTCTAATATTATGTTCGATACAAAATTAATTAATTTCAAAATTGTAAAACATCCGAAATTTTTCTTTCCCTGCCAAACTCTATACACTTCTATAGTATATTTTTTTCAAAATAATAAAATGTCTTTGTAAAACATGAACATTTTGAAAAAATAAAATTAATTTTTTGTCAAATCCTGCTGCTCTTAAGAATCTCTTGATAAAGAAAAATTTGATATTTAAAAATAAACCGAAAACAGACATAATAGAATAATATACTACAGGTTTGATAACATAAATATAGCAATTATTTTCTTGTTAATTAACAATTTATCGTAGATCGATTTTTTCTAAAAATAAATTTTACTAAGATATAAATTTTCTATGTGTCGCATTGTACTTCATCTACCTAGATATAAATTTCTATTTTATGCTATTATTAAAAAGGACACTAAATAGAACATTATAGAACATTAAAATTATTTGAATTTTACAATTATAAGAAAGAATAGCGTGAATTTTACATCCTTAAAGCAACAAATTCAGACTTATAGACTTGTTTTAACATAACGGAAATGAAATTATATGCGGTATATACAAAACGAGAATTTTTATTTCTCTTTTTTTTTGGCAAGATTTCTTAAAACTTTTGTTTTTTTTTTAATCGGAAAAAGAAATTCATTGAAAAAAAGTTTTATAAAGAAAAACTTAAAATTTTGCAAGGATATCCTGATTTTCAGAAGTAAAATTTTTTTTTGTAAAATACAAGAACTACTTTTTATACTGTTGTTAAAATATTGTGCAGATTTCCAAATGAAAATTTTGATTAAATTATTAGGAGTATAAAATTGAGTAGAATATACATTTCTTTACTTAAAATATTTAAAATTGAATTATTCGAAATTCGATCGTTTTACAGAATATGATTATTTTGGATACAATCATTAAGTATAATTCTCTATGTTTACTCCTCTATACAACTTTTCAATTTAAAGTATTAGTTCAAAAGTTATAGACCAACAACTATAACTCCAGCTTTATCAACTCTTAGAATTCAAAAGCAAACATTTATGAAATTAAATATTGAATGAAATATACTGTAATGCCCACATCGATATGATAAAAACAATAAAGATAAAAGCAAGGCACACACAAAGGATTTTTAACACCATACTACCTAAATAAATATTATTTACAAGATATAATTTAACGAAAATAAAAATATTTGAATCAATAATATTGAAAAATTTACAAAAATTGCCATTCACGCACAAATTATGAAACAAACGAGCTGAATATCAGTTTGAAAATTTACACAAACTTAAGGATTTCATCATAAATAGTTCAACATTTGAGTTTGTGAATTAACAACAAATTCAATAAATAGAATACAGAACATTGTTCCTAAACTCAGTTTTAATTTTAATTATATTCCACCATTTTTTGGAAAAATTATCTTTCTAGTACCTGTGATGACTTCGTCGACATTTACTCTATAATACTAAATGATACTATAGCGATTGACTTGTATTCATGTACTGTTATAGCAAGTATTTGATAATTTTATTTGATCAGTGCCAGGGCTGATTAATGTTTAAAAAGCGTAGAGAGTTAATTTGCGCACTTGGCTTTTAGTCTTAGCAAGTTCACCACTTTTGTTTTTAATAATTATCTTTCTAGTATCTACTAATTATCTAATATTTGTAAATTTCCATATTTCTATAAACCATTTTTCTAGATTTCTAACTCTTTATAGAAAACTAAAAATATGTTTGTACATGTATGTATCAAAAATTTTTGGTTCGGTGCTGGAAGTGCTGGAACATGTACATAAATATATCTTTTTATACTATTCATTATTCTATTACATATATCTTCTTATCTTTGTTTCGAGGGATTGCCCAAATCAGTGTTGACAACACCAAATTTAGTCGCATACCATTAACTTTACAGTGGTGGGAGTGTTAAACTAAAAAAAATTGTCTTTACAAAACATTAGAATGTATATTTTATATCTTCAGAAAATAGAATTTTGATTTTCTTTTTGCCACAGTCACTCTTAATAAATGTCAAAAATTTTTGGTTGATTTTTAATCCTTAAAATATCCTTTTATTTTAAATCTAAAAATAACAACCTTAAAAATAATTATTACCTTATAAAAACTCTTATAATTTTTAAATTCATTTTAAATTTAAATCAGAATTAATTTCGCCCCTTCTTTTATTTTATTTACATTAAAAACAAAAAAAAATTAAACAAAACTTTCTCGTTAATTATATTATAAAAGTAATTAAATTTTCCTAAAACTTCTGTTTTTCTCAACAAAATATTTCACAAAATTAACAAAGCACAGAAAAACAAAAATTAAAACAACAAAAAAAACAAGAACTAAACTATACCTTTGTTCATAAATAATAACATTTGGGTAGCATAATTTTTCGGAATTCAAATTACAACTTAAAAAAATGAAAAAAACAACAACAAACAGTAAACATTTTAATATGCAAAAGTTTTATTTTTTTTTGTTTTTACCTAAACATTAACTTTTGTTGTTTTTACCATTTTATTTTTTACTTTTTTTTGTTTTTTTATTTTAAAAATTAACATTTAACATTTTCAAATAAAAATTCTAACATTAAAATTTCAAATAACGAAAACAGAAATAATTTCATAAATCATAAAGAAAAACAACAATAACAACACAATTATGCCACTAAATACTCCATTTTCATAAAATAATATTATTAATGAGATCATCCTTATGAGCGAAATATTTATTACTCTCATAAGAATTAAATCAACACTCAACCACATAATTTAAAATAAACTTTAAAAATATTTCCATCACAGTAACACTTAGTTACACTTACACATTTACACTTATAGTGAATTAAATTGAATTAAACTCGTCGTATATAATTCGAAAGCAAGAAAAATTACTTGATGATAGTAGGTATTCGAGATTAATTTGCCTTTTGCCCAAAGTTAAATAGGAAAATATTAGCTTTAAACTTTCAAAAGTACATTTATCGTTTCAAAATGTAAGCTTATGGTCGACGAATTGATGACATCTATATAATATGAAGATACCAACGAAGTATTATACCAGTAAAAATAAAACTGTTTCGTATTACAAGGAAAACACCTTAGAGCATTATTATAAATACATTTTTAAAGTTTACGTAAACTGACAAATTCAGTTGCAGGACTTCATATTTCGAAATATTGAAAAATTTTTATATAGGGGGAAACGGAAATAATAGTAGCTTTATCAGAGTGGTTTTTCTTTTATAAACTGGTTTTTCTTTTATATCGAGTCTTGTCTTCTAATATCACGACTGTAATTTATTTCTTTTATTAAATCCAAGATCTAATTTGACTCAATTCTAAAAAATTTATCCTGAAATTTTTTGAATTGAAAACAATCTTGAAATTTATTCAATTTGATTAATTTATTTTTTATTGTAAAAAATGTGGATAAAAAAAATATAAAAGAGGTTGTTTAAAATTATCTTCGATATGTGCTAAGAATTACCTTAACACAAAAAAATCGTTAACTGTATCTTCCCAATTCGACGTATCAAAATGAATAAATTTTATTTTAAATCTCATCTTATACCATTTTTGGGCTTCGTTTCTCTCACGAAACGAATACTTAAATGACTTAGAACTACATGTACAGTAATTTCATTATTTATTAAACTTTTTTCCACATATAGGATCCAATTTACTTATTTAAAAAAATAGTTTAATTTCCTTTACTGTATAATTCAAGGAATTTCAAAAAATTTACAACACCATCTATATTTCCTCACATTACATTTAAGAAAACAAAAGAAACAAACTTATTAACCACCATTTTCATTTTTCTTTTTTAATCATAACTTTACCGTTATCTTTAGGATTTATGTAATTTATGTCGAATAACTCATATGTGCGTATGGGTTCATAATAAAGTGAGTAATTTTAACCCATATAGAGCTGTTAATCATCCAGGTGAGATGTTTATTTTGTTATGTGAAAAAAAAAAATGGCGGTTATGATTTAATCGTAAAACGAAAAATAAAAACAAATAAAAAAAAACAGAAAATTTCAAAATTAAACTTTTAAATTTAAGGTAACAGCATCATCATGTATTATGTACATAAATTTTGTATACCGTTATCATAATAATAATGGTGGCAATTTAAATTTTATTTTCATTTTTATATTTTATTATTTTGTCAGTGCCATATTCGCTTGTACTTCTGCTGATTATGTTATTTAGATAATCTAAAATTTTATTTGAATTTGGAGTACACTACTTGTATAGATAGGTACTTTTTATATTTATTAGACCATTTTGAAAATCCTTTTTTGTATACAAATACTTATTATATATACATGTATATTTATTTTTTTGTTATTATAATGTAATAATCAAATTTAGTTATGCTGTTGAAAATTGTTGAAAATATTTTCTTTTCCATTTTCCTTGTAAAAAAAAAAAACGTATAATAGGTAAATAGAAAAAAACATGTTATATGAGTCATCTACTGGTTAATGTATGTAACATTTGGGAAAAATATATGAATGAAATTATTGAGGTAAAACGTGAAACAAATAAAGTTAGCTTTACGAGAAAGTAGTACGTGTTATTATTCGGTAACTGAAATTGAATAACAGTTAAAAAATATATAACAGAAAATAATGTGATATTAAAGTTAAAGAATATAAATCGATTGTACTTATTTGAAAAAGACACGTTCCTTGCGTAATAGGATGAATTAATTAACAAATCACTTACTTGTAGTTCGTTAATTCTAAAAACAAGATGCGATAGTGTTGCTAGTTACGCTATGGTACTTGATTTTCAAACATAAACTATTTTATATAACTGAATAATTTCTTACATTCGGATTAATCCATTATTTATTCTTTAAAATTTATATATTATTCTAATAAGTATATCAGGCATATCTCTCCAATTAATATATATCAAAGCCTATGATATATAACTATCTGATAATATATTGTTTCATCTTTTCATAATAAAAGAGTTTTTAATTAGTACAACATTTTTACAAATCTCATATCGATATTTGAAGGAAAACTGAATTCTGAATTCAACAAATTGGTTAGGATGTGGGTAAATATATATTATTATTTAAAAACAAATGTCAAAGAAAAAAAATATCAATTCGTTTACATACAGAAATCGAAAACTTGAATTTTTATAAAATTCTGCTTAAACATAATTTATTTGAAGTTTGTAAAAAAATTTTTATTCAAACATTTCAAAATTGTGTCATTCCTAATAATTAAATCAACTCACAATTCTGTTACTTTCATATAACCTCCTATATGTTTTTAATAAAAAAAGTATAACAATATAAAACTTCAATAAAATTAACATTTCGACTTTCTTCGTATATTAAACGAACTTAAATTATTTCAGTAAAATATAGGTAATTAGTTAAAATTAATAAAAATTCTTAATATTTCAATTAGACTTAATTGCTTAAAGAGCTGATTAAATGAAATTTATAAGTTTCAAATATGAAAATAAAAATGAACCAACCCACCTGTGGGTGATTACCCCTACTTCAGAATAAAAACTATTAATCTTTGCACTTATTTTGTTAGTTTAATTAGTCATATAACCTTAAATCAACCTAAATTAAGTTATAACATAATAACATTTTGGTAATGACATTCAAAACGTAACATACGATTTATAATATTATCAATTGATCTTGCACGACGAGTGTACATTTTCATATTTATATTACAAAAAAAAAAAGTATTTGAAATGGTGTCATCAGTATTCGTTTTATATGACTCAATGAGAATAATGAAGCATTAAAACCACGTGAGTACATATTTGACAATTTGCCACTGAATATAGCAATCACAGAGGACATTTTTTTTTTTGGTTGCGATAGGTAAATACAGCGTTATTCAACCACAAAATAGTTAAATATTATTAGTGTTTAGGTTTCTATCATCAATAAAAACAAAAAAAAATAAAATTAAAAACAAAACAAATGTAATTGGAAACACGTACAAAACGTTTCTGTAATAAATTTTTATCATTGCACAACAACGAGTATTCATTCTATGGTTCTCAGAGAAACATAGAGAGAAAAACTGAAAGTATATAGAAAAGAAAATTCAAATATCTCTTCAAATTTATGTTTTGTAAATGACCAGCAAATTTTTTGATTTTGTATCATTATGTGAAGTTTGTGGGTGGTTTGTGGGAACAGTTTGATTAATAACATTTTTTTATATGTTTTCTATCAGGTAATCTTGCTATTATTCAAATTGAACTAAAAATTGAAAATACTTGGTTGGTAAATCGATTTCTAAGCGCCTAAATTTTGAAATAAATTACCTTAAATTATTTTATGTCATAAAAATTGATCTGAATTTGAATGTAAACATAATACATTATATGCATTAAACTCGGATATATTTTTTTCTTATATACATTAAACAAAATGAAAAGAATACGTTAATTTATTCAAAAAAATAATAATATTTTTCCTCAAGATTTGTATACATTATTTGTAAAATTAATTACTTATCCATCATGTAGCAGTGTATTATAGTACTATTAAATACACAAAATAAAAAGCAAACGTAACCAATTTGAAATTCGTTACATTAATTTAAATAGTTAAGAATATGAGTAATATTTATTTACTTATCGATTATCAATACAGCTTATGTACTTTTAATCACAACTAAAATAGCAACTGAAACAAAACAAAAGCTTATAAACTTTAATTTCAGCTACAATGATAAAATCTGTAGTAGTAATATTATTAATATATTAACAATATGTTCTAATTTAAATTTTTTTCATTAGATCACTAGTAAATTTGTTCATTAGATCACTAGAGCGAGTACTGTTCTTGAACATAGAATTTCAAGGCAATTAAAATTACCAAAGAATTAGGATTAACCAACCACCCACTATTGAATTCAAATTTTCAATTCTAGAACAAAAATTATTTTGTATGATTTCACCTATCCACGTAAGCATATTCATCACCTGAATATTATAAGTAAATCACCCATTGCGAGATTAGTCATAATAGTGATATTCTTTGTATATCATCGCACTTGTTTTTTCCTCATTTCCACAATTTCGATGCTTTTAGCTTAGTTTTTTAGTTTGATTTTTGCAATTTTAGTGCCTTTTGTCTGAATCATATGCCTATTTGAACTCAACATAATTATACATATACAGATATTCATTTCTCAAGTTTTTTCAGCAGTTGTTTGACCATAAAAACTTGATCTCATGTTGATAAATTGCGAGCAAAAGCTTATTGATACTGACTAACTATTTTTCCGTTATTGTTTCAAGATTAATTCTGAGACTACTGGTAAAAACCTTATAAGCTGTACATACCAGTACCAGCCTGTAACCCATATTTTTCAACACACATCCCTCCATTTTATATTGTTATTTCATTATTCATACCTAAATATTAAAAATTTATCTTTTAGCTTGAATTTTCATTAAATTTTAGTTCTTAAAAAAATTCTATCTATCAAGGACTGCATAAAAATAAAAAATATATTTGTTGTATAAAATTATGGCCTGTTTTTGATGCCACATATCCATATAATAATTGTCAATAACTTATTTATAAAGTATTTCAATTTATCACTTCTATAACACTGCTTCCAAACAAAAAAATATTAAAATTATTTTTTTTTGTTACAATTTAGATGTTGATTTGCAATATTATTACATTTCAAATATTTTCAGCCATAGCTATATAAAATATTCCAAAATTATTAAAAAAAATTCAAATTTCAGATTTTAAAAGAATTTTTTTTTTATTTTCAATAAATTTCATCATATATAGAAGAATACAAAATATGATATATATATACACTTCAATTAAGTCGAATACAATTTATACAAGTTGGTGAATTTGAGGTTAAGTTGTTCTCTCAGAATAGAATTCAAAATTTTAATGTAATTTTTTTTTCATAAGATCTATGTATAGCAGTATAAATAGATACTCATATATATAACTGGAGAACATTGTAATGTAATGCATTCATCGCATACATAAATATTATATCTAATATTATGAAATTGACTATAATAGAGTCCTATTTTCAAAAAATACTCGTAAATCTCATCATCTGTTGGTGAAAATTTTTCATTTTCTTCTTATGATTCTTTTATTAATATCATATGAGAATTTTACAATTTTTTTTTTTATCCCAATTCTCATTTCAAAAGACGTTGTATTGAAAAGATACATAATTCCTGTATCTATGGTTGCGCTGTTATAATATAAAAAAATTTCCAACCTACGTAAGCTTTATTTTTATGAATTATATGTATACAAACATTCATTTCATCTACATAAAATACAGTTAGTACAGAAATTTTTTAACACAAATTATATTGCAATTTATTTTTAGATTTTCCATATAAATTCAATAAATAATAAGAAGTATCTTACATAATATAATATTTTTCTGTGACAATTTCTTCAACACTGTATTCGCTCACATAACTTTTCATTAGGATACAGTGTTATTAATTGACAGAATACACCCTTTATTAAGATACACGTCAAGTTATTTGAAAACAGCGCTGTCAACGGTATCAATAACCAACAAAATTATATCTATTTTTTACTAAAATCAAAACAGTAAGAGCAAATAGTAAACCGAAATATGATTCTATATCGTGTATAATTTTTATATCATCTGGCTATCAGAAAGTTCGCGGTTCAAATCCCACACAAAAAATGGTTTTAATAATAAGCTTTTTTTAAAAATTTGATTTAAAAAGAAAGGGTAAATTCTTGTGTAAATAATTTTGTAACAAACTGTTCCTATTTTGCATTTGCATCCTTGTTTATGATTCCTTAAGAAGATTTCTGTTGACGTAAATTATAGTAAAAAATTAATTTAAATATGGTATTGAATAGATACAAATTTAATATATTGTTACAAAAAAGATTTAACTTATTCGATTAGCTGGAATTTTGTACATAAATAAAACATGAAAATATATAACTACACATATCAATTCATGTCAATTGCAATGTAACAAAATAATTAATTCAAATTATTTTTTTTTCTTTTGCTACCATGAATTGATTAAATTTAAGTATAAAATAGTTTTATTGAAATTAAATGAGAGATTTTGTTGGTGAAATTTTGCAATTCTATTGGAAAACTTAGATATATTATTTATTCATAACAAAATATGCTCTAACTGAAGAATGCGATGCATGTAAATTTGCCTCAAGACAACGGCAAAAGAAAATAAATCTGAATTTATTTCGGTTAATTGTCAATTGCCATAGTTTTGTGGCTATATATCTGACTAGATATCAGATAAATTTATAATTTAGTACAATTTTAAGTTTTACATCGAAAATTTTTCGCCAAAAATACATAAATAACTATAAAAAAAACAATAACTGAAACTGGATCAGTTTCTTTGGCACATAGTTATAAAGTACACATATTGTACTCTGAAATCGACTCGATACTCAATTGAGTACTCATAGGCATATTTTTCCATTGATAGTTGATTTCATGAGCATTTACTTTCCCAGTTGATTGAGTACATTGAAGTTCGATAGTTTTGAAATTTGATGTCATCCTTTCCATACAACAGATGAGTATTATGATTAAATGTATAGTATAGGTAACTACATACTTAAAAAGCCGAATTAATATATAATTTTTAATATAAAGATTGTTACGAATTTTGTTATAATTTACGAAACTTTGTAACAAGTAAAAACAGAGAAAATTAATTTAAAAACAAATTAAGTTTAATTTGATCAAAAGTAAATTAATAAATTAAATATACAGAATATTTTTGAATTAGTTGTATTCAGTGGTATTAAAAAGTGTTGAAATAAACTTAAAGTCCTAAGAAATGGACCTTCTTCCGAACTAGAAAAAATGTTTGTATTTAAACAGTTGTTTGTATTTAAAATGTATTTAAATGTATTTGTATTTCACACAGCTGTTTGTATTTAAAAAATATGGAACATCCTGTGTATATAAAACGTATTTAAACATAAAAAGTAAAAAGAAAAGTAAATTAAAAATGAAAGAAAAAATCAAAAGAAAATTAAAAGAAAAGAAGAGAATTGTAATTTATAATAAATTAGACTAAACGGCTTACAAACTCAATTTGTGAGTTAAAAAAGTAGTAAGCAAAGTCTGAAATTTTTCCTAAAACTGTTAAAAATTCAAAAATTTTTGTATAGTCTGAAGTTTTCAATCATAAGGTTTTGTATGGAGAGGGGGGCATAAAAGTTCAAAATATGATATATAGGGGTAGTTGCTTTTATGTTGGATGTCAATGAATAAAACTTAAAAAAAAAAACCAAAATATAAATGAAAATTTGAAAGAAACTGGAAAAGAAAACGATAAAAAAATATACAATTATATTAATTTTTATTTCCAACGTTCATTTTTTTTCTATTTTATTATATTAAAACTGGTCTTGTGGATGAAGCATTAATTTAACACCAGTTTTTTAACATAAAAAAATGGCTAAAGGTCACCCCTCGCTTTTCGTGAAATTTATCGATTACCATTACTTTAATTAAATTTACAATATTATGTTTCTATAGTTATTTTACAAGCTTTATTAATCCTTCCTTTGGCACCAATTCGAAGGTTTTTACCCTCTTCAGCCTTCGTATTAAGTTGGTGATCTCCAAGAACTGTAGCCTCGTTGTGTCTCGATCTCTTATGTCGCTATTTCTACTATATTTGGGAGCTTTGACCATATTTTTGAGCACCTTGTTTTGGATTCTTTAAATGAATTCAATATGGCTTTTAACCGCGCATACCCATTTTTGATACTATATACCTAAACCGGTTTTAGTACTTGATTATAAATCAATATCTTATTTTGTATTAACAAGCGTGAATTTCCTCCTATAACCCAATACAATTTATGATATTTCATATATAATTCTTTTTTTTCATTTTTACATGAGATTTCCACTTAAATTTAGCATCAAGTGTCAAACCTAGATACTTGAATGTGTTCTCTATATCCTTATAACTTTATCTTCATTTTTTCATATTATTATTTATAATTTTAAATATTCAATTAATTTTTTTTTTTACTTTTATTACTCGATTTAAATGTCATTGATATATTTCAAAATTTAAAATTCTTAATTAAGTGCAACTAAAATCATAGAATAAATCTCTAAAGAAATCAGTAAATCCGTAAGCGACAAAACTAAAACGAATTTTCAACTAAATTCAATAAAAATTAAAAACAGTTAAAACTATTTAATCTTTATTTAAAAACTTTTACTTTTCAATAATTGACAAAAACTCAAAATACCCTATGCTATATACTAATTAAGAACGAACAAACCTATTTATATTTATAAATTTATGTTTTTCTTTATTCATTTGATTTTCCATATTTAATATTATTATTCTTCAATTTTACAAAATACCACTTATATTTTTGTATATTTTAAATTGTTATACAACTATTTAGTTTTAAAATGCTTACAATAAATTAGCTACATATATATAATAAAAATAAATAAACTAAAATACAAAACAAAACAAACTTAACAGAATTGGATGAATACAAGAAATGAACATTTATTAGTTTAACTAAAATACAAAACAAAACAAACTTAACAGAATTGGATGAATACAAGAAATTAACATTTATTAGTTTCACATAGATTCAATAAGAAAAGCAGTTACACCGTATTATCACCAATACAATCGACTGATATTTGTTCATCTACATATTTTTTAAATATTATTCAAAATCCATATATGTGTAATATACCAACATATATGTAAATACCAACTTCATTTTTATTGTACATTTTGAAATTATGTATTTAACTAACGATTCAATATCGCAATTTTTGAATATCAAATTCAAAACTTAAACGCAAATACAAAACAAAAAACCATTCAATTGGAAATCAATTTCATTAAATTTAAATATTTTAACTCTACTCTAACTCTATCTGAACTTATACACTTTATGTAAATATCAAATATAAAATGAAATATCATAATTTATAATGCTGTTGAAATAAGGAAATTATTGACATAATAATAAATTGCGTATAATATTAAATTAATTTTATTATATTATGTATATATAAATGACTAACAAAGTATTATCTTTGAAAATATTGAATAAAAAAATGAATTGTAAAAACTATAGGTTAGTTATTATATATATATAACATGATTTTGATTTACTCTTATATCAATACAAAACTATAGGAATAATATACTTAGATGATGATATTTCAAAAAGATTTTGGAAAAACAATTATCTCTACAAAGAATGTGATTATAATACCACAACTAATTTATACTATAATCTCACAAACATAATATAATACCTGGTACAACCTCAGTATCTATATATTGTACAAACAGTACCCATAAATTGCATATGTACATTATATATCATAACAGTTTTTAATACAGTAATACTTGTAACATTCCACATAATTGTAAATATATTTCCTTAAAATGATATATCGTTAAAGTTTTTCTATATATAATGGAACCACATATTAGCTATAAATATTTAATATATAGAATCACAATTCCATCATAATATATATAAAATTTCTATAAATTTATTTTCAATAATTTCCTATCGATATAAAACAACTTAAGAAACAAATATATGACCATATAAATTATTAATAATTAAAGCTTTCAAATATATTAGGCTCCTTATCCTACACTCCTTATTATTTATTTTCTCATTATTATATTTTTTTACACAAAAATATAGTCTGATATCTACATATTCAAACATAACTCAAAATTTTATATTCATAAAAATATCTAATATCTAATTCCATTATCTCTATACTATTTTTTTTTTTTATTATTATTATTATTATTGCCTTTGTCACAACTTTATTTGTATGTATCCTTTTACCACATTTTATATACCTAACTATTTCTTTTCACCTAACTTTTTCATAAGAAATAAAATCGTTTTTCGTTTCATGGAAAATATCCTTTAATGGTTTATGATTGCACAATGTATTCACATACACTGATAATTTTAATAGAATAGTAATAAGCTCTAGAAACAATATTCATATAATATAATTTATTTATATAATAAGAGTTACCATATTATATTATTATTGTTTTATTTAATTGTGAAAATAATTATGAAAAATTAACAATTCATAGTAAGCGATTGAGCATTATATTCCTTCGTTACAACAGCTAGGCTTTTATATGAGTTGCTAGGCATTTATATATGAACGGCTATGCATTTATATTTGAATACCATATTTTGACTGTGTGTTAGGGTGTTTGTCAGTGTTATTAAATTTTTTATTTCATTTTATTTTTTATTTATATACGTATAACCATGTCAATGTATTGGTTTAACAACAGCGAGAAACACTTTATTTTTAACTACAAAACACTACGAATGTAGAGTTTTTTCCTTACGACTAATACCTCTTTCCTAAAAGCAAAAAGAATGCAGCAGAAAAATAAAACCCGTCTAAAAACCCCCAATTGGAATAAAATGTACTATTCTAAGAAATTTTATTTACATTATCGACTGTGATATTATAGAATTATTAATTTCTAGATTTGGGGTCTAGATTTTTTTTTGGAGGAAACTGGCAACATTGCCTAATATAAGAAGAAGAAAAAGAAAGTAACGAATTTTTCAAATAAAAAACACTTCAACCTGTTACCGAGATACTGCTATCAATGATAATCTTTCAATGTGAACCTGTTGAGAAATTTTGTGACCGAGTCTAATAAATCGATAAATTTTTGCAAAATTATTTATTAAGCGATAAATTTTTCATTCAAATCGTTTTTTTTTTTTTTTTTAAATTAATATGAAATAATTGCAACAATTTAAACTGTTTTTCTTAATAATAATAAAATGTTAGAGCCGGTATTAGAGCTTAACAAGAGTTTTATATCATTGTAAATAAACCTCTTATATTGAGTATATTTATTTGGATTGAATTACTGTTAAATCAATACAAGACTAGGTATATATAGATGAAGATATAAATAGGTACAGGTACTTCTATTGCATTCATTTGTCAAATCTATGATGAATTATTGGAGTATTGCTTAAGGCTTACTATAATTTTGTTATGTGATATAACCCCAACTCGGTAAACGTTGTTAGATGATTTACTATTTTATATATATACTTCCATCATTTATCATATTGAACTTAATCTTTTAGACATCAATTCGCCGAAATATAGTTTTATATTTCATACTTTTATTTCTAATATGATGGACACGTCTTTCAATGCAACATAAGGACTAATTGAGAAAAGATTATATCAAATACTTCATTGCTTCTAGTAATCAATTGCCTAGAGTGTAGTAAGATTTTCATTTATATTTGAATCGCAAAAGATAGAAATGCTCACAAAATTATTTAAATATTTTTTTTTGTTTAAACAAGGATTATAGGAATATTTTTATACTATAAATATTAAAAATATTTTTAATCGATACTCATAGCACGAGTTTTTCATCAGAAAATCAGGTTTTTTTTTTTTACAAAATTATGAACATTATTTAATTGAGCTTGTTTAATGATGAAATTATTTATTGAAATGATTAATTGAGCTTTAGTTATGAACTAATTATTACCATGAGCTAACAAAGATCCCTTTATTACCATGAGCTAACTAAGAACTTTTTTTTTCTTTTCGTACTCTTTTTACTCGTACTCTCACTACAAATTTTTCGTTTGACTACAATAAAACACTATATAAAATATACTAATTTGTATAGTTTTTGCTAAACAATATACTCTTGAAATTTATAAGTTCTGGATTTATTATAATATGGCAACTCTCTATATTAAAGATAATATAGTCATATATTAACAATATTAATACACGACAATATCTTTAAGAAAATCGTAATGCTGAAGGCTTTTTTTCAAAAGATGTTCAAAGATATTGAAAATAACCATAAAATATAATAAGATCAAGGATACTTAAAACAAACTGTTATATACAAAGTATCCTTCCTTTTATATTTATATGTTTTCAAATCTACTGCTGTTTATGTATGTATTTTTGTTCTTAATAAGTTTCAAGATAAAATCAATAAGTCATACGTACACTAAGGCATTAAAAAATACATAAAGTACACCTACATGAATATTGGAAATAAATAGGAATATTTTTTTAAAAGATATATTTTGCAATCTGATCTTGGCATCTTTGAATTTAATGATGAAAGAGAACAATTCTGTTTATTGTTTTTTTTTTGTATAATCAGTTAAATAAAATATTTTAGTGCTTTTGTTTTTGCCTAATATGAACTTTTTTTTATATCTTGTAAAAGAATTCAGATTTCACTGAATTATTATTATTATTTATTTAAAAAAAAACCAACTTTCCTTAAGTGTATTGTTTTAAGGATATACAGTAGAAATCTGTGCTGTTAGTATTAATGAAAGTGAGAAAAAAATTAATACAGATAGAAATTCACAAATAACAAGAATTCCATAAACACTTCCTTTTCGATTAATTTTATTTATTTTTCTTTGAATTACATACCATGATGTTATGTTGTTGATTCTTCAATCAACTTTCACTTATGTCATTAGGTTGTTAAAAATCTTACAAACGTGTTATTTCAAAATAAAAACACTCAAACATGTCAGTTAGTAATTTAAGTTTGCACTTATAATCTGCAACTTCAAGTTATGTCTGAAGGACTAGTTAGTGGTTTGTAAGTTACACTTCTCGGACTACACTTAAATAACAAATATTAAAAACACAAAACAAACGTTATCACCTAAATACAAATTACAATAACAAAATACACATTAGGTATCCCAAAATTATACGATATATGATTAAATTATATTTACAGTTATTTTTTTTAAATTATAATTTTTTTAATTACAAAAAGAAGTGATTGAAATTTAAGTAAAAGACTGTTGGCATAAAGCAATTCCTCAAAGATTTTAGATAGACACGAAAGAATGCTAATAGGTCTATAATCAGCTACTATTGGTTTACATTTCTTGGGTACCAGAATGACTTTAGCACACTTCCACACTTCGAGGTGGTCAAAATAGAATTATAAATGTGGTTCAACAAAGGAAGAACAACAGATAGAATCATTTTTATAAAGCAAAGGTGAATTAAATCAGACTATTGCATTAGATTTGACCTCTTGAACAGCCTGATATACCGCCTCAAGAGCTACATTGTGAAAAGAAAAGCTATCTATCAGAAATAGTTAAATTTGTTAAAAATTCTGTTAGTTTTTCAAATATCTGCAATTCAATTGGTGCAATATGATCTATATGGATCAATATGATCTACACTGTCAACGTTACCCTTATTCACTACCACAAACTTAGCGGCGTTGACCAAAAAGTCTTAAAAGTTTCTTTCCTTGCCTTATGTATATAATCACGCTGCGACTGGCGCATATCTATAATTGGTTTTCTATATGGTGATTGTCACAGTGATAGTCGCTTTTTTTTGTGATTTTAGGATGACAGCTAATTTGATAAAAATAAATAAAAGTTTGATTGTTTTTTAAGATTTAAGCTTTTTAGATTTTTTATGTTTTGCTTTTTTAAGATTTATGTTAAGTTTTTTCTGTTTAAGGTTATGTTTATGTTTTAATAATTTTAATTTATGTAATAAAATTATTAGTTTTTAAGTCTACGAATAAGAAATAAGTTTATTGAGAGGATTTTACAATTCAAAATATAAATATTAAAAAATTCGAGTTTTAGAATTAGAAGTCGCTAAAATTGCAAATGATTTAAAAATAATGGAACTGAATAAAAAATACTGTGATAATCTGTTTACTTTTTTAATAAGTTTGAATTTTATTTTGGTTTTCAATTACATATAATACACATTTATATTAATTATTTATAAGTTTGCAACTGAATTTTAATCAAATGTGAATATAATTTTCTTTTTCATTTTATTAAATTAGTTGTAATGAAATTTACTTTTAAGTTTTATCTCTTTTAATAATTTATTTTTATTTTTATTACTTCACTTTATTGATTAACAAGTTTAATGCGCTAATAAAATTTACAATTTAGTTTTGTTTTCTATTGTTTTGACACTTTGACATTTAATAAATCACTTGTGCTGCCATTTCTGAATTGTATTTTTTAAAATGCTGTCGTTTTCTTAAATTATTCAAGTTATCGCAATAGAGAATACCAAAAATTTGTAGTGTAATCTTTGACTGTCGCACGGGTGACTATCGCTTATCACAATACAGAATACTACCCCTGTTTTGCACACATTTATAGCAAATGATATCATTATCATAAGCCAGTTCGTTTCCATGATTCATATATGCTGCATCTCTTTCATTACACATTTTCTTAATCTAAGAGTTGTAATAGAGAACTGAACCAATACCGCGGAGTAAATGAACGCGCAGAAATATGCTCTTCAAAGACTGTATGAATTAATTTGTTGAATTATTCGACTTTATACTTGACATGGTTAAGGTTAAAGATTCTGTACCAAGGTAACATAGTGGCGCATTGAAGAAGTTTAGCAACATTACAGTTTTTGTAATCCCTGTATTTAGTAATTGTTTTCGGCACCGTGATGGAATTTTTCCCGATATCGATTATATTTTTCGATTTTCGATATTGCGTAAAAGAAATGTCTACTCCCAAATAATTAAACAACTTTTCAATTATTTAATGGATTTTATTAGATTATGGATTTATTTTTAAAAAAAAAGCTCTGTTACTTCGTCTATAATGCACATATGATTTAATAAAATATTTTGAAGAGTTATTGTAAAAACTTCATTTCTGCTTTAATTTTCCGACAATTTTCTGCATCTTTTTTAATATCTTAAATTAAATACCCTAATATAGCTACTCTAATAGTAAACCGACACAGCTGCTTAATTCAATATAATTTTGATTTTTTTTTAATTAAAATAGATATATATATATCTCAATGTAGACAGTATTTTAAAAAAATTATATATATATCAAGTCATTATCGTATTGCTTTGTAAATGTCGACATAAGTCTACTCTAATTCATTTTCAAATTTAAATTTAAAAATTAGAGAAATATGACAACTTTGATAATACGACAAGTAGAAAAATATTTGTTTCGACAAAATTATACCAATTCAATCAAATCTCAATCAAAACCACCTACAAATATAATCATGAAAATTGACTAAAAAGAAATTTTATCTTTAGCTTAGCATTAAATTATTCTTGGACAAGTATTATCCCAAGTGAAACTACAAAGCATGAAATGAAATTATATTTAAGAAATTTGAAAATAAAATAAAAAAAAAAAACAATTTAACCCAATTTGTTAGAGTATGAACAGTATGAAAATTTAGGTCTCAAAAAAAAATATTTTTATTTTTATTTTATTCTTCACGTTTTTATTATAATTTGGTTATCTGACTTATTAACCACTTCCATAAAACAATAGCTTTGTGGTGATATAATATTATGGTACAATATAATAAAAAATATATATATACAATATTGTATAATATGGAATATCATTAATTTACCAAAAGCTTTAATCCTTGAAATTCTTTTAGACAAACTACATACCTATAATGTCATATATAATACTCGTATATATAATTGATATTTTAAATGTAATAAATTATCTAAGGAATTTATTTCATTTTTATATAATAGAATGTGAAATGGATTGTTTTTTGAAAATTATATGGTTAATAAATTCAAAATTGTGGAAATTTTTTCTTGTTTTTCTAAGATGGTAAATTTACTAGAAAATTTTGTTTAAATTGTCATATT
Source organism: Argyra leucocephala (assembly GCA_963942445.1). NCBI lineage: Eukaryota > Metazoa > Arthropoda > Insecta > Diptera > Dolichopodidae > Argyra > Argyra leucocephala. Next base: position 35,360,991 of record OZ012677.1, on the reverse strand, counting down.
TTACGAGAATACAATACAATTTCTTATTTTAACGTTTTTTTAAACTTTAATTTTTCTATAATCATAATATTATGTAACTTTAAAAATATTTTCAAATTTTTCTTTGTTTCGAGATTTAATTATTTCCTTTTTAATTTTTATTCTTATCGAATACTCTCTTCCTTCTTTGCTATAAATAAACCAACATTATACAACTTGCAAAAGTTAAAAAAAAATCCTTTATTCTTAAACTTTCTACAAATCTATTTAGTATTTTCCTTTTTTCTTAGCATGGAATTGTCCCAAACAAGTGGGACGTAAATTGTAAATGTAATTCTTAAAGCAAAACACACAACTACATTCTTGTTCTACTAAAACATTTTTATTAACAAATTGCTTTTATTTTATTTATCATTATTATTATCTACATTCACAGCCCTGAATGTGTTAACCTTATCCGTTCACCATTTTTGCCTTCAATCATATCTATTGTTTACCTTACTTTTTCAGTTTTCATAATTTTTAAATCTTCTTCCACGCTATCTATCTACCTGTTTGTTCGTCGTCACTGTATCGTGTTCCATTTGACGTTGCCCAAATATGATTTCTGCAATATTTCTTTTGGCATTTTAATAATATGTCCAGCCCATTTTTTCCCCATTAATTTACTTTAGATATATAATATAAAATTTGAAAAATATTTTTTATCATCTACTACGAAATTCCAATCTCCGTATTGCCTGCAAATAATTATTTTACTGGCATATAAAATAATTTCTTTTTTATTCATTTAAAATAATTTCTTGAAATGTGAAATTTAATTTGAAAATAAATTTTATCCATTTCTTTTATTTTAAATCTATGGAAGCAGTTAGAAGATTAATTTTTTATACCACTTATGATCATCTCAACGACTTTATTTTTGGTATTTTTGGACTGAGTACATCCACTTCAATTTTAATAAATAATTGCTAAGCTTCTTCAATTGAAATTAAAATTTCTTAAATTCTCAACGACTTTGAAAAGTCACAATATCTATTTCTCTAATTTACTGTTCGTTGACCATTTCGATTTTTACAAAGTAATAATATTTGTTTTTTAAATAAATTTATTTTTAACTATAGTAAAAATCCATCACAAATAAAAATAAGATAAATAAATTTATAAAATATCCTTGATTCAAGTATCTTATAATTTTATTATTGTACTTTAACTTTCAAGTACCCATAGTAAATTCAAAATACTAGAAAAATTCGGAAAAAATTATTTTTGTGAAATTTAAAAGAAATTAAATGAAAGAAATTGAATTGATCGTATACATATATATATTTGGCAAGCTTCTTCATTTTGGTATTACGCTGTATGATGGTTAAGCAGTATACTGAAATTAAATATGTGTGTGGTGTCCATCCATATCTTGTATTGTAAACAGAAAATATTTGAATTTTTTGGTTTAATTTAATTTTAAATATTTTTAATTTTTTGTTAATCCAGAACATTTAATATTTATTCGACCATAGTCGGAACCTGTATATAATCCTATACATACATTTATGTGTATTAGAAACTCATTAATTAGTTATAAAATCATTTATTGCAATTACAATATTGGTTAATCAATAACATTCGTTTAACATAAAACTATTAACATTTCATGAATTTGTTTGTGATAGGAAATATATAATAATTATTTACTACATATACTACAATTACAGTGAAGTGAAGGTGGTTTCTGTAGCGTAACTATTCAATAATAAGATTTCATATTTACTGATACTTTAGTCACAATTTCGGTGTTTTATGTATCAAATTATTTGATTAAAACATTTTTAGGTATTTCATTAAACAAAGTAATTAAATTTTTGTTTCACTTTTTCGAAAATATTATTATTTGCCTTTGATATTAGTACTTGCATCATTAAATATTTTCAAACTTAACAAAATGAAAATATACTTTAAAATCTTAATTTTTGGACCAATTTCAATGTTTTTTCAACTGTTTTACTTTGTTCAATGAATGATCTGGAATATAGTAACAAAATAAAACCATTTTTAGAATGATTTTGAAATGAAATTGAAAATTTTCTTATTTTTTTGTGATGATAGCATCGTTACAAATTTGCAAAATTTACAAAATGAAAAAATACTCTAAAATCTTCATTTTTGATCCAATTTCAATGTTTTTTCAACTGTTTTACTTTACGTGTGTTCTTTTCATACGGTTCAAGGTCTGGATTTTATTAAATTCAAAGGAAAGATGTAGGTTAATGCTATGGATAATTTTTTTTAAGTTGTCAAACCTGTTAATTGAATTATCAAAAATTTCTATTGAAAAAATACGCAAGCGACACTCGTTATAAATATAATTATAAAATATTTGAGACCTATATAAAAACCAGATAAATATCTGGGTTTTCAGTTATTATTCTAATTTCATATTAAAGTATTGACCTAGACCGTGAACCGAATGAAAACAACACTGCTTTTGTTTAATGAATATTTATAATGAAAAGTTGTTACGCGATTCTAATTCAACTTCAATTTAAAAATGAAATATCATTTAAAGATACTTTCTTTAATGATTGCTATACTCTTTATATACAAAACAAATATTCTACTTTTAAAATTTTGAAAAATTCTACTGCTGCATAAAGACGAATTTGATTCATTATTATCATTATTAAATTTAAGATCTAAGTACGAAGGAAATAGTTCAAATTGTATAAAATCATTTTTTATCTACTTCTACCACCAGAGATCTACCATCTACCATAACAAGTCAATCACACCAGCACACGTCTACCAAATCAGTTTATGGTAAAAATTCTTCTACAGATTAAATTTATATATTTAAATGTATTTAATAGTACTGATCTTTAATGAAGGAAATAGTTACGAATAGCTTTTGACACAATTTTCTTCAAAGTTTACAAAAAGAATTTATTTATCACATCTGTGAAGGCCCCAATGAATGTATTTTGCATTAAAATGTTGCATACCCCTTCAAAATAATGTCGGTCATTTAGAAAAAATTGAACTTTTCAAAAAAATAATATGGTTTAATGAAACTCTTACCGTTAATCTCCAAGATATGTTAATTATAGCATCAACAGATTTTTTTGTGCAAAATCTCAAGAAAATCGAAAGCGCAAGTTATATCGAACTGTTGTCAAAAAAATATTTATTGTAACTATTTACATTTAATATTTTGATGATGTGTACAATCTTATTCTATCCTTAAATTACCAAAAAAAGTGATCAAAAGGTTCTTCTGATTTTTAAATTTTCAACATTTAGTTTTATGGTTTTTTTTGTTTTAAATTAAGTCTTATTACAATGCAGGTGTAATTCATAAATTTTGCCATACTTAAATTGGTACGTATGTAAACTTCAATGTAATTCATTATAAAATCTAACCAAAAACAATGTTAATATATTTATTGCTATTTACGACTACAAATGTATTACGAAATTTTTTAAACTCACTGTTGTATGTTCAATAAGTATGTTCAGTATCAAAATAAAATATTTAATTTTTTTTTATATATGTAAGTACACACATAATATGACTATCCAATAAATCAATAAATGATACTGACAAATACAAGTCTTGTCAAATACACTTGATTTCATTGTGTTATTGTAATTTTTTTTTTTATTTTCATCTTAAATTGCATAAAATATTAAAATATTTCTTTTTATGTTTTTAAGTATGAAAAATCAAAAAAAAAAAAATGTATTTTTATTTTTTAATAGACAAGAATAAAATGTCATAAAATTTTTTTTATACAAATACATCTATGTTAGTAAATATATATTATAATATGTAGATACCATACCTAAATGTTCATTTAATGAAAGCAACTCTCGGAAAATGACACTTATAAATTTCCTGTAATTTAAGCGCAAACATGTTATTTTCATCATATAGTAGATATTCCATCACCGTAAACATTCCACCACATTTATTAAATTCCTCCAATGAAAAATTTGTTCAGTGTGTTACTCTGTGAAATGCCTCCCAGTACTCTGGCGATATTATATTATGCAATATATAGTAAAATTGTATGAAATTAAATCATATTCGATTTGAAATTTTTTAAATTCTAGTAGCTCCCACTCCTCTAGCATTTTATTACATCTTTGTTTTTATTAGAGCACATGTGTTGGAAAATACTTTTATATTAACAGAATTATGTTCGGATTTCTGTTCCAGATTTAGAAGAACATAAAGAAACGGATGTTCATATTCTGATAAAAATTATTTTATTTATTTTTTTCTTTTTTAAATATTTTGATAGGTGGTGAGTATATGTTACAAGAAGACATCATGTTTGAAGAAAAATGTCAAAAAATTTTTACATGTTAAATTGAAAATTTGATAAATTAATGTGTAGAAAAAAAAAATAGAGTTTGATCGAATTTAGCTAACAAAATTTGAAGATATATCAGAAAATTACCATTCTTGAAGTTGAATTTTGTTATCTTGACAGTAATTCCGTTATAGAAATTTATTTAAAATCATCCTATTGATGCCACATTATGAAAACACTTCAAAAAGTAAACAGTAAAACAAAAAAAAATTTAGAAAATAATGTGATAAGAATTAGAGAAATTAAATTTTTGTTCTATAGTGTAAGAGTGTTTACTAAAACAAAATATATCACATATATTTCAGGAAAATATATTTTCCCGGTCGGAAAGTTATTCAAAATATATTATTCTTCTTTCAATGGCGCTAAAATTCAATTGAGCCTTGGTTTCCAACACAACTGCTCTCTACACGTTCTGCAAAAGTCGTTTGAAGCAAATTCAAGCCTTTTGGTAAGTTTACCAATATGAAAATGACCCGTAATAATACTGCGTTACTTATCTAAGGTCCTAGTTTAAACAACATTAGCACAAACCTATCTTTCTTCTTAAGGCCTTGTTTTATTTCACATGAGTTACTAAGACTTTTCTGAATTCGCCTATTTATTGGTATAAATGATATGAATATTTTTTTTTTTTTTTTTTTTTTCTCCTATTACTCCGCGTGGTAGCATAGGGCTTCGATAGTGAACCTCCATTCCTCTCTGTTGAGTACTACTTCCTTAATATCGTCCCAGGTATAATTGTTGACTGTTAATTCTTGATCGATTGTGCGTCTCCATGTGTTGTATGGTCTGCCGGGTCTCCTTTGTCCTTGTGGATTCCACTCTAGAGCTCTTCTTGCTATATCACTTTCTGATTTCCTTAGTGTATGACCTATCCATTTCCATTTTTTCCTATTTATCTGTCTGTTGATAGGTTCTTCTCCAGTTATCATCCATAAATCTTCGTTGCTAATTCTTGCCGGCCAGAATATTCTGCATATAATTCTCAAGCACTTGTTGATGAATACTTGTAGCTTCTGTTTGATTCTGACCGAAGTGAGCCATGTTTCACTGCCATATATTAATGTTGACTTAACACATGCTCTGAATATTGTTAGCTTTGTTGTTCTCGATATTTGGTTGCTCCGCCATATCTTCATTAGGCTCCCAAATGTTCTTCTTGCCTTATTTATACGGCTGTTGACATCTTCTGTTGCACCTCCTCTTGATGTTATAATGCACCCCAGGTAGTTGAATTCTTCTACGTATTCTATCTGTTGTCCACTCACTGTTATTGGCTCACTGTAACTATTGTTTGTCCTCATTGCTTTGGTTTTCTCGATATTTAATTCCAGTCCCGATTTCTTTGCTTCTTCCTGTAATCTGTTGACTTTGTTCTGTAGGTCTCTTTGATTTTTTGATATGAGGCATACATCATCTGCGTAATCTAAGTCTTCTAAGTTTCCGAAGAGATCCCATTCTATTCCGTTTATTCCAGTGCAAGCTTCTCTTAGAATGTCGTCTAGTATTGTGTTGAAGAGAAGTGGAGATAGTGGACATCCTTGTCTAACTCCTATATTGGTGTAGAATGGATCACTGATCTTACCTCTGTGTTGAACTGTTGTCTCTGCATCTTCATACATCGCTTTGATGATGTTGATGATTTTTTCAGGAACTCCTTTCTTTGTAAGTGTTCTCCATATTGCGCATCTCTTGACTGTGTCGAATGCTTTCTTAAAATCTATGAATAGTAGATATAGTGGGGCATTCCATTCCACTGATTGTTCAACTATGACTCGTAAAGTATTTGCCTGGTCTACACAGCTTCGGTTTGGTCTGAAACCTGCCTGCTCTTTCCGTAGTATTGGTTCTAGTAATTCTTCTAATCTTTTCTTTATAATAATTGCTATTATCTTATGAATAGTATTTAGAACCGTGATTCCTCTCCAGTTGCTGCAATTTGCCAAGTCTCCTTTCTTAGGTATCTTGACAATCATTCCTTTCTTCCATGATGGTGGTATATTCTCTTCTATCCATGCTTTCCTGATGTGGGGTTCAATTGTTTTTGCGAATAAGTCAGGGTCCAGTTTGGCTATTTCTGCTGGAATTCCATCTTCACCTGTTGCTTTGTTGTGCTTCAGGATATTGATTGTAGCTTTGATTTCTTCTATATTTGGAGCTTGAGTAGATATTGGCAGTCCCTCAGTTGGGTAGATATTTGCATTGTCTCTGTTTCTTATGTCTGCTTCATTATTTGTACTTTCTTCGTTGCTCAGTTCTTGGAAATGTTCTCTCCATCTCTTTAATTGATCCTCTAAGTTTGTGATGAGCGCACCATTTTTATCTTTAATTGGTTTGTTTTGTTGTTCCGACTGGTTAGTTAAGTTCTTGATTATGCGATGCAATTCTCTCAGGTTATGTTGCTGTGCTGCTTTTTCTGCTTCTCCGGCTAAATTTTGTAGAAATTTCCTTTTATCTCTTCTTGCTGCTCTTTTTACTGTTTTCGCTATTTCTTCATATTCTCTTCTTGATGCCATCCTGTTGTTTATCATTTTCTTCATTTCACCTCTTCTTTTAATCAAGGCCCATGTGTTATCGGTTATCCAGATTTTTCTTTGTGGTTGTGAAATTCCAAGATTTTGTTCGCTTGTTTGGTTGTAAATTTCCAGAATCTCTTCCCAAGTGTATTCTCTATTATTTCTAATATTTTCTCGTAACGCCGTAACTATGTCAGCTCTTACTTGCGGATTTTTTAAGTTGTTTATATTTATTTTCTTCTTTCTATATCTTCTGCCTCTTCCTTGTTGGCTTAGTTTCATTCTGAAGTCCCCAGTTAGTAATTCATGATCGCTGTGTATATCTGCTCCCCTTCTATTTCTCACATCTAACATTGATTGTTTCCACTTCTTGCTGATGCATATGTGATCTATCTGATTTCTTGAGATCCCGTTTGGTGTTGTCCATGTGTATTTGTGGATATCTTTGTGTGGAAATAGACTCCCTCCGATTGCTAGGTCGAAAGTCTGACACAACTCTATCAATCTTTCCCCGTTGTTGTTTCTTTCTCTTCCTAACCCGTGTTTGCCCATTATCTCCTCAAGTCCATTGTTGTTAGATCCTATTTTCGCATTCCAGTCACCCATTAATATTATGATATCTCCCCTATTTATGAGTGCTAGCGTTGTTTCTATTTGTTCGTAGAAGTCATCCTTAATATGGTCTTCAGCGACATCTGTTGGTGCATAGCATTGAATTATTGTTACATGTCTTGTCATATTTCGAAATCGCCCTATAACAATTCTATCCGAGACTGCCTTCCACGAAACCAATGTTTGTCTCAATTTCTTTGATATTAGTATTCCGACTCCACTTTCACCCCCTGTTTCCCTTCCACTGTAAATTACCATGTTTCCATTCTCCGTGTTGATTTCTCCGGTGTTGTTCCATCGCATTTCACTTATACCTAGGATGTCTATGTTGTAAGTAGCCATTTGAGCTTCCAATTGCGAGAGTCTTGAAGCTTCTCTAAGTGTTCTTACATTCCATTGTGCAATTCGGGTCCTTTTTTGAGTGCCAAAGGTCGTTATCAAGTAGTCATTCGTGTATCCGAGGCTTCTTCTTCTATTATTTCGAATCCATTGATTTACCGATTATGCGGGTGATTGGCCTACAGTAACCGGTCCTAGGAGATGGAGTAACCATCTACCGCTGCCTAGAAACAACGTGGCGCTACCTTATTACCGGTTCGATCTCAATTAATGATTTTCATTTGATTAATCTCGAAATTTCAATTAACAAATTTAATGATGGATTTTTTTTTTATAAATCGCCACCAACCAGGTTCGAACCGGGGTCCCCTCGGTCATGGATCCTGTTACATAACCACTGCGCCACCGAGGGGGTAGATATGAATATAATGACCCATAGATATGAATATAATATGGGTTTATTACTTATGCCATCGTCAGCATTGTTAACCCTGGAATATTTCGTTGCCTGGTTTGGGTTTCGTAGTTTTCACAAGTACTATTTCTAGTTTGCCCTAAATTACTTTGACAAGTGATACGTTCTGGAAAACTTAAATCATAAGCTTTGTTCCTTGTTTTGTCCTGCTACAGTTTTTTTTTTCTCATTATAGACTTTTATGTAAGTCGCCTTTTCGTAATAAATTCTTCTGTTTTCGTATTTTGTAGTCTTACGATGTTTTATTTGCTTAATATTTGAATAGTTGTGACTCTTCAAAACATTAAAAAATTTGAAAACGCTTGGTAGAGGTGATACAGAGTTGTATCAGAGGTCGACCATTACTTTAATATATTCAAACGAACCGGGGTATACTTAATTAACCAATCCGATATATATTTTACTCCATATCACTATTTAAGTTCATCAGTTCACAAATTATTTACTTCATGATTCGACAATATTGCTTAACCGTGGTTTTTTTATTATTAAAGCAAATTTTAATCAAATTCAATCCATAAAATAATTTTTTTTTTCGCATAAAATAATTAATTTTAATTGAAAATTTTATATTAATTTTGTTTAAAAATTGTTATTTTTATTAATTAAAATTTTTTTTAATTAAATGTATTCAAGGAAGTTATTGCTAAATATAAAATATTAAATAAAAACACTTTTCATCCTCACGATCTCCATCCAGTTTATAAAATAATTTATACCAAAACTTATCGAAATAAAAAAAAAACATTACATTTAAAATACATTAAAGTCGTCTGTAGAGGAAAAGATACCTAAGTTCTGAAAAACAAATCTCCCACATGCGAACAAAAAACTACTTTATTTTCTATTTTAATTATTCATAAAAAAAAAATATTCAACTTTAAAAGAATATATTTGAAACTTTTCTTTTAAAAAGAAGTTTTAATTTTTTATTTCATAGATGACTTCTTTAGTGGTAGCATAGAATGAAAACTGATTAATGGCAAATTTTAATTAATTTCAGTTCTTTTAAAATAAAGAACATATTATTAGAGTATTTTTGATGATAGGCTATTTTTGAAGTTTCAGTGCAAGTTTTTATTAAAGATGCTTCCTACATTATTGTGCTTTGCCAATAGGCTCTAGATTTCATACCAATAACTAAAACGTTAGTGTGTTTTGAAATAGTTTAAAATAGTCTGATTGTTTCCAAAATTATTAAACATCACTAAAACATATACTATTTGATAATTAAGCTTCAGACTGCACTCAGACCTCAAACATACGTAGTTCTGTAATGGTGCGGTTGCTACACTTTTCTCATTTAGAAAGTACTGAAAGATTTTTTATATATCTAATATGTCTAGCATATATATAATCAACAGATGGTGATAGGTAAAACGACAAATTTAGACCACAAAAGTGTGGCACAATGAAATCAAAACTTCCCTTCATATACGTCCTAAACAATAAAGGTTCAATCTTTTCACAACATCGTTTAGATTGCAAGGCAGAATGATAGGAGGAAGCAAGCTCCTAGATGAATTTTTACTCTCATCGTTTTCAAAAAACTAATTTAAAGTAGTTGGTTCAGCAAAATTATAATAAAATAAGTTTATTCCAGTCAAATTAATAGTTAGTTTAGTAGGTGTATTTAATGAATAAAAATAATATATTTCATTAGAATGGGTTAGAGTTACGGAAAATCTTAACCGTCAAATAAATATACAGGTTGTACCGAGACATCAAATGGTATAACTAAAAGTTGTTACAGAGATCGACACAAATTCTATGGTCCTAGAACACTCTACAACTTCTTTCCCTTCTAATTTCATTCTATCTTTCATTCATATCTATTCCAACCAAGCGGTACGTAAATGCTGTATAGGTTGATTATACAAAAAAAAAATTATTAAAACTATTAAAATTATATTTCTGAAAAATTTATATTTATGTTGATAATTAATTTTCGTTTGTGTAAGGCTAAGAGTATATAAATTTTAACTTTTAAAGTGTTTTTATGTGAATGAACAGAGAGTGCAAGGTCTTTCTTTGATTTATATAAGATATATTCTTTGTTCAAACTTTTAACATGTACTAACCTACCTACCTACATACATATATCTAAGTAGGTACACATTTCATACTTAAAAAATACTTAAAAATTTAAAATTCTAAAAAAGATTTTTTTTTTGTTATTTTGCAAAATTAATGAAAGTGAAATTAAAATTTTATTTTGATTTTCATCGTGTATGATATGTCAGGTATGTAGTATTCTTATTTTAAAAAGTTTTCCAAGAATTTAAAATAGTAGAAATGAATACACGTCATCTTAAAGGTCATTTAAATATAAACTGTTTTAAATTATATTTTTGTTAATTTTTCCTTTAAAATTAATTTTTTCTTCTTCTTTTCTTCAGTCGCACATCAAGTGTGTAATATTCAGTGATTTTATTCATATTCTATTTATGTGCAGATTTCTTGGGATTTATCTTAAACATTTTAAAAACAAAATAGTAAGCTGATTTTCCGGCTATTGAGGCTCATCTGTACATGTTTATTGTATTTGATTATCATTTTATTGAGTGAAGTTATCCGGTTCTATTTGTTGTATTTGGCTTGCAAAACGGTTTTTTTTTACACCTTAGTTAAAAAAAACCTTTAACAGAAAAATCCCAACAACTAATTTACAAGAAAATTTTCCAAATAGATGTCCTGATATTCATATATATTATAATGCTTCTTATTTCTTATTTTATAATTAATCTATATACGTAATATGTTACATATATACATATTTGTAATATGGTCTAATGTTGTGACTTCAGCAAAGCCTACTCAAAATTTTAATTTCTTAATCTAAGTTAACTTTTATAAAAATCAAATATACTAAAATTGGCACACTAAACTTGAAATTTTAATATTATTCCAAAAGTTCATTTTGAGGTTTTCAGTGTACAAAAAAGGTGAAAGTTAAAAATTAATAACGGATATACGGACCACAAATTTACTTCTTGGTACATAAAAATATGTGTGTAATTAAATAAAAACTGTATATGATCATAATACAACCAATCTAAACTTAAATTTTTTAAGCTTGGCTAACTATTCCTTGCCTAAAAATTCTGATTTTGATACATTTATTAGCAGAATAAGAATTGACGATTGCGGGGAAAACGATGGAAACAATTAACCCGTTAAATTTTGAAATGGCTGCTGCCCAAGTGGAATGCCTCCACATAAACATAATTTGAAAGGTAGTAGTGGTAGTATAATAATACTACTGAGAAGCTTAAATACCAAAGGTGATCTCTGCAAAGACACTCGATTAGCTGTAAAAGCTGTATTTATTCTTAGAATAGATTTAGCTCCAACGATCATAGAGCTGCCATTTATTCTTAGTCGTCAACAATTTTCTGTTAAATTGGAATTTTCTATGACCATAAATAAGTCTTGAACTTGAGATTTGAAACATTGGAAAAAGTAGGAGTTTATTTGCCTGAAACAGTATTTAGCCATGGGGAACTGTATGTTGCAATTTCCAGTGTACGGCAGTCTGGTGATATTCAAATAAAACTTACTGAGGGAAGGGAGCAAGGCAAATTAATTCTACATTCCAATAAACTATATACAAAAATTGTTGTGTATATTAGTGATTTTTACATCTAGAAAAAATAGTAAAATGCTGCCTTTCTCAATGGTGTTTTGCGTCGGAGTGTGGAGTAGGCCTATTGTGGAACCACAAAAAAACGCATTTTTTTCTTTAACTCCTGGGTGGTGCGGAAAATAATTTTCAATAAAGTTTTCAATAAGTTGTTGTTTAGCTCAATTTGTTTTTGTAAGAAACAATTTTTCGATTTATCGAATTATTTCGACCTTTTTACCCAAAAAAAAAAGATTTTTGCATCTGACTTAGCGTAAGACGCCTAATATTTCATATCATTTCTTATAATTCACTTTTTTGTGCAGTTTCTTTTTTTTTCTAACTACAACACTTTTTTAGACGTGCTTTCAAACTAGTTAAACTATAAAAGAATACGAAATCAACAGGTCATTCAAGATCAAGAATAGGCATGTTCGTAGTTGCACTAACATATGTATGCGTCGGTATCTTGCAGATTTTTCTCTCTGTCACTATGAACAATAAAACTTGTGCAGGCGCGCAGAAAATTGTTTAGCAGTCATTCTTGTTCATAGAAGCAGCACATGCGCAATTCGTTTATATGGTAATATTATATTATTTATAATTATATTATTATATATTTTTATATATATTTAATATTTTAATATATTTGATATATATATTTAATATTTTAATATATTTGATATATTTATATTTTTTAAATATATTTTATAAATATTTTATTTAAATATATTTTGTTTTAAATATTTAATATTTTTTAATATATATGTTACTTATGTATCAAAATACATTAAAATTATAATATATTTTTTCAATATATTTATTTTATTATATTTATATTTATATATTATTATTATAAACACATTTATTTTATTTTAGTAATTAATTTTTATTTCTTACTTAAATATTTTCTCACAACATTCTTATTTATTACATGTTAAATGACATCCACTTTCAAAATCATTCTAAAACAGGCGCACTAAAATATCTGCGCAATCTGCCCGACGCTGACGCGATACCGATTACTATGAACACAAGCGCCTGCTTTTATCTGCGCAGAGTTTTTGACGATATGCAACTACGAACAAAAAATCTTTTTTGTTGCGCAGACTACGAACCACTACGAACACGCCTAATATTAAAAAAAGTTAAAACCAGCTGTTCCATTAAAAGGTGATGACATTTCGAACATTATAAAAAATTTTATTACATAACAAAAAAAAATTTTATAAAAAACCTTTATGACGGTTCTTTTTGTAAATTTTTAAAGGTTATACATATTTTTATTAGAAAAAGGAATGAGAAACAAATTTGTTACTAATAACTTTAACATTTAAAATGAATTTATTTATAAAATTGTATTTTATTACTTTTTTTTATTAATTACTTTGAAAAACAATATCGAAATATTCAATAACTTTTTATTAATTCATTTAATTATTCGTAAAAAAAAATTATTCGTTTTCTCACAATAAAAATGACATAACAACAATAAAAAAAAATATTAATTTAACTATTGAAAACCGTAATAAAAAAAAAAGAAAATATTTTTCAAAATAACTTCTCATAACTTCTACATTCCAATTTTATTCTGATAATTTAAAAAATTTCTACCAAAATGTCACCGATTTTATTGAAACAAATTTTATTATTTGACCGAATCTTTCAAAATTTAATACACACAAATTCATAAAAAATATAGAAAAAAAAGTTTACAAAATTTAATAAAAGTTTTCCAAAAACAAATAACAATTAACAACTTCATAGTGAACAAAATATTCAGGATAAAATTCAAGGATATTTAAGAAAAATTTTAGTCTATTCTGCCATAATATCAATCCGTCTCTGTTACACTCATCTACCTACAAAATGAATGCTTACATTTTTGTTAATAGGTTAATGGCTGTTAAAATAAAAAAAAACTTTTTCAATTAAAAGCAAACAATCCGGTCACAATTATTGTCATAAAACTAACAAAAAAAAAACGAACCAATAGAACAACAATAACATTAAATTGTTTAGTCCTACAAGAAAAGGAATACAAAAAAAATATATATATTTGTTTTTGGTATTGTATTTTAAATGTATCCTTTGTTAAATTATGTAAAAAAAGAAAAAAAAACATAAACTTGTAATTTTCTTTATACAATTTCAACGATGTTTCCATAAAAAATAATTTATGAATTTTCACAGTTCGTTTATAATTTTTACGATGATTTTCGATTATAAAAAAATACTTTTTTTTTTTGGAATATAGTTTTGTGATTTTATCTTTTAGATATTATCACTTTATTCTATTCAACTATTAAACGGAAATTAAAAATACAAACAGAAAGGAAATTAAAATTGAAAAAATTAAGCAATGACAATGAAAATTGAGTAAAATTATTTTTAAAAGAAAATGCAATTATAGTTACAGCCCTTGATACATTTTAGCTTTCTTCATAATATTTTTTTTCGTGTATTTTGATTTCAATTGTCTGATTTAATCTTCATATCTATTTCTCCGTTTATGTCTACCTGTTGTATGCATACTCGGTATATTTAGCTTTCTTCACAATATCTTTTCTCGTGTATTTTTATTTTAATTGTTTGGTTTATCCTCCCATCTTTTTCTTCGTATATTTCTACCTCTTGTATTCACTTCGATGGATCTAAAATCTGTTTTGGATTTTTCATTACCTAATTTGTATATATTTAATGCATTCTCATTCAATTTTTTTTTAGTTTCTGTATCGAATCATTCTTATATCGATTTATTTTGTTTGTATTTACACCTAATCTGGGTTTGAATCCCGTCCAGGACGTTGGCTTAATAGAAAATCAACTACAATCTATTGGCTAATGTTCAAACCAACAAACCTATGATAGTATGATCACCACTATCATCGTCTACTGCCAAAATTTTAATGTTAATATAAGATAAATTTCCTCTCATTAGTACTACTGAAACTAGAACTATTACTATTATTGAAACTACACTACATTCAATTCTATTCTATTATTTGTGCTATTGGTATTCTAACATTTTTTTCTAAAAAAAAATATTTTATTATTTTACTCTTGTTTACTCAAGTTATTTTTATTTTTATTATCAACCTTATAAGCATAATAAATTTCATTACCTTGTTTTCCTTCATCAAAAGATTATCCCCAAACAAAAAAAAAAATATATTATATATAAAAAAATAAAGAAAAAACAAAAATATAAAAATAATCCGATTTATTTTATTATCGCGATTTTTTCTTTTTTACCTATTTTTTTACTTTTTATTTCACAATATGACTAATATTTTCTTTTTTTTTTTATTTCAGGTAAGTTATAAAAAGGAAAAACAAAATAAAGGACATTTTATATACAGGTATTTTATATGTGACTGTCAACAATTTGTAATATTCGAATCTAAAATGAAATATTTTTGTATCCGAAATATCATCATGCACGTTGTGAAATGAAAATTCACAAAAATTCAAAAATGGAATGAAATTAATATACAAAATAATCATTTTTCATTTTTATCTCAAGGATATGAATTCGTATGAATTTTAAGGATCTCAAATATTGTATATTGTATAAAATAACGGGTGTTCCAGAGCATGCGTATCAGCTTTTTAAGAAGGGAAGGTGCTGTTATTTTAAAATTAAAAAAAAAAATTATTAACTAAATCGAGGGTGTTCTATCGATTTGGTGATATTTTCAACTTCCGAGAAAGACCGAAAAAGGGTTTTTAAGCCCGAAATACGCCGAAATTGGCCGAAATCTAGAGTTTCAAATAGGAAAAAGTGCAAATATGTGCAAATTCGGATCTTACAAATTAGATAATTAATTTTTTTTTAAATTAATAAAAATAAAACAATCATATTTTCGCTTGGTAAAACAAAATTAATAATAATCATTTTTATAAATAAATTAGTTTTTCATATTTGCTTTTCTTTTACCTTAGTTTTGGGTACTTACAAACTTTAAACTAATCAAAAAAAAAGAAATTGTTTCTTATTTTTTGACGTAGAATCCGAATTGGCATAAAAAAGTACCCCTTCCCGTTTGAAAATTTCAATTTCCAATTTCGGCGATTTTGAACTTAAAAACCCTATTTACGGTCCTTCCTGAAAATTAAAAATATCACCAACAGATAGAACATACTCGATTTAGTTAATAAATTTTTTTAATTTAAAAATAATCATTCCCTTCTTAAAAAACTGATACGCATGCTCTGGAACACCCGGTATATTTATACAACATACAATATTTGTACATGTGTATATATTGTATATTTATAAAGTAAATTTCTCAACATTTCAGTTCATAAACCGAAACTATTTTTATATTTTCCTAGGTAGTTCTAGAGTTGATATTATTTGTAAGAGATTAGATCGTGAATGGAATATTTTTATTCATTTTTTTTTTACGCTCAAAAATTAAAGTATAATAGTAGTTTTAAAGATTATTAAAAGAAAAATTCAAAAAAATTTTCTTATTGTAAACTTCTTATTTAGAATTTAAAATATTTTTGGAATATTTTGTTAAAACATTTTTTCAATAGATCTGCCAAATTTATTTATTTTTTGTAAATCCAAAATAATATGTTATGGGTTACAATGTGAAATAAATATAAATAACTAAGTTAGATTAGATTCTATTTTAAGTGAAGATTGGTTGGAAAGATGACCGACTAATATGGCTTGGTGAAGTTATCTGACTACTAATTAAAAGTCCTAGATTCTACCCCATTTAAGTTATGAATATTGCAAATACTGTTTTTCGTTATAGTCAATGAAATTAACATAAATATTCAATAAAATGATGATGTGCTTGTATAACTTGTATCTTTTAAACGGTAAAATGATGTTCATCAAAAATTTACCATTTTTTTTTTTTTGATATATTTATTTGTAACATAGCCAACTTATTTTTATCTCGATCATACAAAAAATTAACAAAAAAAATGATTCACATTATGGCTTATAAACTAACTTATTGAACCCATTACGATTACTCTAAGTTATTACATTAGAATTAAAATTATTTTAGTATTTTGTACATAAGTTTTCTTAGTATTTTTACAACTTTCTTGAGTTTCAATTTTATTATTCATTTTAACAAGAGTCTAGAAAAAACCGACTTTAATTTTACATATTTTTAATAAAACCTTACAAACTATTTAAAAACTAACTTACAACTAGTTAACCTACTATTACTAAACCAGAACTGTAATGTTTAGTTGAATTTAAAATTTAGTATATAAGTTAAAAAAAATTATTTTTGTTGCCAGTTTTCTTAATAGCATAACCACCAGAATTTATTAATATTTATAATATGGTTTACGTCTTTTGGTGAGAGGCTCATGTTATATCTCCAAATTGCTAGTGGGGTATTGGGGTTAATATTTGGCTCGAAAGTGATCTGTTTTTGGGTGCTACGTCTAAAAGCGTGATAAATAATAGGGATATTGCTATAATTGGATAGAATATATCTATTGCGATCATGAAAGAGAAATGCTTCTCGGGGAATGAAACCTGAGCTTAATGAGTCTTCAATGTATTTATTTTCTGGATATGCAGAATGTGAAACTAAGCTATTATCTATTATATTAGTTGTGAGTTTAATATAATGTTTTCTAATTAAATGCAAAACAAAAACATCAATTTTAGAAATATTTGCCCGGCTATACAGCGTTCTATTGGAAAATAAATGTTTATATTCAGTATCTGGCTTACGATAAATACCTGTACACCCTCTCAGAAATCTTCTTTCTAACTTTCTATATAATTTTATAAGTGAGGCACTTATATTATACCAAATTTGGCAACCGTAAGTCAAAATTGATCTAATAAGCGCTTGATACGCTATTATTTTAACCCTGGCAGACAAGAATTTTGATTTAAACAGTTTTTGGGTTATAGCGAATGCCTTTCTTGCCGAATTAATTTTATTTTTAATATGTTCAGTAAAATTAAGATTATATTGCAAAATTACCCCTAGATATTTCACATATTTTTTGTTTACCAATTTAATATTTCCTGGCGCTTGGATATGGAAATTCCTCCAATTTTGTCGAACGCCCTTATTACATTTATCCAACGATGTTCGGAATAAAATGACTTCACATTTCCTAAAACTAACTCTCATTTGCCAGAGTTAGCATAGCTTATATTGAACTCTCATTTGCCATTGACTGTAGCTTATATTAAATATAAAATTTACCAATTCATTCACTACATTTGGCTTTAAATGGACCTGTTTACATCTTGATTATTCATGATGCCAGTTTTAGCATAAGTATCATACCCTCTGACCAAAAACCACTTTATGTAAAGGTAATTTTCTATATTTGTTTGTTGATGAGAGGGTATAAAACGCATGCTAAAGCTCATTTGGAACTATAATCATTCATAATAAAACCTACGATATTTTTAATTTCAAACCCCACTGAAGAGATAGCAAAAAAATGATAATAAGTAAAAAATATCGATTTGTAAAAAGATAACTGACATATATAATCCTTTGATAAGAACCAAAGTTTTCCTCTTAATTGAAAATACTTACATATATATGAAAGTCTTACATTTTATATATCTAGATACGATATCAATTGTTATTTTCTACTTATTGTCAATTTACCTGTCGAATTTGTAAAACTTAATTTTTCAGTTTCGATTATAATATCATATTTTGATGTAATCATATAGTTTATTGAAATTATATCACAAATAATTTTAATGTTGTAAGTTTTAAAAATTTTTTGTTTTATATTTTCATAAACATTTCTTTTGAAGCTTAAAGGCCTTAAAAAATTCTTTTAATCTTTTTTAACAATACGACAAAAAAATATGTTATTTTCATTTTAATCGTAATACTTTATAGTTAACAACATGTTTTTTTAATAAAGCATTTCTACCCATTTACTTACAAAACAAAAATTCAATTTGTAAAAAGGACTACTCACTTCATAAAACAAAAAAACTTGTTTTACTGTCCTATTGTATAATATAAAAGCAAGCAATTAAAAAAGTCAAAAGATATTTTATGATCTGAAGCTCCAATTAAAATTAATATTATTTAAATTGCCTTAAAAAAAACGAACATTAAAGTTATTTTAACGTTAACCTTAAGATTTTTATTAATACTTATATGGGCGTTATATACGTACGTATTTGTATTCATTTAAATAAAAAAATTCAAATTAATGTTAATTTGTCATAAATTTTCTTAAGATTTTCAGATTTTATTTGAATTCAGATTTAATAAAATTTTATCGATTACATTATTTGAAATCTAAATAAATAAAGAATATCTATCTTAAAGCTCAACGAAATTGGGTATAACTTGAGAATATAAAATTAGAGTAATGAAAAATACAATCTGTTAGATTAATCAAAATTATTTATTTACCATTTCGAGTTTCTTGTATTTTTTTTTTTTTGTAACATTGAATCACAAAATTACATCCAAGGACATTTTATAATATACCTATCAATAAATTTTTGATTCTCTATAAAAATAAAAGAAATTTACCATTTTAATTAATTTGAAATCGATAAAATACAATCGTTTCAATTTTACAACGTCACTCTGAACACACATAAAAGAAAATGGTAATAATAAAAAATTGTTTACTTTCTATCCAAATCCAAAAATAAAGAATTTTTATACCGCAACGAAAATGCTTTTGAAATGAAGACGAAGAAAAATGAAAATAAACAACATATGGAGTCATTAAAGGCAAAAAAAAAATTTTTGTAGATCTGACGCAAAACAAAAACAAAAAAACTTTATTAAGATTAAATGAAATTCGATACGAATTGAATTCGATATTCAATGAGAATAAAAATTTTATATGAAATGTGTACGATAAAAATTCAAAATCCAAATTTATTAAAAATAAAAACATGAAATAAAAATTAGGCATTAATCTTAAATACAAATTAACTTTATTGTTATTTTCTTGATAAATTTTATTGAGAACGTTTGGCATAAACTGGATTTGAGAAATTGCATTGAAACTAAAATAATTGAGAGTTTGAGCTTATGAATATAAATTGAATGGAATACAAATTTGAGACAAAGAAGCAAGCTGCGTTACGAACTTTTATGATGATAGGAGATTTTGTTGTCTGGTTTGTTTTTCTTCTCTTCCTATATATAATCAAAGAAAGTATGAACATAGTAGTATGGAACAATAAATGCAAACCTCCAGTCAATCTGCATATTCTGAATTTATGAAAACACTTGTCAGATTTTCTGAATGCTCTTCATAAATGCAAACTGAAAGTCTACTGGGTGTCAATTTTCCAAAATAAATGTTAAGCTTACAGCATTTATGAAAACACCCTATGATTTCTAGAATTCTAATACAGTCAAGATGAAAATCGATTAAACAAAAAAAAGTAATTTATATAGTAAAAATTCAACTATAATAAAAACTCAATAATATAGCACAAACATAATATGTAGGTAGAAGAAAGTCAATGATGAAATATATATAAAAACTTTATAGTTAACACTGAAAATTGCTGGATTAATAATTTCAAAATTAAAATATTTTAATAAGTATATGAAATGAAAATTAATGTCATAAATTTTATTATCATGAAATTTAAATTAAGTTAAATTTATCTCTTTTTTTATGTTGGCTTACTTGGGATCAGAGTTACTTTAAGCTTATATTTTGGAGCTTATTTTCAGCTTAAACTTAGCTTTAAAATATAAAATTTTCCTATTTTTTATATACCTTTCAATCTTGATTATTAAATTGATTCGGATATATGATGTGTATATGTGTTTTGATATGACTCAAATGACAAAAACGAATCTATTATGTAATATTTATATATTAAAAAATTTATAGTTGAACTTGAAAACAATGATATCAGGTTAATTTGAAGCTAAAGACTTCTCAAGTGTTGAAATAAGTGATTTAAAATTAATTAGTTACTGTGATCTAAATTTAAATATGTTCAAATCTAAATTTAATATGTTTTCTGTATTTTAACTATAATTTAACATACTGTAATTAACTTTTTGGAAAAGTTGATCTTTTAAATATTTTTTCTACGCCCTACTACTACTACTAGTTTTTGTCTAATAACGATACAATAGAGGATAAATGACTTCATAAAGTGAACTTAGATTGTTCACATCAATTTGTTCCAATTTTTTTACTAAGATTTTCTAGTATTCTGAAGTTTGGTTTTAAAGAATTTTTTTCAATACTTATAATGTAACATGATTCTTCTTACATATTATAACTATCTCTAATTAATTTTTAAATTAACGTCAAATTTAATTTAACTAATAATATTTTTATTTGCTTAAATAAGTCAAAATTTTGGAAACCATATACTTTCTTCATCTACGCTCTCTGATAAAAAATTTTACCCGTAAGTATAATACTATTTGCCTACTATCTTTATACTTTCATTTCACTTATATATGCAGTTACTTGGAGTACTTTTCGAATAAATTATCTAACAGTATATAATTCAATAATATATTTAATATTTTTTCTACATTTAAATTTATTCCAATCATTAAAAATACATTAGAGATAAATGCATTCAATAATACTAATAAATATTCTATAGATTCTTTGTGTTAATGTTTTCCCAATACATTATTATGACAATTTTTTTTTACTCAAAAATATATGATTATACTCTTAACTATTTTATGTGATCATAATTCATAAATTAATTTTTAAACTCCTTACTATCATTCCACATGTATCAATTTTAACTAAATATTGAATATTAAAGAAGTAATTTGTTCTTCATCCATCATGCATTAACATTAATACCTACATAAAATTACAACCTATACGCGTTCCATATATAAAACCTTCATTTCATCATAAATTCAATTCTTATCTACTTCCATATAAAAAAGATTTTAATATGAAATAAAACTAGGCATTAAAAAACATCTAAAAATAACACCTAAATCACATTTAAGTTATTTACACATCGAATCCTTTGAAAGTACAATAGAAAAACAGAACAAAAAATACAACAACAACAGACTATAATTTTATTTCTTTTATTGCTGATAAGAAATAATTTTATGCCGATATCAGCACCATACCTACATTATGATCCTTTTTAGTTATTTTCTATGTTATAAAAAAAAAAAAGAAAAAAGAAAATTTTGTAAGATGCCCGTCCTTAAGAAAATCCTTAAAGATTTCTTTTTACAACTAATTTTTTTTTTTTGTTTTTTCATTTTTATTTCCGGTATAATAATACACAAATAAAATATTCGAGACCTAAAAGCAAAAAAAAAAAGAAAAAACAATATTTCTATAATACCCCTTCCTACACACATAACGGATATTTCTATCCAATTTTTTTATGGCGACTCTTGACCTAAAACTTTCCCATCATATTCTTAAAATATTAATCTCAAAAACAAAGTACCATAACTATTTGGAAAAAAATAAATTCTTGAAATAAAAAAAAAAAAAATTATAACAAAACAAAATAAAGCAAAAATATCATCGTATTATTAATTGTCAAAACAAATTTAAAATAACTGGTATGAAATTTTATGCATAAGTTACTAAATTATTTAGGCGTCAAGTATTTGTTACAAAAAAATGTATAGATAAACTTTAAATTGACTGGCAGTTGGATAAACAAGGGATTGAAAGAAATAAGTAGACTAAACTGTTATTCTAATTTTGATTAATCTTATAACATAATTTGTTCTTACCAAATGCAAAATTTAAAAGTACATCAATGATGTAAACGTTTATAAAAAATAAAAAATATCAAATATCCTTATAAAAAACTAAATACGCTTGAATTATAGAAATAGAACCGATCTGGAATTAGAATAGATATATTTGTATTTTTTGCTTTCTTTCGTTTTATTTTTGTTTTACTTGGTTTTACTACAACCTATTGACTATGATCACATGTAAAAGTTGACACTTAAATTTATTCATTCAACTTAATCTTAATTTTATTTATTATTTTTATGTGAAATATTTTAATACCATTTTCTATTCAGATACTTTCAGCAGTAATTATGTAATACGATTTATACATGGCACTATCATTTTTATAGTATGATAAGTGTAAAGTGTAAAGTATAAAAAAATTGATTAGCCTAAAATACATGATCATATTCACCTGAATGCTAAGTTGTTTCGGTCTATCTTTAGGACTTACGTATAGCTCTATTATCATCAGTTTCTTTAAATTATTATGTTTATGTTTATGGTACAATTCAACACCACCACATCTATCTTCCAATAAAAAGATGAATTTTATCACCCCGGAGATTTGAACGAGTTTTAAAATCACTATTCAACAACAGTCTTATTTTTATTCTATCAAAGTTGCAAATAAGCTTTAACAATATTGTACTTCTTGAATTTAATTCAATATTTATTTACCGGGTGCTATAAGCTTGAGGTTTCAATAATACAATTCAACGAAAACACTTCAACAAATACAAAATAAAATAATATATTTTTAGAATAATGAATTCTGTTAACATGAACATTTTTAAAGTATACTATGTAATACTATGTCACGACAAGAAATTAGAAGATGGTTGATGATTTTTTTTCAAATAAAGATCATATAATCCTAATGTACCATTAGAACCTATTGTTAAAAAAAAAGCAATAAACGTATAAAAATCTGCTATCTTTCTTGTCATTAACCGTTTAATGATTACGTTTTTGTACTATTTTTTTATGGTTTTCATTTTTTGGTTTTATTATTTTCTAACGGTAATAATTAATTTTAACTGTATTTAAGACAATAAACAAATGTTTTTATTTATTTGCTGAACAATAAATTTTATTGAATTCTTGACTGAAATTTCATGCTTTCTTTTAACTGAATTTCATTAATTCTGTATACTAAAGATATTTAGAATTAATTTAATTAACAAAATTCCCAGAATATCTCTTTGAAAACGGAAATAATTCAATACTGTCAGAAATGCTTGAACACTAAATTTTCATTTTGAAAATAACAAAGATTTATGATTTATTTCCATATTAAAGAAATTGTAAATATTATCATATTGTAAAAGACTACATGGTGACGAAACTAGTCTTATCTAGGTATAGTTTTTGGATAAGTTCTGAAAAAAATTTATATTTTTTATAATTTCTAAAATAATTTTTTTCATTAGAGACTTTTTTACTGTCCTTAATTATAATAAGGACTTTTTTAAGCTTTCTAATTTTTTAGAAATTGTAATTTAGAAAAAAAATGTTCACCTTAATTCGTTTAGTGTTTTGTTATGCGAAGCTAGTTCTACAGGATCTGCATGATATGGATTTAATCATGTATCATATTTTTTTGCTACATAAGCCAAGATGGTGGAAGAATATTGAAAACTCATCTAGCATTTTTGCTCCCTCAATAAATTATGAAAGTTAAGATCTTGAGAAGCTTAAGCATTAACTCTTGACATCCAACATTCTCGTAATTCAATATAAAAATATGTCTACGAAACTGTTGAGGAAAAGTGATTACATTTCATTTCATTTCATTCATAATTGAAAAAAATTAAGAAGAGTCGAAAGTATCATGCTCTATCTGAGCTCTATCAGTTGTATAATGAAATTGACGTAGTCACGAAAAAAAGTTAAGAAAATACAGTGGGGCGGACACCTAAAGCGGATAGATCAAAATACTGCATCCACAGACCATCTTCGATCCAAAACTCGAAGGTACAAGACGTTGGGGTAGACCAAACCGTCGTTGGAGAGACGAAATATCGGCACACATTGAACAATTTCGTATCCACAATTGGAGAGAAGCCACTTGTCATCAATAAAAATTGAGAACGTTGATGAACCAGGCCAAGAGTCTACATAGTATGTTGGACACCTAAGTAAATAAGTAAAAGTTGTTTTGGCAACATATCATATAAGATGGAAGAGTATACTGCAAAAAGAGTTTGGAAAATAATTTCAAATCAGAAATAGAAATCAGAAATTCACATTTCTACTCATGACAGTTCAATTAGGCCAACATATGAAATTCTATAAATTGAACTAAATGAACCAATTATCTCATCATAATAAAACTAAAAACTTTATAATTTACTAACAACATTTTTATAAACTAAAGAATAAGAAAATCAATTCAATGTACATCTAATTTAAATAATTATTGTGAGTTCTCAGAATAAATTTCTATAATGTTTTTCAAATGTAAACAAGAACGCATTCAAGAGATTATTACAATGTACGAAAATAAAACCAAATATGTTATTTTTTTTATGATTTCCCAAAAAGTCAAAACGACAACAAAAAAAATACTTGTCTTCGTTCGTATAAGAGAATTTTAAACAAGTTCTTTAGATATGGTTGGATCTTATATTATTTAAAAGGATTAAGATTTTTTACTTTAAATAAAATGTTCAGGTAGGTAAAAATTATAGTGTGTCGATTTCATTTTCAAAATAAAAGAAAATCTTATTTGAAAAGTGATTTTCCAAAGGTGGTGACACAAGAGATAGAATAGAAAAATAAAAAAACGAAAACTCTTTAAAAAAAAAAACAACAAGTGTACTTGAGAGATTTTCGAGAGCACTTTAATGTGTATTTGAAATATTTTTGTTTCAAATTTTTAGATCTAAAATGTTGAAATAAATTTCATCTAAACACAACAATACAATTTTAAATAATATACTCGTATTTATTTATTTATTTTTTGTTTTTTTTTTCATTTTTTTGCAGCATCCGAAGTGTACTAAATTTTCGTTTTTAAAAGATTTTAAAAAAAATTTTTTTTTTTGCTTTTATCAAAGGATTCAAAAGTGAATTTTAAAATTTCTTAAAGGAATAATCTAAGGATATACGTTGTGGAAAACTTTTAAATAACGAAAAAATATTAAACTTAATACACTGAGATTACTTCAGTTTATGCGATTTACTATAAAAAAAAAAATTTTAAAATAAACGTAAATAAAACCAATATGGTAGAATTTTGTAAACATTTTAACTTTACCAGTAGAATTTGAATAAAAAAAAGGTTCTTCTCTTTTATAAAGGTATACCAAAATTATGAATAGTAGAGCATATACGTGGCATTTGGTGAATAACACACTTTGTTGGATTAAATGATTTGCATCAATTTTTATTTATTTTGGTATTTTCTATTTTATTTGTTAAATTATTATTATAAAGTAGGAGGTCACTTCCATACCAATGAAATTATAAACCATTTTAAATAGAATAAATCAAAGTAGTAGATATAATTTTTTTTAATTAATAACAAATAGAATAAAAGGATAGAAAAAAAACACAATTAGTAGCGTAAAAAAAATGGTCAAAATAGGATAAAATCATCAAATCAAAAATATTTTATTGTATTGTACAAAAAATAACAAAGTCAACTGCAAAAAATTATAAAAGCAATAAAATTCAAATGTCGATAACAAAAATGTGTAACTTAATAAGATCAAAAAATTGAGTCCGAATGAATTAATGTTCGTTAAAATTTTCTACTTTAGTTACTTTTTTTTAATATTTTTTTAGTTTAATATAAATACCGTTAAAAATAATACTCGAATTTTTGGGTTTTTTTTTTTTTAAGTTCAAGTTAGTTAATTATATAGTTTTAAGTAAATAAATTGATACCATAACACAATGCCATATGTAGGTCTATATGTAAATCTCCCACAACACAACATGAATCGCTTTCTATTTTATGAAAAAAAAAACTACAAAGTAGTGTCCAATCTGCAAATATTCAAAATATATATCTTTATGATATCTTCAAGGTTATCAAGAATATACCCTTTAACTCTAAACCAAATCCAGGTATTTGCAGAGAATACGTTTGAAGATTTCCAAGAACACAAATCCAACAATTATTAGTACTAACAGATCCCAGACGTTGTGCTGTTGTGTATGGTTAGTAATCAAACAATAGCACAAAACTATATTCATTCAAAACTTTTACTTTTTATTCGTTAAGTTATTACTATGGATACCCCGGTATCTTAATATGGCCTTATATGCCATCACTTAAACTAATAATTTAATTTTAAATGCTTGTATTTGGTCATTTACTAAAATTCTTTCCAAACTGATTAAAAACTAATCAGTATGTTTTATGTTTATCAGCATCTAAAATGTATTATTAAATTATTATTTACGACTTTTGTCATTGCTACTATTGTTATTTTATTAGATTATCATTACTATACAATTAAATCAATTTTTTTTTTTATTTAACCACCACTTAATTTGTTTAATCTTTAATAGGTATAAAAAAATTAATTTATTTACTCAATGATAAACAATAAAAACAATATATATGTAAATAATAAACTTCAAAATAATCAGCTATTTGCATCATTCCTAAATACAAAGGATTTAAATCAATAATTTAATTAAAAATCAAAATATACAATATTGGATTTTCCAATTACGATAAAATTTTAAAACCACACAATTAACTTTTTAATTTAAAATTAAAAAATGATATCCACATGGATTAATTATTGCACTCTATTAAAATCCAATTATAATACATATAGTTTTTGTGTTATTTTCTATTGTTTTCCTAAATATGATTATTTACTAACTATACACAAAAACAAATGTTATTTAATTAAATAAAACAAACGGTTATGTTTAAATTAAAAGCTCCTAATATAAAAATTAATTTAAATTTTTTTTAAAGTACGATATTCAAATTTACGCAAAGAGGCAAGATATAATATTTTTAATTGCAAAATTACTTAGTATTTGCTAAAAAATTTATTTAATCGACTAGAAATACTGAAAATAATTTTGGAATGTTTCATAATTTCCTTCCGTTTCTATTGAATCGTTAATATTAATTTTGTTTTGAATCCAACACAGAATTTTGTTGAATATTCTAATGTTTTTTACATAAAATTTCATTTTGATTGAAGTTCATTTAGATCTGGATTTCTGTTTGAAAACCCAAGAAAGATATTTTTCAAAACTATTGTGCCTATTATGCCCTTTACTTTCTATAGAAAAAAAACATTGACCTACAAAAACGAATGAATAATATAAATCTTGCTAGAAGTGTTATTATTGAATATCAGATCAGATTTATGAACAAAAATTCGATAATTAACTTTTATGTTTGGCAGCTATATAGGAAATTTTTTTTTTTGTAAATCTTTGTAGTATACGTTACATTTCACTTATATATGTATATTTATATATATATTTTCAAAAATTTTATCATTTCTAATACGAATTTTTTCGGTCGTTTTATTCTTATGTAACATTTTGAAATTTAAAAAAAAAATATTACAACAAAATCCAAACCTATTACACTTTTCAAATGTACATTTTGCCAATTGAAGTCAATAAAATTTCAATCCTATCTATTAGTTGTTTTTCTCATTAGTATCAAAACTATCACTTTTAATTTAATCAGATATGATACTGTAATATATAATTTCAATATTTTTAGTATACTTAAAATGCCCCCTCCCGTCTCTTAATATTATATTTCCTTTAAAAAAAAAATCAATTTTTGGTAAACAAAAAAAAAATTTAAAAGGTCCTTTCTCAAAAAATATTGTTTTTACAACAATGTAATTTTAGCTTTAAGACAAAATTACAAAGAATTGCCTCTTAAAGCTCTTCAACCAAAAATACTTTGTTAGGCTTTGAAATCAAAAAAAAAGGAAAACAATAATGAAAGCAATTTAATCGCAATGAAATTGAAATTTTGTTAAGGGATATTTAGAATATTTGATTGTTTCAATTCTTCGAATAAATTTTATTCAAACAATTACCCAAAAGCCAATTTAATCCTTTGTAGAATTACTTTATTTTATTTCATTGTTTTGTGGTACACATTTTAAAGATTGAAATCTGAAAACATTTGTGGAAAAGGAGAATATTTTATTGGAAAATTTGAATCGTAAACAAGAACGGAAGCTTAAATTTTATTTCCTTTGTGATCTCCAATAATTTCATATAGCCCTTCAATAAGAAATTGATAAAAAATTTTAAAAATAAAAGATTTAGACTCATTAAATGAAAAAAAAAAATGTTTATTAAAAAATATTTCCAAAATTCTATTTACTATTGTGATCGTGGTATATTGGAAACCTTTGAACCGTGGAACTTTTTTAATTTAATTATGTGCACAAAATAGTATTAGAATTTTTATTTCATCAGACACTAAAGATTTTGCAGTTTTTAGATTTCCCGTCCTTATGAACTTTGTAGTTTATTCAGTTTGGTTATGGACCTTGAAATTTATTTTATTTAATATTATAATTTAATTAATTATGCAAAATATCCTAAAATTATTTTAGTTGCCGCGACATCGTAAATGTATCGACAACATCGCCAAAATATTGATGATCTTAAATGTCAAAAAAAAATTGTTTACATTGTCTCATGATCGGTAATTAATTTTACTGTATATCCACAACTCATTTTCACGACACGGGCTGTTAAATTATGTATCCGAAAATTTGTTTGATGAGTATAGTTTGGTACAGTTATCTTGAGTTTTTTTTTTATTCATCAAGCAACAAGTTTAAACATTAAAGAAAAATATAATAATTTACTTTAATTTTAATAGGAAATGGACTCACGAAAGAAAGATGTTTTTATTAACTATAAGGCTAAAGCACAAAGATTTTTCTTCAAAAAAACAAATAAAAATGTTTTTACGAAATTGTCCATATTAAATATCCATATAAATCTTTCACAAATATATTCAATTCGCCAACAAAATATTGTCTGCTCAGAAAATTTGACATATTGTATTTGTATGTACATTGTATCGGTTGAAATTTTTTGGATACATTTCCAATGTCACCGTTAATAAAACCCTGTCGTGATGAAATCGAATGTCCTTTTTTATGTTGTAAACATGTTTTTTATTATTTCTTATAACTATGAACTATATAAAAAGATATAACTATGAACTATATCACATTTTATACAGCTAGTATATTTATATCAAAAATTCAAACGAAAACTTATTGCGTGATTCTTAGTATGTCAAAAATATAAACAGAAACTATTAGCCTACATATTATGCCACCAAAACTAGTGCTTATTTATCTGAGTTATTACGAGATAAAACTTGTATAATTTACAATAGATTTTCGTATTAATTTCATAAATTGATGTGCCATCGCATTAACATTGCGAATTTTTAATTTGAATTATTAAGTTTCCAATAAAAATCTATCAATTTATCTCATAAATAGAAACCAGTCAGATTGTGTCAATTATGATTTATTAATTATATTAAAGATGAATAGACATAGAATCGGAATTTTCAATTTTGAAAAATTTCAAAACAATTATAAAATATATCACAATATTGATTAATAATTAAATTTTAATTTAATAAAAACAACAAATATGTCTAAAAAATCATTGACAAATTTCCAAATTTTCAAAAGTTCTAATTTTTTTAATTAGAAAAATCACTGGTATCTAACAAGTGGTATATTTTTAATTGGATATTGAATTTCAATTTTAAAATTCACATTCTAAATTAATCGGTAGTCAATTTAATTTTCAATTTATTTATTTAGGTTTATTATGATAACTATAAAATATTATCTATGTTAACTATAAAATATTTAAATGAAAAATCGATAAACAAATTTATTATAAAAATTGAATAAATGTTTGTATTTTGAAGTAAATTTTATTATGCATTTTAAAATTAAAATTGTCGAATTTCTGATTTAAAATGAAACCAAAAATGTTTTGATTTTGCGACCATTTAAATTAGTTTGAAATAAAATGAACGAAAATATATTTTTTGAATAATAATAATTCTTTATAATTATTAAAAAAAAAACAATTTGCATTAACAGATTTCTATAAATATATTAATACAAAAACTAATTTTCCGATAAAAAGACTGATATAGTTAATTGGAAGAAAATACCTATCATTCAACACATATCATAAAAAAATTTTATTTCATAAATTTTTCTTCTTTTTCAAACTATGCTATAACACAAATCGAGTCTTAGTAATCTATATGCACATCAGGCCCCCTACCGTGTATGAAATTCGGATTCGAATGTAAAATTAATTGGTACCGCGTATCAAATTCGGAAGGAATTAAACGTCATATAAGTTGGTAACGTAAGTTTCCGAATTTCAAATTGTCATTAATGTTTTTGTATACTTTAAATTTATTTGAAAATATGTGTTTATTATTTTGTAAAAGTATTATTTAAAACTATATCAATTTTATTACATTTGTATTTCGATTTGATTATCGTTATTTTAAATTCAGATGGTTCTCCATCATTATTTTAAATTGAGATGGTTTTGTTTTGTGTTTAAGCCTAATCTATAAAACATACAAATATGAAATAATATACATTTTTTTAAATACTAAATTTAATATAAATGTATTTTTTTTAAATTATTATTTATTATTGTAGTATTACTGTAATAACTCACTTCATTTTAAAACAAACAAAGTTTTACCTCCATTCGATAACAAAATACCATTCGAATAAAATATGTTAAAAAATATTCGAAAGTAGTATTACATGGTACGAAAATTTACATTCGGATTCGTATATACGATTTTCGAGTTGTCAAACTTATTTTAACTCGAATTTCGTATTACATAGTACCAATCTTTCGAATACAAAATTCGTTTTACGAAAATCGGAATACGCGGTAGGGGCCCTGTAGTATCTATATTTACTTTTTATATCTGGCAGTTTAAGTCTGTTATTACGAAATTAAATG
Source organism: Argyra leucocephala (assembly GCA_963942445.1). Taxonomy (NCBI): domain Eukaryota; kingdom Metazoa; phylum Arthropoda; class Insecta; order Diptera; family Dolichopodidae; genus Argyra; species Argyra leucocephala. Next base: position 35,329,356 of record OZ012677.1, on the reverse strand, counting down.
ATCTTAATTTGAACGAATTTGAACTTCTAATAGAGTTCGATATTTAAACAAATTACCATCCGACCGAAATTAATATTTGTTTACTTAAATGAATTTGTAACTGACGTACAGCATAATGTAAGTAGCTTACATAACATATATAGCTTATATGATGGTAACTATCAAAAATCTTCTGTAACCATTTAAGATAAATAAACTCTATTGTTTACTTTGCAAAGCGAAAAAGTTGTTAAACATTACCGAAAAAAATTCTACTGAAAAAATATTAAAAATTTCATACAATATAAAAGGCTTAAAACTAGATAGAACATTATATATTAGAACAATAAAACACATATTAAAAAAACCCTATATTATTTAATACAACACTCCAAATACATTGCCGCATTTTCATTAATATACGACACCCAACGGTTATCCCTCAGCTATAATCTAAGTTATTTTAATCTATCATATAACCTAATTGGTAGGAGCATATATAAAATATAATGGTAATCCTTCACTAGAAAATAGATGTCCCGAACAGCAGGAAATACAATGCACCAATAGAATAGACATTATCATTAAAAACAATAAAATTCAACAGCTATAACAAAAATTTGTATTTCTGTAATTGTTACAATTTTAAATATAAATATTATTTCAAATTTTCAGTCAATATTTTATAAAAATTTTCAATGTTTTTTTATATATATATACATATATTTTTTTTATTCATTTTCTGTTTCTGATAATCCCATCTTTTATTCCTTCAAAAAGAAAACTTCATGAAAATTTCAAATTTTCTAGATTTTTCTCTTTAAATTTATAAAATATATTAAAACGCATTTAGATCACATTATTATGTAAATTTTATTACAATATCCTGTAAATATAGATTATACAAAAGGATCTTGATTATTTCAGTTGATTATCAGCTTTTATTTTAAATAATCAAATAAAAAAAAAATTTTTTTTTGTTTTTTAGAATTGTATCATTGTTACAGGAAGTTAAAGTCATAACTAATTTAAAGAAAAGAAAAACAAAAAATATTATTAGAATTCAAATGAGATTTGTAAATATTTCAGAACTCTCGCTATTTTAAGATATTAAAGAAGAATAAAAAAAGAATTAATCTATTATAATATATAATTTAATTTATTCGATTGTTCGATTCAATGAACTTCATTTCTATTAAATGCATATCCATTTTTTTTTAATTTTAGTTATATAATTTTGATTACAAATATTTTTTAATCAAAAATTAACAAAATAAAGTACGAATATCTGTTCTATTTTTGAATAATATTAAAAAATTTACAGTTTTTCATTTTATTTGACTTTTAATTTTTCTGTTCTTAATTTTATTAATATGTATGTATAGGAAGAATATTGCTGAATGCATGATATTCTTTGTACTGAGTGGTAAGTACTACTTAAAGAGAATCCTTTATCTCTCTTAGAAAAATCTTTTAAACTTCAAAACTGCTAAAGGACTAATAATAAACTCTCCTCGATCATTTTTCATTTGCTCATTTCAATAATATCTATTACCCACCACAATGAATGCTATTAGTTCAAATCCTCCTGTATAATTTAAATTAATTATTGTTAATTACCCAATTGGTTTATTAAATTTATAAATATCGCGACTGAAAAAAAAAATACTGCTAACAAACTATTGTGTAAAAAAATACTTCAAAAAGTAGAAAGACAAATTTTAAAAAACAACTACGGAAGTGACACGAATATTTTATGTTAATTAAAAGATTTGATAAATTATTGATATTATATCTATATATTTATAATATTTATTTATAATCCTGATGTCTATTATTGTTGAATTTAATTTGAACTCTTGCCCATATTAATTTTTTTTTATTGTCAAATTTAATTTATACATAAAACGGATTTTTTTTTTAATAAAAAGAAAGTCAAAATCTCGCTTTTCAAAATATCGTTTTAATTCCTGAATACTTACCTTTTTATGCGTAGCCGCTATTGGATACAAAAAAGAGGATATCGCCTTTTTCCAGAATATTTACTTTAATTACTTTTACGTGAAGCCACTGTTTTGGATACAAAAAGGAGGATGTTTGCTACCTCGTTCAATCCCGCAGTCATAATATTTCATTTGTATTTACAAGAAAATAAATATACAATGAAAATTATGCATAATTATCAGTGGCTTTAATTACTTTCTCATATTTATATATTCACCAATAATTTTGGTTATTATACATAGTCACCGAATAGCATATACAATCGCTAAGTATAATCGAACAGTAAAAAAGAATCACATCAATATCGTATTCCCGTAAAACATTAAAATGCATTATCTTGTAACAGATGGTAGCAAAATAATAAACTTAAAGCTACTCTGGTTGGTGATTTCACGGTTCTATAGTATAAACGGTTCAATAATACAAGTTCCAAATTATTGTTTTTATCGATTACCAACAATGATTGATTATATAGAATTGCACAGTTTATCACTACACTTAACGTAAAACTTAGCATTGAAAATTTTAATGTTAATTTATTTTAACAATATAAATTATAATAAAAAAAATTATTATTACTATCATTTCTTTATTTATCATAATTAAAATTATAATAAATGTGAGTGAGTATTAGCAATCTCCTCCTGGATGATTATCAGATTAGTGAAGATTTAATTTGATTAATGTAAGAATAATTAGGCTCTGTAAAATAATTTTAAACTATTTTTTTAAATATATTTTTATTAATTTGAAAGTTTTATTCAATAATTTTTAATTATATTTTTTTTTTATTATAATTTTAATAATTTATTAGAAATCTTTTAATTTTATTTAATATTTATTTATTCACCCACAAATTATTTTTTACAATTACATATATGAACATTATAATAAAATCCTTTCTTATCATAGAACTCAATTTTATATTAGGCATTAAAATAATATCCCGAATGATAAAATCGATTTTATTGAACTACATATATATATATATATATATATATATATATATATATACATTATACATATTATATTACATAAATATTTTCAATACCTGGAAATTATATTTTTTGAATTTTAATTTTACAATTTCCTGTATTATTGTTTCTGTAGAATATTAATTAACTATGGACATATTTTTTTTTTTTGTGTACTAAAATCAGATACAATTTTATTATTAATTATCAAACCTTTAACAATACAGATTTATAAATTAAAATCTTTTGAAGAATTCATTAAAAAATTTTCTATAAATTATTATAATTACTTAAATAATTTAAATTACAATTAAAATAATCACTGACTGTAAGCAATATAATTAAATTCATTTAAAATTTTATTTTATAATTCTAAATTGGAAAAAAACAAATTATAAATAATAATTGAAAATAAATAATTAAATATAATAATTTGTTGGAAATTGAATATATAGTTTTATATTTATATATTTTCGAAAATTATTTTTGAAAATATATAAATTTTCGTGTTCTGTGTTCTACATTCAGAAAAAGATCATGCGTTGAGAAATAAAATCGAAATGACACATAAAAACTTAAATTGAGTTCATAAAAACTTTAATTCAAAGCTTTGTTATTTTTATTTTTATATAATTCCAAAAGATTTATCAAACACAATTATTTGTTTTTGCATATATACGACAATTTTTTCTTTAAAATTTTTATGATATATTGATATATATCTACTATATATCTACTAATTTAAATGTGGAAAACTGTATATATTGTAGAGTAACTTCGTCTTCATTATAGCATAGTTCTAGTTTATTTTTTTAGTCATAACCAAACCTCTCAACTATTTTCTATCATTAATTTTATCCCAATGACCAGGTCAAAAAACCCATACAGCATTTTTTTCATTCGTCGGGAATCGCGAAACTGAGACCTCTCGGTTTCGGTTGATTGTGAGGCGCTCTATCTACAGTGCCAGCCAGCGTAGACTTATGTTACAATTTTATTTTTGCAATTCCTATTTCAATGTAGGTACCCGTATTTTTTTAACGACAATTAACTTCACAATTAACCTGTTCAATCATCTTCAAATGACGGAATCTGCGTCACAATATGTAATTGGTCAGGTTAGATTCTTTGATGTTTGGTTCAGTATAATAATAACATTTAATATCCTTTGCTAATACAATCGATTTTTTAAAATACCATCATTTTCGATATTTTATGTTTATTAACGAGTTTAAGAACTGATTTTATATGGCATTAGTACACAAGAGATTTTGAAAATAATCTGCCATACCAAAAAAACTGATTATAACTACTTTGAAAAATAAAAAAGTTTTAGACTAAAGGTCATTTAGATTCAGCATTAACTTTTGAAGCAATCAGAATTTTAAGAAAATTTTATCTGTATAAAACACAAAATATAATATTATAGGTAAAAAACGGGAAATTTGATATAGGCCTAACATAAAACTAGGAAAAAGTATTTTTTTAAAGCGTGTTAAAATTATTTTTTTTTTTTTATTGTACTACCAATGACTTTTAAGCCCAGTTTTTTTTTAAAGTGGAATTCTATGTTATTAATTTGGAATATTTAAATTACAAAAAATATTGCATTTTATACTAAGAACATTCTTTGATGCAAGTCAAATAAATACAAAATGTTCATAAATCATAATTTAAAAATAATTTGATTCAATTTTAATTAATGTCAAGGGGAAACTGTAGGCGAGGAAAGAAGTGGAATTAAATTAAGTTCAGAAAGTAAATAATTGAGTAACTTTGATAAAAAAAAATTAAATAAATAAAAAAATTCTTAACAGCAAGAACAACAACATTGTACTCGTTTCAGTACAGAGTAATTAAGAAAGTTATTTTCTTATGTAATTGCAATAAATTAATCCATTTTTTTTTTTGCTTTATATTCTCTACAAATTCTTCAACTACAAAGTATTAATGCATTTGCTACTTTTTTGCTCTCTTGATATTTTTAATTAAATTTTGCATTTGTTTTTATCACGATAGGTTGTTTACTTTTTTAAATAACGTAAGTAGTCTTATAAAATAAATCAAAAGTATTGCCTGTAGTAAAAAAAATGAATAATCGGTTGAAATAAATTTCGATTGAGTAAAAATAATACAAATTAATTGTATGTTTATTATTAACATCGTTTCTCAATATATTTGTATGGTTATGACAATAGGTAAAAGTGAACATATGCGAGAGAGCCGAGAACATATTTTATAGCAATTCTATAGACAAAAAGTTTTTAATTTCCAGTCAAAAATATACAATTAAGAAATTTAATACAAAAAAATAATAAAACTCACATCCTGAAAGGGAAAATGACCTGAAATTCGTCTGCAGGTTTATCTGCTTTAAGTTCACTGATATAAATAAATTTACTCTTGAGATATATTTCATTACAAAATATTTTTTATTCAATATTAATAATTTAATTTTTTTTAATATAAGACGTAGTAAGATTTTATAGAAAAGCTAATGATGAAAGCTAATACAGATGCGTCAACAATGGGTATATTTTAGATTTTATCAACTCACGATGCAGTTTAATTCACTTCCATTCCGATTTCTAATTCAATCCGAGAATTTTGAAATTTTAGAAAATTAGAATTGTTTACAGGCTTAAATTGATTTAAATCTGATTGATTAATTTGAAAAAATCTAATAATCTATTGTAACTGTTATAGCATGTACACTATATAGTATATAAGTATACAAAGCGTCTGAGACTTGACACTGCAGATATTTTTTAAAAAAATATTAAGTAAATAAGCCTGGTTCGAGAATTAGGTTGAAATCTGTAAGATATTATATGTTTAATAACCTGAAAGATATCTTCATGATACAGTTTTTGAATATTCAATAACTTGGTTTCAGTCCTTCAATCTCTATTGGGGCATAGGATAGAAAAAAATTCCTTGAAATTTGTACAATCAACATAGAGCAATACACTTGATTTGCAGCCATATTTTCTTCTGTTATCTTGCTCAGGCTAAGATTGTTGTATTATAAGGTTTTCTGAATCTTAACACAGTGATTTGTGTGAGAATTCCATTCAAGCTTTACTTTGTCGTAATCATCGTTTTGCTATTCATCGTGATATTTGTTTTGAAATTTCGAATTTTAGTTTGATCGTATTTTATAGGATAAAATGTATCTACATGTATATGAAGTTTTCGATACTTTTTCTATACTACAATATTGAGTTGGATGTCAAGTAAATGTTTAAGGTCATTTTACAGCACCGGGTTTAAACGTGAAATAAATAACAGTTCAGTTTGCTATGAATAACAGTTGTTATGATCGCAGAGATCAATATAATTTCTAATGTGTTGAACGAAAAATAAAAATTAATTTTTCTTTCATATCTCAGTTGGCTAACTTATAAGCAGTAATAAAAAGGTAGACCTAAAATTATTCATTTATATAAATAATTTCAATTGTCTTGAAAACACCATAAAAGTTGTTTTCTTAATTACTTTCCATTCTTAACTCACAATTAATATATGCAATTTAACGAATATGTTCACATTTTATTTTTTCAAGAATTTATAAAATTCCATGTTTTCTTTGGTAATAAACCCTAATAGCTTAATAAAGATTTTTTTTTAATGGTATAGTTATAAAAAATTAATTATCTGTTATTTTTAAATAGCCGCATTATAATGCATGTTGTTAAAGATCTTGAATATGCTCATTATCTAAAGTATACATACGAGTATACACATACACAAAACTTTATACTTAAGAATCATAAAAAACTATTACACCATAGAATTTTAAAACTTATATATTTTTTATCATAATATTAAATATTTAAAAAAATTTTTTTTAATTTTTATATTTCTCTTTTATTCTTTTCTTCTCAACATGTCCTTGAGTATCCTTTGCATAAATACACAATATACAATTCAACGACGCAATGTAAACAAAAGAAATACAAATTTCATTCTCTCCCTACAGAATTCTGTAAATTTAATTTTTGTTCCTTATTAAATATTTACATAAAATTTATATTAAAATATAAAAATAAAAAACAAAATGAGGTATTCGTATCATTAACACATCCGGTTAATTTAAAGTTTGTAAAATATTACAACAATTTTTCAAATTTCCTATTATTTTCATTTTATTTGCAACTCTTTTGAGGCAAAAACTTAACCAAACAAAAAAATGCGTATTAATGCAGTTAAAATAATACAATAAAATTAAAAAAAAAAATTTAGTATTAAAATAAATTCTGTAAAAACAAAAAACTGTAAATGGATCTCTTTGGACAAAAACAGTTATCTTTAGAAAATATAGCTTGCCATAATGTAAATGTTCAATTGTTGTTTTTAGTGTTTTTGTTAACCATTATCATATTATTATATTTGAAAATAATGAGTTACACTTTTTGAACCACCTGAAAAGTCTAAAATTTATAGTCATATACTAACTTATTATATATGTTCAAATGTAAATATTACCATTTTAATATCATCATAATTATGGTATGAGTTAAATGTTTCATAATAATATTATGTAAAAAAATAATAAAAGTTAATTAGTACCTGATATAATTTAGTAATGACATGAGACTGACTAATGAAAATTCGTTATAAAAATAAAAATGTAAACATATTTTTTCAAAATATTGTTGAGCATTTTTAGTAAAATCATTTCGTTATTAAAGAAACACATAGAAATTTAAACTTTATTTGACGGTGTGAATTACATTCTTAAATTTGTCAAAAATACACATGTCTGTAACCTATTCTTTATTCTTTTCATATTATAAAAAATGTACTCTTATAACTCTTAACTATTTGATGAATGATGAATTTTTATTTTTGCTTCTAAATACAAACAATAACAACAAATTAGTCACTCGAATTGTGCTATTAAAAGGTACAACTTAGAGCTTAGAACGCTCACCTAATTACATACATATTGTTAATGAAAATTTAAAATATTTGAGGCTTAAAAAATTACGAACTTTAAAAGAACCATACTAAACTGTTGAGGTTCTGTATTTTGGTCTAATTAACAGTTTCTGAAAAGCTTAAATTGGTTCTTTTACGTTCATGATTTTTTAAACGTCAAATGATTTTACGCGATTTTTTTCGGGTATGTGCTCTTCATGTGATTGAATAAATGTAAAACAGAACCTCAAAAGCTTAACATGGTTCTTTTAAACTCATGACTTTTTTTTCGGGTATGTGTTCTTCATGTCATTAAACACATATCCGAACTAATTAAATTAATTTTTCAATGGCTATGCATTATTCAAAAATAAGATATTGTTTGATAATGTTTATAAGATGTGTTTTCCATAAACATTTTTCTTATTGACAATTTTGCCAACAGATTATTGACAAAAATCTTGTAATGAACAAACAAGTTGTAGCCAGTAACTGAACGAGTTCAACATTTTACTTAGCAGTCTTATTTAATAAAAAAAAAACATTTGTTCATGTCATTTGTCTTCCTTTTTCTTTTATAGAATAATTTTCACAACAAAATTAATATTATAATATATCCTCTTAGAATGGTTTAGAAAATATAAGGAAAATACCTTTCTAAATTTTTATTTAAATTTTTATTATTAATGCTTGTTACAGAATTTATTTACCCCATTCCATTTAATCTAGATATAGTTTTAAGTCCTTTTCTTTTAGGAATTTCTAAAAAAGTAAATATTAACGACTGCACTTACATTCTTGAGAAAAAATAATGTCAACACTCTAATATCAGGTGTTACTTTTTTAATAGAAATTTTTTTTTATTTTTTAAAGTAACTAGCAATATAGCTTCTGGGAAATATTTAAATAAATGTTTGTAATAAGTTTTCTTGAAATTCCAATTGTTTGATGCAGATGCAAATGTAAAATATGCTGAGATTAATTATTATTTCTGTCAAATATTCTAATAAAAATTATTTTTTTTTGTGTTGAAAGTTGAAACATTTATTTGAATGGTATGTTTTATTTTAATATAATATTTTTATTTTAAGAACTAGTAAATTAACACAAGTTAAGAACTATCTTGAAAAAAAGAGGAAATAAAATTATGTATATTTTAATAATAATTAATGAAAATCTACAAATTCAAAAACGGATCTAAAAAAAAATTTCGGAATGAAATTAAAAGTAGAAAAATGGTCGGTCATTGTCAAATTACAAAAAAAAAAAAATAATCAATATACATACTAAATAACATGATTTTCATTTACTGCGAATAATTCTATAATTTTGGCAATAGTCTGACAAATTTTTTCCAAATTAAAAAAAAAAAAGTTTATATTTTGTGATTGTTTAACTCTTATAAGTAGGAAATGTATAATTGTTTAAGTAACTATGCTTCTAAATGTAGATAGTATTTGTATGTGTATGTATGCATTTTAGTCTGTTTTGCTTTTTTTTCGAATTTACTTATAAATTGTATAAAGACTAATCGTCTGATCATATATTATATCGAATATATATCATTTTATATCGAGTATAAATAAATTACAAATTATATTTGGATAATTGCTTTATTATATTAATATAAAGACAAAGAATGTGTGAAAAATATAATCCACGTGTTAAAAATTTTTACAGTATTATTTATTTTTAATTTTGTATACAACATTAATTGTTTAATTACATAATGTATTCGAACATTAAAAAACAATTCAAAATAAATGAATAAAAAAATTTAAAAAGAAAGCTGGAACAAATTTTTATACTAACTTAAGCAAAAAAAAAGCTTACTGATTGCATACTAATTACTAAATTATGACATAATAAGCTTTACAAATACCATATAAGCTAAAATAAGTTGGTAAGAAATGAAACTAAAGAAAAAGTCATGATGATGATAGCTGGTGTTGGAAATACCTTGACATTGTAAATTTAATTACATAATTACATAATGTATAATACGTATAATATGCATATATACATAATGTGTTAAAAATCTTCAACCTGATATAATGTAAAAAATCTTAGTTGTCAATGTTATCCATAAAATAAGTTGGCAACAATATGTAATGACAGCTTTCTGAGACATTGTGTGTTGATTCATCTGTGAACAAGCGAAATGAACACAAAAACTTTTGTACACCCAAATACCTGTCAAACCTTTCGAGAAGACATTGTCAACAACAATTGGGTATTCAACTTTGTGTTGAGATATGTACAAACGATGTTAGGGATATTCAATGATAATAATACAGTACTGAATGAAAATACAGTAATTCCTAACATACTATTCAACTGTTCTAAAACATATCATAAATTCAACACCATACAATTAATTCTTATTCCGTACAATATAATTAATTCCTACTTCATACCATTACCATACCAATACTATAAAATAATCGTACAGCAGTATTCAGTAAATTAATTTAATTAGAGATTGCAATCATTGTTTTTTTTTTTTGTACACAAAAAGTATATAATTACAAAATAATTATTTATAAATTTGCTGGGACTTGCTGCAATAAAATGTTGCAATAAAATTAATTTTCAAGAAAAGTTTTTTTAAATAATTTTTATAGAAATCGCTATTATAGTTATGGTTATCTGTTAAATTTCCCAAGATATATATTATTCCATCTTTTTTATTTAAACAAAAAAATTGCTTTTCTAATGTTACCAATTTTTACAATACAAATTTTAGTTAATATTATCAATCCTTTGGAGCATAAAAATGACCTTAAATGTAGTCGTATAAAAATGACATGATTGCAAACAGTTTTTTAATTTCTTCAAAAGTTATTTAGTTTGAAATTTTTATTTTTTCTTTTATTTTGTTATTTAAAAAAGAACTTTTGTATATCTTTTTATTGTTGATATAATATTGTTCAAGTTTTATTAAAGTTTTGTAATACAAAATGACAAAAGTTTCTGTTGAGTCCCTTTCAACGCATTTGAAAGTGTTTTTTTTTTTGTTTTTTGTAAAAAAAAATTTCAAAGAAATTTTGTATCTTCATAATAAGAGAAATTGAGTTCTTTGTTTTCATTTATCTGTGTAGATATATTCATAAATATATATTATTAAATGGTTATATGCTATTGTAATCGACCTTAGAAAAATTTGTTTTAAAACTAAAAATAAAATAAAATTTTATTAAAATTATTTTAAAATTGCATGAAGTTGTATTATTTTAGGCTGATATACAAATGAATATTAATATTTTTAAATTCAGATTTTGATGGTAAAATTATAAGTGAAATTTTTTTTTTCACTCCCCTTTTCTATGTTGTCTAAATCTTTTTTTTAAATATATAATTTGGACTAGAAAAGCAATCGGAGCAGCTCTGTCGTGATTGAACTTTTAAACAAAATATTTTTTAGAACAACTCTCATGGTGAATATTATTTTGATCTAACTCATATAATTGAAAACATCTATTTAATCATTTTTCAGTAAAATATGACACATAAATAGACACATTCAAATTTATATATGAAGCTTAAATTGAAATGAAAATTCAAAAGTGCAATGATATAAACTGGTACTTTAAATGAATTAAAAGGACGATTTTACAACAAAATATTGATATGTCGGCTTATGAAACGCTGGATGGTGCAGTAAATAAAGCACCTGCCTTTCAAACACATGCTTTATGGGTTGTTCGACCTAATCCTCTAGTATTCTTTGTCGTTGGTAAAATTTGTCACATAATCCTGATAGTAAAATAACCTGTAAACATAAATTTACAAGCTATATTTTTTGCAATAACTCTTTCAGCTGTCGGCCCTATATATACCCTTTTTCAAAATACGGTTGATTAAAAAACAAATTCCACCATACAGTTACGAAATTGTCAATTAAAATGTGTAAATAAACATACAACAAAACAAAAATACGAACAATTTTTAAATTACAATTCTTTTTAAATTTTTAAAAATAGGTATGCTAAAAAATTTCTAGATATTTTTATCATGAAACCCAAATCAAAAACAAACTTTTTCCTTCAGGATATTCTATATACAAATACAATAACTACAAAATAACTAAAAAGTATACGAAATAACTACTATCATTTCACATTTAAATTCTATTTCCTTTTTTCAGAATATTAAACACAATTTATGGACATTTCATTTTACAAAATAACCGGAACCACCAATAATTCTACTATAAAATGTATACGAAAATATCAGATTTGAATACTAAAATAAAAAAAAATCAATTCAAGTGAAAAGAGCCACCTCCTTGTGTGATGGTAGATGGTATCTTAACAAAGTATCTATAAATAATAAATACAAAAGAATTTAAAAATGCAAATGTAATTCAAGAGAGAATGCAATTTATGAGAAATTTACAATATTTGTACTCTCATTCTTTTCATAATTTCTCTTTGTTATGAATTTTTCAATTTTGATTCAGTCGTGTTCCGCAAATCACTATTCAGTATAGTAGCAATTTATAATTTAAATTAGTTAAATTTGAAAAAAAATGTTTAACAAATAATTGATCAACATTGTGTGTGACTGGAAACGAAATTCCTCAAAATTAAAACAATTTAACATACTTGTAAATTAAATTTAAAATATGAAAATTGTTATATTGTTGTGGCATTGATTCTAATGCACAAACGTTTATGCGTGCAGCAATACGTTACATTAAGTGTCCGGTTTTGCTTACATTTAAAAACAAAGAAAATATATTTACACTAAATTTTAAAATTTTATTACGCCTTAATCCATGCTGTAGCTTGCATCTACCTTTTTTTAGTTTCAGAATCCTTCCAAACGTCCAATTTGATTTTTTAAATACGTTTTGATTTCAGAGAGTCGAAATCTGCTCAAAAATTTTTCAATAGAAAAGGAAAAATCGTGCATGTAAGGGTTACAAAAAACAAAATATTTTGGAATACAAACTTAAATTGTATGTTAAATTTTATGAAACATTTCGGATGAAATATTAAATTTATCACACATGTGCTCAATTAGAAAAAAAATCATCTTAACATTCAGTACAATCTGCATCAACGCATGAGAGGTATTTGAAGTTTTCATTTTTCAATTGAATTACAATACCAAGATAAGAAATTTAAGAATGATAATAAGTCAGAATAGATTTTATCATTTAAGACAAGCTTTTGAATATTTTCGTTCTTGTCATATTCAATATAATATTTCTATATAACAACTCGATGTCCTTACCAAACTTAAATCAAATACTTATTACCATACCATTTCTTATGCTAAAAATAGAACAAACAAACTTTGATTGTAACAAATTTTTTATTTGTAAAATTAAGACGGTGGTGAATACAGATTTGTTGTCTTATATTGAATAATATAATTAAGATAGATGTCAATTCTAACAAATTCGTAAGAATTAGCTAGAAATAAATTTGGGGGAAATATTTTTTTTTAAATATACAACAATATATAGGTTTCCTGTATAGTAATCATTTTGGTAGAGCATATGACATTTTGATGGGAGTTCTATAGATCATAATTACAATTAAATTAATTTTAAGTTCAGAAAAGTCTTTTCTCTTAGGCAATTTAAATCTTACTTTTGTGTTTAAATTTTCCTTCAAAAATCGCACTGATTTTTGGCTTAAAATGCAGTTTCTCAGAGAATGTATTCTACTTTTTCCTTCATAGAATGCTTATGAGAGGATGTACATTTACGTCAGACTTTCATAAAGCACAAAAAGAATTTCAGTTATGTTATTCCATCAAGCCTGTTCTGCGAACATTTTGCAGAATTATATCAATTAGTAAAATAAAATTATGTAAGAAAAGTTTTCTTTGGAATTTTTACTCTCGAATGATAAAAATGATTCGGCTTACGATATTTTTCAATAAAAGTTCTCTGTGTCCTCTACTGATCAAAACATTTAAAAACCAGATTACTATAGTGTATTCTAAAAATTATATTAGTATTCTATAATCTCTGGTTCTCATACTTTCTATTAGAACAATTTTCCCCATAAGTATATTTACTACGAAAATAAAGTAATTTCTCTAATGTGAAACATCTTTTTTGTTCTCTAAACTTAAAAAATTATAATTTAATTTTTTTTTTTTTTGTAATAATAGATTATGTCAAAATGTCACACATCTTTAATATTTGTACTATTTATAAAAAACAAAAAAAAAATTACCATTAAAAGTAGTTTTATATAATAAATAATATAAAAGGATAAGCACGAAACTTACAATATTAAATTTAAGTGACATAATTTAAAAGTTTTTTTCATTGAAACAACTTAAAGTCTTGTCCATGTATAAAATAAAAACAGGTTTTTTGTTGTATTTTTTTATTTTTGTGATTAAATCAAAAAAATAGGAAATGTTATTCCAGTACCATGACTAGTTAAAAACCAAGTTATCACATTGTTTAATATTTTTATTTTTTTTTTTTTTTTTTTTTTAAATAAAATATTTAGTACCAGAACAAACAAGATTAGTTTTGCATTAACAAATTGTGATTTGCTATTGGAAATCTTCCTGAGCTATATACACTTTAATTTGTTTTAAAAATTTCATAAACCTTACTCTTACAATATATAATAAAATTTAATAATATAAAAGGCTGTGCAAATGATAAGTCTTACGAACAAATTATTTCTTTCTCTTTTTTATTTTTGTTATTTAAATAGAGTTACCTCACTTCGTACATTAAGTACGACATTATACGGCTACTACATAAAGTGAAATGAGTAATGTTTTTCGAGCATTTACTTATTTATTAATTGATTAAGAGTCAAATACTAACTCTATTTTCACAACCTTAACCTTCTTAAATAGTATAGTTTCATTTTATTTAAGTTATTGTTATTTTCAAATTATACTCTTCAGTACATTTTAAAAATTTTTAAAAAACTATTCTGAACAGGATTTGAACCAGAAATCTTCTTATTAGTAGTCAAAATGATTTAACCAGTATGGACTACATCATATCAATCGACAAAAAAATAATGTTTAAAATTAGGTTAATTAGTCATCGTATATTAATACATATGTTGACGAATTTCGGCGTTCTTCACAGCGTTATTCCTTGCATCTATGTAGCAGCATGTTATTGTAGTCGTTTTTTAATTGAGAAGTAAAATTGTTCGCATCTGATTTAACATTATCTCAACATCTATTTTTCTGTCTGTTTTGTCCTCATTCGATTTATTGAAAATATTCTGATCAGGCCTCTTCTCTCTGACATACTTTAAGTTTTAATAAATTTTAATATATTATTATGATTAATCGTAAGCTACTTCAGTTCGTTTTTAATTTTAATTTTTCGTTTTTGCTTTCTAACATAATAATGCCATAAATTAGACCATAAATTTTTCTGTCAAACCTTTTTAATGATAATTAAGAATTTATTTGTTTAAAAAATAATTAAGTTTATCAAAACGCAATTACATCAGCTATTCAATTATTTGCCTAACTTTCTTAAATTAATTTTCTTGAAAAATTTAACAGAATATCTTCAAACTATTATGAAATACTTATCTAAATAGATTGGCAGGTAACAGTTGTGTTGAATGAAATCATCTAAATATCAATAAAATAATTATATAAAAATAAATAATTTTAGAATTTACTTTAAATTTATTATTTTTACTTTTAAATTAATTTTTCCCAGAATTTTAAATTATTTTCTTTTAATTTAATTTTCATGGTTTCTATGACCTCCATAACTTTATAAAATGTTAAAATAAATATTTTCCCTTCTCAAACACCATTTTATTTTTGTTGTATCCTAAAACGGATATATAAAATCTATAAATGAGTAAAAAAAAACTTTTTTTTTTCTTTAGCAATAATATTATCTCAAACGAAATGAAATTGCTGGATGAATTTTCTTAAGCTAAAAACGTCAATATTATCAAAAAGAATATATTTTTTCAGCAATTATTGATTATCCTGGAAGTTTTCCTTTCTTTAAAACAAAGCAAAATAAAAATTTTATTTTTGTTTGTTTATTTTTTTTTCTCTCTTTCATACTTTTAGCTATCAAATACGATATACATACGAGATAATATAAATGAAGACATAGCTATTCGATATTTATAAAAATAAATTAATTCAAAATGAAAAATTACGAGATTTTATATGTTATAATATCCATATGCTATTTCATCATAATCATCTTAAATTATAATGGCGATTTACCATCAGGCATTCAAATTAATTTGAAATGTCAAAAGTTTTTAATGAAAGAGAAAAAAAAATTTTTTCAATGCTTAAGGCGGTGCTACACTCTAGTCTCACATTATATTGTTATCCATTCGACATGATGAGAAATTAGATACTGGATTGTACTAATAAATTAAAATTGTAGTGTAGATGAAGTTATTTTGTTATTATAATAATTACGTGTACAATAGCTATGGTACATGAAATCGTGTAGAGATAAGTTGCTGGAAGAACATTAATTTAACTCTTTACTATTTAACTTTTTTAAAACACTTTTTTTATGTATTGTACACATTTGTGATCAAGTTTATAATGCAAATTGATCTACAGAAAACAGTTTTGAAATGAAAAAAAAATAAACATTTTTTTTTGTGCTTAACTATTATTCTTGCTTTCTATCGTAAAAATCGAACGTCTCTACATTCAATATTAAGTAATAATTTATTAATTGATGGATTGTATGTGAAACAATGTCCGTCTTATCAATTCGTATTTTTGAAAAAAAAAATTAAAGTATATATCAATACAGAACTCTATTATCAATATAAACTTGCAGTAAATTTCTTTTTTAAATTTTATAACTAGTAACTAGTATTGGTCCAATCAATTCCATCATTTTGTGGTTCGGATTTCCAATTTTTTCAAATATATAAATACCCCGCTAAGTTAAAGTACTACATTGTTCACTTAGTTTTAATATTAACTGTATTATTTGTATATCCCTCTAAATTTCTTAAAATTATCCTGAGACCTAGAAGTATTATGAAGAAAGAAATTCTAACTAACGATACACAAGTATTAAAGATTCCCTTAACCTAAATTTTGGCTATTCATTTAAATTGTTTATTAGAAAATGAAGACGTATAAGATTTTTTCAAAAATAATGTTCAATTCCAAACAGTTGTTCATAATCTGAAGTAGTGTTTTCATTCTTTTCATAAATTTAAACAAACCAAACCAAAAAAGCAAAATAAAAAAAATTATTCTTAATTAATGTTATGTCTGTATTAATTTTTTCTGGTAATAGCAGCTATAATAATTATTATGTTTTTTATTCTCACCCTAAAAAAAATTTTTATTAGAATTCAAAAAAAATATTTTATCTCATCTCTACTTTTGATTTTGCCTTTAACATTTTAATATCCCCATTTAATTTTGACTTTTTCTTCTTATTTATCTTATAATTTCTTGACAAGGTAGCTGAATTACAATCACTTGCTTTTTTTGTTATAGATTTTCTTTATTTCAAAATTTTTTCACTTTTACACATTGTATCCAATCATCATATTAACATTTTATTGTGAATTGAACCACGGTATCACAATTCATTAAATACAAACAATACATAAAATATATACGTATATTCAAATTCATTATGCAATTATATTAAAATAGCCAAATAGTCATAAAATCTAAGCATAAACAAAGCTAAACTTCAACTATTGATATTCAGCTATATATATTAGTCTCCTAGTTTTAAATTTTTTTTATTCTGATTTTTTTATAGTTTACTTGAATTTTTATAAAATTAATTTATTCAAATTACATTTGGGTAACTAACCTCATAATTTTCAAAAAATATAACAAATGATACAGGCTCCGCTCTATATAATAACTAAAACAAAAAATCTTAAAAACTAAATTTAAAATAAAAATTCGTATTTCTTATCAAGCTCATTAAATATAATTCATTTTAATTACACTAGGTGTCGTATATATATATTTTTTTTTAAGTTTTAGCATATGCATTTTCTTATATACATTGGTATGCTTTCTATGTAGTAATTTTTAATTATATTTTTACTTTATAATATTCTACACGATATGAACCTATAAAAGTTGACATAAATTTCATTTTAATGTGTAGATATTCTATAGATTGTCTGTAAGAAAAGAAATTTGAAAATCTATGTTTTTAGATTAAAATTGAAGATAGGAATATGTAAAAAAAAATATATATATATAATTTTTACCGTTTTCAATGATAGCAGTAGTTGGGTGTCCTGTGAAATAATATTATTTTATTATATAAATATTTAAAAATATAATACTCGTATCAAAAAGGAAACAACAAGGGAGTTGATTTGTTCCAAATTTAAAATTTCACATTATTATAAAGAATTTTAACTATTAATTTTAAAATGATAGTAAAAACTATATTTAATTTAGAAATTAATAAATTAATTTCTAATTTGATAAGGATTTTACTTTGTTATTTTTTAATAATTATTTTTGTATATAAAATACCCAATCAATTTATCAAAATATTATTTCTTATTAGAGAAACATACAGTGGGAATATAATTTGGTTTTTATAACTCACATATTCGTTACCTATGAAATCTATATATATTAGTTTTAGAAATTTTCAAATTCAAACTACGAGCTATAGGTAGTCCAACAGTATTATACCTACTACGACACAACCCTTTCATATCGTTTAATTTACGAGCTGAGTGACTAAAAAATAACGAAACAAGACCTGTTAACCTGTCAAACCTGTTATTTTACATAAATTTCCAAATTAAAAAAAATCTAGATCACCATGACATTAGTTTAAATATAAGATACACATTATAAGGTATAGATTTACCAGACTTCATTATTTGACGTTCTGTCAACTCTATACTTTTTATTTTTAAAATTGGTCTAAAGAATTTTAACTAAAAAAAAATATTTATATTGGCCGACACAACTATACTATATTTCTTAAAATTATAATACAGACTTAAATTTAACTCTTTTCACCTTCTTGGACCTTAAATAATTCGTGATTTATATAATATATATAATTTTTTATAATTAAAATAGCATCGTGTTTAATCAAAAGAGACCTGAATAAAGGTTTAATCTCTTTTCACTTACGAGCTATAAAATATAAGAGTGACTAAAAAAGAACGAAACAACATAAATCTAATCATTTTTTGTCCCATTCATATTTCAAACTTATTCACAAAACAAGCAAACTTATTCACAAAACAAATAAACTTATTCACAATAGCTTATAGTTCAAATTTCCTTATTTTTTCATTTTACAATCTGTAAAGTAACAAAAGAACAGTGAGACAAACAAACTGAAATTATCAAATCTCTTTATTTTTATAAACGAATTACAAAATATAAATTGAACTTGAAATTAAGATTCATTATACATAATATATCATGTACGACGCGTATCGATTCATACAACCATATGCAGTATCAAGCATTGTTACTCACCCGTCACCCCCAATTACGTTTCTAATCAACGTTCTATTATCTAAAAAACATAAATGAAAATTCATTAAAAAATTATATTTTCTTAATTCATATGTAAGAGATATGATTTGGAACGGTATATATTCCATAATAAACTAAGTACGTGGCTGTGTATAAAATAAATTAACTGTAAAAAAAAATTCTGTTAAATTTAAAGGAAAAGTTTTTCTTAAAAATTTTTTTGCGAAACCACTAAATTCTTCCAACAAATTAATATATATGTACATGTATTTGGTATTATATGGGTTAAAAGTTAATATAATTATTTTAAATTTTTTTTTGTTGTTTTTTGTTTTTATTTTTAAGATGAAATATAAATCGAAAACTGTATTTGAAAATTTATTTTGAAAACAATCTAAAGAGAAAGAAAAGAACAAAACGAAAAAGGAAATGAGAAAATTAATTACTTTATATGATAAAGTAATTTTTGTTATTATTGTTTTGAGTTCTGCCACATTATCAATATGTAAAGTTGACAATTTAAAGTGTAAACCGTCTTTTATAAAGTTATTGTAAAAGAAAATTACAATGTCAAAAAATCAAAATTAACATTTTGTAATTAGATTACATTCTTTATCTATAATTTTTTAGATTTTCCTTTAACACAAAATAATCAACATGTTAATAATATTGTGGGGATTTTACTTGAACAACCAGAACATTAGAAGTATATTGTATGAAGTATAAAATTATATTGTCAAGCAACAATACTTCGTTTAAAACCTAAGAAAATAAAGTATAAAATAACATCTTTGAGTGTATTACAACTTGTGAGAATATGTTTAAGCAATAATACATATTGTTAAAGACAGCCCAATTCTTCTAAAAAACTTACTTCTTATTGGTAATTATTTTGGAATAAAAAACGCTGAAATAAAATCCGCTATTAAGAACTCTCTTAAACTCTTACAGCATTATCGCATTGTGTTTAAAGTACGTTTCTTAAGTATAGTTGAAAAAAATGTTTGCATTATACTTCATCATAGTGAAGTTTGACGTTTTGATTTTACTTCGCTTTCGCTGCCAAAACAAAAATGGGAAAAAACAATATTTTTGCCATAATGGCAAGCCATATGAATCCAAAAAATTTTAAATTAATAAATTTAGAATATAACTTATAGAATATGCTGCAAGCTCTCTCTCTAACAGTCTTCTGACATCAATCTTCTGATGATGGTGTAATAACCGAAATCGATTAAAATATTTAATAAATTTGTGAAACTTACCTAGAGTTTTAATATTTTAATAATATATATAATTTTTGAAACATTTTTAATTAAAAAAATTTGAGATCATTTTCGATAGTAATTACTATCAATCTTTTTTTAATAGGTAGGTATACATTTTTACTTGTTGGATTGCACAAAAATAAAAAAATACCAAAATTACGATAGAACATAAAATCAGGGTTGTGAAAGCAAATTTGACATAATTTAAGTGTAATTTATTTTTAACTATAATTACAAGTATTATTTAATTTTATATGAAAACAAAAAAAATAATTACACTATTAAATTATGAATATATATATATACTATGGATGGTCATGGACTTAATCATAGTTAACTCGGTAAATGCGATGCGAACATGCCACTACCTTGATTGTTTTAGTAATTTTTTTCACCAATTGAATCGAGTGGTTGCCTAACCGGATCCGAAATATTTTAATTGATGAAGATATTTCTTCTTTTTTTGATATAACCTAATTTTACATAGAAATTACTTACAAATATCTGACTAGTGAATTCCTAATATATCAAGCGGATTAACGATTGCTATCAGTAACTTTGAAAACGTTCTCTACTGTGAAATTAGGCAAAATACTTATTAAAAATTTTAAATCTACAATATTGATTCTAAACCTGGCTAATAATTTACTGGCTGGTCTTGCAGGATCTAAGTCTGACTTTTCAATTTTTCAATGACGTAAGCATTACTTTTTCAATACACTTTTTTGTTGTTTGATCCATCACACTGTGATCACTATATACAAACGATAAAAACGTAGAAAAGAAATTCGAACCAATGAATATAGCAAGCTAAGCAAATCCTTTGGGATATAAAATTCGTTTATTTTACTTATTTATTTATTAATTTCGTTTAATTCAAACAAATTACAATAATTATTTTCCTTTTTCTTTTAGTATAAGATTAAAATTTAACAGAAACAAAATTTTAAAAAACAATAAAAAGATTTTAAAAAACAATAAAAATTTACAAAAGTTAACTACCTAATGATTAGAGGGGGTTATTTAAAAGGGTTCTGATTACAGTGGTATAGTCGATTCCTTAACTCATCTTTTGAGAGTTATAAGTCAATCACGTTCTTATATTTGTTCCCTATTATCATCATTATCATCATTCATACCATAGTTGGTTCTATGAAATACAAGTGTGAGAATATCAGATGATCGGAGTCTAGTGTTATTGGAAATTCGGGCAGAATTCAATATAAGTGGGGATGTAATATTCCCCTTCACTAGTTGGATAATGAAAAGAACATCAGCAACTTCACGCCTAGTTTTTAATGTAGCTAAACGTAGCAAATTTAATCGGTATTCATATGGAGGCAGAACAAGTGGATTGGACCAAGCTTTTATTCTTTTAATATGAATTTCGTAATAGGGTGACCAGACCTGACTAGCATATTCCAGTTGTGGCCTTACAAGACATGTATATAGGGACTTTAATATATAAGGGTCATCAAATTCTTTAGACCATCGCTTTATAAAACCGAACATTGAGTTAATAATATTGTTATAGTGGAATTTAAAAGACAGTTTTTCGTCGAAAGTGACACCTAAATCTTTGATTAACCTAAATGGCAGTAGTTGAAATTGACACTATTTAAAATAGTAACAACGAATCAGTTCATCTGCTTTATAAGAATTTAGTGAATCAAAATAGAAGTAATCTCTTAATGTTCAATTTAAGAAAGAACAATGAGCAATACAAAAAAAATACAAACATATTATGCTACGACTACTTACAACTACTATTGTCAACTAACTATTATAGACAAATTACCTATATTACTTACATATATATACTATTCGTATAAAATAACTTTAAAATATGTAAAATTTCTAAGAGTCAAACATTTTCAAATTTGTTGATCGAAATCACAATACAATTACAATTACAGCACAGTACGAATACTAAATAGATTTTAAAAAATTTTAAAAAGAGAAAATCAGGAAAAATATTACTACCTACACTTCATTTAAATATAATTAAAATTTTAAATTTTCTTGGAATTCTTTGAATTTTCTCTAGAAATAAAATGATTTGAAAATGTGGTTTTAAACTCAAACTTTCCTATAATATTGAAAAATAATTTCTCAAAATTCAAAATTGAAAAGAAAACAAAAAAAAAATACATAAATGTATATCAATGTACATAAAAATGTTAGGTAAAGAAAATTAAAAAAGCATAGTAATTATATGAAAAATGTTTTTTCTAAATCTCAGAAACAAAATGAAAACATGTTTTTCTTATAAGGATAATATTCCTTTTCAAAACAATTATGTTCATTATAGAAATAATAAGGATAAAACTTAACTTAATGAATTCAAAAATATTCATGATAATAAGGATGTACCTAAGACCTTTGTTAATATAGAAAAATTACATTAACAAATAAAAATCTTGTTATTTTAACAAAAACAAGTAAAAATAATGGAAAACAGTTTTCACTTTTTAAAAACAAGATGTTATTGTTTTTATTCATTTATTACATGTGAAACCCTGTGCAACTGCGTAGTATAAAAATTTCATTGCTAATAACATACCCATGTGTATATTATAAAATAATTGTTATTAAATGTATTAAAATAACTGTCATAAAATGATTGCTTATATTGTGATTGTAAGTCACTTTTTCAAACTGTAATTTTTGTTGAGAAGACATCAATTTTTCAAAGTGAGATGTACTACGTCTTCTTTATTCTTTACAATATCAACAGATTTATATATGATCAATTCGCCAACAGTTTCTTTTATTAAAAACTTTATCCATTTTACCAATTTGAATGGATGGATTCGAAGCGTAATAAAAGTTATGAACATAATTAGAACCTGCACGATGCAAATTTCCAATTGAATGGTTATTCTCCGTTCTTGCCTGTTTTGATTGTCACGTTGAGTGTTATGTTCACGATCTATTTTCTAACTCTCACATTTTCAATTCGTTCTTCTCTTTGTTCTTTATTTTGGTTTGATGTTGACCGTGCTAATTCATTACTTTCTGATCGCTCTTGTGCATTCTGATTAGATCAATTTAAACGTATTTTGCTGCTGTTGCGTGTTCGTCGGCCAATTTGTGAACGCCTTCGTCGCGGAATTGTTGAATAATTCTATGTTGAATAATGTATACCGATACCGATAAAATGTATTTCTCATAAGAAAAATATAAATGAATTCTCACATTTTATATAGGAAAATATACAATCACAAAAATATGCGTAGACATTTTCGATGTTTTTTTAATCCCATCAGTGAAAGTAGACCTTTCCAACACATGTCTTGGGTTGTAAGTCGGTTGACTGGTTATCGAGTTATAAAATGACGAACATAGGACAACTTATTTTTAAATATATAGATTATATTAATATTAAATCTTTAAAAGGAAACTTACAATACAAATTGACAACAAAGACACAGATATCAAGGAAACAACACCATCATTACCTAAGTAGAAAATAAAATATTTATTCATACACTTTGACTTTTTAGAACTTCAATAAATAAAATAAATACCCTTTTAAAAAGATCAATAGAAAATCCAAATGTTACGGGTTCTTTAAAAAAAAAAAAAACATTTAAAATATTTAAAAATTTTAAACAATTGAAATTGTTAAAGACAAGTATACCAAGTTATAGCCACAATTATAATAATAAGTTTAACTGTTAAGAAAATATTTGATTGAATTTTAAAATATCAAAATAGAAAATTTACCTACTTCCGTTCAATGAAATTTAATAATATTCAACAATTACATATACAAAACATATATATTCGAGATTTATAACAATGCAGCTTCTAATTAAATTTATCACCCAATTTCTGCAATGCAATTTTAAATTTTATTGATATAGAATACCTTTTATATGTACAATCACTTATTTATGACAATTATGAATAATTACAGCAGGTGTATTTAACCTTGATAAAACTGAAAATATATATATTTTTTTTTATATACCATTGTTATTATATAACTGAGCAGAAATACCTTTTCATAATATTAGATACAATATAAAAATCTTTGTTTTATGAGAACGAATATTGTTTTTTACCTTTACTGCTCTACATGAAATTATCCTTTTCAACTATTTGCCTTCAATTCTGACAAAAGAGATTAGTTTTACTTTTACTATTTAATGTGAGTGTCATATATTTTTCTTACAGTAATTACGTAGACACAACCTCGAAACTGCAATAAATACTAAAAATACTAGAGAGATAAATATGCTGACACTTTTCGAAATTTTGAGTTGAGTATTCGTTTACGACTTTAAATGTTATCCTCTTATACCCTCACATTCACACAGAGCTGTTGCTAATTCTCCTCAAATACGTTCACGTTCAATATGTAACTTTATCAAAGAACAATTTAAGTAAATCGGTTTTTTGTTTGTAATAACATCTGGTGTAAATATAAATAATAGTATAAGTTTCTTATCTTATTCCAGTCCTACTTGTATGATTCACCACATTATTCTATTCACTTAATTTTGCTACTACAAATACTAAACTTTATAACAAATACAAAAACAAAATTCAACTATACAAAAAAATTTATGTATCAAAATAAATCATATTAATAATTTTGATGTGAATGAATTTTAATGCCTTGGACATGATATAAAATTTACGAAAAACTTAAAATACGTGACAATTTTACCAAAATATTTTTCATTGTAAAGCAAATACTGATATACGAATTCATATAGAATTAAAAAAAAAATAAATAAATAAATAAATTCAGGAAGTATTTTGCGTTCAATTCTGATTGTAACTGAATTGTAAATAAACAAAAAAAGGACTTTCTTATGCATTTTTTACATTTTGAATTATAAAAATAATTTTCAATATATGATTATAGAATTTACTATGAAAATCAACATTTTTGACTTAACAAAAAAAAACTAATTTTAGGAAATCAAAAAAAAAAATTACATCCGCTTTCGGTATATCGAAAAGATTTCAACGTACGAGAAACAATTGAAATATAAATTCGAATATTATGAATAGCTTAAGATTACAAGCTAAAATACCATTCACTACTGAAATTAAATATTCATAATATAATCGTAACAGATTATAAATTTTATTCTAGCAACCGAAATCATATAAAATTTATTGAGAAATCAGAAAGTAACAATAATTTCAATGACCTGCAGTTCCTTCAGTGGTACATCAGGCAGAGAAATATAAAATTTGCTTACTTACTTATTTAGATAACGCAACGAAACTCGCAATTATTTCTGTTCAATTGACAAATCTTCTACATTAAACAACGATAATATACCTTTGTTAAATTATTTCAAACGAAGGACCTGTTTTTACAAAAAAAAAAACAAATATTCACGTATTTTTTAATTTATTAATCAGATTTTTATTTTTAGTGATAATTTTAATTAAATAATTTAATTGTTATCAGGTTTCCGTTCACTAATAATAATTTTAATAGTTGATTTCAAATATCGATATTTCGAAAGTAATATATACTTCCTTCAACAGTGGTTATAATCTACTTGAGAGTTCGTATCAAGCACTGATGAAGGAATTAAGTTGCTTCAACATTTACAATCAAATATTGAAATAATTATTAATGAACGGAAACCTGACTACAATTAAATTATTTATTCAAATATGTTTAAGAACTTTTTTTATTCGGATAGGTACTCTTTTGGATTTAATACCAGGAGCTATTACAATCAGTATAACTTCTTCGAGATGAGTAATCCTCAATAATTTTTTTTTTTTTGTAAACGAATTAGACATACATGCTAATTTTCATTTGAAGTGATAATAACACAAAGTTGTAGCCTAATTTTAAAATTATAACAGTAATATATTAGCAGAAAATTAAACATACAATACATAATCCATGACAAGTGGATTTTAATGACATTAATATTGAAGCATACCTACCGACTTTAAAGATCATTTTCATCACTCTATTTTGCAGTTTCTATATTCGTTCTATCATTTCATTATTCAAAATAATATCGATGAGCATCATTAAAAACTACCAATTTAGCATATTTATTGTCCTATTGTTTTTCTGCATACAAATCAAGATAGGTTAATTAAATTTCTTCTCGAGCCAAATTTGTACAAAAGTATTACATTATTATTGTTATTATACCCTACAGACTAAAAAAAAAAAGTCACTAGTAGTCATGTAAGGCAGCACATTGAAATGAACGAGCAAATATGCAAATATGAAGTGTTAAATCAATTAAATTGACCTTCCAAATTTTTAGATTGTAAAATTTCAATAAACCATAAAGGTCACAATTGTCATGTCAATTGTCATTTTCATTTAGAAAGATTCAATGAATACAATTGGAGGAAAAAAAATTAATTTGGATTCGAAACCTAAAATAATAAGCTATATTGCTAAAATTTATTTATGATCTACACAATACATTTAAATATAATCAAATAAGGATCTGAATGCATATTAAATTTTAATAAAAAATTTTAAAACAACATGACTTAACAATAGCACAAAAAATAAATGAATTTTTTTTAAAAATAACATGAAATAAATGTTCTTATTTAATTCAATTAAAGTAATAAACAACAATACAAACAACAAAACAAAAAACATCAGAAGAATTAAATTATTACGCCAAATTTATTTAAACAAATAATAAAAAAAAAACAATTCAAATTTAATCGTTAACATAACAAGAAATTTGAAGAAAAATCTTTGTCTTGTTGTGCTTGTTCTCCAATTATTAAAGATTTGAACAATTTTTCATAATTTTATTAAATTTTAATAATTTAAATTACATTAAAACATTTTGAAATTTTAACTTTAATAAATAATTTCTAACTTTAATAAATAATCTGTAAAATAATTTTTGCTACCAAATATTTTTCACTTTAAAATTGTGGAGTCATCATATGAATTGCTGTTCATAATCATTACAATTAACACAATATAGTCAGCCACTATATATTCGTTACTTACTATACCACTTTTTGAACAGTTATATATCAATATCCATCCCCAATTTATGGTTTTTTGAAATATTTGAAATTTTTATTTTTACTTTCTACCATAAAAAGCATAAGGTTTTCTCAAATCTTTACAGTATTTCAGCCTAATTATATTATTAAAGATCCTATCCGATCTATGGTTTTTATCCAACTCATCCGCTATCTTCAAATATTTATTTTTCCTGGTATTTCATGGGCATTTGAAGTAACACAAAAAAAGAAAATTATATCAAAATTTAACCTCTTTTTATCATCCTACAATTTTTATGAAAATATTTTGAAAAGACTACCTGTTATTTAAAATTCATTGAACCAGTCATAGAATTCCGAAAACAATTAAATATGTAAATCTCTCTTTGAAAACTAAAACACAATTCAGGCATTTGAAGGACTCGGCAGGAGAAAACGCAAATAAAAAAAAAACAATGGTATTGTGTTGCTGGTATCCTTGAAATCTTTTTAGAATAAAAATAAAAAAGTTGTGACAAGTTTAGTAGAACAATATTAATGAAATTCTGTTTCCAAATAGAATTAAACAAAAGAAACCAAAAAAACTCGTAGTGCTATTTTGTATTTTCATAGTATTCAAGAAAATTAAATGCTATTGTTCATAATAAAAATACGGTGAATCTTATTGTATATTTGTGATGAGTATATTTAAATGTTATTGTTATACATAGAGATTAATTATGCAATACTAAGAGATTGAAAATTAATACATGTCTTTCATTTGTGTAACCTCTCTTTTAAAGGAAATATATGATAGATAGAAAATAAAATTATTTATTTTTTATTGTTATTATTGTTTATGTTGTCAAAATAATAAGATAAGATAAGCTTGCACTACAAAAAAATTTAATAGTATTCCAAATTTCATTATAATGTAAAATTTGACTTCCAAAACTCTCCAACAACAAATCGGCTCAACCTGATGAATCACAATAATTATTTATTAACTAATATTTCTTACTTCAAACTATAATAATTTATTATTGTAGTTGTTAATACATTTAAAAATTGACAGTTAACAAATATTTTATACAGATTTTTATTAGCTTTTAACCATTATAACTTTGTAGTATTTTATGCTGTACAGCTGTAGTATTGTTTTTATATATTAATTCTGTATGTGTTTAAATTCGTTTTATCTATGAGCCTCATTTCAAATTTCATTATTTATTTAATTAATTAATTTTTGTAATTTAGGTCATATCCCAAACTTCAAATTTTGACTCTAATTGATACCAAACACTTGCGCTATGAATTTTAATAAAAAAAGTTGCTGTAACAAAATTTAAAAAAATTGCTGTACACAAAAAAAAATATGAAAAATTCGCATCAATTATTATATTAAAAAAATATATCCTAACTTGCACAAATCATTATATTTAATCTGTAAATTGAAAAAAGGATCGTAAATATCTGAATCATTTCACAACCAATTTTCATTATTTTACTTTTAAATGATAAATTTTTAAATAAAAAACGTAGCGAAATTAAAAAAATGTTCAAATTTAACTTAAAATTTCACGCCATGTACAAATACTAAAACATTTATCACTAAAATACAGAGTTCACCAAATACATTAACCAAAGTGCAGAGTTTCTACTTTTCCTCGTTAAAATTAAATTAAAATGTAATTTTTTTTAAATAAATTATTATGTACGCGGTTGTTGTCTAAGTTGAATAGATAAACAAATAAAATGTAGTGCCAAGAATAAATTTAAATAATGGAAAACAATTCACAATGAAATTTTATTTCGAGGAGCAGATTAATACTAGTTGCTTTTTATTTTCCAATGAATTTTACTTATATTAATGTTTTACATAAGTTAGTTTATAGTCCATTGGAATTTTATTCCATAATATTCTTTCTTTTTCACTAATTTCTTACTTGTAATTATTTTCAATGCTTAACCAATTAATAATGACTTATGAATTTCGAAATATAAAAATAATTACAATAAAAATAATAAACACAATAAAAATTTTAAAAATATTTTGAACACTTTTAAATGCAGCTTATATGATACTTTGTCAAGTAAAGCAAGTAAAATAAACTGTCTTCAAATTCTAAACCACTTTAATAATCAAAGGCCAGCATAAGATAGCCGTTCTTATTTAGATTTTTATACATTGTTTCTTTGTTATCGATTTTAATGATTCAAGAGATATTATTAGAAGAAAAATCCCCCTATTCTTAAAAGTGCTAATTTATTATTTAGTTTATCAATAATCATCATATAATATTTATTTTTAATATTATATAATACTTTTATCAATTTATATTATTATAATAGTCATTTTTTAATACTTATATCTTTTATATTTATATCAAATATATTTCATCAGGTTTATTTTTGACCAATTTCCCAGTAGATAAATGAATAAAAAAATACGTTAGCAAAATTTTTCACACTTTAATATTTTAAATGTTTTAAAACTGAATTTCTATATAGCATCAAATATATCGCTCAAAAGTATTTGTGCTGAATCCTTGCAACGCAATAATAAAATAATAAAATCATTTAAAATCAAAGTACATACAGTACAGTACAGTATGACACCGTACAAAGTCAAATTTTAACTTTAAACAAGTATTTTCATTTAATTTCTTAAACTTTTGATTTATACCTTTAAAATCCTTAAAATTCAAATTGAAATCATAATGGTATAATAAATAATTAGCATTATAAGTTATATGAGTATAATAAAATAAAAATACCACATATTCTTGTAATATATGTATGATGTATTATATTCTCTGACAGAAGCATTAAACAGGATACGTAGAATTCATTTCGAGAGTTAATAATTCATTTGTATCATAATATATTTTTATTGTTTTTGTATTTTCTTTGACAGAAACAATAAGAGCTAAGAAAAGCTAAAAATAATAGAAATATTTGGGTAGGTATATTGTTTATTGAATGGACTAAATTGGAGGTGAATGCCCACAAGCATGATCATTATTTTAATATAGTCACTTTATTATTTAAAATTTTTAAGAATGCTTCTTAAAAAATATTTATTTGTCTTTTTTTTATTTTCTCATACTTTTTTTTAAGTTTCAAAAAGGTTTCAACTTAATTTATAAGTAGTCAAAACAGAATTGAATATCGTTTCAATATAGAAAATTATTTTATAACTGGAAGCAAACTTATAAAAATAATAGCTGAAAGCAATACTTTTTTATTTGAAGATATTTTTTTCAAAATAATTTAATAATTCCTCCTAAATATAAATAAATAATTTAAAATAGGAAATCAAATATATTTAAGAAAATCTTAAGCTTTTGACCCAACACCAATATTTTGTACAAATTATCATAAATTCAATTCTTTCGAAAAGCATAACAATATTAAAACTGATCTATAAATGCTACTAGAAGTTAAAAATGTTGTCAATAACGTCATCTGCTCATGTTTTATAGATGTACCATTCATCACAGTATTGCAGAATTAGTTTATTCTTTTCTTTTGAATAAGCAGGTTTCCTAAAAGGTATTAAAGGACTTTAATAAACGATTCGAAAGTAAAATGTATAAGCAATAAAAATTACTACACAATTTGATGTGTTTACTTTGACTATAACATGTTATAGCTAAACTATAGCATATTACTTTCACTACATAATAGCTTCTTAGAAAGCAGCTGAGATAGAGCAGAAATTATTAAAGCAAAATTGAATTATTATGTAAATGAAAAAATATATAAAAAATTTAATTTTAAAATAACACCATTTATCAAATATACTTTTTGAGTGGCATCAGTTGTGTCAACACTTAACATTTAATTTTTTTAGGAATAGATGATAGCAGCAATGTTATTGTTTCATTAACCAATTAGTTGTTTAATTTAAAAGCGGGTGGCACGCCAAGACAAAGTTTGAACCCATAGCGATGAATTTATGGATATCTTGAATAGGAGAATTGTTTGAAATCTGTGTCAGTTCTTAAAGATATGCCCTGGCCTATGCCAACCAACTATAGTTTAATTATATTTAATAAAAACGAATAACTTTATAATATTTAAACAGATCAATGATTTCATCGATGTCATCATCATCTTTAAAAGAGCACCTTCATTGTCTGAAAAGCAATAAAAGATCAAAAATTAATCAAAATTTCATCAATTCCATATTGCAGATATTTCAAATTGCTTGGGGAATTTAAATTTTAAAAAAAATTAAATTGTAACATATTTCTAACTGCATATGGTACCATTAGTTTTACACTTTCCACGTTCAGTATTTAAACATTTTATTTCCTATATTTGAAAAAAAAAAAATACAATTACGATTACCATTACGGTTACGAATATTTTACTGTCCATTAAAAAAAAAAACACACATACATCAGAAACCAACATCCTTGTTATAAAATTCCAATTTTTTTTTTTATTCTTCAATAAAATTTAATCGTAAAATTTTAATACTGCGGCAAATCTTTTTTGAAACAAAAACATAAATAAAAACACAATTTCCAATCTGAAATCAATTATCCTGATGATGTTTCATTTTATTAGATCTAATAAATAAGAGCGTTTTCAGATGTCAAAGTAATTGGATTCGTTTTTATATCATTTTATTTCCTGAATTTTTGTTTTTTTTTTCGAGTATTTTAAGTTTCTCACTAACACTAAAAAAGCGAATCAATAACTAAACTTCCCAATTCATTTTAGTTTTTACTGATCAATTTCCTATCATGCACATAATATAATTCTTTTAGATTTGTTTCAATACCGTTACTGTTGTATAGAATCATAAATTTTTAATTCAGTCAGGGGTACACTGATCATTTTATTCAAGTACGAGTACACATAATAAATTATGTTCAACTTTGACTATGTTGTATATTAGCGTTGATTGATTGTAACTCTCTTTAGAATAAAATACAAAATGGTGGTTAGTTTAATATATTGATATTCCGAATATATCCATAATCTACACATGCATATTAAATTCAACAAAATGCTAAAAAGTTTTTTGTCAGACTAAAAATTTTAATTATTAATTGGAGTTTTAACAGAGTTTTGATTGTTAACCAACATATTAACAATAATTATTTTCAGAAGTGTTTCGTTTATCATAACACTACTTGAACACATCAGTAGGTATTTATAGTTTTAGTTTACCTACACAACTACTGATTTTTATTTTGGTTGATTTTATAACTTATTACAAGTAAAACTAATAAACTGTCTTCAAATTCGAAACTATTTTAATAGTCATACCCCAGCATGAGATATTCGTTTTAATTTAGAATTAGAATTTTATACCTTGTTTTTCTTATTGATTTTAAAGATTCAAGATATATTAATTAGAAGAAAAATCACACTAGTCTTAAAATTCCTAACTTTCATATTTGGTTTATCAATAATCATCATTTAATATTTATTTTTAATATTATATAATACTTTTATCAATTTACATCATTATAATACATAGTTATTTTTAAATAATTATGTTTTCTATTTTTATATCAAATATATTTCATGAGGTTTAATTTTTGAGCAATGTCTGTAAGGGTTAATTTCCCAGTAGATAAATAAAAAAATAAATACGTTACTAAAATTTGTTCACCCTTTAATATTTTAAATGTTTTAAAATTGAATTTCTATATATATAACATCAAATATATCGCTCAAAAGTATTTGTGCTGAATCCTTGCAAGACAATAATAAAATCAAAAATCGCTTAAAATTAAAATCAAAGTACTTGTCAGACATCGTACAAAGTCAAATTTTAGAATTAAAAGAATAAAGTATTTTCATTTAACTTTTTAAACTATTGATTTATAACTTTAAAGCTCTTCAAATTCAAATTGAAGTCATAATGGTATGAGAAATAAATAACATTATATGAGTAAAATAAAATATAATAAAATATTGCGAGATGCTATTCATGTGAGTTATAAAAATTGACCAAAATTATCGAACTAAAATATTGATTTAATATGTTGACACTGACAAATCAATCTTATACCAGGGAACGTAAGTATATTTATTACTTAAAGGAATTTTTAAGCCTTCCTCAGGCAACATATCGCAACATTTTTGATTCCTTTATATTTATTATGTACATATTAACATATTTAACACTATTTAGAAAGATATTCAAGTTTTTGGTCAAGAAGGGTTGGAATACTCGAATCTGTTGATCTGTTTTTAAACACTTGGTTCAGTTATAGTCATGCAATCGTGTAACCTATACCTACATATTTGAAGCTTTTCTAACTCAAATGTTTCCAGTTTTCGATTGCACATGTAGATGGACGAATCTTAACACATGTAGATTTAAAAAGATTTTTTGTTAACAAAATTATTAACATGCTCCTATAAAGTATGCTAGACTGGTGAGTTGTAGACATAAGAAGTAGTAATAAGTTAATTTTGGAGTAATTTGTAAATACTAAAATATCAAGGGATTAGTTGTAGAATACTAAAATAGCAACAACTGTTGTTTATAAACGTATCACTATCGCTTCATTAAACTTACAGCACCAGTGTTTTGTGCGATAAAGTAATTTGTGTTGACAACTTTTCGAAAAAGATTACTCCTAGTCAAAAAATATTTTATTATCTGCTACGAACTAGATGACAATATTACAAAAAATTTGAAAACAAATTATGAAAAAATTTAATTTTAAATGTAACTGTACTTCTTGAATTTATCATTCACTTTCATTTTCAAATTATAATTTATATGATTGAAATTTATTGTAGTTGTTTTTAATATAAAAAACAAATCATTCAGAATTATTCAATTGACAATTTTAAAATTTTTCTATTTCTACATTTTCCAGTCACTTTAATTAAGGTTAGAAAAACAAAATAAAAAAAAATCTGATTCAAAAGTGAATTCAATTTTCCATATTTGAATGTCTATTCCAATTTTTATTCATAAATATTTTACTCTTTGCATTGCAATTGAATTTTAGGTTTTTGTACAAAAAAAACTTTAAGTATTTAGACAGTACAACTTAGATTGCTTCCTCGTAAATAATTGGGTATATTTATATATACATGTATATATATATATATATGTTCCTGAACATTTCTATGTTCTCTGAGAATATCATTCAATTATTATCTTCTTCAATTCAAAAGAAAAAAACAAAAAAACAACACGACGAATGAAAAAAATAACTTAATTGAATACGTTTTCTGCACTATTTTTAAAACTACATCTCTAGCTGATATCTGCAATGTTATGATAAATAATAATGTTCTTACATGATTGGGACACATAAATGGAATAATGTACGGTTGCTAGTATGTGTATCTTTTTTTGTGTTTTTGCGTATTTGCAGTAAAGAATTTCTTAAATTTTTATAGAAAAACAACCTTATAAACTTTTTTTTATAAATAATTTACTCCCTCTATACCTCTTCTATCAAAAATTAGTTAAACTTTATCTTTACCTTAAAAATATCACAAATATTTTGTCTATTTTTAAATTATTCTAAATGTGTATTACTTGCTACAAAGTATATGAAAATAGAGTAAAAACTCTATATTTTATAAGGAGAGGAGCAATAATAGACCCTGCTTCATTAATCTTTCCATTTTTTTTTTACCAATCATAAATCTTAAACACGCATGAAAAGGTGTTGTCGTTTCCTTTTTTTTATTTATTAATTTTTTTATTTCATTTAAAGTAAATAGCAAATATTTTGAAGAGGTTCTTTTCGTAAAGTTGCAAATTGTATAATGCAACGTTTCTGTCACAGGGGAACACATAAGATGAGAGAAACATGTTCCACATTTTAGAAGTTCTTGCAATAACTGAATTTCCGAAACCAGTTTTGAACAACCGTTTTGCTATTTCCACTGTGTAGAAATGGGCGCTTTAAGCATCCCTAGTGTTACGCTGGAATTGTTTGAAGGGGGCATTATTTATTTTATTTCAATAGAACAAGTGTCATTTCATATAAAATATGCAAACATATAAATAAAATATAATTGCTTAATCGTGATCGTGAAAATGCGTCAATACAATTTTTGTATTGTTTTTTCTTTCGTTTTTTCAATTCTCTAATAAATTTTCTAATAATTTTCAATATCAATTATTGATTTAGGGATTATCTTTTGAAATTTTGAAAAAGGGCCATTGAAAACCTACTAAATACAAAACAAAAATGTAACAACCTGAAAAAATAAATAAATATTAAAATATAACAACACTAGGCAAGCTACGTAATCTAGTATAGTAATCCAGGCAATCCTGGTAATTTAGTATAGTGCTAGAGATTAAAAGTACAATAAAATATTTCTAGAAGAATCATTCTAAGTTCATCATGCATTACATCCTCATGAGACAGTCGCTGAGAATTTATCTATAATGTGCAAAAAGGTTCCTGGTACAAACTAAGTAATTTGACATGTTATAATGATGTAAATATTATATTCTTAAATGTTTCGATCTTCACATCTTCAAAATCATTTTGTTCAATAAATAACGTTTTTTGATTGATGTCAATGAATATCATCAATTCCAACAGCTTTACAAACAACATAACCAATTATATACCTAATATTAGTGTATTAGCTGCTATATAAACAAAAATATTAGTACATAAATATTGAATTTCAAATTGGAGTATAAATTCTCCAATATAAGCAAAATAACAACTCTGTTGTAAAACAAAATATACATGAAATTGAATAGAACTGGTAAAGCAAAAACTAAAAAAAAACACATTCAATCCCTGTCACTAATACAATGCCAAAAGGAATAATCGAAAAATTCGGTAAAACTCGTAGAAGGATAATGATAAAAAACATATATAAAAAAAAATCAAGTTAAATATATATAATAATCATATTTGAAAAAAAAAAAAAGAAACGAAAATGGTAATTTTAAAAATGTAACCGAGATAAATTTATATATTGGAGGATTGTAGTGCGTTTTAGTTTCCATCATTAGTATCACCACAACTATATTAAGAGATCATGATTTTGATATGTTTTAACTATACTTATGCAAACACATTAGCTTTTGTAATTTATATTCAATTGCTTTTTTTATACATAGAGATTAAAGGCACACCATTCAAAATATCAGAAATATTTGAAATTGATATAAGGACATGAAACCACTTGAAAAGTACTTCGTATTTAAGAATTATTGTTACAGTTGACTATAAATTAAAAGTAAAAAATCAATATATTTTTTATAATAAAAACAACGATTATTTGAATTTTTTATACATTTTTAGTTACATTTTCTTTACTTAGCGTATTATTAATTTATTTTTATGGCAGTTGATTCACTGGCAAATACTGTCTTACCTTACACTGAAAAAAAAACTTTTTACGTTTTCATTTTACGTATATCGCTATAACTACAACATTCGATGACAATTGTACGACATAAAAAATTTTTATATCATTTCATTTCATTTATTGTATACTATTTACTAATTAATGATATACTATATAATATATCCTATATTAATAACGTATATTATTTCTAATATTTATGTATATTTCATTTCTGCTATATTCATTTCTCAATGCATATAATATATAAAACGATAGAGTTGAGTTTGAATTGTATATTGTAAGGAAATATTATTAATATTATGAAGAAAGCTTTGCAAAATCTTATAAACGTCTAGTTCTGGATAATTTTAAACTTTCTTGGACACACCCGCCCTATGTTGATTAAATACTTGTTTGCTTTAGAATTAAACCAAACTATGTTTCGTAAAAGGACTGGCATTATTTATTACCAATATTATTTTGTATGTCGTTTTACCTTTCTATTATATACATTCGTCATCTTGTTTCATTATTAATTTTTGTATATTAAATTATAACGTGAATTGAAACAGTATAATGTTCAAAGTAACTTTCCTTATTTTTATTTAATTATAACTATAAATCTACTCAAAACCAATTATTCGAATAAAGCTGAAATTAGATTCCCAAATTTTGTTCAATTTACTGACAATTCATTCCAATTAACTCGAATTAATTTTATTTTAATCTAAATAATATATTCGGTAATCAATTATTATTTATTATATAAGTTTTAAATAATACTAGAATTTGTCTAAATGAAATAATTGATCATCAAAATTAAAATTTAAAATTGAATTTAATTTATCATTTATTCTATCTAAATCTACTAGAAAATGTTTTATTTAACTTTCATTTCTAATTCAGAATTTTTTAATTTCTAAATCATCAAAAGAACAACAATAAAAAAAATCCTTATTTTAACTAATTTTGTTTGTACATATTTACAATTTTATCAATTTAAAAAATATTGCTATAGAATATATTATTTTATTATGTATATATACATTATATTATAACTTTCAGGTTTATCATAAAACCCACTAGGGATATAAAATCAAATAAAACAAAAACAAAAAATGTCACGTAATACAATTCGGGATTTCATTCTATATTATTATAAATTAAAGGAATTAAGGAAAAGGACATCGAATAATTGAAAAATTAAAAATGATAAAAGAAAAATAAATTCTGTACCACTGTTGGTTGATGCATGAAATGAAAGATATTCAATCATTGTACGGTATGTTACTCTGAAAATTGCATTTCCTTGAAATTCATTACATTGCATTCTGAGTTTATTTTTTTCTTTTCTTTTCGTTATTTTGAATCTCTGTTCAAGTATATATCCATTTTTCGATTGAATTTCAATAGAGAAAGTTTATTGAAAAATTACAAGGATATTTTTTTATATTATTTAAGTAAAATTACATCTTTAAATTAAAAAACGAATTTAAATTTCCGTTTACTAGTTTGTCCATATTACTATTTCATTACGATAGACCCATTACTAAGCCATTTGAAACCTAAACTAGGCAGGATCGATTACATTATGTTATTTATTTCATGTTTTAGTTCAAAAATTTCATTGTCATACTAGATTTAACTTAATTTTCCTCTATATTACAAAAACCTAATACAGAATTCCTTCACAGTTCTAAAGTATCGACAGCACAGAGAAGTCGATACTTTTCTTAATATTTTCAATTACTTTAACTGAATCGGATAATTGTATACAGAGTTTTTAACATTTTTCCACTTTTCAATACAATTTATTCACTTGAAAATAACAGTGTTGCCAAATAATAATTTGGCTTAAAACCAATTTCATAACTGTATTTTGACAATTAATACAACCACATTACAAAAAAATGATAACAGTATAAATTGAGCCTCAGAATTCTTTAAGTAAGCAAACAAAAACATTATTTACATGTTAAGTAACAAAATTATTTAGTACTATATATGAACGAATATTGAACCGTTCATAAATCTAAGCAATTTCTTCTTGCAGCTGATAAAAAGATTACATTTTTTATTTTTCTTCGTTTAAATAGATATTTCAATCTAAAAAATATACTACTAATTTTAAATTATATGACAGTATTACATTTTCTGAAAATAATGTGTTCAAGCACAAACTAGAGTCATAGCTTATCACCATATGAATAACTTGAATTGTCATGAAATATAACCTCTAACTCATTAGATTACAAGTAGTCAAATTTATCTACAAGTTCATAACTCACAAGAATTAAAAAACGAACAAAATTAAGAAATTTATTTTCATAAATATTGGATCTGAATTTATCGTTAAAAAGAATATAGAAAGAGTGTTAAACTGTTATTTTGATAACGGTAAAAAAATTTGTTTGTAAAATAATTGACTCTTGAACGCAATACAAAAATTCACAGAAAAGTGATAATTCACACATGCATTACATATATTTATATATGTATAATGTACATGTATGTTGAAAGTATTCAGGGCATGAACATGATGATAATACAGGATATTAATTTTTGTACAGAGGTTTTTGAAAAAATATTATACATCATATAGTTCAAATCATACCTTGGTTAATAATAGATGGATGGATAGAAATAATATAATAAATTACAGAGACAAATCTTTTGACTTACAGGATTTGGAAACGTAACAACTTTATAACTCGATATGTTATATTACTTATTTGATAAACTGCTAAGCTCATTACTGCAGCTTGGCAGTGTAAAATATTATCTAAATTAAGAGTTCACCATATTTAAATAATATATTCGAACAAAATATTCTATATCCGGAAATTCGTTTCATAACAGATACATAATGGAAAATTTTAATACTTTTTTCTTTCATAGATAAGTATAGCGAAATCAAAACATCAACTCTTTTTAGAAGTATTGATCAAAGGAAAAAATTTAGCATTATAAACCTTTAAATAATTTTTTTTATGCATACATAGTTTTTATAACACTCTGTATTTTTTTTTTTTGTTATAATCATTGAATTGTATAGACTTCACGGATATTCTACAAGAAAATGAAGTGTCCTTCCTTAATAAATACACATAGAGCTATACACATACATGTATATACGTTCTATAAATAGTTCAATAAGAAAAAAGCAATTCATATCCTGATGCTTGGATATTATTTATTTAAAGATTTTTAGTTTATTTTTCAAAATAATAGCAAGTGGAGAATTTTCCTTTTATTTACATGGTGTTTAAAAAAAATTTTTTTGAGCTACACTTTAAGTTTACAATACATAATTGGTCATAAAAATTAAAAAAAAAAACTATCAGTTTAAATACTTTAATTAGCAGTGATGTGTTAATATAATTTTGAAATTAAATCTTGTAATTTATTTCTAAGATCAATGCATGTTAAAATTTTTACAAAAGCACCTAAAGTGCTCATCCCATTATTTTAACAACATTTAACTCTTTTTGAATTTGCCTGACTGTAATTTGAATTTTGACAAAGCAAATATAGCAAACTCAATGATAGTGATAGAATACATCTGAATATTTGAACGAAATCACTAATATATATTCAACTTTATTTGAAACACTCTGTTACTGCCATATAGAATATTTTCTTTTTACCCAGACTTATTGCATTTAATGATTTAACAATGATACTACACTTATTTTATTTTATAAATTTTTTGAGTAGAATAATTGTTCATGATTACACTTAGAATCAATTGAAAAGTTCACCTAAAAAAGGTTTTTTTCATTTTTATTTACAGGAATCGATTCTATAGTTGCAGGGGCAAATTGTTCCTTTGTTTTTTATATTTACTTATTTTTTTTTTTTAAAATTACAACTAATTAATTAGCTACCATAAGTATTCCATTGGAAAAATATATATATTTGTACTTCCTTTTGAAATTGAGTATTTTAAAATGATAAAAAAGAAAAATTAAATATTAATGATTGATGTAATTTTATATACTCAGAGTATTGCAACGTGGTATGAAATTAATTTTACAATGATTTTGCAGAACTTTAATTAGATTTGTGATTCTATTCTATTCTTCTTCAATAAATTTTAAATTAAGAAAAATAAAAAAAAAAAATATTTTTTTTAATATCATAGAATAATAAAAAAAAAATTTTTATTGATATTATCTTCTTATATTGCAACAATATTGTTCATCTTGTTTGTTATTGAAACAAATAAATCAAAATTAATCAGAAATTAATAAAACGAATGAATACATTGAAAAAATGTTTTACGTGAATAATTTAATACGCTTAGTTTGCTCCTTTAACATGTCCTTTTCTATATTTATTAACAAAGACTTAAACATAGATTTTGTATATTATTTTAACATGAATACTTCTCAATTTATCAATTACTTAACCAATAAGTAATAATAACATGATTAATATTTATTAAACTCATCACTCAAAACAATTCAAATTCACCAATATTCAAAATTACAAACTATTGTTTCTCAGTTTTTCTTATATATTGTATAAATAGGATATCTTGCAAATGAAAATTGGAAATTTTATTGATTTTCTTATTCTTGCTAGTTGCCTATAGAATCAAACCTAAACTGAAAATCTTACTAAAAAAATTAAATTACCAATGGGTTACTCAAGTTGTGACATCAAAACGATAAAATGTAGTTATAATTGGCCCCTTTCTTATGGCTAATCTTTTTTTGTCCTTTCCCATAAAATGGAACAAAAAAGCTATGAATCATTTCTACAATCTAAAGAATAATAATTTATAATTACTGTAAACTTCTTGTTAAAAGATAATGGTAAAATAAGGCTGACGAACGATGACAATGAAAAAATTATTGTATAAATGATTAAATGTAAGTAAATAAACGAAAAAATATGAGATTCAATTAATTTAGAGAATACATGATAATTTTGAATTCATGCATTATAAAAATTGGCAAATGCTCGTATATGAAACGTTCATCCAAAAACAGTAAAGCGAAATAAAGGTGCTCACTTTCAATTTTAAAATTTTTTTTTATATGGATTTAAATCATTACAATTAATGTATTAACTAACATACAATAATTATTAATGTTTATATTTATGTTCCAATTGCGAGATGTGTACTCACAACAGGTATACTATACTTATACATAACTCCAGACAGCTAATATTTAAAAAAATAAATTTCCACATCAAAATTTATATTGAATGTTGTTTAACAATGTATAGACTGGATAGATATTATTGTGTCAAGTAAACAGATATTTATATCTCACTAACTACTATGTATTTCTTTAGAAAACTAAATTGACTATAACCATTCCAATATATCCCAAATAATGACATGTAAGTATTCCTGTTCTTCAAACTAAATTTTCTTGAATTGGAAAAATAATTATCGGTAGTATATTAATAATTTTATCTTTGATTTCAGCAATCTGACAAAAAACTTCTTTGGTTGAAGAAATATCATTTTTGATAATCTAAAACATATTTCTAGCATACATTTTTTTAGATATATATATATACTCAAAACTATTGTGGTTCAATAATAACTAAACTATACATTATATATATATATATATTATCATAAAATTACTAATAAATATATATTTACAGTC
This sequence comes from Argyra leucocephala, assembly GCA_963942445.1. NCBI lineage: Eukaryota > Metazoa > Arthropoda > Insecta > Diptera > Dolichopodidae > Argyra > Argyra leucocephala. Next base: position 35,286,849 of record OZ012677.1, on the reverse strand, counting down.
TTAATTTAGAAAAGTTTTAATTTCCACTTAAGCTCAATTACACATTAATCAATTTTTAATTCAAAATTTTATTTACCATATACATAAATTACATTAAATGTCTTACACTTATAATTATTTTTTTTAATTGATTGCATTTTGTCTACTATTAACATTAAATAAATTTTATATTAAATTACAATAATAAATTATCTTAATTATAAAAAATCGATAAATTCGATATATTTAATATCTCTACATCTAGAATTATATTTACATAATATTACAACATCAGGTGATGGTTAAGTGTCTTAAAATATTTAAATATTCACATATTCACATGTAAATGTTATCTTAAGATACAATAATTTAATTTTTGTTTTAATGAGATTTTAAATATAATGTACATATATAATGTCAGGCTTATGGGGATTAAACTTAACTAGAAATAATAGAAATATTTATCATATTTATAATTATTATGGTAATTATAGTTTAAATACTAATCTGTATCTATTTACTATTTAACAATTAAGTGAAATCAATTTTAAAATCTTTAATTTAAGATGAAAAATACATTTTATGTTAATTTATACAACCTCAAGAGATATAATTTGATATAGTTTTAGTTTATAAAGCAACAGTATATGGATAAATGTAAATTGGAATTAATTAGTTTTATAATCTCCATGTGGTTATTAAGTATTTAAATTTACATATATTTTGACTTTTCTATAAATTTAAAAATTCAGAAGTTATTTAACTTAATTAAAATATGAGAACGTTCAAACGACCAGTACATATTTAGAAAAACAAAAACAAATGAATATGGAATATACTAATTAGTTCTTTAATGACTACAATTTTTTTAAATTTTTTTTTTTTTTTAAATAACAAAACAATAATAACACTATTTAAACAACACAAATTTCATGTAGAAAAATTATAGTAAATTTTCGTATTTGAATATTTTATTTTTTTTTTAGAATACCATAGATTTTAGTCTACTCGAAAATCGAACTTACCCTCTTTTCAGTATAGTTTGTAATATTTAAGATTTTCTTTTATAAATAGTTATCATTATCAATTTGTTCATTATGCTCAATATAACTCCTAAACTTTTTTGTGAATTTTACACAACAATACATTTTTGATTTTATCTGATGTCGCTTAGGTTTTTCATATCATCACTTATTATTGATTCAAGTTCGCAGCAATATTCATATTTGGTTTAAGAATCAATCTCACTAAAGATACCGACTATTGTAAGATGACATAACAATAATATGTTAATCCCTTTATGGAAATTTTTATATACTCGTAATTAGATATGCTTATAGTATTGAATGATATTCCACCCTTAACAAATTCTATCGAACTACACTTCATAGAATACCGCCAGTTAACCAAGTATAATTATAAAACACGATTCATTTTGACACATCTCTATTTTATAATACTCTTATTGAAACATTCACGAAATATCTAAAAACTATTCATTAAAAAAGCAAAACAAAATATTTTTTACCATCAATTAATATTAAAAACATATCAACCCAACTTTTAATTCAATAAATTAGAAGTCAAAACCAATGAAAAATTATCAACATAATAATCAAATAAAAACCAAACATCCTTGTTTTATTTTACCACCCAATTTATTTAACAAAATAACTTATATAAACCATCAGGTAAAATAAGAATACCCAAGACTTGATACATAATAATTAATTAAACAAAAAAAAAATTAAAACATTAACGAATAAACGGGAAGAGAAATGGAAAATCCCAAAAATGTTCACATAAAGGCTTCTTCTTTTATGTGTAAAAAAAATTTAAATTTTATACAGAAAATATACGAATATTTATTAAAACAATTTTTTATTTTATTTCTTATAATTTTGTTTTAAATCCTAGAATTACCAAAATTATTTTCATTTGTATATAATCAATTTTGAGAAAAAATTCTGTGATCCAAATTTCGCAATACATCGCAACAAATAACTTTAAAGGTCCTACTAATTCTGTTTGTTTTTTTTTTTAATTCCACCAAATGCAGAACAAAAAACCGAATGTTAAACTAAAAGTTATGGAGATTAATTTCCCTTAGGTTACATAAATTTCCCAATCTACATTAATTTCCGGAATTTTATTTATTTTTTTTCTTTTTAATTTTTACTTTTCCTTGTTGGGTTTCCTGTGTAAAAATTTTAACTATTGTATCAAACAGTGTAATACTGAATTTAAAATCAACATTGTCAGAGTGATGAAAATTAAGCAAAAGGACCGTTATTTTTAATGTTATTAAAAAAGTATTAATACTATTTTTATTTTCATTAAATAACTTTACATTATTATTTTCTTCCTTTGGTATATTAAATTAATATTTTAAACATAATATGAACATAACTATGGCTATTGAATTACAAATTTGAAAAAGTTGAAAACAAAAAATTCAAACATAACAAAACGAAACCTCAAAATTATATATACCATCCAATAAAAACAGCGGTACTTGGCAGCGACAAATTCGAAATACATATCATCAGTTATAAAATCAATCAAAACTAATTTTTTTCATATGATAAGCTTTTAAAAACTTTCAATCAAAATGAACCAAGTATCTAATTAACTTGACTTCTCTTCCCCTCATTAAACTGCATTTGAATAAATTAGAACAGAATAACTTCTTTGAAATTTCACTTGTTATCCAACCTTAATTGATCTGTTACTGTTGGTGAGAGCTTGAATGTCAGTTAAGATTGTCTAACTATATAACTAGATTGTCAATTAATAAAAATATTTCGGATATAATTCTTAAATGCTATATATTCTTTTTTTTTTTTTCTCCTATTACTCCGCGTGATAGCATAGGGCTTCGATAGTGAACCTCCATTCCTCTCTGTTGAGTACTACTTCCTTAATATCGTCCCAGGTATAATTGTTGACTGTTAATTCTTGATCGATTGTGCGTCTCCATGTGTTGTATGGTCTGCCGGGTCTCCTTTGTTCTTGTGGATTCCACTCTAGAGCTCTTCTTGCTATATCAGTTTCTGATTTCCTTAGTGTATGACCTATCCATCTCCATTTTTTCCTATTTATCTGTCTGTTGATAGGTTCTTCTCCAGTTATCATCCATAAATCCTCGTTGCTAATTCTTGCCGGTCTATATATATATATGAATTATATTTTTTGAAAAGAAATTTATGAATAATTTTGAATCAATCGCCACATCACTAAAAGGATAGTTATAAGAGTCGTATTATAGGCACTTTCAAGAAAATTTCAAATCTGATTTAATTATCGCTATTATAGGCAACTGTTAAAATTAATTAATCCCTATTTTTTATTAAAAAAAAAAAGTGGAAATATGATAATTAATTTTCATTGTTTCTTTCGGTCCCCAACATGATTAATTTGTAGATTTCTCTATAAATCAAATACACTTTAAAAAAAAATACAATTTCTCATTGATGTAGTTAAATAATTTCAAATAGATTCCAATTATATTTTAATTATAAAGATTCATATATAATATTTATATGTAAGTAGATGTATAAAAAATCTTTGTAGCCAAAGCCAATGGATTCACCATATTATATTATTAATATATTTAATGTAATAATCCCAGAAAAATATTATTTACCATACCAAAAGAAAACCAAAAACAAGAACGTATGCAATAAAGTGTTAATAATTTTTTCATACACTTAACTTATGCTTTAACATAATTGGCAATGGTGACTCTGTAATGAATATTTTAATTCTATTCAGATGATTAAAAACAAAAAAATAATTTAATTCAATAAAGGTTGATATAGAAAAGAAATTAATGTACTTTTAAATAATTAAATATTTATCATAATTTTCCATAATTAATCTCTTTGAAGTACTCCTATAATATAAGTAAAACTTTATTTATTTATTTTTATTTGAATATTTATTTTTATATTAAAGTGCAAAATAGCAAATTGTGGGAATTGAACTATGTACATATATATTAGTTGCTGAGGTTATGTTTTTTTTTAATTTTACGTATGTATCTAACTACTTTAATAATCATTTAAAATATAGATAATTAATGACTATGATGAGTACAATATGACAACTGTTGCTATAGAAACATTTATTAAAAAAAAAAGTGGTTTTAATCCTTTTCAGTTATTTCAATTTTAAAAGTAGGTAATTTAATTTAATTAATAATTATACATAAAATTCAGCATTATTCAAAGTACTTTATAAAATTTTAATAAATATTTTTTAAATATTTTCCATTTCCTTTGCTACAATTTAAATGTTGTTAATTACGAAGTTTAATTGATTGGTTAAATGTAAAAATTATTTATCTTCATATAATTTTACTTTTGGAAACACTCAAAAAAATGTTTAGTAAACAACTATAAAAAAATAAACATTATATATATATTTTTGTTATAACTGACTGAGAGAACTGAAAACAAGTCGAAAATAGTCGAATATTTTCCTTTTAATTTTACTGATATGCTTATCACACAGATACGCGTTTTTTTTATACTACTTCCAGACTTCTTTAGTGTTGTGCACTCGACAAAAAAAAATTTTACTCTAACGCTAGAAAAAAAAGTTTTTATAAAAACTGAAAGGAAGTGCATTCCAAAAATTTTAGGAAATTGAACTTTTGAAATTTTGAAAATTAGGAATTGAACTAAATTGATTTAAATTTATTAAGCATAGTTGTGCGATAGACACAAATATTGTACTGTATTAAAACTAACACGTACATATTAAAAATTCTAGTTTGACATATATAATTTGCTTCTTTTAAAATTAGAAGGCACGCTTCGTATTCAAATTTTAAAAAATAATGAAGAGAACAATTTTCCTTGAAATACAAGATCAGAATCAAATAAATTTATTTCGCAAAAATAAATTTAAATTATTATTCCAAATATCCTTTAAAATTCAACTTCAGTAATTTCAAATTAATTTAAGTTGTCTGACTAACATAAAGTTTTAATGTATATTTACCTATGCAAGTTACCATATCTGACTAACATAAAGTTTTATTTTATATTTACCTATACAACTATAGCCAATATAACGAGTATATTATAGTATTTATATTGTACATTAAATTGATTTTAGTTCCAAGAAAATCTACGATAAAAATTTATTTTTTCTATAAAATAAATAAATATTTAATATGATTCTCTTTTCCATCTTGATATTTTGTAATTTATTTGTTTCCAATGTAAATTTTGAAGAAAACAACAACAAATAATTACGGAAACAAATAAATAAAATAAAAAATAAACTTAAATATTGTAAAAATAAAGAGTAAAAATATTATAAATGGACATTTATCAAAGTAAAAATATCATCATAAAAATAATATTTGTATTAAAATAAATATTTTTATATAACATTATATTTTAATAATGTATAATAAAATAACTATTATATATTTAATTTTTTCTTTAAAATCCCTTAAAGACATATGCGTATCAAATCAAGTAATTATTTTGATAAAAATTCCATGATTTTTTACAGATTTTTAAATTTTATCTTTATTTTAAAAGCTTTTTTAATCAGAATGTGATGTTATAATGGGTTACATGACAAAATTAAATATGGACGAAATTACATATTTAAATTTTTATAAACATTTTTTGTCAAAACCTTTAGTTAAATAATAAGTACCTATTCAAAATAGGATTTCTTGTTTTATATTTTCAAGTAGTAAAACAACTAGTACCTATTCTCACTTTTTTTTTCTAAGAAAAAGTGTACCTAATAATAAAACTTATTAATTTTAAATTTTTATAAAAATTTACATTGTACGTCATTTCGTTCATATGAAATTTTCTCTCCATGTAATTTTGTCCATATTTAATTTTGTCTTATGTAATTATGTCCACATGTCATTTTGCCTTATGTGGTTTTGTCCATATGAGATTTTGGGAATTCTCAGGGAGATGTTGTATTCGCGTTTGTCATAGGTAGTCATTAGGTCCTACGTGGATACAACATCCCCCTCAGAAGAGCCGAAATTTTATCTGTATGTAATTTTGTCACGAAGTTAGTCACAAGCACTGATGAAAGAAGTATGTTGCTTCCGATATGTCGATATTTGCAATAAAATATTAAAAATAAGTAGTGAAAGGAAACCTGACAACAATATTTTGGTTATGGTGTCCCTTCAGTTGCAGAATATAACATTGTATAAGTAAGACACTCTGTATAAGTATAATATATGTGTATACTTATATACTTCTAATATAAATATATGTATTAAATATATTAGAATATTCTGTAATTATTTATATATAGATACTTTTATATGCATTAAAAAGTACAAAATTAATCGAAATCATCAAAATTAAAGACATATATAGATTAAATATTTTTTTCGTAGTAAAATTTTGCATTAAAATTAAATACTTATTTTAAATTTAAATGAAATATTGTTTATTAATAATAAATCAAAAAATTTTAATAATCCCTTGAGTCATTCAGACATTTTGTTCCTAATTAAATATTCAATTATAAAATAATAAGCAAAATAAATTTTCAAAAAGAATGAATATAATAATTAAATTTACTTAGGATATTTCTGAATATATCTTTGATTTATTCATCAAGGAAACTAACCTTGAATTTAAACTTATTAAAAATATTAGGTAGCACATTAATTACGCATAATTTTAATTGAAACATGCAAACAATTTTACACAACACAAAATTAGAATTTTAATGTAAATAAAATTTTAATTTATATAGCATTCTTCTATAGATCAATTTTTCAATAGATTACCATAGAACGGTTGATCTATAAAAAAAAAGAAACGCATACCTTTGAGATAGAACAAAACTTTTCAACTTCAAAAGAAAGTGCTGAGCCTGACGAAGTTTTGTATAACCTGCATTATTACAATAATAAAATCTTTAAAAGGAAGAGTCTATTTGCAACTACCTACCGACTTACACGTGCTTGATTTTTTTTTGTTTTAGTATACTTAATAGCATATATCTCGCTATATTTCCTACAGCATAGGCTAGATGGTTTAAAATTTGTATGTATACATTTAAAATTTGTAAGCTTCATTAATGAAAAATAAGCTTTGTTGAATATACAAAATATTAATTAACTAAAATACTACACTCATTATAACGATATAAAATACAATATAAAACATTTTGTCAATTAATTTTTACTCAACATCTAACAAACTCTTATTAATCATCAGACAGTTGAACTTAAAGTTTATTTAATTAAAAAAGTATTTAACCTTTAAAGAAGGATCGATTTAAATCGAATTTTATACTTAACCATCCTAAGCCACAGATGTCTCTATAATGGTCGAGTAGTAACAAAAATAGAAAATTCGATAAATTCTATTATTTTCAATTTTATTTTCTATTTCAAATTCCAACAATATCCTTGCTAAACCTTATTTAATAATTCTTTGTTAACAAACACATTATAAATCTTTTATGTCTAAATTTTGACATTTAGCTTGTCATAAAATGAAATATTTAAAAAATAATAAAAACCAAAATCCAACTACTTCGTCATTTGCCACCTCTATACTGAATTTTAACAAATATAATATTTTCCTATTATGTTGAATGCTAACTCACTGTTGAATGTTAACTCCGAAATTCACATAAAAAATTTCTCAATATGTGTTCCTAATGTAAATTACAATATCCCTCAAGTTTTTCGTTATTTTTTTTTTATATATTATTTTTACATCTCTTTAGATTAAGGTCTACAAAAGACTCATTGAATAGAATAATAACAACAACAAAAAGCTCTTTACTTAATTCAGTAGAAACATTTTTTATCGAGATTATAAAAAAAAACCCAAATATTCTCGAAACTGATTCAAAATGCCAATCAAAACGTACCAGAATAAACAATAAAAAAAAAGGATAAACAAACAAAACTACCAATTTGTGTAAATAGTGAAAAAAAAATATTGAATTCCCCATTTTTGAAAAGAATCACCCCCAATAAGTATGTATGTATATCATTTAAACTTTCACTCTAAGCATTTACTTTCAAAATATACATATGTTTCTCACTGAAATTCAAGTGAAATCTAGAAAAACACAATTAAAAATTTTTAAAATAAATTTTTTTAAATATTTATAAATAACAACTAATAATATTATAATTTTAATAATTTTTTTTTTTATATTACAGGCCCTACTGCATACGCATGACGTTGTTGCTAGAGAAGTATATGGTGAGGAAGCTCTTAGAGTAACACCACCACCACTAGCACCATATTTAAATGGTGATGATATCGATGGTGCTGATAACGGTGAACTTCAACATGTCACCCGAGTGCGATTAGTGCAATTCCAAAAGAATACAGATGAACCTATGGTAAGAATTTGTTTAAAGAATAAATTTTAAAAATCCATTTGGAGTTATTTTAAACTAAATCTTTCAATTGTATCCTTTTCTCAATTTGAGATTAAAATGTCAAATGACTGAGTCCCTTTTTGAAAGTTAAGCCATAACATAATCCTGTAAAAGGATCACATATATAATGAAATATTTTATTCAAATAGTCAACATACTCTGTCGTGATATATTTAATTTTTTTCTGACACTTACTCATTCCAGATGGAATAATTGTTTTTAATTTATAAGAAACTCAAAAGCGTCCACAAACTTTCCAAAACATTGTTTTCAATTGAATTTAAAATAGTATAATAACTAAAATATTTATACCAAAATATTATACAGGGTGTGCGTAAAAGTAATTACCCAAAAAAAAAGATATTCAAAAGACTCAAAATTTGGTGATAACCGAATTCTACGCAAGTCCTCATCTTATTTAATTTGATTTGTAATGAACACAATTACAATATATTTAAATTTAAGCAAAATTTTGTTGGGGAAAATATAAAACTAATTTTAATTTCGACAGTTTTAAAATTGATAAAATGTAAACATTTTCCAACTTCCTTTTCACTGCCATTTAGTATTCGCTTATTTACGAGACATATTCCTTAACAATCCCACGAAAGATAAAAATTTCACAATTTTAACCGATAGTTATAGCAGATTATTTCCAGATTAAAATATTGTGCGATTCTAAATAAAGAGCAATTTATGGTAGTCTTAATATGAAAAAATATTTAAAACCTTTTGAACTTTGTAATTTGAAATTTCATAATTTCGTAATTGCGTTGTTATTAAAGTTTTTAAATAATAATTGTTGATTACAACTTAAGTTCCATTTCAAAGACATTTTCATTACATTTTCCAATCCCTAACTAATACTGTGATCTATTGATTGCTAGTATTTATATAATTCTAATTCGTATATTTGTATCTGTTCTTAATCTACTTTTTAAACTTACTGGCAAAATTAAAGTTAGTGGATTTTCCTTTCGTATAATCGTATTGGTTTTTGATCGTGGTTAGTTTTTGATTGTAAGTGATTAAAATTCTGATCTTGTTTTGTTGAGTTTAATAATATCAGCAGTTTCAGCTCATCCTTTGGTCATTAAATTGCTCTAAAAAATGATGTTCCATATAGTCAAAACTTTAGATATAAATGTTTTTTTAAATGCTTAACTTTTTCTTGTATGCCGTTGAAACTGTGACACTTTTAAAACATCCATTGTCAAGTAAAACATTTATATGATTGTTAGAATTTTCATGGTTTCTAAAATATTGTATGAGTCTTCGTATAGAAAAGACACTGTAGTCATAAAATATTTTACATATCAAAATTCGTATTTGAAATTAGCCTATAGGTCTTTAGTTATCATAAAAATACCTAATTAATATTCATTAAAAGTTTTGTGGCTTCGAAAAAAAACGTATTAAAACACCAAACCGGTTATTTACATTTCCAAAATATCATTATTTGTTTTTTCCCCCTAATATATCCTTTTGTTACACAATTACAAACGTGATTTGAATAATTTAAACACATGCTAGAAAGAAAATTCACAATAACACAAAAAAAAATAATAAAGAAAGAGCAAAAAGTGTATACATCAACCCAAAAAAAAAAATACAGATCCACCTAAAGTAACCTTGGATTCAATGAACATAGATTTAAATAATAATACCCAAAGGATATTCTATTGTAATTTTTCTTTATTTTTCCTTGTTATTTGTTATTATTATTTTTTTCTATTTTTTCTTTTTTTTTTAGGGCATAACCCTCAAAATGACCGAAGATGGACGTTGTATTGTAGCTAGAATAATGCATGGTGGTATGATTCATCGTCAGGCAACATTACATGTTGGTGATGAAATTCGTGAAATAAATGGCCAACCTGTACAGCATCAATCTGTTGGTCAATTACAACGAATGCTTGTAAGTACTATATATGTATACATATATACATATATATATAATATTAAAATGATACGTAAATAAAAGTGAAATTCTATTGTAAACAGAGATGATATTTTCTTTTATTAAAATTTTCGAGGAATTCTTTAGCGTGACATATCTACATTAAACAGAAAAATCCTTTTAAGAGGCTTTTATTGTTCTTTAATATTTTTTTTTTTTTTGTTTACCATCTTTTGATAGAATAACTTAGTGTGAGATTTTTATTTTTTGTTTTTAAATTAATTCGAATATTTTCAAGGATCCGGAAATGCTTTTAAATAAATATTTTATATAAAATTAATTCAGAATACTATGAATTAACAATATTATTCGTGTGTAAACTCTAAAAAAAAAAAAAAGTTTATAGAAATGTCCAGAATAAGTAAAAATTAATTAACATAAGTTGCTATAAGTTTCCAGAAAATAAAATTGATCTGTGGTATTAAAAAAAATTTTCATAGATAAAATGTCACTAGAATTGCATAAAATCATCCAAAGTTTCCATACTATGTCAAAAAAGTAAAAACAAAAAAAAAAGAAGGATTCAAAATACACATACACACACACCCATCTAAATATTAAACTTGCAATCAATTAATACTGATTTAAAATAATAATACAACTTAAAGGACGCTGATTAAAAAATCAGTCGCTTATAAATGAGAAGGCGACCCAAAATAAAAGAATAATCTAATAATTAATGATTTTGAGATCAGATAATTTGCAAAAAGAGAGATATGTTGAGCATACCAGAAGTACAAAAATCGAACTAACTTTTGAAGGATCTACTAGAATAAAACCCAAACGATGCTGCACGTGAAATCAAGAAGTACAGGACACAGATGCCAAATTTAAAAAGCTAAAATAGAGACGAGATTATCAAAACATATAACGCAGGATGTATTTGAACGTTAAAATCGTAAAATTAGAAGGAAAGAGTATAGTACTCAAGAAAGATAGACATTTCAGTAACAATAATAATTTTTTCAGTCCAGCGCATCAAAGAACACCTAGGTATCATTAATGAAAATTCTCATTAGTAATTTCAGCAATGCAAGAGATAAATTTTACAATTGAAGAATTTACAAAAATTATAGAATTTTCGATTATTACTTTTTTTTTTGTCAACTTCAATAACATAAATTTCTCTTATTTAATTTTAAATTAAAAACACAAAAAAAATAAAATAAAAGTAATTTTAATATTTTAAATTAAATTGTTTTTTAATTTTCATTTCAATTTAGCGTGAAGCTCGTGGTTCAGTTACCTTCAAAATAGTTCCTTCATACAGGAGTGCTCCACCACCTTGTGAGGTATGTACACATTTATTTTTTCACATGTTTTGAATTTTTTTTTTTTTCAAGTGAATAACATTTGTATGTCTATATGTACTGTTCAGATTCTGAAAAATAGGACTAATTTAGTTATTTATAATTTATTTATAGTATTTTAATTATGACTAAACATACATTACTGATTTTGAAGTTTTATTAGTACTATAAATTTTTTAAAAACAAAACTATAATAGACGATATTTCTTTAATTCTATAAATTAAATTTAACAAAAAAAGGATAGAAGGATGAATTATTTTTGAAAAAACAATTAAAAAAATTTTAAGAAGATGAGATGGTGTTTCACAAAATTTTATTCTAAAATTCTTTTTATTACAAAATAAATAAATTAGTTTGATTAATATTTTTTGGGGCAGTACATATTTTATTTTATACATTTTGTTTAATATTGAAATTATTGCATGAAATTCTGACAAGTGTTATAAATTGTACCAGTTATTGAAATTTTACTATTTTTTTTTTGTCATTTTCATTTTTGTTTTGTTTAGAATTTCTTTCTTTTATTATTAAATTTATGATTTATTATTCTTATTGTATTTTTATTTATTTTGTAAATAACCAATATTTAAATAATTGAAAGCGATAGTTTCTAAAATGTAGCAACAATTTTTGTTTTTAATTTAATACTAAAATATCCTGAATATATACATATATCCTTCGAATATCCCTGAAAAAATATTTATCCTAAATTTCAAAAATTCATATATATATAAGAAAACCAAAATGCATTAAAGGAATTCGTAATTTATGGTATTAAAGGTATTATGAGCTCCATTCCTTTCAATATATCATATAATATGTATTATTAAATATGTATATAACAATGTACAACATAGAATAGACGATAGTTGTATAACAGTAACTATCATAACAATAAAAATTAAGAATAAATTGATATAAAAGTATTTTTGTTCAACATTTGTAGAAATTGAATAAATAATAAAAAATCTTATTTTTTTATCATTTTATTTAGAATTGAGGATATTAGAATAATAGAATAATAGAATATAATTTAATATTACTATATTTCATAATAATTTAATATTTATTATTTATACAATACAAAATTTTCAATTAAATAAATATTAAGAGTTATTTTATCATTTTACTGTTATAACTTGATTCCCTTCCAAGGTTGATATACTTATGTTTGAACGCTAAAAGTATAGATATGAAGTGGTATTAAATAAAAATAATTTTGTTCACTTTATAGGAATACAATATTACATTAATGTTATTATTAATTATCGTATCGTACATTTCACGTTATTTTTATATCAGGATTTTAAACCATTCGAGATTTTTTTTCGGAATTTTTTCGTTCGGGGCTTTTTTTTCCAGTAACGTGTCATAGACACCAATTTTTCATTTACATTGATTTATATTTTTTTTTCGTATTTCTTCTTCAGGCTTATTTTTCATATCCATAGATACATTTAACATCTGTTTTTTAAAAGTAATTAAAATTTTCAATGAACAATTAATTAAAAACTTTAAATAAATTTTAAAATTTTTAATATTATTCAATTTAATTTGTTCTTTTTTCATAAATGTAATGAATAATGTAGATATTTCTGAAATACATTATTATTCCTGATATAAATCAAAGTATCTGAAATTAATTAAATTGTAATGAAAATTCAATTGGTTCAATGAATAATTAATAATGAATTTTTATTAAAACGAAATCATAAAATAAAATATTCAATAATTAAAATTTTGTCTAAATATCTATTAAATTAAAAAATAATTAACTTTTCTAAATATATTATATATACAATTATAAAAAAAAAATATTTAATTAATTATTTCCATCAATAACATTAACAACTCCAACTCTTAAGCTACAATAAATTTATTATTGAATAAATAAATATGAATATTATTTTCTACAAAAAACTTTTTCATCCTTTAACAAATACATTAAAAAAAAAATACTAATTTAAGTTTATGAATTATTAAAAATAATTTATTGAAAAAAAATTCTTATCAAAAATAAATATGACTTTCAAAGACAAGAACGAAGGAAGCTCCTGTAAATTATGGATAAGAAATTCTTATTAAAACAAAAAACAAAAATTAAAAACAAAAAAAAAAAAAAATTAACTTATACTACATAGTACTAAGTACAGTATTACAATAAATTTTATAAATTGTTTAATTTTCTGGAAAAAAGGATATATTTTATGGTCCATAAAGAGAACGATTGAAACCAAAGGAAATTTTTTACTAGTATACTACAACAGTGTTATAATAATAAACCTTTAATAATCGTTTAAATATTAGAAACAAAAGAATAAATAAATGTATGTACTTTGAAGTTCAAGGATAATATAACGGTAATTGGTTTCGTACCATTGAAATCATTTTCGAAAAATTTAAATTAAGTTGAAACAAATCTTTTAAAAATGAATTATGTTTTTTTACATGTTGTTTTCAAATTGAAATTGAATAACGGACTATAAAACGGTAATCGTGGTGGTGGAAGAAACAGAAATAAATTTTAGGAATTTTAATAATATGTACTTATAATCGCATCTACGTAAATTTTTTTCTTTTTTATGAGATTTCAAATAAATCTCTTGTCTTTATTTACTCTAAATTTTTGTAAAGTTATAATACTTACATACACATACATATATATATTGAGAAGTAATTTAAATGAACAAGACCAATGGTTATGTGGAATCTGTCGAATAAAAAAAAATTACTATATCTATTTAAAAAAAAACGAGTCCTTTTGTAACCGAGAACTAAAAATCACAAATCTAACAAATCGTAATGAATTTTTTTCAAAGGACAGGTAGTCAAAAAGGCAATATTTCAGATTTAAAATTTAATATACAGTAGATTGATTGTAGATTTTGAAAATTTACTTTTTTATTAATACCACCTTCTTTAATTGAGCTCGAATTTTCGCTTAAATTTAATTGTCTGCCTATAAAAAAGTTATGCCACAAGTAAACAATTATGATGTAACGAAATTTTGATATTCCTAATGAAATAATTTTAAAATGTTAAATAATTTTTTCTCTGTGCTAAATCACGACATTTTGAAAACCTTCAGAAGGAAATAAAAATTTATAGAACTGAACTTACTTATATATATTTTCTTGACAGATCTAACTATGGATATATTATAATTTTGCATTACGATCTTCCAAATTTAATGTTATCATGCATCATGATACATGATGCTAATAAACTGATCCATGATTCAACCTGTACCGATACATCACTCAACACTGGTATAGTAACCCTAATCGATAAATCGAAAATGTTACCTAGAAAAGCTTTAATTATTAAAACTGACCAACTTTAATTGAAAAATATTATCTTGAGAAAATCTAGAGCCCGAGTTGATTTTAATTGCAAGGACTTACGAATTTTAGATAGGTCGAAAATTTAAAGCATCGAAACGCATATATTTTTCAAATTTACCAAACTGACTTAGTGCTACAGCTAAAACAGCTCAAATCTTACATTTCTCAAAATATATGTATGTTGCATGGTATCAATAGTATGTGATATCAAGAGTTAATAATAAAAGGTTAAAAAGTTTTAATTATTAAATCCGTTACTTAAGACAACTAATCAAGCAAATAATTATTCCAGCAACAACGTTTTGTGATCATTTGTAAACAATATAAATGATTGCTATGCTATTTTACGTATATTTAAAAACGTATCTTAGTATTTAAATAATTTAATTTATATTTTTAAAATGAATTGTATTATTTATTTATAAACAATTAAATTTTTGTTGCATGAATTTTGTGTATGTTTAAATTTAAAAATATCAAATTTTTATTTTTTTTTTTTGTTTTTGTTTTGTTTTATTAAATATTTTAAAATATTATTTTTACTCTCATATTAATACTTAATAGAAAACATATTGAAAAAATATTAAAATTAAAAAATGAAAATTTTCTCCCATTTTCTTATTTTGTATTTCAAATTCATATCACACAAAAAAAAAATAAACAAAACAAAACATTAACAGCTGTTCAGGATTAGACCTGCACCAGTTCTTGTAAGTATTTTTATTAGTTAAATCCTTATAATTAAATCATATAAATACCCATGTTTATATATATAGATATATATATATATATGTAGAGATATATATATTTACATTAAATATATATATTTAAAATTTACTTATTAATTAAATGTATAGTCTAGAGATACTTAAATAGAGAATCCTTTGAGAACAAATTTATATATAGTGTGTGACTTAGAACACAAAATTAATATAGATCGTTGTCATTTTTAATAAAATAATAATTTTAATAAATATTTTAAACAGTGATGGGAAATATTTAAATATTACAATTTTTAAAAAATATTTTTTCTTTAATTAACGTCATCGTTACAAAGCTATATTTGAGTTGAATAAATTAATATAATTGTAATAAATATTAAAATGATTGTATGAAGTAATGGTCTGTAAAGTGATAATATACACAAACATTTTTAATTTTACAATTCTTACATTGACATACCAGTTGAGATTGTAACATCAAGAATAAATCCTTCAAACAACTTTTGCCAAAATTATACGAAAATAAGAAGATATAGAGAAATTTGGCTTAAATAAAGAAACATTAAATTCACTCCACATGAAGATTCTGCAAAATATGAAAATATATTTCGGTATTCAATATGTTTAACATGATCATAATGAATAATCTCAACTTCTTTCAAATTAACCAAAAAAACCAAAATTAAAATAACATAAAAAAAAACAAAAAATAAGTACAGTAATTCAGTATTTTTAATAAACTTGTTCTCAAATAACCTAATAGGGACCTAATATAAGGACCAATATTGTTTTAATTGATTTATTAAAGTTCATATTACATTCAGCAATTCTAAGCGACAAAGCTCAGATAACACAAAAACTATTTTCAAATTCTAGAAATTTATTCTTGATAAATATAACCTAAAAATATTTCAAATTCAATCTCAACTAACTTATTTTTCAATTCACTCAAATTAATTGATCATCATTATCATCACTGTCCTATAACCCCATCCGTAGGCATATGGCAGAAAATTAATTGATAACATATTATTATAATAATTTTTTAAAACACAATAAAAACTCATATTAATGCGATATTGAGTGCAGTTCGTTGTAATGTAAACTGAGATTATAGCTACATTCCTCTTCATCTTTATGAATTTCTTCAATAGACTGAAATTCTTAATTCGAAATCATTAATAAAATAAATTCATCCATCATTATTGAAATAGTTGAAGAACTTTTCTTTTATTCAATAACACCCAACACCAACTCAAATATTAAATAAAAAAAACACCTAATTCAAAAAAAATTATTTTACATATACCATAAATGTCATCTAGATGTCTAATAATATTTATGGTTTAAAAAAAATTATTGAAATAGGTTAAACTGTTATCGTTTATTGACAAAAAAGAAGAAAAAAACCTTATAATCGATCTTTACTTATTCTATAAAATATTAAAAATTGTTTCATCATACATCCTCAAATAAATCTACTTACTTACATATATATTCTATTCAAAATTTAATCAGTAATCGAAATGCTGTCACATGTTAGAATTTAAATACATACTTTTATGAATTCCATTGAGAGTGAAATGGAAAGAAAATAAAAGAGTATGGTGAATATAAAACAATTCATCAAAATTCATGCACACGTATTCTCGTTAACATAATCAAAATATGACTTTATTTTAATAATGTGTGTAGTGTATATAGATATTTGTTTATAAATATATGCACATGTTTAGAATAAATAAATATTAAAAAAAATGCCGTTTGCCACTGAACAAATGTGAAACAAATTATTTGCGAAATTATGTTAAAACAAGTAAAAAATAACTCTTCAATAGAAAATTAATAAAAGAAAAAATTGAAAAACGAATAGGTATTTAGTACAGTCAACTCAAAGATATAATATTATGTACAAATTAAAAAGCTTCACAGTTTGAATTGA
Organism: Argyra leucocephala; assembly: GCA_963942445.1. Lineage (NCBI taxonomy): Eukaryota > Metazoa > Arthropoda > Insecta > Diptera > Dolichopodidae > Argyra > Argyra leucocephala. The sequence goes on along the minus strand of OZ012677.1, from coordinate 35,269,178 downwards.
AGTGAATTGAAGTTTATATTTCAAAATACCGTTGTAAAATTTCATGTCAACTACAAAATTAACTTCATATATTTTTTTGTTGAAATTGAAGTTCACCTTACCAAATTTGGTAATAATTTTTAGTTTTAATAATAGTTTTAGGAAATATTTCATTTCGCAATATAGTTGTACAAAAGTTTATAGAAACATGCAGTCATAATTTTTGCTTAAAAATTAACAAGTAAAGTTTTCTGTATGAACATCTTCTAAAAATTATTTAATAAGCTTGGTTACAAAATTCGTTTCCAATACAAGTTTTGTTCTATACTCCTATTCTACTTTTCACCGTTTGACCTTGTCTAGGACAAGGGTCTACTATGCACACTCCGCTTTGACAAGGTTTCAGAACAATGATGACAGGTTCTTGACACATAGAATTTCTTTAAGCTTTTATAAACTTAAGATATTTAACGGAGTTTTATGCTTATTTATAATACTCGTATATCAAGTCAAGTATTATTGCGATAAATCTTATACAGAATTTGAAAAAGCTTCTTCGCTTATTTAAAGGCAACTTTTATTTCATTGAAATTTCTATATCGATTCAAGTACAAATAATTCAAACATTTTAATTACAAACCTAAACATTTTTCTATACAAATGTGATTAATTATGGTTCTACCTATTTCATCAAATCTATCTCATAAATATTTTTTCACGAAATCGCACATTTTAAATAAAAAACCATATTAATTTTATTTATTTTTTATAAATCTAAAAAATTTGTAATCAATATCAATCATTAATTTCGATTTTCAATTTTTTTTCTTATGGCAACACTATAGGTAAAATGTCACAAGAAAAACATCAATCTTGTTTCTTAATATCAAGAAAATTACATTTTATTTTGTTTTGTTTTTTTTTTTTAATTTTATTTAAATAAAAAAAAAATGTTTATGATAAATTTAAAAATTCGAAATGTCACAAGGAAAACAACACGTCCCCATACAAAAAAAAAATATTATGAAAAAAAATAATGTTTATCCCAACCCAATTTATCATAAAGGATCATCAGAGAAAAAAAATAAAAATCTAAGCCAATCCAAAAAAATTTAATAAATAAATAAAAAAATATACCATTTTAGATTATAATTAATTAAATTTTAAATAAGGAAAAAGGAAAATTTTATATTTTCTTTGAAGCAACTTAATTTTGTGTTGTTTTTTTTTTATATTTCTAAAAATTTTAAAACATTTCGTAAACATTTTATAACTAATCTCATTACATTTCTTTGAAAAGCGTTTCATTTGGTAAGCGTTCTTTAACCTTTCCAAAAATCTTAAAAATCATATTTTAGTAACCAATTATTTAAGATTTATGATTTGGAAGAAAGGAACTTTCACATAATTGAAAATAAAATATTATAATTCTGACTATTTTGTTTTTATTTCGGGAATTATTTTCAGCAAATAACAAATTAACTTCTAATCCGATCAGATTTGCATTTTTATATATAATTGTCAATACTGTCTAGGTAAATGTCATTTCTTATAGTTTCCAAATCTCTTTCAGGGTGTAGGTCAAGAAGATCAAGCAAAAAGTATAACATGATTCAATTAATTAGTTTTTGATGGGTCACAAAAAATCAAAAACTCCAATTTCTATATAGGAATACAATTTTATATTGAAAACGTAAAGTATTAAATAATTTAAAAGAAAAGACAACGGTAAATTTAATATTTTCTTCCTCAAACTTGATATCTTTTTTATGCTACAATTTAAACCTGTCTTTTTCGAAGGCCTAAAATGTTCCATTTTTTTTTTAAATTTCAGTTCTAAGATTTAAAAATGATTGAGTGTATTTTTCAAATGATTTACTTTCTTATATAAACTTCATTTGTCAGAAATTTCATTATACTTTCCTTTTCAACCTCGAAATACTTGATGACGATAAAATTTAATTTTCAAATCTTAAAAAGAAAACTACATAATCAAATCCACATACATACATATTTTATACGATAAATACTGAAAAAATGAATTAATTTCCATGTTGTTATGTTGGTAATAACCTTAACCAGCATTTTTGGTTCGAATATTTTGCTCGTGTTTAAAATACGCTACTCATTTAAAAAAGGTCATTCATACTTTTAAGCTACCATCAGTTTTTTTAAATATAAGATTTGGTATCTGTGGTATGATAATGCTTAAAAAACTCAGTTGTAAAAAAACAATTAAAATTTTTTTTTAAATATTAAACTTATAATTGACAATTTTTGACATTCAAAATTCAATTTAACAAAAATTTATTTCATAACAATGACAACTCAAATAAAAGCTTCTACTGCGTATTTTAAGTACTCATAAATATTTTTATATGCTTCAAAATTGACAACTGATCCATGGATTCAGCATCAATGTATTATTATATCTATAAAAATCATACCTAACTAGACCTAAAAAATCTATGCATATACACATATTGTATTTTTCCAATTAATTTTTTTTTTTTAATTTTGTTTAAAAGAAAAAAATTAATAAATTTTCACGCAAATCAAATGTCACATACGGTTCAATTCAATTCGCGGCAGACACATTTAATGATGAAAAAAAAATTATTTAGTTTCCAATAGAAACAAACATGATAGGTTATAGGTATAATTAAAATTCTATGTTTTCAGAATTGACATGTAGAATTAAATCCGCAAATATCAAAATAATAAGATCAAAGGACAAAAATTTTGTAAATTTAATATATGTACATACACAGAATTTTGATGAAAAATTCATTCAGGATCTACCAATTTAATATTGTACATTCATAATTGACATAGAAAGTTTTACATTTTAGTTATTCAAACAGAATTGATTTACAAGCAATTCACAAATGAATATTAATACTTAATTTAAAAATTTGTAAGGATACTTATTTGATATAGTTTAACAAGAGCTGATAATGAAATTTAAATTTTACATAATTAACTTACGACTTACGACCCATTTATTCAGAACCATATTTTCATTATCAAATTATAACTCTAAACGAATTTCTCAAAATCTTTTAACTGAACAGAATTTCAAGCCCAGTTCTTTGATAATAACAAATTTTAATTTTATTAATATTTGACTCAACGTTGAGTGAAACTATAAAACTTATGTACTACATACCTTCACTTTAAGAAAAGCAAGTTTGAGCGAAACTTCCAATATTTTAATTATTTCATCAAAACTTATACACATTTCTTAAAATTGTCTTTGTAATTTTAGAACTTAAATTTTTTGTTAAAATATAATAAACTCATAATACATTAATCGTATGTGTTAATATTAGTTTGACTTAAAATCCTTGAGTTATTTCTCAAAATTATTTTTAAAACGATTTCAATGAATTTAGTAAACCAATATTAATTAATTTTATCCCCTAAAAAAACCAAAAATTAGTCATTTTTATTAATAATAATTTTTTTCTTTTATTTATTTACTTTCATTACAAAATCAAAATTTTTAAATCATTTGGAAACTTTTGGAACTTTTGTCAATTACATCATACTTTAGATATTTGTGAGAGCCCAATTCGATTATAATCCACTAGATGATGAGCTAATACCATGTGCTCAAGCTGGAATTGCATTCCAAACTGGTGATATTTTACAGGTAAGTTTTTGTTTTTTTTTTTATTTTATTTTTAAATAATAAATATTTAAAATTGTAATATTAGAGCTGGTAACGAGGTATTATAAAATTCAAATCATGAAAGAAATTGTTTTAAATTTTTGTAACCGGACATGAAGGTTTTCTATTATTATTGACATAATAATGATAAGTTTAATTTAAATACAGAATAGAGAATGAATAAGAGTCTAAAACTCTAAGGGTAATATAATAAACCTGTTCACTCTAACCTAAAATAGTACGGTTTTTGTGGAAATCAATTGAAGGTGACGGATTTTCTTGAAAGTTTTAAACATTTACAATATTTTTTCTAAAATGGAGAATTATTAGAATGTGAAATTAAATTTCTGCAATAAATACAATTCTACGTTCAAACTATACAACTCTATATCATATACATACAAAGTATAGAAAATAATTTTTAAATTCGTTTTGAACCGAATTTTTTTCACACAAACAGTATATATATATAGTCATTAGTGTCATAAGTCAAGAGAAGAGTGAAAAAAAAAATTTCTGTGATGAAGATAATATAAGTTCATAATAAAATACATAAAAATATGATTATATTCTATATCAATCAAAGAATGATGTTGTTTAAGCCTAGAATGACCAGCAATCTAAATTAATACGTAGGCTACTTTAGAAATGCGTTTAGAAGCTCAAAATTATATCATTAAAATTTTTTGAAACTAATCTAAACTTCTGCTGAGTAAGCAACAAATTCGTCCATTATATACTTCTAACAAATCAAATAATTTAATTTGAGCAATTATAATTGACAATCAATATTTAAACCAATTTAATTACAGTAATGCATTACTTAATAATATTTTAAAAAAATATCGAACTTAATTATTATAATCTTTTATTGATCGCCCTCGAATTTGTACACAAGTTTTTTCCAATTATTCCGTTCAACCCTCTTGATCTTCGTCTAACTGTTGTTCTCATGTTTTATTGAATTGAATCAAGTTTTCTGCGTCTTTCGATCATGCATTCTCACTACGTGTTTCACCTACTTTATTCATTGTTTCTTAACAAATTTATCAATAAATCACTACAAATGGTATTCTATAACGATAGATGTTAGAAATGAAAGCCATATTGCGAAAGTTATTCAAAAAACAATTGATGAAAGTAACATTTACGTATTATTAAAAAACAAATGAAATCTGATCAACCGTTAAATTGCTACTAAAATCGAACCCTTCTCTAAAGTTGAATAAAAACTTTCAAGTTAAGGATACAAAATTTAATTTTAAAGTTAATTTAAGGAATCAAAAGAATTTCGAATTCCTTTAAAAAAATATCAAAATAGTCTGAACAAAATGTATCCAGCTGTCAATTTTTATTTATCCTCATTTTTTTTCCGTTTCAAAAAAAAAACAGAAACCCCAAAATAAAAACATGTTACCAATATTTTGCTGAAACAATTTTTTTTCAAACGTGATTTTATAAATACTGTAAAGGAGTCAAAAAATCCATTTTTAACATAAAATTAAATAAAATATATTTTAAAGGGTTAACAGTTTAATAATAAAGATCACAAAAAAAAATAATAATGTAGAAAGAAAAAATTAACAGAATGTAATATCCTGTCGTATCCTGTGTCAATTTAACTTTCCTATTTTGTGTTTGTTTTTAGTTTGCCTTTACAAGCAAATCAGACCTCCAGTAATCATATGCCTCTCTGAATATTCGTATTATTAAATTCAATATTCTTGTATACTTCCAGCCAAAAATATCAAAAAAAATTATATTAAAATACATATTTAAATACAGAGTTGGAACTAGGTTCCTACAAACCGATAATTTGTATTTTGAATTATTTTTCGAAAATTTGTTTTAAAATAAAAACGTTATTATTGCTGAAAATTGTAAAACAAAAGGTGTACGAGAATATATAACAAATTAATAATAAATTTAATATTGTAAAAATGTAATTAGAGATGTGTAATCAAATCACAAATAGATACCCTGCCTAAAACATATTTTAAAATTTAAATTGTTTGTTTAAGCAAACTCGTTTTTCTAATTTTACCTAATAATGGTTTTACTTAATAAACACGTTTTACCGGCAACACATGGTATCGCATATAAACCAATCTAGACCATTATATACAACATTACTATTGTCCTGTACCCCGATCAGTGGGCGGGGTGGAACTATATACAAACTATTTTTTTTTTAAAAACAGTAAAATTTCTTACCAAATCATGTTAATCATTTTGATGTACTTACCAAAATTGGGTGTTAAGATTTATTTATAATGAACTCCTATTCTCCATACATTTTACATATAACATTTAGAACATGGTTTTATTGTTACAAAATTTTGCGATATAGTCTCTCATTACACTCCCGTTTTGAACGAACAGAATTTATTATTCAATAGCCTATGTCAAATGTTTCGACAACAAAATGTAACTGAATTCTTCAAAAGAAACCGAAAATAAAAATTTTAATCTTAAAATGGCATTAAAATTAACTCTGCATCAAACTAAACTTATACCAAATTGGAAACATTATATTTTAAAAGATGCTGCACTTTCGTCTTACGATCAACTCTGAAATAGCTCTAGTACAGCAATATTGTGTAAATAATTGATTCCACTATTCGATTAATTTTTTACTAAGTTAGTTACAATGCTACATATTCCGCTTTCAATAAAAGGTTTCAATTCATAAAATATCAATTACAAAATTTGTTTATAAAATTTTCAGTTTCCGACAACCAAATATTCTTAAATAGCCATAAACCTAAATACATACTAAAAGTAACTCAATATAAAATACATTTCAATTCAAATAAAAATAAAATTAATCCAACAGCCATCATTACATAGTACCTTTCAATAAAAATTTACAAAATTTCTAACAGCCTAAAATGCTATTTAAGTATCCACGAATATACTTTAATCTTCATTGAATTTTATGAAACATGAAATTGGATAACTCCTTTTTCTGTTTCAATTTTATATGAATATTTATACATACGATCCCATGTATTTATTTGTATATCTATAGAACGAATAAAATATTTTAAACGTATAAAAAAATTTTGGTAAAGTGAGATTCGATGTTAACAGGTGAAACAAGAAAGTAATTTTCAAATGCTTTTAGCAAAGTAAATTTCGTCATTAAAGAGACATGTTGAAAACTTTAAAGATATTTTCATTAATACTAAATGTGTTATATATATTATATATATATACATATAATTTAAAAGTGTACTTTAGTTGTATTTTATAGAAATTTATATTTTTGTAGGTGAGTTGTAAATTAAAAATATCACTTAAAATTAAAATTTACTACGATTTCAGTCGCGAGAAACTAGAAAGAAAATTACTTCCGAAATGAAATTCTCATACTGGACATAAAGACTCAAACTGGTCTATAATTATAATTAATAATAAAATTAGAAAATTATATGAATTTATTCACACTCAATCAAATCTAAATATAATACAACATTCTAAGCCTATTTCATTTATTTGTAACACTAAGAATAGACAAAATACATGAAAGATGTTTTTACTTGATCGGTGAACCATATCTTGTGCGTCGTGGACATGACTTAACATCGTCTTCCATTTTTCGATCGCGAATGACTTTTTTGCCTTCAGTTCTTAAATCTGAAATTGTTTGTCGTTTACCACCTTAAAGATCTTTCATTTTTTTTGATCAATTATTATGACCAGATCAGGTTTGTTATATAAAAAATGTTTGGTAAACTGTATTCTCACACTGAAATCTCTACAAAATATCTCTATTTTCATCTCTTTATTTTTATGAATTTTAAAATAAGTAAAATTGAATTCAGCAACATAGTTATGTCTAGGATATTGCAAAGTTCATCAAGAGCAATATCTTTTTCGATTATCATTTAGAGTTTAGACCTTCGTCGTATTTTTTAGTTATTTTCAGTTTTATTTTCGTACTTAGGTACTACTTTTCGGAACTAGTTTTAAATAAGTGCAAATTTTTATTTGCTAAAACAACCAAAACATTTAAATAGATTAAATAATATTCATTCAATTTTTTTACTCGAATATAAATTTTTACCAATTTTGAAGTCATTAATGGTCACAAAAATGTTCTAATACAAAATTATTTAAAATCTCATATTTTTATTTTTACTTTTATTTTTCTTTATTTCTGTTTTTCTTTTATTAGTTTAAATAAAAACGAATTCTAAAGGACAAAAGAAATTTTATTTATACATTTAAATTTTATTTTATCACAAAATTTTCAAATATATTTAATATCCATATAGCAGTGCCAGTACTGTTAAATAACAGACATAATATTATAATTCCTCCTATTTGGCAGCTATACCTTACTATTATTACATTTTAAAATAAATATATAAAAACAAAAACAGTATCAAAAAAACGAAATTTATTTGAAAGATATTTTGTAATGCAACGCTCCATGCCATTAAATTACGTCGTTTTCCAGCTGTTTCGGTTGAATAAAAATGCCAAAAAAAAAGAAAAACATCACGCAAAAATATGCAATGATTGTGCAAGGAATGATAATGAACTGTTTTTTAATGTTGTTCTTGTTATTGTCATTGCTCATTTTTTTGTAAAACAAATTGAAATTATGCTAAAAATTTGAAAATTCATAAACAAAAAATTCAATTTTATATAAAAACAAAAAATTTAACGGAATATTATTTAGAAATAAATGAGACCAATTCAAAGGACAAAATAAAAGAGTTTTTGATATACGAGTACATGTCATAGAATCTAAATATATACCTGAAACAGTAAAAATACAATATTAGCATAATATTACAATATTCCATATAATAAGAAGTAAAGGGTGTTTTTTTTAGATTGATTCTATTTCTTCGAGTACCTCAGTCGCAGCGGACGTTAGCTTAAATTTGGGAAGAAAAAATTAATGACGTTTATATCAATTACTTAATGATATTGCAACGTTCAAAGCAATAATACCGAAATCCGATAATCTGTAACCAGAAAATTTCTAAACCAATCTGAAGCAAGTTTGGAAAGAAATAAACATTGTATCGTGTATCTATAATGACAATCATTGACAGTAACTTTCGCTTCGGCCTAAATAATTTAGACTTCACCAATATTTTCATTATAAGCACCAATATTTTATTCATTGCCCTGTTTTTTCTTTTGTTTCGTGTAAAATAAGAGTTATTCAAATGTTATCAACAACTTGATAAATAAATTCGTCAGATCAACGATTATATATATGTACTTATAAACAGGGTTTTTTATGGTTTGTTTGTTGGCTTGCTTATTCGCTATACACGTCCACAGCTTTAAAGATATAATTTTGCATTCATGATCAAAACAAAGAACTAAAGTAAAAGTTTATAATGTTATCAAATCACAGGTTCGGGGCTCTACTAATACAACTCAACTCCGTGAACCCATTAGGAATATTTCAAATACTACTCGTTCAATGTTTAAACTTGAAAATTTGTACTTAGAAACTTTTTAACCAAAGTTAGGTACTAATCGTAATTTCTAAATCTTTTACATTCGATAAAGTTTTTGACATTTATCCTCACAAGCCAAAAGAAAAAGTAGGAGCTCCAGTTATACTTCTATGAAATTATAAACTTATTTTTGCATAAATAAAACTTTATTCAAGTAAATTTTATACATTTTGTGTTGGACCTGGACAAGGTCGGGTGACTTTGCTTGTGTATCATAAATTTCATGAAATGCTTTATAACTTTTATAAACAAAACATTGATTTTGAAAATAAATTTCAAATATTTGCAAACGTTTTTATGTTTCCTTTACTCTATTTCCGTCTAATTTTTAAACCTTATACTAAACACAAATATAAAAATAAATGTCATTCACCATCTATGTTGTCTCCAACTTGTTTCCAATGAAACTTGTACCACTCTAAAAAAAATAACACTTTAGATTCAATGGGTCCTAAATATAGTATGAATGTTTTTCTATTATTTTTTACATTTAATCTTTTTGAACTGGAGAAAAACTCTACTTGAAAGTTTAGCTCAAGAAGTCAGATTTTCTGGTATATCATCTCTCCAAAGAAAATTTGGTCTAACCTGATAACATTTAACTTCACTCCTGAACATATTAACATTCCAATGTTCCACTTTAAAATTATTGTGACTTTAAATATCATTTTTTTTTTGATAAAATTATCCTTAAAGAAAATCTTTTAGTAAAACATGATGTAATTGAAGTCAAATAACCAATAAAAAAAATTTCTTTAATTCTCAGATTTCAGAAAAAATTTTGTAAATTTTATTAAGTGAACTTGCAATTTTTTTATTTGTAAAATTTTTAAAGTGGAGGAGAAGAATAGTATGTATGTATGTACGTAACAAACAACCGATTAAAGTACTATTCGTTTTACATATTTTCATTAAACGTACATGTCACGTTTTCAAATCATTTTTCTTTTTAGAAAATCAGAAAAGGATTTTTTCTCTTGGTTTTTCTTTAATGAAAATTTTTCAAAAGAATTACACGATCCGATGCTAAAGTGTTCTATTATTTCTTTAAAATTGTAGAATAGAGGGTTATTTTATGTTATAATGTTTTTGTGGAATTGTTAGAATACAGAGAGGATATGTTTTCTTTGTGAAATGAATACACAAAAAAAAATTTCTTTTTTGTAAATTTCCACTTAAACAGAAAAAGAACCAGGTCTCAAATTATGAATTTAGAAGGTTGCTATTGTAATTTAATGTTTACGTAAAGTTCTTTTGTGGTTCCTTCAAATATTTTTTTGTCGATTTTTCGTTTTTGTTAATTTGAAATGTTTATTATTTTGTAATTGAAAAACTTATATAAATATTAATTTAAGATTTTCTTAGAAATATAACGGAAATACGTGTAAATATTTGAAATACAAAATTTTTTGTATTTATTATTATAATTGACTAATACATATTATGTTACTTATTTTCTCATGATTTACATTATAAGAGAAAAATAAATTATAAAAATTGTATTATACTACCTTCGAAAATGTAAATTATTGTATTTATTCAAATTATGAATATTACAATTAAATCAATTTCACCTCTTAATACTTCTACAGTTATATATATTTATTTAGTAAGATGTCGATAGTTAGACCAGAGTGAGGCCCAATAACTTAATGAATATATTTTGTTTTTTTTTCCCTGTTCGGTACAACAGTTGAGAAGAGTTTCCCAATATATTTCCAAACATTGTCAATGTAAAGGTCGAAATTTACCATTTTTTTATTTAATCCTATATCTAGAAGTAAAATCGTTTCATATCATCAACTAATCGTTTCATAAACATGCAATTGATCATATTTGATATGTGATTTCAAGTTATTTATAAATTTAAAATCAACAAAATTCTCAATTTTTAGTTACAAATTCAAATAATCTTATCTATCTGCTTGTAATAAAATATTGGATTTAAAATATATTGTTTGTTCGGTGAGACGCTATCAAACAAACGTAGCCCAGCTAAATAATTTCGACCGGCACGAATTTTTGAATTTTAAAAATTGTATACTATATAGAACTAGTTTCTGTTCACTACTTTAACTACTTTTAAACAAACAAAAAAACAGAAAATTAAATAAATATATAATCCATAATACTGTTAAGAGTGATAGCAATAAAAATTTTTTTTTGTAAATTAGCTAAGTCATATTGTAGAAATGAATAATTGCAAATTAGTCAAAAAAATTATGAGAAACAAGATCTAGCGTAGATTAATTATAACGGGAAAAATATATAGGTTCGATTATTACACTATAAAGAGGCACTCGTGGCTGAAGTTTTTGATATGCTTTGAAAAATTAATTTAAGCTAATTGTTAAAAACTGAAGGCATAATAAATTAAACTGGTAGTTAAAAATTCGACCGACACAACTAAATATTATTCAAAAAATGAATAGCACAGTTTTATGTAGCAATGGACATACTGAAATGTCAGAAGTGTATCTATAATAAATTACTTTACCTTTAATTTTATTTTAAATTATTTATTGAATTTTTTTTCTTTATAAAATGTAATATCGCCTACACACAAACTCGATTATTTTCAATATCACATCATTTATTCTCAATATCAAATCATTAACTATTCCTAGCCGTTACTAATTATAGAATTATATTATCTTCTATATTATATAATTATTTTATCTACTATTCTCTTACCAATTTTCATATTTTCATTTTTCTTCATATATATATTTTTTAATTTAAAACATGGATTTTTTTATTTGTAGTATTTTTAAGATATTTTTTCTGAATTATATGAATTTTTAAGAGAATAAAGATTAAAAATAATAATAATAATAAAAAAAAATATTTCAATTAATTTATGTATCATTAAACATATAAAATAACCTAAAAACTCAATTCAAACAAACTTACAATTAAAGTTTCAAACTTTATAACAAGTTTTCTATAGAGCAAAATTATTATTTAATAACAAACAAAAAATAATTAAATTTATATGGTGTCGTGTTCCAATGATTTGTTCTAATTCAATTATATATATTTGCAAGATATTTTTTATTTATGTATTGCATAAGTATTATTGTTATAAATTGTAATAAAAAAAATGAATGTTGTTTTCTTTTTCTTCTTTTCTGAGAGCCTAGTAATTCTTCGTTTCACCAACGAACTACACAACCCTATTTGCATTAAGATAGTACAAGAGAAAATTTCATAGCCAAATGATAATTTGAAAAAAAAAATCTTATATGCGTCTCTCTCTCTCTATCTCTATTTCCCTCTCTCAAAAGAAATATCAATTTTATTTTACTAAATACTTTTGTCAACCTCCAATATTTTATTCTTTGTTTGTTTCGTAAAAAATTTGTATCCCCTTTAATTACTTATGAAAATAATTTCTACTAGAGTTACATAATATTGAATAGATACATACATACATATATAATAAATTTATTAAATTTAAAAACAAAAAAAATAAAAACTTTAATAAAAAGTTGTTTTAAAAAAACCAAATAAAAATGTTATTAAAGGTTTTGCTTTTTAAAGTGTACTCTCTTTAAAATCTACATTTACAAAAGAGAAGAAAAAAGCCTTTATTATACTAATTAAAAGTCCTGACATCAACAAGCCATATTTTATAATTTTAAAAAGGACACAACTTAAAATTCATACCGAAAAGAAAGAAAATGAAAGAATTATTTGACTGTAAGAAAAATAAAGATCTTCTTAAGGGTTTTACAAATCGTAAAAAGTTAAGAGAACTTAATAAATTTCATTATTCGTTTATGATACTTTTCACAATATATTACACATTCCAACGTGTAAGAAATCATGAGAAATTCTATATTTTATTTATGTTATTTTAATTTGGTTTTTAGCGAAGTTTAGTTTTGTTTTTCGGGAAATTTAATTAAAGAATAATAAGAGAATATAGAAAACGTTTTTCAAATTTCTCAATTTCAGATTTAGTTAGAGTCAGACTTCGATCTCGAAGAAAAAACTCTCCAAACACTATAAACAGACAAAGCATATTACATTTAGTACTTACATGAATACGATAGAACAATATACGATAGTAAAGAAGAGTATTGGGAGTATTGGGGTATATTAGTAGGAAGTTAAAAAATGGAGAAATTAATATTTCTCTTAAATTTCTTCAAGTTGTATTTTGGTTGGAAAAATACGTAAGAGGGAATGTGATTCCGAATACTTGAAGTTTGAACCATAAAAAATTGATTTTAATAACCGTTCTAATTTATTTAAAATTAATTCAATTCATAAACATTGCAAAGTGCTGTATAGAATCAAACTTCGACTAAAGATAGTATAAAACAAACTGCAGAAAATCAATTTGCCATTTTAATCGTAGTTTGTTTTTTCACCGACAAAAACACAATCTATAATTGTTCTTAATTATTTTAAAGTATTTATCTGTATGCCATTCAGATTACCTCTTCATCCATGAGCCAATATTAAAATTAAATACCTTTTTCGAGTTTATTCTTTAAAATTTTGTCTGGAAATGAATAACATTCGTTATCTCTTTTTTTATAAATGAATAACATCCGTTATCCGTTATATCTATTATCATTGCGTTACTATTTCAAAATCATTTAACTTCAATTAAAACTAGAAATTAAGTATTCAAAAATTTTTAAATTCTTAACAACTTTAGAATTCTAAAATAAAATCATAATAAAAATATAATAGACTCATTAAAAGATTTGGGATTAATTAAAATCTCTCAGGTTAATAATAATCATATCACATTTTCATATTCATTCTTGAATTGTTTCATTTGAAATTTTGGTGTTTAAATTGAAACAATTCAAGGATTTCACAATTTTTCCATTAACATTTTTTAATTACTGGTAATAAAATTGTTTTGCTTCTGTTTAATGAGTGTCCGAATGCACAGAGACATTTCAACATAATACCAAGTGAATAATAAAGTAAGTCAACGGTATAATTTATTTTGAAATTATATCTTAAAATTTTAACCATTGAAATGCTAACTAGTAATTTGTTTCATTTTTTAAAATATGATAATATTTAGCATATTATGTGATATCAAGGATTGAGTATGCTGGAGTCAATAGTACCTTTAGAAAAACATATCTGTATCACAAAACTTCCTATGACATTTCTGTTAAATGTTTCATAAAATTAAAAATGTCGATGAAATTGGAAATCACGAAATTACTAGCCACCTCTGAATGAATAAAAAATAATTATTAAGTATATAGCAATAAAGTCAAAATATAAGTACTTGATTCAGGATCCATGTGCTTGTATTGAAAGCTTTTTTTTATGAATGAATTTTTTGTTGTTGTTTTTTTTATTGTTCAAAAGTTTAAAAATGAAAGAAAAACCATAAAAAATTAGAAGTGCTTCATAGAATTTTTAATTTTACGTTTCTTTTTAATGTTAGGTTTAATTTTTCTGCAGATTGGTAGCAGATTATTTATTAGGCTTTTTTTCAAGAGACTTGAAAGAAAAAAAAACATTGCTTAGAATTAAAAATTTTAAAAAATTTAATAAATGAAATAAAACAAATAAAAAAACAACCGAAAATTTGTTATACATACAATAATAAACAAAGTCGGCTTCATATTAAGGATACTTATTCAAATCTCATAAATCAGCATTCAATTACAGTTGTATAATAACTAATAAGGTTGTTACATAATACAGGTTGCAATTGAAGCTATAACTATAGTCGTCATAACAATGATATGAAATTAAAATTGTTGTCAAGATGAATAAAAATAAGAAATTATATGTCGACACTATAATAAATTTTAAATTCATCAGTTCTTCATTTACTTCAAAATTGAAGGAGCATATAAATTTCGTTATAGTCATCCACCGGAAGATCTCATTGTAGGAAAGTTTATTACATTACATACATTAGAAGAAATATTAAACTATATAAAAACTGAAAATATAAAAATTTAGTTCTTTTTGTACAGTCTGTGTAGCTGGGTAAAAATACCTTTTCGCAAATTAAAAATTTGATACTGAAATTTATTTGCAAAGACTGAATTCTAATACTTATAACTTATATTATAACTTATTTAATCTTTTGTATTTTTTTTTTAAATATAGGTAGATAGGTGTCACTGCCACAAATTGGCAGACTTAAACCAATTAGATAAATTGTGGATTGTGATACCAAGAAACCAAAAATATTTATTCACATGCATCCTACTCGTCGAAAGGAATTCAAAGTTTTCACAAAACGATGAAGTGACATAGTTTCCGCACCTGTAAGATCAGATCTAGAAAGTATGAGCCCTAAATAAGTTTTACTTTCATGAATTAATGGCGGGACAGATGCAGAAAAGATTTTTTATTATTGTTTCATCTTCTTCTTCATTTATACAGACTTTGCAAAAAGTTTAAGGAATTCCAAAAGCTTTCTGGCATGGTTATCTAAGGCAGCGTCCGTACAAAATTCTAACATCATATTCACTTTTAATATTGTTACTAATATTAGATTAAGGAAATTATCAAGAAATAATGATAGACAGAGAAAAATATTCCATTTAAAAATGTTTATCTGGATCAAATCAAACAAAATTTTTTGCCAAATTGTTTTACATTCGAAAAACAAAATATTTAATTAGTTAAAAAATTCTTCGTTGATTAGCTACATAATATATTCTAAAGATACAAAATTAAATTCGTAAAAATTTTAAATTAATTCAACATTGTATCATAATCCAACTTCACTTATAATTATAAAACATTTGTTCAAATTTATATTTTAGTCAATTTCACAATTACCTAGGTCAAATACATAGACCGCAATGCCTAGCTGAGCAATAAATTTTATTTAAAATTCAGAACTGTTGTCGCTCCTCAGCTTGTAATTATATTTTACTGTATTAATTTTCGATAATTTAAAAAAAAAAAAAAAATTAAAATAAGTTTTTGGGTATTTTTCTCCGCCATATTTTGTTATCCTAATGCAAAAAGTTTTCTTTTTTCACAATTATTTTTTTTTTTGTAAGCTTCACCATTTTAAAATTTTTCATAAAAAGAAAATCCAAATTTATATTTATTATTATTTTAGTAAAAGATTTTAGCGTTTAATTTATTATTTTTGTTTTAAACTTTTTTTGTTTTTTTTGTTTTTTTATTTATTGGTTTTTAAAAGTTTGCACTTAGTTTACTGAATATTTTTCACAAAACAAAAACCAAAACAAAGTTATTTTTAAGTACAATTTTTCAAAAATTATTAAAACAACGCATTTAGGTTAAGAGCTCCAACACACACCAACTAAAGAAATCTATTAAAACATTTAAATTTACTTTCATTTATTTAATTTTATTTGTTGTGTTTATTATATAATGAGACTATTAGTCTCTACCATATGTATAATCTAAATGAGTGAATAGAAAATGATTAAAATTGTATAACTAAGTTTAAAACAAAAAAAAAAATTAAAATTAAATAAAATAGAAAATGTAGAGTATGAGAATACTGAATAAAAGTAAAATAATTGAGAACATATTTACAAAATGTAAATAAAAATGAATAATTATGCTTATCCAAAAATGAAAATTCAATATATTTAAAATACAATGAAGATATGTTCAAACTCTTAACTAATAGAAATCGTAATCCCAAATGCCTTATAGCAACCGCAGATGAATTCCACAATAATAACAAAACTTACAGATATTTAACAAAAAATACATACTTTTAATCTTCATTGATCGGAAATATTTATTGAAAGATCTATCGATCTTAACTATCTATACCAAAATCAAATTTATTATAAGTGGTAATTCTTTTTTTCCTATAGGAATGATATCTAGAAATTTTATAAATCTGTAAAAAATTGTTAGGATATTAATTTAAAGTTTTTTAAAAAAAAAAAATATTGCACATAAAATTAATTTGGACATAACTCACAAATCAGACAAAACGACAATTATTGAGTTTGAAAGTCAGGATTTGTATAACTAAGTCACTATTTGATTAGTATAAAAATGACTAATTTTTGTTTATTTTCATTGTTTTTTTTTCATATTCCTTTTTTTTTTTAATTTTTATTTATAAGTAATTTCAACAATAAGTATTAATACTAAATTTTGGTTTATATTTGTTTAAAAAAAAACAACAGCATATGAAAAAACCTAATAACCTAATAAGATTCAGTGGCATGATACAAACTTTTATTCTAATTCAATTTGAAGGAAGGAGAAATATTTTTCGAATGATAGTTTTTTATTTGATAATTTTTTATTTTGTTTTTTAATTAATAACGTTTTATAGTTTCTTATGACAGGCAAAAGAATCAAACATTTATGTTAATCAAAATTAATTTAATGCCACTCATTTCTTTTTTATGTTCTTGACAATAACTTAGTTAGAATCACCTTTTCGCGCTTAATTAAGTACGGTATCGCCATTTTACACTACAATATCTACAATATTTCGAGTATTTATTTATCAAATTGCTGGCTTATCTACTCATTAAATGTGGAAAACTATTACTACTGTCAGCTAAGCCTTCTTAAATAGAATAGCTCCATGATCTTAACTAAGAACAAGGATAATAAAAGATTGACTGACAGTGACAGAAAATTTTATTTAATAATTATTATAATTTATAAAAAAGTTGTGGTCTTTATAAATGGGAGCCAAAATGCACGATCAATTTCATTTCTTCATCAATTATTCTAAATTGCCGTATTTAATGTACAAAATGGTATATTACAATTTACTGACAATAGCATAAAAAATTAAGCAAAAAATAAGAATAAATCTACTGAAATTAAAGAATGCCCATGTATTAGAACCTACCTGTTATATAATTATGAATGATATCGCTATACTCTTACAGTTTTAAAGAGAGAATTCTGAAATTTTGCTGTGTTGTTCATGATCAAAAAAAGGACTAACATAGTACTCTATAATGCTATCAACAACCAGGTTCGGTTCGAATAGCTGTCATACAACTCAACTCCTAGTACCCATTAGGAATATTTCAGCAACCTGATTTGTACTTACAAACTTTTGTGAACACGTTTTTTACAGTTTTCCAAAATTCAAACTAGTTCGGGTAGCTTTCAAAATCTAAAGGTGTAATATACCTAAACATTTGGTATTAGAAATTCCTTATAAATATTTACTTATAAAAAATAAAGGCTCTTACCTATTCCCCAAAATATTGACTGATTTGTTGTCAAAATAGTTCTTATATATATTCAGCCGGACCTTACTTTAGCTTAGTGAATGGAAAATTTCTGAAGACTTAAAGTGTAGTAGTCCGACGACACAATTAAGTTGTGAGCTAGCCAATGAAATTTCTAAATTCGTTGAATTTGACAAGGTTTTTGACATTTCTATCTTAACAGCCAGAACAAAAAGCAGGGAATCCAGTTAAACTTCTATGAAGTCAGCGAAAACTATACAACACCAAATTAATAACAAAGTAAAAATAAAAAATTTTAAAATAGTAAAAATAGTAATTGTGTTATTGAAGCACAAATTCAAACAAATTCAAACCTTCCAACATATTTTGAATTGGACCCATGGGTTTAGATATCTGTTATGGAATTTTTAAAATGTTTTTCAGAATTTTTTTTTTTAAATTTGATTCGTAAATAAAACTTTATTGAAATAAATTTTATACATTTTGTATTGGACCCAGACAACTTCAGTTGACTTTTTCGATTTAAATTTCCGAACAATTTTCTATTGAAATTTTTTTAAATTAATTTTTTGATTCCAAAAACATACTCTATTCTTCTCTATTCGAAAACTAATATTATTATTTTTTTTTTATAATTATTATAGATAATTAGTAAAGATGATCATCATTGGTGGCAAGCAAGACATGATGCAGCTGGTGGTTCAGCAGGTTTAATACCATCACCAGAATTACAAGAATGGCGTATTGCATGTCAAACTAGTGATAAATCGAAACAAGAACAAGGTAAACTTATTTTATTCAAATTTTTTTAATTTTAAGATATTATTTGTATTTATATACAAAGCCATATATAAAAAATAAATTCAACAAAAATTATCATAACCTCATAATTTTCATATCTCAAAATAAAAATATTTGAAAATTTTTAAATTTATTCATTCATTTTTAATTTATTTTTTTTTTTCTTAAGTTTTATTTCTCTAAAATCTACATATATAAAATAATAAATATGTACAAATATATATATATCTTCATATACATATATATATACTTATACATATGTATATTATAAATTTATTGATGTGATTTTGTTTGAATTTGAAAAGCTATTTTTCTTAATTTGACTTTAAAAAAAAAATTCTTTTATATTTTTCTACAATTCTATAATAAAGATAATAAAACCTATTGAAAAGGTTTTTATATTAGTTTTAATTTAATCATTATTATCATTTTTTTCTTTTGCTTTTTCAACCCCAAAATTTTTTTTTATTTTATTATCCAAAAATTAAAATTTAATAATTTTTTTATTTTATTATTTTTTTTTTATTTATCAAATTAATATTATACTATCTGTGGTTTGAGAGTTAATATTAACAAATTTTTTTGGTGTGGTTTGAATTTTAAATTTATTATAAATTTACATAAATATAAATAATAATTAATTAATTATTTAAATAAATTCAATCAAAATATTTATTTTATTTTTTAATTTTTTCTTGCTATTTTTTTTTTTTTATTATTTTTAAGATAAGAAAAAATTTTAAAAATCTAAAAATCTACTGATATTCTTTAAAATAAATTTGTCACTTTATGCAAAGGCATAATGAAACCCAGAATGAATTTTACTTTTACTTAAAAAAAATATATAAAAGTGAATTTTTCTGAGTTTTAATAATACGTAGAACTTAATTTAATTTTAGTGCATTTTACTTACCAACAAACCTTTCCAAAAAAATAATTTTCCAACTTCATTTTCTTAATATGACAAATTCAAAATTTAAAAATAAATGACAATTTTATCAATTTAATTTTTGTAATAATACCGAATCAGAAGTAAATTAAAAATAGTTTTACCCTAAAGGTTGGAAGGCAACAGAATAACGTTAGATTCGTCAGATCAAATCCTGACAGAAATTTTTCTTTTTTAATTTATAAGTAATTTTGAACGGAAAATAAAATTTTTTATGAATTTTGGACTCTAATTTCCTATGAATATAATCGAAGTGTTTCATCAGACGTATTACCATATTTTACGGTTTTTTCTTTTACAACGAACAAATTTATATGAAATTTACTTCGCGTTAAATATAACACAATAATCAAACTATACAATCGGTTTCAAGATTGACTCTATTTTCGTAACTATTAATGTCTGTCAACAGTATTTTAAAAAATTTCCAGTTTTTTAAGTTTTTTAATATATTATTTAAATTTTGTTTTATATCACAAAATGTCTCTGTAACTGACAGAGTTATTTAAAAAAAAAAAAAATGTTTTTTATTAAGCTATAATTAATTTCTGATTATTTATTTATGTAAATATTATAATTAGGAATATTAAAATATATTTTTATTATTTTAATTTTCCTTCCTCAAATAAATTTTTTTGTGTTTTTTTATAGTAGAAAGAAATTTAAAGAAAGTATCTGAATATTAAAACGGTATATTTGTCCTGCTTTGATATCCAGTCTATATTCTGCGATAAAAGATTTTTAGAACTAATTAAAATTTTATAACTTAATTTAATAAAAAAAAAATTTATTTTTTTTGTTTTTTTTTTAAATTTGTTTTTATTTTTATTTTATTGTTTACAAACTTAAAGTTTTAAAATGCTTATACATTCTATTTAATAAGATTCCAATTTCATATTGAAAAAAATAAAAATAAGATAATAAAAACTCCATTTTGTCATTTATGTCATTATCAAAAATGTCATTTTAATTCCATCTATGTTAAGATTTCTCTTTTCTCCCTTAACAATATAACCCTTAAAACTTCCCCCACCCCACCCCCATAACTCTCATCATAAATATGTACCAAATATTAAATACATTCACAATACATTAACATAAAACATTATTTTAAATAAATGCCATCATAATATAAATATTTATTTATGAATGTATGTATGTATGTAATAAATTTATATATATTATTTCTCTAAATATTTTCTACCAAATATTATTTAATTTTTATTATATTTTGGTTTTTGATTTTTTTTTTTGTTATTTTCTCTAAAATGGTGGTTGTGTCTATCTATATCTATACTAAGCTTAATATCTATTTTTGGAAAACTTTTTTATCATTCTTAATTGTCATATTTGACAGTAATACCAACTCAAAAAAGTGTAATGCTATTAAATTTTTTTTTCATTAAGAATTTTATACAAAAGAAATACAAAAAATTTTAAAATCCTAAATAACTTTTTTGTTTTTTAAAAAGTACATATTACATGACTTACGATACTTAGTTTGTAATGAGCTGATAAGTCAGAAATTTGATAAAAAAAACACTCGAAAAATATTTTAAACATAATAATGTAGTCTAAACTCTCAGTGTTTACCGTACTTAATTAAGCACGAAAGCATAATTGTACCTAAGTCACTGTCAAAATAACATAAAAAATAAAAAATAAAAAAAAGTTAAGATTCAAAAGTTTATATTTGTTAATGCCACCACTTGATAATTATCACTAGAAAAGACAATAACTATAAAACTAAAATTAAGTTATTAAAATCTAAATAAATATTATTAAGATTTAAGTTAAAAGTCTTAAGATTGCTGATAGATTTCTTACGATACGTATAAAATGATCAGATTAGAATAAAATTGAATATCATGTTGGTTAGGGAAGCAATATATTGAACAATTACAAATCATTGTGGTAGACTACAGCATCAAACGAAGGATATAACATTGCTTAACACATAAGAAGAAATTCAAAACTATTAATTATTTGCTTTTAAATCTTCAAATCATAACAAATAACAAATTATAACTAATAAAATAGGCACAATATAACAGACAGGGATACGTCAATGGATCTAACTCTCCAAGTCATAATAAATCAATATTTATAAAACTCAAAAAAGTTAAATCAACCACCTCGGCTTCTCTCAATTTTTCCATAAGCATAACATTGATCAGTTCATATTTTTCCAATTGCCGAACTGCATATTCAATTTACAATATTTATAATATCTTTATTTTTCATTATTTCAAATGCTTATAGTAAATGGTATAGTTCAAATGATTTTAAACATCCTACGGTAGCACCACATCAAAGATCTCTTAGTCTTAGCTTATTATTGAATTCTTAAGACGTCAAAATCATACAAAAACCTTAGAAATATTTATGAAAAAAATACAATCCTGAGCTTAGCGTATGTACTGAGCATTTTTTCATTTTTATAAACAGAACTCCAGCTTTGTAGATTTTGATTTTTATGTCATTTGAAAATTTCTATTACAATATTTAGTTGCACATCCCCCAAATATTGTTTGAAATTTTTCCCAGTTTATTTCAGAAACGCATATAATTTTAGAAAAAAACACCAACAGTATTTTCTAACGTATTCGTATAGATGAAGTTGATGTAAACATAAATGAGGTTGAATAATTATACACATACAAAGATACAGAAAAAAACACATAAAAATAGATGACTACCTATAGGATTTTCAAAACTTTACGTGTACATACATTTACTTAAATTTCCCAAAACCCATCTATGGCAACATATTTTAATAAGAACTAAACTTTGAAATCTAATTTCTTTTAAAACTTCTTATAACACCTTAACGTATTTTTCTATCATAAAAACTTTTATAAATCAAAAATTAATCAAACAAATTATAAAAAAGTATTTTTTACCGTAAAGTCGATTTTCGTCAGAAAAAACAATTCTGAAAATTTCACATTTGAATCAAATGTTTTTAATTGCCGACATATTTAATTATTTACTCATTTATTTTGTAAACTAATTTTTTTATAATTAAATCGTTTCAAAATTTACATAACTTTTTTGTTTTTGAAACGGTACATATGAAATGACTTACTTAGTTTGTTTTGTAAGTACTAAACTTATCCATTAAATTTCTCTCCCATTTAAGTTCCAATTTTAAAATTTACACATTTTTTTAGGAAAAAATTTAATTCTTCAATTATTGTTGCTTTTAATTTTTTCATTTTTTGAACACGTTTTTTGTAGTATTTTTTTTTCTAATAAATAAAAAGGTTCAAAATTTTTAAAACTTCAAAACAATTTTTGTACTTGATAGGTGGCTTAAAATATCATTAAATATATCTTTGTATATGAGTGTGTGTCTACCCTTAAAAATTATTTATTTTTAAGAAATAATTTTCACCATTCTATTTCGAATTGTTGGTGATTACAAATATACAAAAACAAAAATAAAAATACTTTAAAGAATGTAATTATATTCCGAAGGAATATCGTTTTTGAAAAGAACTTAAATTTTTTTTACTTTATAAAATTTTCCTTCCAGATATTTGAAAAATATATCCATTTTGATTATTGATTTTAACTTCTCAATTTTGTTTTTTTTTTGTTTTCATTCTTAAATTCAAAAACTTTTAAAAATTTAAGAGAAATTGTTGAAAAAATATGTAAAACTAAATACCATAGATTTTTATATAACCGTAACACAATTTAATTCTAAAAACCAAAATATTATCGCATATGTCGATTTGGAAACCTTAGACATACTTAATTTAAAAACAGTCACTTCAAAGGAACATAAAAATAATATCCTATTTTTTTCTTCTTTTACCAGAATTTTATATAAATAAAATTACTTTTACCAACTTCAAATAGTTTTGAACAATTCATGCGTCGTTAAATGATGCTACAAACAGTGTCCCTAAATGATTTTCTATACTTTTGTAAGCTCACCAATACTGATTTACTTGGAATAGATTTTGCATTTAAATACCTCGCCAATCTTTAATATTTCCTTGCAGTTCCTTGCAAATTTAAAATATTTCATATTTGCAACATAAATTTAAGCATTTTCCAATATCTATTTTATCTTCTTTTGCCAATATTTTGCCATTTTTCCATCCCAAGAATATATTTGGAAGTTCTATTTTTCAAAGCACATTTCAAATTATTCAATAGAAGTTCATAGTTAGTTACGATTATGAAGTTTATGCACTGACAACATTTACCATTTACCAAATAAATAATGGGAGTAGTAATGATTAGTAATCCTCTTTTCATTCTCTACTAAACTTAAAAAACCAATGCAAATAATTAATAAATTAATAATCGGGGCCGTTTCCAAAGACAAAATAAATATAAATATTGGATGTATAATGTGTAAATTAATGTTTAAATTTATAAAACTGTATTAAACAGAAGTTTAATTTTTGGCAACATTGATATAACTAACATTGATATAACAACAACTATAACTAACAAAAAAAAAAAACTTTAAACAACAAAACAGTAGAGTTATTTTTTCAAGTAAATAAATTTTAATCAAAAAATTTATCTCAATCAAAAAGAACATAATAAATGTGTTATGTTTACGCTGTCATATAAATCCATAAGGATTAAAGTATGAAATTTAATATTCGAAATTTTATAATAGATTTTATAAAATAAGAAAAAACCAAAAACGACAAAAAAGTGAAGATCGCAACAAAATCAATAATAAATACCCAAAGGATATAAAAGGAATTGTTCAATATATTTCAAGGATATTTTTAATATTTCCTTTTTTGTTTTGAGTGTTTTCTTTTTTGTATTTTTATGAAACTACAAAGTGAATATTTATTATTTGTTATAAGAAAAATTAATATAAAACAAATATAAAGGTCGTACATGTAAATTTAATTGAAAAGAAAATAACTATTTTATTTTTTACTACTTTTAAAGAATTTCTATTTAACAGCAAAATCAATATTATTTACCTTCAAGAGAACTGACCGACCATTAGTTGAACAATAACTTTATACAAAGTAATAATACTTGGTGAATTTGACTATAACTTAACAGCATGGCTTCTTATTGGTCAGTGACCAGTACTGATTGGTAACATCCTTAATACGTTAACTCGAGATCTAATTAGAAACTGAAAAAAAGTTTAGCAGTTAAAGTTTAGAGTATTTATTTTAAAAACCGAATCTTGATTATTAACCACTTATGTGAATATTCATTCACATCATGTAACGGAGACCTCTAACTTTATGATGTAACAGATATCTCTAACTTTATAAATATACCACCAAATTAAAGATTTTAATTTTCTGATGTTTCTCATCTGTTTTTTTTTTTTTTTGTTTTTCTTTTTTAACCAATTTCGTTTCAACTGACATTTAAATTTTTTTTATATATATGTTTTATTTTTAATCTTGTTTATATATTCTATGTTCAATGTATATGTGTATGTGTTCATATATGTATATATATACACTTTTCATTAGTTTTAAAAATAAAATAAAAAAAAAAAACAAACCATACAAATAAAAATAAATTAAAAAGAATATTATAAAAAAAATTCAGACAAGAAAAAATACAAAAATTAGAAAAAAAAAAATACCAATTCCATTATCGTGTATATTCAGGAGAATCTGGGCCAGGATGTTCAGCACACGCTGAAGGATGTGATGGATCTACAGGTATTAAAACAATAAAAATAAAAACTGAAAAACAAAAATCAATAATAATAGAATTTTAAATAAAAAAAAAACAAAGAAAAAATACAAAAAATTTATTTAAAATTGTGTTTTGAAAGAACATAAATGTTCAAAATTTAAATGAATCCTTAAGTTCTACAATACCACATACACATTCATTAAAAAACAAGTTAGCAATTGAAATCAAATTTACTTTATTCATTAATTTCAACTCATACGTTCATATGTAATAGAAATGAGATAACTGTAATTTATTTGTTTAAAAAATCGCATATTATATAGGTACATATATAAAAGTAAATAATATATAAGTTTAACTTAAGATCGTGCTCCATCTTTGTTACTTTAATTCTTGTAAAATTACATACAACAAAATTAAATAACAATAAATAGCAATGACGTATTTGACAATTTCAAATAATTTTAATTGATATTCATTTATTTATTTACATAGAATACTTTATGATAAAATTAGGTACATATATTATGCGTAAAAAAAATCGTAACATTAACTACGCCTCAAAAACAAATTTGAATTATATTTAGTATCTATTCAATGTTTACTTTCATGTTGGCGCATAGATCAGTGAAAACTGTTTTCAAAGTATATGATCAACAACAAGACTTTTTATTTCTGAGAACGTTTTCTTCTACAAACCACCTTCAGCTAAGATTATTTCCTTTTTTTATTTACATTTTTAGAGGCATACTGATACAGATATCAGATTCAGTAGGTGCATAAAGATATTTTTTAAACTGAAAAGTTGATTAAAATATTATCTTTTAAAAAACAAAATTTTAACGGATACTAGGAGGCAGTCAATCGTTTATAACTGTACTTTATATGTCAAAATACCTTTACTTTATTTAATATTTACATTGACTTAGTTAATTCACAGTTCTTAGATATCAGACTGATAAGATAATATAAAAGTAGCTTAGGTTAAGGTCTCATAACTTTTAAATAATGGTTGCAAATAAACAAATTTTTTTAATATATGTACATAAATTTGGAATATAACCTTCAAAAAAATACAATTTATTTAGATTTCAAATTAAAAAACAACCATAATATGAAAAACTGTGAATTTTTGCTGCGAAAATAATCACAACTATCTTTCTAATATAAAATAATACTTCTTAATTGATGGTAAATTTCAATGGTTGGTCAATATTCTAATGTACCATTAATAAGGTGTTTATTTAGTATTAACTACCATTGTAATAAAAATCAGAATATGGTATTAAGGTAATTTACCTAATTGCAGTTAGTAAACTTCTACAAAATCGTAGAAATTATACGGTGCTCACCAAACTTTATATTTACGTAAATTTTTAAGACTCGCTATTATTACATTATATTCGATATTATCGATATGTCGATTGATATTCATATTTTATGTTACACTTTTTTTTTTAAGTTACAAACTAATTGAAATTTGTTTAGTTTTTTTATTTTGTATTCTCAACTAAAAATAAACTTATACATTTACTCTATATTAACTAAACTTTGTACATTGTTTGTAGAACTTAAGGATTAATTGTTTTTTTTTATTTCTTTGTTTTTTCGAAAGAAATTGTAAAATATAGTTAATTTTTAAATTCTTTTTTATTTACGTCAATAATTTTTTTTGTAAAATTTATTTTTGAAATATTTAAGAGCACATTTCTTTAATTTTTTTTTTATCTTCAAAATTTAAATTTTTGGAATGTTTAATCAAAAAAATTTTAACCAAAATGTTTCAAAAATTGTTCTTTTTTTTTGTATAAATAACTTTCATATAAAAAACCTAGAATTTCAATTACAATATCCTATCGTTTTAAGCTTAATTATTTCTTTTTGAACATACTCGTAAATTTAAAATAACAATTACAATAATAAAATTTCAAAAATTATAAATTTATTTAAAGTCAAAAAAAAAAAATCACAAAAAGTATCACTTTTATTCTCACGAAAAAACAAAATGTATTTTGAAAGAAAATGGGATAAAATGCAAACGTTTAAGTTAATATTAGTTTAGGAAATGTTATTTTTATTAATAATTTTGAATAACTTAAGAAATTAAATCTTTAATGGATGTTAACTTTCTTCAAATCCTCTACAAATCGTGTCTTTCTCTTGCAGTCACCCCAATTCACTAATATGAAATTTTTTGCTATTTATTACAGGCCCGGCCAATCCTTATCTTTGGATGTTAATTAAATTCACTATATTATTGTGATTCGTTAAAAAATTAAGACAAGCTAATTTTCATAATGTAATTTTCCATTTATAGCTACATATATGATCTACTTTTTGACTTATTGAAAAATTTCTGATAAACAATTATCAAAAATTAAAATAGAAGTTATCCATAGTAGCCACTGTTTAATTATTAAAATAAAAAGAGTAAATAAGTACTGCTAGATAGTTCTGAAAATGGAAATAACAACACATATTCTATAGATAGGTTTTGAGGTTAAACCTTAAAAAAGTGTGAAAGATCTTTTATGTAAATAACATATAACGTAAAATATTAAGACACTTATCGTTAAATTTTAAAAACTGTATTCTAATTTTCATAAATATGTATTTTCAATTGTGTAATTATCCCATTTTATATTACAAAATATTTTATATAAAAGTACATATTTGTATTTAACAAATTCACTTAATTTATAGCTGTACTCAATAATAATTGTTTTTAATGTACATACATATATTGTAAATTTATATAAAAAAAAATCTCATCTGTCATTTTTTAAATATTTTATTTTATTTTTTTATTTCTTTTCAATTTTTTTTCTTTCTTTATTTTATTAAATTTAATGTAATATTTTTTTTACCTAAATGTATAAATGTAAAAATTATTAATTAATTTAAAATAAATGTAGCTAAAATAGAAATTAATAAGCATAATATAGATTTTGTTATAAAATATTTAGATTACTAATATAGGATAAAAAAAAAAAAATAAAAACTTTTAAGATGGAAAATACGAATAATAATATATGTACTTAAAAAAAGAATACTAAAGCTTAAAAGAACATGAACAAAAAAAAACAAGTTTTAATATCGTATTTATAAAATTATAAGTAGATAAATAAAAATGTTAAGCAAATAACATATTTCTACATATATCACATAATATGTATGGTTAAAGGAATCAACTAAATTCAATATTATAAAAAGATTTATGGTAATGCAATAGCCACATTAAATCCACTTACGCCTCTATCCACTTTTTTATTTTTAAAATATTATGTAGAAATTAGTCTGCATCTATTTTTAGAATTTCCAATACATTTTGAACAATCAAAATTTCAATTCTGAGCAATACAAACTACAAGAGATAATTTTTTGCATCATCTTTACTCTGCCAAAAAATATAGGTCATCAATCAGATACTTCAATCAAATTAAATTTTTAATAAGATATTCAGCACAGTTCACTGTTCATTTCAATTACCCTTTTGGTATTATTTTTAGAAATCATTCTTATAACACATTTGTGTGCCGTGGTACTGTCATTTTGTATGACAAGATTGCCTTTTTAGACGAGTTTCAGTCTAACCAACAATTATTTTCTAATCTAGATATTATTTAATTGATAAATCTTTAAAAATAGA
Source organism: Argyra leucocephala (assembly GCA_963942445.1). Classification (NCBI taxonomy): domain Eukaryota; kingdom Metazoa; phylum Arthropoda; class Insecta; order Diptera; family Dolichopodidae; genus Argyra; species Argyra leucocephala. The sequence goes on along the minus strand of OZ012677.1, from coordinate 35,239,819 downwards.
AATTCCTTGGAGAAGTTTCATATAAAGACAATAATTATTATCGTATAATCTTTGTTTATCACTTTTAGTTATCGGGTATGGTTTTACAACCGAAAATCTAAATTTACGTAGAAATGTTCTTAATATTTATGTATTTTTTTCGACGAACTTGCTAATTTTGATTTATTTTTTTGCAAATATATTTTTACTTAAATATGATAAATTTTTTTTTTACTAACTTGTCCCAATAGGTTTTGCTTAATGATGTGATCTCTTCCAATAATGGACGATTGATAATATTAAATTTTAAATTCCCCTAACTATAATTATACATAAGTCCTAAACCTAACTAAACAAAGGTTAATTTTAATTTAAAAGTATTTTCATGCCTTGAATAAATATAAAATTATATGTATCTTATATTTAGGAACGCAACAAAACTTAATACTATGTTTATGTACATAGAAAACAAATGAAAAATATATTAAATAAAATTTTAAGTAAATATCCAAAATTTAACGATAGGCTAGATTTTTATTTATAAGTTAATTTTATTTGTTATTTTACTAAAATGTGAAACAAAAATTATTACAGAAAATAAATATAATTATATATAAATATATATATATATATATGATTTATAAAATAATATTGATATTTTTTATTGCACACTAGTATCTACAAATTCAATATAATTGTTATACTTAATAAAAGTTTTAATACAAAATAATTCCACAAAATAACACATAACCTAATAAATCACACATAATTTAAGCACATATTCTAAAAAATAAAACAAATTATTAATTTATACCATAAAAATGTTTAGCAAAATTTCCTGGAAACTTAATTCAAAAATTACAGGACATTAAAACAATAATTTATAGAGATCCTCGATTTTTTTTAGTTTTGTCTTAGCAAATTAATATATAATGTATGTATATATACATATATATATAAATATATATATATATATATATATATATATATATATATATTTAACATTTTATTAGTCCATGAATTTCTCTTTTAAATTTTTTCGTTTTTTTTTTATTTATCCTCTTTTCCCTATTTGAAAGAAAATTATTTTCAATCATTTTCATTAATTTTTAAAAAAAAATTTTAATTTAATGAAATAAAAATTTTTTTTTGGTTTTTTTTTTAATATTTAAAAGGACTTAAGAGACTGTCTTTAAATTTTAAATATTTTTTTCTACTATGTATTTTTTTTTATATTATATTTTAAAAAGTAAATAAGACTTCATTAAATTTAAAAAAAAAAAAAAGTTAATAAAATGGCATGAATAATTTTCAATGCATGAAGAAATATTAAAAATATAAATACATAAATAAACAAAAGAATTAAACAAATTTTTCTTTATTTTAAAGAAATCTTTTTTAAATCAGATTAAATACATAATTTCAAATAATAGTTATTGTGAACGACAATAATCTATAAAATAATGATGGCATAAATATATTTAGTTGGTCATTGATCTGGTATTTTTCTTATAATTTTTTTTTTGGAACGTGTTTGCCCACAAAAAAAAATCATCTTAAGCTTTTCCCGATCTTATCATAATACAATAAAAAGTTATCGTGCTTTTCAAACCTCAAGAAAAAAAAAAGATTTCTAAACTTTTTTCGGTTTTAGTAAAATTAAATACTTATGGTTTACCACTCGCTGCCTAGCCACCTAAAACTTATTGGAACATTCTACAAAACTATCTAATACTAATCAAAGCTCTCCGTTTCAGACGAGTCTACATTTATAAAAGCATTTTAAATTTTATTTTTAAATTAATTAATTAAAACCAAATATTGTCAACGATTGCAGAATTTTTATTCGATATTCAGAGTTACCTATTATTATTTTGGTATAATATTGATATTAAGTACCAAAGTAATACTTTATAATTTAAATTGTATAGGGAATATAACTAAGTATATAGGTGAACTTAGATGACCGTGTCTTTCAATCTCAAATTTTGATAGACATTTACTTTGTAATTAAAATTTAAAATGTTCTAGTATAATCTAGTTAAAAATAAAAAGAGACAATAAAAATTGGGAAAAATTGGGTATAACATGCTGCAAGTACAAATGTGTCAAAATTAATTTTTTTTAGTTCCAAATTCCATCTAATTAAATTGATTTAATTGATTTTTAAGTGAAATATATTTGTATAATCCTTCACATTTTTAGCTACTTTACTATCTACATAATCTTTTGGAAAATACTACAAGATTTTATCTCTTAGAAGAGAAAGTATAACATCAACACAGGAGTTTTTACAAAAACAAACTCTGTTTTATATACAACCTCCCACAGAACTATCCCAATAGACAATAGTGAGTTTTAGAGTACTCTCTACAGCTCTCCAAGATACTTATTTAGACAAATTTATACGTATCTACGAAAATATTTCCCTAATTTTCACCATTTTTTTTTTCATATAATGAATATACATAAATGACTATATTACTATTCTGAATTAGTTAATATTTTATAATCTACAATTTTTTAGAACATTTTTGAGATCTACTGTAGTTCAAGCTCACATTATTGTTCTGTAAATCTGTAAAGTAAATCTGAAATTCTGCTCTTTTTTATAATAAATTAATATCCTTCTCTGTAGTTTAATTTTAACCAAATAAACTATTTAATTGTAAAAAAAAAATTATTATATATATAATTATATTATTTTTAAAACAATAAAATGCATGCATTTATTTCAATATTAGATTTAATTTTAATATCAACTTAATTCTAGACACAAAAATCAATAATATAGTCGCACTATTAAAATATGAAATTTGATTCAAATCTTTATAATCACTTGCAGCTACAATAAATTTAATAAAATCTCAACAAATATATCCTACAGGATATATAAATATTCTTATTAATTTTTTCTTTTCAAAAACTATGAGCACTCATCCACAAAATTTAACATTAACTAAAACAATCAAAATCGGCTTATATGATTAAATGAAAATATTTTCTACCTCCTAAGCCTTCATACAAAATTCACTCCAAAAAGGATTATTTTCAGTTTTATTGTAAAAAAAATTAAAATCAGTCACTGATTCAACAACAAACTGTTATAAATATGTGCGTTTCCTTTTTTTTCCTTTTCCATGAAATTTGATGATGTCTTAGGCATTTTTATAAATAAATAAATAAAAATGAAAATGTTCATCGCTAACTTAAGAACAATAATTTTTTAAATTTTGTTAGAGTCTGTTAGAATCTGTTCATGGAAAATTAGGTTTATTTTAAAATTAATTTTATGAATCGATTATAACCAAATTACATTATTTTAGATCATATTACTGGTTATTTTCAACTGGAACAATTTTAAAAACTTTTATTATTTGAAATAAATAACACGACACCTACGAATTATATTTTGTGAATTATTAAGAGTATACCAAATAATTATTAAAATTATACCAAAAGACGTTTCTGTCAAAGACAATTTTTCTTATGAATATACATAGAGACTATATATTTCAGCCTTATGAAGTGTCTCAATAAGTTTTCCTTCGCGCTTTCAATATATCTTCTTTTCACAATATATTGATCTGGACCTCAGCCAAAAAAAAAATATAACTTTTTTCTAAATGCAAATAATGCAATTTATCTATGAATTTGTAATTAAATGATACAAATAAGCAACTTTTTTAAATTTTATATTTTCAATTCACACAATATTCTTAAATAATTATAAAATATTAAAACCTATTGGGTTTTGCCTATACCCCACTAATTTAGAATTCGAAAATTATGTTTCGCAAATGGAAAACAGCGATTAATAATCCTAAGCATTGAAACATTCAAAAAAATAAAGTTCACTTCAACGCTGTACTTTTGTGATAAAATATTTTAGTCGGATTGTAAACTTCGGCTCTAAATTTATTTTCTTTTAAGGCTGTAGTAAGTTTTGGATAAATATTTCTCATAAACACTAAAAGTTTTTTGTAAGATATCAAATTTCAGTTTGCTTCTGCTTTTCATACTGTAGCAATTAAGCTCACACATAAATACACAATAAAAAGCTTAAAAAGTAAAAACATTTTGAATAAATATGCCTGTTCTGCATTTTGCTTTTTATTATATAACAATTTTGAATGATTCTTTTTTATTAAAATGAATCCTTTTTTTGATAAATTTAATTAAAATTTTGTACACCTCTCTTTTAAAATAAATTTTTGAAAAAAAAAAAACAAGAACATTTTAATTAATAAAAATACCTTTTCTTTTTTTATTTATTTTTATTTTATTTTTTATACGTAAATTTAGTAAACTGTTCAATTTTCGGTCGCAAAAAGAAGCAATGCCGGGATAAATACTTGGCTAAACACAATGCTGTGTTTGATCAGTTGGATTTGGTCACATATGAAGAGGTTGTTAAAGTGCCAGGTGAATTTTAAAAATTAATATTAAATATATTTGACAGAAAATTAATAAATTAAATTTTAGTTGGAGATCCCAACTTTCAGCGTAAAACTTTAGTTTTATTGGGCGCACATGGTGTTGGTCGCCGTCATATCAAAAATACCCTTATAGCTAAATATCCGGATAAATATGCTTATCCGATACCACGTAAATATTAAACTTTATGGTTTTTTTTTTATTTTTAATATTTAAATTGTAAAATAAAATTAATTTTAGATACAACGAGACCTCCAAGACCAGACGAAGAGAATGGTCGAAGTTATTATTTTGTTTCGCATGATGAAATGATGGCTGATATTGCTGCTAATGAGTACCTCGAATATGGTAAATATCAAAACATAATTTTGTTTTTAATTATTTCATTTTCAAAATTTAAATAAAAAAAAATCTATTACTCGTAGGTACCCATGAAGATGCAATGTATGGAACAAAATTGGATACCATACGACGTATTCATACTGAAGGTAAAATGGCTATATTGGATGTTGAACCCCAAGCACTTAAAATATTAAGAACAGCTGAATTTACACCATATGTTGTATTTATAGCAGCACCATCATTACAAAATATTGCTGATGTAAGTTTATATTAATTCCCAGTTCGCTTTGTTTTTATATCTAATATCACCAAAACAATATAATATGTAATACTGATGTTCAAACTATAGACTAACTTAGAAAAAATAAATATTTCACTCCTAACGATTTCTGTAAAAACTAAAATTCGAATATTTATAATCGTGTAAATTTTCTACTGTGATGCAACTTGAGATGCTCTCAACCAATTCACGTTTTAAATTGATGATAACCTCTATATCTCTGAATACAGCTTATTCTGTATTAATCGGATCACAACGACAACGATGTTATTTTTTATCCACTGCCGAATATTCCGCAACCATGGTATTTGTTTTCTGCGAATACCTCTTTTTCGTTGTTCAACCTTTAGAAAGTTTATTATAGAATAAATTCCAAATTTATTGATGGTATTACCATACCCATATACCCATATACCCATATACCAATATAACGAATAGAATAGTTTTCTTGTCATTGTAAGACTTCTTATTTCTTTATAATAATTAATTTATTTGCAGATCTACACATTATGCAATTTATTTTCAAAAATTTGAATTATTTTTTTGAAAAGTTCAAATCGGTTTATAAAATATTAATTTATCTTCTGCAGGCATTTCAAAGCTTCTACTTAATAGAAATTTTAATTTATTAATTCATTCCATATATACTTTTACGTCGAATAAATAATAATACAAATTAATTTTAGAAAAATTATTTATTATTCTTTCTTTTATTTATATTAAATAATTATTTATTCTTTTGATTTTAGTATGATGGTAGCTTAGAACGTCTTGCTAAAGAATCAGATATGTTACGTCAAGCCTATGGACATTTCTTTGATTTAACAATTATTAATAATGATATTAGTGACACAATAGCAACATTAGAAAATGCTATTGATAAAGTACATACAACACCACAATGGGTACCAGTATCATGGCTCTACTGACAAGATAGTGAATTAGAATGTCCCGATTGTTTAGAAGGATGCGATTGTGAAATTGAATCACAATTTACATAAAATATAATAATGGCGCATGAAAAACCGACATAACAAACACAAATATATATATATATATATATATATATATATATATATATATATATAAAACAAATGAATTATAAATTAAAAAATTAAAACTATATGCATATACACATTAAAAATTATAATTGTGAAAACGAGAAGAAATTAAATAAATACAATTACATAATATACATATATAAATAAATAAAATAAATTGATTTATAAATAAAGAGAAATTATAAAACAAAAACAAAGGAAAACGAATTTAACGAATAAACTACATCAAATAAAAATGAATAAGGAATACAAAAATTTAAACTTAAAACTACTAGAAATACAAAAATAATAAAAAGAATTAAAACACAAAGAAAACACTATAAATAAAAATATGTGTTATATGTATACATCAAAATATAATGTAAATTGAATTGATTACTAAACCAATAATACATAAAATCAAGGGCTCTTAAAATATTAAAACAGCAAATATATATATATATATATATATAGAATAAAACAAAATGATAATATTAAATGAAATTTGCAATTCAATCACTCTAAACAGAAAAAAAAATAAACAAATACAATAAATGTGCAAAAACAAAAAAATTATCACTTATACTATATTGCAAAAAAAAAGGATCACATAAAATTTACTATTTGTAAACACATAACAACAAATAAAAAAATATTATACAGTGCACTGATATTGCAACAACAGCAACAACAATTTTAATATATATATATAGTAAATATATATGTATTTTTTTTTTAATTTAATTTTAAATAATTCAAAACATTCACAAATATTTATAAGCAAAATTTTAAATGTATTAAATTTTAATTTTTTTCTATTTTATGTATTATAATTCTTTTTTTTGTGTAGTAATTTATTATTATATAATTAAAAGTTTCTTTCATTTAATTATTAACATTCTAATAATCATAAATCATGAATATTGTAATGTTTCCACATTTCAATAATTAATACAACAACAAATATTTAAAAATAACAAGTAAAAATAAATAATTAAATACAATAAGTATATTTAAAAAATTTCAAAGTTTAGTTTAATTTAATTAAATTATTATATATGATTAATGATACATAATTATAATATTAAAATTATAATTTTGAATACCTAAAATTCAATTTTTTTTTTAAAGCGTTGAAACAAATCGTTTCACTACGCATAATTGATTTGATAAAATTTCAAAAGTCTTCTAATAATGGATTAGATTACATAGCTGTATCGTAATATCGTTACAAGCGACGCTGAAAAGCATAAAAAGTCCTTTATTAAAAAATAAGGATAAAAAATTTTCTCTTAATATCCAGATCAACGTTATAAAATATGTCATTATACAAGTTTCTTACTGTACATTTGTTTTTTTTTTTAAATATATTTTATTCATATTTTTCTTAACTAATTTTTTTTTTATTTTTCTAATTTTATTCAATTTAAACCATTATAAAATTCATATAGATGACGTTTTTTTATTCCAAATTTAAAAAAATAAATTTACATAAAATGATTAATTGCTAAATTTCACTTTTATATGTTATATTAACAACACATGAAATTATGAATTTTTCACATTTAATTATATTAAATAAAAACAAAATAAGTTATTTATCACTATACATAAATGTATATTCTTACGCCACTATATAAAAAACAAAATTAAATATATTAAATTTAAATAATCTGTGCCAATATAATATAGTTTATATTTACAATTAAATTTTAATTCTAATTTTCTTTTCTTGCTTATTTAAAACAAACAAACAAAAATGTTTTTGTGTACGTGTTTGTTTGCAAACATAAATGAACTTTAATATCGTCCTTACCCTGGCAATTTAACGAATGTGTAATTTGAAAATAAATTCATAAATTACACATTGTCTAATTTTAGCTACTAACAACAAGTTATATAAAGATTTACGGAAATTACAGATACGTGTTTTGCCTAAGTAAAGAATTCATGTATGGATGTTATGTACATATGTTTGTATATATATATATACAATATGATGTTAGTTTTTCTTACAGATTTGATCGTTGACCAGGAACCATATTTTCTTGATATTTCTATATAATTTTTTTAGTAAAGATAAACAAAAAAAACTTAGTTATTTAAATTTTAAATTAATAAACTTAATTTTTTATTTTTATTTTAAATAGAATATTAAATAAAGTTAAAACATTCCAAAATATAAAATATATAATTTGAACGTTTATTTTTAATTATTTTTATTTGTTTTTTGGTTTTTATTATTATATTATTTTAGCATTTTAATTTAGTTTTGAAGCCTTTTTTGTAGAATATTTTTATAAAATTTGTGCTAAATTCAATTTCAAATTGAGAATATTATTTTAAAATAGTTTAAATTTTTAAATTTAATAACGGATTAGGGAATACTTACTAACTTACCATAGCATAACTTACCGTGGCATAAGGCAGAGACAACAATGTATATCAACATAAATTGAATTGAATGAAGGCAAACAATTGTACGTACCTTAATTTAAAAGGATTTGTACTATTGCGTCATGTACGTTAAATTAAAAATATGAATTTAAGTACTTAATCAAGGCCAAATAACCGTCTGCATATTTCTGTTAGTATTGAAGTATTTTGGACTACACCTCAACTTAGTACTATTCCACCACATATATTAAATTATTAAAATTATAAATTAAGTCCTTAATATAGGTCAAGATACTTTTATGAAACTATAACCTTCAAAGTACTTTTATGAAACGTATAAAACGAGATCAAATTTGAAGTTTATTTCTATTAAAGTGGAAATGAAGAATTTAGTACAGTCATCTAGGTCATTCAAAAATAAAGTTCTTATTTAATCTTTTGCAATAAAATTAAAATTCAAAAGTATAAAAAATTATTCAAAAGATCAATTCATAAAAGTCTTTAAGAAATAATACAATAATGTTCAAATCTTTAACTTTTATCATAAATAGTTTAAGATAAATTTTCTTATTGAACCAATTTATTAATCTTATGGATTATCTATAATCACAATGTATTTTTATTATTGATTTGAATAAATAATAAGACGCATAGCTGCAGCTGCCTTTAGAAGATGAAAATTTTAAAATATCACTTCAGGGAAGGTTTTGCATATTATTTCGTAAAATGAAAGTTTGACGATTGCGGTTTAGCTATGTTAGGTATATTACGAATGTTAACAATATTAAACTATAGTCTCAGTAATAATAAATATACCGGACTAATAATACTTAATTTTACATGTATTAACTAGCATAATTTTTAATATATAATTCCCGAACACTAAACTTGCTTCGAAATAATATATGTATTAAGATTTTTGCTCCTATAAAAAATGAAATTATTAAGCAATATTTCAAAGTCTTTTCAAAAGTTTAGATTTTTAAAGAGAAACAAGAAATTAAAGGCAAAAAATATGTGTCGGATATATGCACAGATTAGTAAGACGCAATGAGATCTGATTGCATGTTTTAGATACAAGTGAAAAATCAATCTAATTAAATATTAAAAGTTAATTACAGCCTCGTATAGAAATATTTAAATTAAAGTAACTTTTGAGTATAATTTATGAAATATGATTGTGTAGATAATATACCTGATTTTGAACTGGATTTAAAAATTCTAATTATAACTAAAATTGTCTTGATAGGTTAAAGCATCATAAAGTCATCATACAGTGACACTTTTAAAATTAAAATCTAAAAATGATAAGGGACTAACTTTTATTATTCTTCTTTTTTTCTATCAAGTTTTGATCAATTCAAATTAAAAGTTACATTGCGTTCGATTTGATGAGAACAATATTTTATATATATATATTTTATAAAATATATCTATATATTTTTTTTTTAATTTTATTTTTATTTTATTTTATTTTCCCTACACAAAAATGTAGAGTCAAAAACTTGAGTCCTTTTCCAATAGAAATATTGATGTACCAAAACGGAGATGACTTTTAGAAATATTTACTTCATGTAAATAAAAAGAAGATTGAATTTCTTAAAAGTAAGTTAACCTAAATTATTAAAATGATTACTATTAAAGTTTATTTTAATGAAATATTTTTACTTTTAAAACAAGAACAAAGTTTTTTATTCCCAATTTGAATTTGAAAAATTAGTATTGTAGATTCATTATTAACCATTAAGAACCATTATTTTTATATCACTTTAACTAGCTTAAAAACGAATATAAAAAGAAATACGTAAAAAAAAAAAAACAAAAATTTATTTTGTATTGAAATTTCAACAAAACTAAAAAAAAAATAAAAAAAAAAATAAAAAACACAAAACAAATTTTCAAATGTAATTTTATAAGATTTAAATTTTTGGTTTTTTTTTTTATCTAATTAAAAATCAATAGAAAAATCATCTACAATAAAATAACTAAAAACAAAAAAATAAATAATATAGAAACAAATTAAAACAAACAGATTAAATAAAAATTACAAAAGAGCTAAAACAGAACAATTTAAATCATCAAAAATAAAATGTGTAAAAAAATCAATAAATATAAATGAAGAAAATTAAATAGAGAATTCAAAACAAAACAAAAAAAAACAATCTAAAAAATTAAATTAAATAAACATAAATTAAAAAAAAAAAAAAACAAACAACCTATAGCTAAAATTATATAAATAAATAAAATACATGTTACAGTTAAAGTATTCAAATATAGTGAATACAAATATTTAATTGCAAGAACATAATATTAAAAGTTGAAAATACTATTCTCATACTAATTATAACTAACTAGTAATTGTATACTTTTATTAGTATGAACACATTTAGAACAACTTCGAATCGTCAAGTAAAGATTTTTAACAAGTTAACTTACTAAAATTTCGGAAACGATACAAATGATTAAACTAACTGCAATGTTTCTAGTGTCTACATCTCAATGGCAATTATTGTGTAAATTTACAACTTTTTTATCTAAAGCATATTAATACACAATCTACAGAGTTTTCAATATTCAATTTAGAAAGTAGTCAATTTTAATTCAGAAATAGTTTTTAGCAATTCAAATGTAATTATTTGAAATTCTATAGGCTTGGTGATTTTCAATTTAAATGTAGCCATTGAAAAATTGCAATTAAATTTGTTACTTGACTTATTTTTTACAATTGGTCACCAATAACAGATTTATCTTATTATCGAATATGATGTTTCTAAAAAATTTGAAACACAATTATTTCAATTTAAGAAAATATTCCTTTTTTGAATTCCTTCTTGTATTGAATTGCAAATAACTACATAATGAATTGTAAAATTACTATTTTTAAATGCATGAATTTATTGTTAAATTAAATTTACTAGTAATCAAATTAATATGAGAAAAGTATTTTAAATTAACCTGTTACCAGAATATAATATGTACTTCAATGTAGTTCAATTTAAGCATTCACTATCATTTTTATACTTTGATTCCTCTATGTATATACATGTATAAAAAAAAAAAAAAAATAAATTTATAAATTTTCTAGAATGATTATTCCAAAATGAAAAAAACAAAAAAAAAACATAACAAATGTAAACTCAAAAAAAAAAAACAAATGTTAACATTAATTATAACAATTTAAGATAATAAATAAAATTTTTAAATAAATTTAAAATTTAAAAAAAAATTATTAAAAAAACAAAAAATAAAAAAAAAAATTTTTAAAATTAGAAATTATAAAAATTACAAAACAAAAACAAGAAAAATTAAATAAAATCCAAGTGTTTAAATTAACAAAAAAAAAGTAAATTAATAAATTAATTAAATTAAACAAAAAAAAAAAAACAAAACAAAAATTATTAAAAATTATTAATAAAATAGAAAAAATTGTAAACGAATTAAAAAAAAAAACCAAAAACAAAAAAAAATTACAAAAAAAAACAAAACAAATTATGACGAACTGTTATTTAAATTTAAAAATTAAATATAAAAATTAAAAACAAAAAAAAAGATTAATTAATAAAATTAAAACCGAACAGAAAACCAATTAAATTTGATTTTTTATTTTTATTAATCATTTTTATTCTTTTTTTTTTTTTGAATTTGGTAATTTAGCAATTTAAAATTGAAAAACAAAAACACAAAAAAAAAACAATTTGAAAAATTTACAACTTTTTGAAATTTCAGAAAAGCGAATTCACTTCAACACCCATTTTTAAGTTCACAAACACACATTTCAGTTTTTTGAAAAACTTATTCTTTAGCTTTAGACTAAAATTTGTATAGTTATTGAAAATGTTCGAATATGTTCCTTTTAATTTTACTAAATATGCTTATCATACAGATACACATTTCAGTTGTATTGGTTACTTGCTATTCTGAAAAGCGCATATTAATTTTTTTTGTTTTTTTGTTTTTTGCAATTACGAAGAGAATGGAATGAGAACACTCTTGCTGTTTGCACGCAAACAAAACCTTGGCAAACTAACAATCAAGCAATAAGTTTTTTCTTTTGAATTTTTTATATTTTGTGTCACTATTTTTAAAATGGAAAACAACATCTATTTTAGCGTAATTTCTCTTTTATAAATTGTATTGTAGTTTAATTTTATGTAGTGATTATAAAACTAGATTGTCAGCTAATTATAGAAAATTATACTTGTATAGCTTCCGAATTTGAATAACCAAAAAACTTAAGACTATAGAAAAAAATAATTCATCAAATTCATTTAGAAATTATTTGAGGAAGTTTTCAAACAAAAACTTAACTTAAGTATTCACATTAAATTGAATAATAAAAATATTTTGCATTTAAATATCACATCTGCAACTGCAATACATACGTCAAGGTAAAGGACTCAAATTAAATAAATAAATAAGATTATCACATCGTAAAAATTTTGATATTTTAGTCATGTAATATTTTATAAAACTGAAAGAATTAAATATATATTTTTTGTTAAGTCTCTTCTGATGTGCTTATCAGAATAAGACTCATTATATGAGGGTGTAAAATACATAACAATCCTTAGATTGAAAGATTGATTCCTAGAGTCTCACATCCTGAGCGGAATATGGTATCTATTACATCCCGGGTAAGTATTCCGTGTACGTACACGTATTCCGAAAGAAATAAAAAATAAATAAAAAAAGATATTTTCGGTAATTTTTTTTTAATCTATACAATCTAATACATTTATATTTATTGAAACAAGAAAAAGTGCGCAAAAAGTCAAAATGACAGGAAAAAGTGATAAAACGGAAAACAGAGAACATCAACATTATGTAAATAAAATTTTATCTAAGTACATTTGAGTGAAATTTTGATATAGTAAAACTAATTCTATAAACATACAATGATAATTTATTGCTGTATTATTATGCAGTATGGCTGTTATTGTAGAGCAACTTGGAAACAACGTTGTATCTCTGAATTTTGATATTATACAGAAAAATAGCATTTGAAAATTTTTGATTCCGCTTTTCAGAAGTTCTTAAAAAAGAATTTATTTTTTTCTTTATTTGTTAGTTGTTATATGAATTTGTTTTTCTGTTTTTGTTGGTTTTTTTTTGTAGTCCTAAAGAGTGTGCTTGGAAAATATTTTAAAGCTTTATAAAATTGCAAATATCATGTTATGTGCTACAATTAAAACAAAAATATTTATTTTTATTATTTTAACACAATTCTTAGTTTATGATGTTAGAACTCATGATCAATATTTCAACTATTAAAAGATAAAAGAAATTTTTATATCAAATTTATTTTTTTATATTGTAACTTAAATAAAAGTTGAATTTCCATTCACTAATATATTTTTATTCATCAGTTGGTCTATCCTTCATCAGTTGGTCTATCAGTACTGATTAAAAAAGTACGTTGCTCTCAAAATATCTACACTAGCAAAATAATAAAAAAATATTTTAGAGAAAGAAAATTCAAATTATACTTAATGCAATAAATACATTACTAAAACCAAATTCGATTTTATTCCGATCCAAATCACATTTACGTAACAAATATTATTATAACAAATAAAAGCTTTACATGTTTTTATGCTTTTAGTTTCAGTTTGAAAATTGACAAATTTAATGGTTGAAGATACACAACTATGAAATTAAATTATTCTAAGATCACAAATTTAATTTAATTTTTATTTTAAGCATAAATTAATATTAACCGTCATTTTTTTTATTAATTATATTTATTTACTTTTTACCTTTGGTCCTATAATCCCCGTTGGAACACAGGTCAGATTTATTATAATTTAAATATAATAAATTCAAATAAATGTAATAAAGCTAATAATATAGTATAAAATTAAATTTTAACTTAATATATAGATCATTTAATTTTCATTATATTATTTGAAAACATAATATATTAACAAAATACATAATTTTATATTTATTTTTAAAAAATATTATATCTTTTATATAATATAACATATCTTATTATTTTATTTTCAATTCTTGCAATTATTTATTGTGATATGTATATAAATAATAAAAAAGTAATAACAATCACAATAAAATTATTTAAATAAATTAAATTCTTTATTTAATTTCAATGTATGTTATTATGAAAATAATTAATGATTACAATTACTTTCACAAATATGAACTACCTATATAGCAGATATATCTACCCTAAAGAAGAAGATTTGAATATTTACAAACCCAAAATTACAAACAAGATGGGATCTCATAAAAGATCACTATCGAATTTTAATATAATTTTTTAAAAAAACAATTTTGCTTATTTTTCTACTATACTGGACCCAGCATATTTGCGTGCACTTTCTCATCTTATAAGAACGTATAGATAGTGATAGGGTTAAAAATGAGTTATCAATAAAATATTATAAAAAAAAATACTTGGAATTAAATGAATTATTTTTATTTTAATCAATACAAATTTTTAATGATAATTTAAAAATAAATTTAACAAAAAAACTAATTTTTAAATAGTCAAAGAATTGTACAAATCATGAAATTCAGATTTACATATATAATGATGCTAGTACTTTCCAAAAAGATAAATAGTACTTTTAAAATTTCCTTCAAATAAACAATAAATATCTACCTATATTTATTTATTTCAGCCATGTGAACTATTCGTTTAAATACTATATTGAAGAAATGTACATTTACTTTATTATATCCTTCAAATTGTTATTCTAACCAAACTAATTAATCTAATAAAGTAGTTGAAATTCAATATCGCATAACATTCAGCAAACTTTGGTACATGCTGTCGTAGAGTAAGTCAATAAAAATGTGATATGTTTACATTAATCGGAAATTGTTTCTATCATCATTCCAACACCAAAACCAAATTAATAATATTCTGCATTATGGCTTCGTAAATTCTCAAAAAAATGTACTGCGTCCAATTTTATATAATTACAATTCCTATATAATTCTTGTATGATGTGTTTTTGGCCTTGTTAATGAGTCAAATAGCGCTGATACTATGATCAGATATATGATTTTAGGTTAAAATCTATTTAATTGGATCTTATATAACTCTTTATAGACTTAAATAATAATTTGAATTGAGCAAAAATGTGAAATAAATGTTTTTAAGTTCAACCAACTTTCAAGAAAAAAACCATTTGAGCGAAATTTCGTTGTTTATTATTACTTTTTAATAAAATCAATGTATAAACCTTTTTTTCGATAGTTATAATTTATTAGAATAATACTCTTAACAACTTTTTTTTCTTCAAAACTCTTGCTGTAAAATGCAAACATTAACACTTGATTAAACTGTTTATTTTTGTTTAAGTTATACAATATAGGAAAATATATAAGCAAATTTGAAATATTGCTTCATTTTATTATTTAAATATAACATTTTTTCTTTACATAGATTATATAAACCTTATTTATATATATATATATATATATATATATATATATATATATATATATATATTTAATTGTATAAAAACAAAAATTCATATTCACCAACAAACTTATTTCCCTTAAAATAAAAAACAACTAAAAAAAATTTGTTTATAAAGACTTAAAAAAACAAAAAGAAACAAATTATGTATAATTAACCAAATCTATATACACTTTGCAAGAAAAATTTAAGCAATGGTTTCAGTAAATATTTTTAAAAAAATTTGAAATACATACATATTATAATAAACATTATATAAAAACAAAAAAAAAACAAAAAAACCACAAAAATAAAAATCAAAAACATTAATTAAAAAATTTTAGTCACACATTTTCGTTAATAAAATTAATAAAACTACATTATCATTGAAATTATTTTATACATATTATTAATTAATTAATTAAGTCACATTTAATAGAAATACAAATACTTCTTATAAGAAATATATATATGTACAATCAAATTCTAATATTTTCAGCAACACAACCAAATTCTTCTGAATATCAGAAAATTAATAACCTTATCACATTAAATGTTTATTGTGACATCACTATTAATATAAAATATTAGTTAAAAGTATTTTACGTTATTTTTTCAATACAAAATTCCTATTTTTCCAAATAGAAATTGGAGAAAAAAAATGTTGTCAAAAAAAATCTATTATTGGTACTAACTTAAATATAGTTAACTACTATATACTACTATATACTATTTTAAAAGGCCTAGTTCCTGATAATAGTTGTAGTTTTCCATAAGTCCATAATACAATAAAATTATTAAATAAATAAATATTTGTAAAAAAATTATTCATTTAACTTTATTTGTTAAATTTCGATACAGTACTTATATGTGCGAAAAGGTCTCGTTAAGTTAATGACAATACGAT
The DNA here is from genome assembly GCA_963942445.1 of Argyra leucocephala. Classification (NCBI taxonomy): domain Eukaryota; kingdom Metazoa; phylum Arthropoda; class Insecta; order Diptera; family Dolichopodidae; genus Argyra; species Argyra leucocephala. The sequence continues at coordinate 35,223,011 of OZ012677.1, read as the reverse complement.
AAATATATATGTATATATATATATATATATAATATATATACCTATCACAAGTGTAATAATGTGGCTTAACATTTTTTTCATTATTTTTTTATTTAATTTTTCCCTATAGCATTCATCTCTTAATATAAAAATACACACACACACTGAATCAGTAATTTATGTATTAAAAAATTATTATATATTTAATGAAATTCAATAAATTTATTAATAATTATATAAAAAAAACTATTCTTTAAAATACATAACAATATTTATATTATATACAAGAATTTTTAATAACAAACCAAATTAGTATAAATAAAAAAACAAAAAACCAATAATGAGTAGTAAATTTAAATTTAAAAAGATTGTCAATTTATAATGTTGTGTCAAATAACTAAAATATATAAAAAGAATTTAACAGGATTTTGAAATTAAACAATATTAATTTTTAAATAATATTTAATTATAACAGAATATAACAGAAGAGAATAGAAAAACAAATAATAATATATTTTTTATATAAACTTTATTTTCAAACTCTCATTGATTTTTTTTAAAATTTTTTTTTTATTTTATTTTTTATATAATAATCTAAAATAATGTAATTTTATAGCAGTCATTAAGAGTTGTTTTTGTTTTTCATAAATAATTAGAGATTTTTTTTATAAAGTTACTAAAATGTTATACAAAAATTTAAAAACAATTTTTACTTTAAGGTTATACATAATATATGAATTTTGTAATACAGTAAAAATTAGTATACATGCATACATATGTGTATATATATATCGAATTCCAAGTAGAAAAAGTTTTAAATAATATAAAAATATTATATTGAATAAGCATGTTTTTGGAATATAAATTATAGCTTTGCGCCATTTTTAAGTTAAAATAATTTAATATTATTCATAAAAACAAGGATAAACAAGTTTTCGTAAAAGTAATATTTTAAATATTCTTAGAACTTAAATAAGTTAAATAAAATTAAAGTAGGTACGTTATAAGTAGTGACTAGGTAGGTTACCAATAGTTTTCAACCGGATACAGAAGTCCGTTGTGATACTAAAGAATAAAACTTGCCAGCATAGATCGTATTCGTTAAGTTATACGTCTTTCATACAAAAAGATACGGATTTCTTTATACTTTTGAAGAAATCATAGGAATTACATAGATTTGTTCAAAACCTTGAATAAATTTATACAAATAAAACCTTACACAAATTTTAACTACATAGAAAAATACATATCTTTGTTGTGCGTAGTGATGCATGGAGCTTATCAAAAACTCTATAAAAAAAACCGAGGTATCATTAATTCTTAAAAGTTTTGAGCGATTTTTTATTATTTCTGTGTAATTCTTTATAAATAATTAAATCCAAAATTGCTGTCACATATTTGTTTTTAGAAGAATAAAACCTACACAAAAATATTTTTTTAATAAAACGAAAAATCATGAAGGTTAACAAAAAATGTAATTGAAATCGAAGAAAACAAATTCCTTATAAACTATATGTCAAATGGAATTCACATTTAATATGGCATGGCAATACTTTAAATTAATACCCTTATCATGATTCTCGAATCGAATATGAGTCGAAGCGAATATGCTAGTCGAACTTTCGCGTAAATGTGATCACGATTCACGAATAAATTTATTCGCTGTGAAAAAGTCGTTGCTAACCTAACACTTGAAAATTAAATATTTTGACAAGTATATTTAAGATTAATAAGAAACTTTCAGTTGAATAAAGATGCATTATTTTATATTTTAAATTCAGTGAAACATAAATCGAAGCCTTCAATTAGAACAAATTAGTCTGTGCAATACGATGAAGGAAATTATCACTGGCAATAATTCAGAGTTTCGATTGTTTCGGATATATTTACTGCTATTTTTCATTTTAGGTTTCTTCAAGTGTATTTGAATTTGTAACAACACTTAGAACGGCTCTCTAGATTAACTTGGATTCTCTGGATTTTGTTCTTTGCATCGACAGCTTGTTCCTACGCATGTTGTTTTTATATATATATTTTTTTTGCAATACCTGTAATCATATTATTTTCAACACGCAGCGCATAGACGAATAAACAAATAAACAATGATTTATTCCACTCTTTGGATTCACGTTTTGAAGATCCTAATACATTTAATTCGGTTGCAAATCGATTCCACAACACTTTTAATGCACTTTTATTCCAATTTGCTGTTCCCACAAGCCTAATCATTATTCTTTCAATTGTACCAGCTTATCAAACTTTTTTTTATAGCTGCAAATAATATCATATTATTATATTATTCATAAATTTTGTAAATAATATTCTCACATTTTTTTTTTTAATTTACCCTCCCCTCCATTTTTACTCGAAAAACAACAAAATATTTTTTTTTATTTTTGTTTTGGTTGTCACTTAAATTTTTCATTAATCGCATGACAGCGAATTCGTCTACTTATACGCTCGATTCGAGAATCATGATAAGGGTATAATAAACCAAAAATGGCGTTGCTCTAATTCTATTTCAATAAGTTTTTATAAAAAGAAATATTTAATAAAAGCAACAAAAATATCAACTTTAAATCAAAAAATTTAAAAAAGAAATAGATATTAAAAATTAGAATTTATAACAAAAAATTAGTAACATATAAAATTTTTGGAAAATGTTAACATATTTCATTTAATTTAAAAAGTGTATAAAACAAAAATTTAATTTATTTTTTTGATACGTACTAAATTTCTATTTTATAATTAGCATTTCATACTTATAAATCACATTTTTTAAATTACTTTTTTTACCTAATTTGAAACAATTGAAAGTATTTTTATAAATTATTCAAAATCAAAATTTTAACTTCAAACAAATTTTTTCTACTATTTTTTAATTATATAGATTATTATTATAACTTTGTTTTGTTCTAATTAAGTATATAGTACAAATTTAGTTACTTACTTGCTGGGCGCTACAGACCTTGAAGTTCCTGGGTCTGATGCAAAATTGTCCTCCACTGATTTTGGTCACAGCCAGAATCTCTTCAGTTGGTGATTTGAAGTTTTTAATTTTTTTGACTAGGTCCATGTCGTTGAATAGCTGGAAGTCTGCAAGCACGATTTTTGCATCTTACACAGAACAGGACCAATATGTTTTATCCAGTATGTCGTACAATTCATCCTTCGTGGAGTCCTCCGCTTCGCCGGTTGGTGCGTGCACACATATTAGGCTAATGTTGAAGAATTTGCCTTTGATACGGATGACGGCTAGACGCTCATCAACAGGTGTAAAATCAATGACGTTTTCTCTACGCCGTTTTCCCACTACGAATCCGGATCCAAATACGTGATGTTTTTTGTGGCAGCTGAATTATATATATCACATGTTCGTTTTGTTAACATGCCAGATCCTTTCCATCAGATTTCCTGTATCTCAGTAATGTCTGCTTTATACTGCGAGAGAATATTTTCAATCTTATTAGATGCAAGTGGATGATAGAGTGTTCTTTACACTCCAACTGCAAATTCTTAAATCGGAGTCCTTTAAACATTTGCCGGGTATGTTGCCTATAATTTCGATCGTATCCGAGGCTTCAATTGTGTCTAAAAACTATGCAATCTTTAGGGGTAAAGAAGTCAGCCTAACGCCAACCTCAAAATGTTAAGGATTTTGGCGCACTTACCAGCGGATGCTATGTAAGACAGTTCCCAGGGGTCACTACGTGGAGGTAATGTAAGCACTTGAATAGGAACTCGACAGTTGCGCATCCGGAGCAGCGACCGATCAAATGTTTCCCTGTCGATCCCAAACCAGACCAGACCAGACAGAAACTTTATTTCTAAGTTTAATCAATAAAGTTTCAGCACCCTAAATTAAATAAAATTAGAATTTGTTTTTTTTGTAATTTTATATATATAAGATATATATATATGACATAACACACCTATTCTAATTGTAAATTCAGAAGTAGTCATATAATTCAGACATATTAGTTTGTAACTTAGAAATTTAATGTATAATGTATTTTCAATTGACTATTTTTGAAATTTTATAATTGAAATCGACTACTTCTAAATTGAAATTGAAAAAGTTGTGTAGATAAAATTAACATTATAATGACTGTATAATATTCAAATTATTTTTATTTATTTTATATTATTTTGTAGTTAATCAAAAATGCATATTTTTAAATATATTTTAATACTTATTCATTAGTTTTTGAAATATTAGTGTATAATTATATGAAATTATTTAAATTAATTAATTTCAGATATACATATTTTACATACATTAAAGAATAACAATTATTAAAAATGCACGCGCATAATTAGTTTTAAATATCTCATATTATATTATTTATGTCGTTTGTGTATTATTAACATCATCATCAAATTTTGTTTTTATATAAATTTTTCGTTCAAATCAATTGAACATTGAAGAAATATTGAAAACACTTAATTTATTTTACAAATAATTCTATAATGATGGCAAAAAAAATTTATATAAACTATAATTTATTAATTTATTTGTATATAAAAATAATTTAAAACATAAATAAACAAAATATAAAAACTTAATTTCAATATTTTACAACTTTATTTAAACTTTTTTTTTTAACTTACAATTTTTAAGATTAAGATTTAATGTAAAGCCCAAGCTAGGGCTATTGGCTTCCAAAGTTTTAATAATTATCTTTTTTATTAAATAAACTCCTTTTTATTTAAAAAAATTTTTTAAAACAATTATTTGCTCTCTTAAAAAAGTCAAAAACAAATATTTTAAAATTTAAAGAAAATTTTTTGTTCTTTTTGTGTGAATGAATGCAGGTAAAACATAATTTATATATATGTTAAAATTTCATAAATTAAAATTAATATTTATAAATAAATAATATTAAACAAAACAAATGAAAAAACAAAACAACAATTTCGTAGTAAAAATAAAATAAAATATTTTTAATAAATTATATTATTATTTTTTCTATAATAAATAAATAAAAAAAAAAAAATTAAAAAAAAAAAACCAAAACTTAATAATATTTTTTTGCGAATGTGAATCAAAAACCAGTGAACAAACAAAATAAAAAAATACTATTAAAAATAATTTATATAGTAATATTAATGAGAGCGAATGAAAATTTTTAATATTATATGTCAAATGTCACAACTACTATTAAACTAGAAAATACTAATGAAAAATGAGAAATTATAAAAGAAAAAACAAAAATGACAAGCAAATTGATAAAAAGCAACAGCACCACAGACATAAATATAACAAAAATTTTTAAAATTATTATAATATTATATAAAATATCACAAAAAAATGCTAAACACAAAAAATCTACAATAAAAAATATTTCTAAAACAAATAAATTAAAAAGAAAAAAAAATAATTATTATAAAGAAAAATAAAACAATAATAAATTTACTACACCGTTATTCAATCAAAACACACACACACACACACACACATAAACAATAATATAAACACATACAATAAACACAAAATTAATAAATTTTAAACCACTTTCACTCGTTAAAATATAAAAAAAAATTTAAAAATATATATAAAAAAAATGATTAACTACTTTATCAAACTCGAGTTAAAATGCATACATATTAGTAACAAAATAATGTAGCTTATCTTTAATTTCATATAATGTTCTATTTTATTTTATGTCCTGTTAATTTATATCTTAAATTTAATTATGTTATTTTTATTTTATTTTTTTTTAATGTATACAATAATCATTTCAAAATTATCTCAAAATTACGAATTTCTTTTCTAACATATTTCAACATATTTCTTTTTTTTTCTATTTCTGAGAGAAGTATAATTTTTGCTCACTAAAAAATCATTATTTAAAACTAGTCTTCAACATGCACTTTTGATTTCTGCGATAATTTGATTTAAATTACTTCAAAATTGATAAAATTTTAATTAAAAATAATGCTAATAAAAAATACAGCAAAATTTTGTCATACTATCAAGGACATTGTTCAATATGATGTATTACATATATAAATAAATTTTATAAAATCATTAAAACAGTCACACAAATACACTCACATAAAAACACCTATCCATACCCAAACATAAAAATTGAAGTTATAATGAAAACTTATTCAATACTATACATATAAAAAAGCCATCTGTCAAGAAAATAAAACTGTCAAATCTTTTAAAAAAATTATAAACTGAACTTTAATAATTTAATTACAAAATTAAATTTTTAATTAAAAACAAGCCAAAAAACAAAGAGAGAAAACCAAATAAAATTATAAAAAAAGGTTAAAGAATTTAAAATTATAAAATAAAAATTTTATGAGGAAACCAACAAAAAAAAATAAAAAAAAACAAAATACATGTAATAATTTTAATTTCAATTTAATATGTGATCAATAAAATTGAAAATAAAACCAAAAAAAAAAAAAATTAAAAATATATTTAGTTTGAAAACAAAAACAAAAAAAAAAACAAAAAAAAAATTTAAAATAAAATTAACGAAATTTAAAAAAAAAAAGTATATATATATATATAAATTAGTTTTATTTAAAATAAAAAGGAACTTAAAACTAAAACGTTGATCGTAATCTCTTGATTTTTGAAAATCAAGTGAGGTCAGAAAATGAATTGGATTTACAAATTTATTTTCCATAAGTTTTTAAAAAAATTTCTGTCAAACAAAATCATCTCAAAATTGAGTAGTTTGTACCTGAAATTTTCTTGTTAGATCGATTTTAAAAAATGTTTACTTGTCAATTGTTATTTGTTGTGAACAAATTAAATAGCGTAAATATAACAATATGGCTGAAATATTTACCTTTTTCTAATTTTTTTTTTCTTTTTTTGTAATTTTTACAATAGTGCTTTTGTTTTTTTTTTCTTAAAAAGAATAAATCTTTTTCCATTTTTAACTTGTTTTAAACTTATTAATTTTTTCAATCTACTTATGTCAAATCGTTACGTACTTGATTTTCAAAAGTAATTGTGAACACTTGACATTTCAAATCCTTGTATCTTAACATAGCATGCAGGTGCGTATGAATGTAGTGAGTATGTGAAAAGTAATGTATTATATGACAGTGCAATAAAAGTAACCAAATATAGACAGTAAAAATTACCCAAATTAGTTTAGAAATTTAATCTTAATTTTTATATAAATTTAAATAAACATGTCTAATTTTTAATTTTAATTTTAATTTTAATTTTTAAATTTAAAAAAAAAGAAAAACGTCCACATAGACGGAAAATAAAAATAAAAGGAAAAATATTTCCTATTTAAAATAAAAAAAAAAAATTTTATTTGTGACGTGGAAAAAGAAAGTAGAAACTACTAAAATGTATTCAATATTAACCTACTTTTCTACTCCTTCGAAATTTTATTTCTGAATTCTTTCTATAACAATTTATTTAATTTTCACTTAATTATTATGTTTTTCTTTCATTTATTTTTAAATTGAATTTTAATAATGTTTCTAATGTGTTATAAATATTTTTGTAATTTATGGCTATATATGACGTCATATATCCATATAAAATTATTTGGGATGTTATGTTAAATATCTTGCTTTTTTCTTTTATTTTCTTCATGAGATTGCAGTATCAAATAAATAACAGAGATAAAATATCGAATATACTTGTCGTAAATTTTGTTTTTTAAGTAAATGCATTTTTCAAAATCATACTGAGCATTTAATATGTAAAAGTAAAACTATAAATTATCACTTCCTTTTCTGTATAAATACCAGAAAATCTTCTCTTCTTAGGTTTATTAAGTCAGATTAAATATTATTATTAAGAGAATAGTTTTTACAATTTTTGCCAAAAATATATAAGATATCATGATATTTAGATATATAAGGTATTATGCTAAAAATAATAAATTGATAAAAAGATTAATAAAAAGATAAGTAATAGCAAAATGAACGGTTTCAGAATTTACATATCTCTATCGTAGAGAGAAATCTTTTCTTTAGATTCCATCAAAAAACCTCTAGTTAATTAGTTTTTGATTTAAAATATAAAAAAACAAAATATCAAAAAAAAAATTATAATACAATTATTTATAAATGAATTCTTAATTATCATGACCATGTCTTCAAGTTTAAATTTTCAAGTAGTATTTCTAATTACATTATTTGCATTTTAGCAATTTCTTAATTTTAATAAGAAACATAAATTCTAAGAAATATTATTTTTAAATACAAAGCAAATGCTATCCAATCTAACTAATTGAAGCACCTTTTGAAGTAATATTTTTTTATATATAAGTATACCATTATGCTAATAAAGTGTATTTGTACCTTGAAAGTGTATTCTAAATATGCTGAGAATTGAGGAAATTTATTGTAGTATGTACTACATAATATATATTTTTTTATAGTAAGTAGGTGACAATCAAATAAGGTCTTTTCAATTTAATTTTGTTAAAATGAATCATTGAAATATGAATCCGGAGAAAAATATAATTTTTTTTTAAAAAAAAAATAAAAAAGTAAAATTTTCTTGAAGTAAAAGTTTGAGTGAACATTTTTTTTTTAATTATTTTCAAATTGACCAAGATTATATTTTTATACATGCATATGGGTATCAAACTACTTGAGCTACAAGACTACTGTTTGTATTCAAATTCTTACTTCATCTATTGATTCCCAAAATATTGAAAACTTGGGTAATGAAGCCACAACAACTTTGTGTTTTTTTATTTTACTAGTCACATGCAAATTTATAACGTGTTCCGTATAAAAGATCCATATAATCGATCATAAGCCAAGATCAAAGATCGTATAATCGATCATAAGCCAAGATCAAAATCATAGTTCGCAACGCCCCTCCAAAATTTTCTCCTACTTCTCTCTCTTTTTGTTCTCTCTAACTATCCCTTTTCTTTTCCAAAAGCCAACGGTACGAAAGTATAAAGGTTTCTCTGCAATATGACAATTTATATACAATGTCTTAAAGCCTTACCAACAACAAATTAAAACATTTAAATATAAATAACAAACATATTTAACACATTTTATCTCCATTGCATTAAATATCAATATGGACAGAGATGACACTCACATCATATGATCGTTAATAGGCTAAACAAAGAAAATTATATTATATAATGGTCACATAATTAACTAACCAAACATTCTCAGGTCGCGTTTGGAGTATGAATGTGTAATTGAAATTTTTTGTCTTTCATTATTCATTATAAAATATTGAAAAACAAAATTTATCAACAGTAATTTGATAACAGCTTCAAATTAAATTTTCCACATTTAATGAATTTAATTCTATTAAATAAATAAACACATACGAGTACTTCCAAAAACATTATACCTTCAACAAAAAGGTAGTTTTAACTAAATAAATTACATCATTACAAAAAAAAATTAAATTATCCAAGAAAATATTCAAAAACCACAATCTGAAAGTAGTAAAAAAATTAAGGAGCAGATACTTGTATCAATCGAGAGCATAGAAGATTTTATAGCATATATAAAATATCATACCAAGAGTATGGTTACTCAGAGATGACAAAAGACTTATTACAGTGCAGTTTCAGCAACATTTAAGAGAAGGTAAAATAGTAACAAAAAACAACAGACAACAACTTTTAATGTTAAGTTAAGCACACATTTTTTAAATTTAATGTAACGATACATATACTTAGTTGAAGAATAATATAAAGTTGACAACACCACGAGGTACGAAAATTAAATAAATTGGTACCTATATGAAAATTGAGCAATTTCCAGAGAATGTTCTCACTCAATAATAACTCAAGAAAAAAGATATCTCAATGTTATTTATATTAAAATTTATATTAATGTTGATGGTGATGATGTTGATGATGTCAATATACTTTCTTTTGTACCTGAATGTTTTTTTTAACATGTAAAATTAATTTTACCAAAAATTAGTAACCAACGGAAAAAATAATAAAAATTTTGAAATTAATTTCAAGGAAGTTCTTTATGCTAATTTAAGTCTTAAAAACAAACTTTTAATTATCTATATTATATCAAGAAAATATATTTTTAAAATTCTTTAATCATTATCTTATATCTTATATCATAATCAATATCTTTAAAATAAAATCTACAATTTATGATCTGCAGATCAATCACTTACAAAATTAATATAAAAATAACGAAATTATAGAGAAGTTGTTTAACTTGAATTACAGCCAATGGTAAAATATACACAATTGATAAACATTGGGTATTAATTTAGTATAATTTATATATAATAATTTTAATCTTATTTATAATCTTAGATGAATTTGAAAAAAAAGTATTGTTGTTTATTTTATTATTAATAGTTCCTAGTGTGAATGCTTATAGTTAGGAGATCACGGAAAATATTGCTAATCACCAGTAGTTTAAATCGAGATAAAACTATATTATTATTTTTTTTTTTTTTAGTTTTTCTTTGTTGCTTAGCAAGTTAAGAATAGTATTAAAATTTAGTATTTCCGTTACTCAAGCCTTAAGTCATTTTCATTTTTTTTTTAAATCTTTAGTTAAGAATTAAAGTGAGTTTACGAAAATTAAATAGCAAACCTGTTTTTACTAACTGATAATTTTAATTTCAAATAATTTTGGTGGTATTAACCATCATGAAAATTGTGGTGCAATAAATGAAAATACGAAAAAAAAAATTATACACTTACATAATTGAAACATTATATGCGTAATCATTTCAACTAATTTATTATCATCAAAATTTTAGATTTTCAAAAACCTACTTATTTTTATATTGCAATCCAGTTAAACAAATTGAATATAATGGTGAGTATAGATCATTCCCAATTGCTAAATACATAATATATTATTTTAAATCATCATCCATCAAATTTATTTAAATTTATTGCAAATTTAGGTCTAAGCTTATTTGTTATATTATTCATGTAATCATACAATATATACTCAACATATTCCAACGACAATTTGCAATTTTAATATTAAAATATCATTTTAATAAAATTAAATTCAAAACTAGATTATTTATTTAATTTCATATTATTAATAAAAATATATTATGATTTATAAAATAAATTTATGAAATAAATTATTATTATTAAATTACTTTAGAATTTTTTTATTGTTTTTTAGCCTTTATGCATATTTTTAGTTTCATTTATCATCATCATAAGAGTAGTACCAAAACTTTCAGTAGTTTATATGACATACATATCCATCAAATTTATGATGAGGGTATTCAGAATTTCATTTCCCGAGTGCACATTTTTTGTTCTAAAATACAATAGAAAAAATTAGTTTAATAGTGTAATATGTAAACAGAACGAATAAAAAAACAGAACTTTATTTATTTTTTATTATTTTATTTAATCAAACATATCTCAAAAAGAGTATACGGTATACAGAGTTTATAATTTATAAATTAGTTTTTAATTATGAAAATTAAAAAGAAATAATTTGAATGTCAGTGAAAAAAAAAATTATAAATATGTAAAAACAAGGCAAATATAAGCAGTTACAAAATCAAAATTAATATGAAGTATTTAAGTTTATACAATGGGGAAAAAAAGAAGAATGTTCAAAGACATGATTCCTGTATTCATGATAGGTTTTAAGTGTTACCCCAACACCATATCGCAGTTGATTTGCTCGTCCCGTATTGTGTCAATGTAATGTCATTATACCCCATTCAAAGATAATTCTTACAATGCTTTATAACCAATGAATCATTTTAATTATAAAACAAATACCGATATATCGGAAGTAATATGCTTTCTTCATCTTGACTAACAAAGGTTAATGACAAGCTTTAACGAAGACTAACCTTTTTTTTAGTCACAAACACTAACGGAGGAAGTATATTGCTTCTGAAATATTGGTATTTTGCAATCAAATATAGAAGATTTAGTGAAACGAAACTTGAAAACAATTAAATTACTTACTTAAAATTTCACTGAAATCTAAATTCGATTAAAAAATAAAAAATTATCATTGGCTCAGATTCTCTGAAAACAATGCAAATATCTTAGAAGATAAGGATGTGAGTTAAAGTTCCATAAGAGTCAATTATGGATAGTATATTAGGGTTTGGGTATAGCTCAGATTACTAAGCTGGTTTAACATAAATTAACAAATTACTCAACAAGCACAAATCTTTTTAATTGTTATATCTAATATGAATGAAAAGAATAAAGAAATATCTATCTTATCAAAGATGAGGTCAGTAGGATAAAAACGGATTAAAACAAAAACACTGATTGTATCTATAATTAACCTTATCTTAGTTTTATCTACCAACCGGTCTGCATCTACCAAATCTTATTAACGAAGGATCAACTAATAAAGTACCCCTCAATTTAATATTTTCTAATTCTGATTGCGGAAGATATTTCCGACAGTATTAAAATAAATTATATATATAACTTAAATCAAATGCGAGACAAAATTTACTGTAGTGTGGTTATAGGCGGTCGACTTAAATAAAAAATGACTTTTTAATAAAATAAGTATAATCACTGTGCAATAGAACAGATTATTTATATATATAAAAGCGAGAGTGCATAAACCTCATTATTCTCAATTTAAAAACTACACATAAAATAAAGAATCCGGAATAAGTATACCATATTAAATTTATAATATATTGCGTGCACAATCAACATTAATTTGTGACTCTTTTTTTAATGCATCAAAAACATCCTACAAGACACATCCGATAATAAGAAATATTGCAATCAATGCAGTATTTATAAAAATCTAGAACAAAAATAAATAAATAATTGCAATATTGTTATAGTGGTGGATGATGGCGGACCTTAATAGGCATTAATTTGTTAATATGGGAAATTTAATGCAGTGATTTATTGCTCTAGATTTCTTTAAATTAAAACAAGAATATTTTGTTTGTGTTGATTATTAGTCTTTGATTTGTTTTTTTGAAAATGTTGCGTTCTTGTAGATACTTAAAAGTGTGAAAGTAATGATGATTTAATACATATTATATCCAAATTTAATATTCCAGATTTTCATCAAAACATTTTTTTAAATTTAGTTTTCGAAATGATGATCTTTTTTATTATATTATTATATTATATAATTACAGATAGATATCTACATTTTAATGGGTGGAGAAAGGTTTCTTTGTAAAATTTTGAATGGCGAATTTTCAAATAAGGAGGTCAAAAGTAAGGTGACCCGATAATGTCAGAGTTGGTACTTAGAAAATATGGTTAAATAACTGAAAATAGGTTTCTTTGGAGAAGAATCCTAAAAAAAACCAATGCTCTCGACGAGCTGTTGCGTCACTTACAAAAAAAAATATATATTTTATTAATTGTAAAAAAAAAAGAAAAGTATTTTGTTATTCAAACTATATACATACTAGAGACCACTATTTATTAATTATAATTCAAGTTAAAACCAAATTTAACGTTTTTAACAGAACAGGGATTTAAATAGACTTTAACTTTTCACTATCAACCAGTAGACAGTCATGTTTTAATAAGAAACTATTGTTTGGATTACTATGTCTTTTCTACCTTTTCCCTATATATTAAGTCAAAATAATTTATTTTTTTTTATTAACTTATATAAGAACACTGTTGCGTTTAGATAAATAATATTTTTTTCTTAAAGTTGACAGTAACTTAGGTAGAATTATCGTTTCGTGCTTAATTTAAGTACTGTAATTTTTTACAAAAAATTTTTTCGAGTATTTTTATTTGCAAAATTTAAAGAAGGTGTACTAATAAATTCGTAAATGATTTTTAAAAAACTGTTCGACGAAGAGCCTTCTTTTTATAGAAATTTAAATTTCCTTTAATTATACATAAAAACAATAATAATGTACGCAAAATAAAAAACTTTTGAAATTTATTGAAATTCAATTCACACCTTGGAAAAACAAAAAATTAAATTTTTTTTATTTATTTACTCTTTTAAATCTCCTATTTTAAATTCACTCAATATTAAATAGTTTTAACATTAAATGTCAACTCAAGCTCTCAAGCTGCGTATTCGATTAAAATTTTCAAGTCTAGTTCAAGTAAAGTTTTGTGATTGACTTGAGTGAAGCTGATTTCAAGAAACCAGCGTATACATGATATTAAAGCTTTCTCGAAACTTACTTGAAGCTATCATTTATATGGAGTAATTGACTATTATAAGGTATATCCTCGAAAAATTCGTCCGAACCACGAAACAGTTCCTTATAGAATTTCATATAGAAATCATTCAATCATTCATTGAATAAGGTTCAAAAATTCAATGTCAGTCAAGTAGTAAATTAATCCGTATTTTTTTTTAAAGTGGAGTTTGGTAGAATAGATGGAATTATATAATGACGTTGGTACGTTGATAACGTACCAACGTCACGTAAATAAACTCATCACGACGTTGGTACATAAATAAAGTCAAACTCACTAACAGGATTAACCATGTGGAACGAATAGTAGAAAATACTGCATTATTATAATCTAGAGATCAAGTAATTGTAGAAGAACACAACCTTAAGGCATAAAAATGTATCTGTAGTAAAAAAAAAGTGGTTTCCTAACTAAAAATGCATCTGCATCTGGATTTATAACAAGTAGAACAAAGTCGAATGTCATTGTGTAAGTATCTGTAAGTAATAGATCTTTTAATCATTTAATAATTCAAAAATTAATAACAGTAACATATTGTATATAAATCGGTGACAATTAACATTCTTTTTCTTTTTTTAATGGAATATACTATCGTCACTGAAAAAAACACAAAGTTTAGTTATCACCGATTCTTATAATATTCAAAAACTTTTTGTAGTATAATAGCGTTAATTAGTTTTTTATTAAAATTATTAATTTAATTAAATTATAAATTAATAAAATTAACTCTTATTCAACAGCTCCTATTACTTTTATAACTTGAATAAGAACTAAAAATAATCACAATAGCTAAACAAAATCATAAATTTCAGCAACAATAATTATTATTAACAATTATAGATAACTATAGATATTTTTTTGATATTTTATAATATACCTATAATATAACTATAAAAAAAATACAACAATATTCAGCAACATTTGTATAAACAAAAAATTTCTTACCCCTTAATGTTTATACACATACACAATACACCTTACAAGAAATTCAGCTATATCAGCAAAACAATTGCATTTGCAATTGCATTAAGTGTAATGTACACTGTACTTACTACCACCTACCATTCTACCAAGCTACTGTATAGTATTGTATTATTATTATAATGTATATTCAAATTCAATTCCAAATTTATCTTAAAAAATGTTGAGAAAATTAAATTTATTTATTCAGCAGTCAGCAGAAAAGGAATTTTTTTTTCATAAAATTTTGTAGCTGATGCTGAACATTTTATAAAAAATATCGCCATCACGACACGATCAAACCAAAAAAAAAAAACAATACAACAATTCAGCAAAATAAAAATAAAAATAATCAGAAAACTGAAACGAACAAATACTTCCCCATACACACATTCATTAAACTAACTACCTGGTTTTGCTGATCACGAATAGAATCCAACAAAAAATTAAAATCTAAAGATACTCAGTCAGACAGAAAAAGCAATTTTTAGATCGAACAATAAATTTAGTAAATTAGTATTTAGTATAGCGTTATTGACGGTGTGAAAGAGTAATAAAGTGAGCACTCCGAGTTTTTTTTATATTAAATAATATTTTTTCTTTGTTTTTGCTTTTGGCGGTTAATAAAAAAACTCGCGTGCATACTGAATTACTGACTGATAAGATAATAGAAAATAACAAAAACAAAAATTTCGACATAAAATCGGAAAAATAAAAATTTGTTAATAACGTTTTAATTCATTTAAAATTGTGCAATTGGGTTTTTTTTTCATTTTTTTTTGTAAAAAAAAAAACGAAAAGGTGATAAAAATTACGCTTTTTTATTGAATTAGAAATATTGTTTGAAAATAGTTTTAGAATGCAAGGACTTTTAATTTAAGAATGTGTCTATTAAAAACATTTGTACTAATGTTAACTAAATTATTTTAAATTAATTGTTTGACAAAATTAAATGTATGGTGTGCTGTACAAAAAGAAATATAACATTAAATCTGTTTCCAAAATTAATTCCGGAATAATGTTTTTCAAATTAATATTACTGTGATAATGATGAAGTTTATTTAGTACATAAATAATATTATTCACATTTATTAATTTTTAATAATAAAATATTAAAGTTATTTCACAGAATGGTAACATCAAATGAAAGTATAGATCAATAGAATTCATTACTACGAACTACATACTAACAATAAAATAATTAAAAACAAATCTCACTTATTTTAATCAAATATTCTCGCCACAACTTACTCACTGTAAGTATATACATAGGTTTTTTTGTTCAGCTTATTGCTGATGATTACCAGTTTTTTTTCCCTTATTACTCCTCTTGAGAACCTCTTGGCTTCACTTGGCATTTCCATCGTACTCGAGTGGTAACTGCTGTTTTCGCTTCTTTCCACGTTATGTTTGATTTTTCTAGTTCTTGTTTTATTGTCCTCCACCAGCTGTTCTTTGGACGACCAACTCTTCTCGTACCTGCAAAGTTGTTTGATGGTTTCCTGAGTGAATAATCTATCTATCTCCTTCTTCTGATTTGCTTAGATATGGGTTCTTTTCTTCGCCAGTTTGAATCCATAGGTTTTTGCTGCTTATTGTATTTTGGGCCAGAATGTTCGGCATATTATTCTTAGACATTTTATTAATGAAGGCTTGTAACTTTTGGTTGAGATTGCTTAATGTTAGCCAAGTTTCACTGTCATATGTCAGAATAGATTGTACACAAGGTCAGAATATTCTGAATTTAGTTGCTCTGAATATTTGGTTGTTCTTCCATGTTGTTGTTGTTGTTGCAGTCGAATCAATCCAAATACTGCTCTTACTTTCTTCAACCTGTTTTCTACGTCTTCTTGACCCACTCCACTGGTTGTTGCTTACAAACTCTATTTGTTCTTTGTTCAGTCTGAGATTTCCTGCGCTGGTGTTATTTATTTTCATACCTTTGTTGATTTCTGTGCTGGTGTATTTTATTCTCTTAGTTTTCTCTAGGTTGATTTCTAGTCCGACATATTCAGCAAGTTGTTCCATTTCTTCTAGGTTGCTCTGGAAGTCCCTGAATTTATATGAGAGAAGACAGATATCCAAAAAAAACCATCAATAATAAATTCAACCAATAACCTAGGTTTTTATTTTAATATGTTATGAATTTTATAGTTAGTTGTTCCTTTTTATTTTATTCCAACTGCTCCAAATTGAAATACGATATTCAAAATTATTTTTTAATATAATACAAATTCATGAATGAATAAAAATATTTATGTATTTTTTTCGTTTTTAACAATAATGAAAATAGTATAAAAACTAAAAGATTTAAACATGCTTTAAAGTTGAAATCTATTATTTTTATTTCTAAATTTCGCTTTCAATTATGTAAAAATTTCTTAAAATGTCTATGTAATAATTTATTCATATTAAAAATATCTTTAATAATTAACACATTAATAGGCTAAGTCCTATTTATATTATATATAAATAAATGAATGTTAGTAGGATGCAGTTTTCATTAGTCCTGAAGGATAGCAGTATTTTAAATTGACCTTTTCCATTTTGTAAGATCTCCTTAATGATATAGACCGCTAATTAAGAATTTAGAGTGACAGAATCTTTTAACCAAAAAAAAATATTGAAATTTGTTTTTAATTATTATTTTTAGACTATAACAGAGTTTTTCAACAGATGCATGTTATTTTAGAATCCCATTAGTTATAAGTAGATAGTCGAAAATTGGAATGCTTGGAATTTTATTTTGAAATTAAAATATATAATTTTATCTTAAATTAAATCGTTATAATTATTTTAATATTATAGTTTTATTCATAGATTAAAATTTAAGAAAGCTAAGGTCATCAAGGTTGTACAGTAGAGTAGTTAAGTTGTTTCACTATACGTAGTAGATAAAGTTTAAAGTTTAAATTCCATCAAAATATAAAAAAAATTTCTATATTAAAGAAACGTTGTTAAAAAAGTTAGATATTATTATTTAAATCCAATTGTTGTGTTATAGAAGAAGATCAAAAACAATAAAAAGTTTTACGTTGCTAACTATACATCATGTTGGAAGAAAAAAAATAAAATAATTTTTTCAATGAAAATACAAATGAAATTCGGAAATATTTTTAATAATAATTCAAAAACAAAATTTAAATTTACTTTTTAATGTGTTATTTTTATCTTTATCTCTAAAAGTTACATTAAAAATAATTTTAATTTAATTTTTTTCTTATATTAAAAACAGAACTCTTCAATAATAATTCTTCATTGTTACTATATTAAATACCATGTCACATTTTCAAATAAGTACATGTCCTATAATATAAGTGATACTAACAATATTTGTATCTAATTCGACAAATAATACTAATAATACTTCTTTTTAGAAAACGTTGTTGTACGATGAAATTTTAAAAACTAAATTCTTCTACATAAAAGCCTACAAAAAAAATGTGTCTATGCAACATGCAACCATACACAAAAAAATATATTTATACTGTTTATACTTAGGTAATTCTAAATGAAATGGAGAGTAAGGCTAATAACACATTTACTTTAAAAAAAAAAAGTTTCTATTAAGCTTTCGCCGATCCACAAACCAACTGGTACAGTACTCTGAAATTATGATTGTGTATTCCTCTATTATAACAATTAGACTGTTAAGAGAGCAAAATTTCAATCCAACGATTTGACAAACTCTGTTCTTTCTGGTAGGTTTATGATTCCTACTGGTTTTCAAAGTGTGTGATTCAATTTCATTCCTTCTATTTGTTTTGTTAAGAACCACAGTTCTTTTATTTGTAGTTGCCCTGCGTGCTATAATAAATAAGAAGGTCATTAAATATACACGAAAACTTAAATTTTACTTGTTGTTTTTAGTTTTCATATGTTTCCGGTCGCTTCCAATAAGTTTCGGTTCCCCTAACTTGTGCTGTAATTGTATTTTTTATTTTAGTATCACTATGTATACAATAAATAATCGCTCTTTTTAACCTAAACTGAACCTTGGTATATATATATAGTTGATTATTGTAAATTATAATATAATACCACATTTGTGAATAAATTTGTATTATATATGTGTTAATATCTTTTGATAAGTTAAGACTTTGATCTTTGATTGCACATTGTGTATGGAACAAATTCGGATCTTACAGTACATACTCGTATCATTTACTGTGGTCAATTTCATTAAGAGAACAAATTTAATTTCCCCATAACTACTGACAAATTTAATTTCCACATAACTAATGTATATATATAATGAACACACACATAGCTTATGACACAAAAGATTGCTATAAACTACTAAACTCTAAATTATTTAACAAAAGTACGAAATATATAAGTTAATTTTTTTTTAACTCGAATTTGTAAAACAAATTTTTTAATACGAATGTTTTTTTTTCATATTTAAATTAAACAAATTTTTTATTTCTTTATTTACTTCATTTTTTTAATTAATTTTTGCTAATATTTTTATGCTTTATTGATTTTTTTGTTTTAGATTAAAATTACAACTATAATATAGCAAAATTAAGAAATTTATTTAAAAAAAAATTAACTTTTTATGCAATACAATAAAAAGAGGAGAATTTACAAATCAAAACAAGAAAAAATTTAAAGGTGAATTAAATGGTATCATGAATTTTGGTTAAAATTTTAATTTTAATGTCCCTTATTTGTAAAAAAATAAAATTTTTGAGTTTATTTACAACCATTATTTAATACAATTGAATAAAGTGTTAAATTTAAAAACATTTCGATTTTTGATATAATTTAAATTTGTTTTTTTGAATTTAAATTAAAATATAAATAAATACAAATTACTTTAATATATAACTTATAATATCCGTAGTAAATAAAGAAGAAAAAAAATAATATGTAAAATAATAAAAATGATAATAACTTGTGGATATTCAAAGTTTTATTTTTAAAATTTTTGGATCTTTAATTTTTGGAATTCTACATAATATTAAGCAGAAAAAAAAGTAAGTTAATTTTTTTTTCTTAATCAATTAACAAACATTCATTTAAATAATAATTTTGAGTTAATTTTCGAAATATTTTCATTTCAATTTCGACAGAATTATATATAAAAAAATGTTCTGCGTACCGACTTTACTTTTAATTCTCAGTCAGAAGCCTCTGTTATATCCTCTATTTCTTTTAGAAAAAATAAAAACCAATAAAAAAATTGGGCATTTTTGAACTAGTTTTTAAATTTCAATTTCGCAATACTTTATTTTGAAATATTAAAATAGTTTAAGCATGAAGTTCTAGCATGTAACGACCAGCGCTGGTTACCCTGAATTAGTTTTAGAAGCAATTGAAATTAGGTTTAAGAACAATTGAGATTTGTAAATAAGTAACATTTTTAAATCAAGATATAAAATAATAAAATTGTGATATCGTCCTCTTTACTGATGGACAACGAAACGAAGCAGACATTTATTTTATTTCACACCACAAGCCTAACCCCTTATTAAATATTATATGCCCATAATAGCTTAAATTGTTGATTGTAGCTCAAAATTTGTTTATAAGTTAAAAGTGAAAATATCCACATAATCATTCTATACAAACAATTGTATTTCAGTTTTAATTCAAGTTTATTTGCTAAATGTGTTCTTTCCATCTGAGGCTAAGTTACATATACCGAGATATTTTGCAGAGTTTGATACGATTTGAAGATATTGTTTATTCTCACAAAAATTATATATTTTTCTATTTAATGAGAATCTCCTATTTATCACGTTTATTTTAAAATTGAAGCAAAGAAATTTTGAAAAAATTAAAACTAGTTTTTGTTGTTTCAAGTTATAGAAATCAAATTTTCTCATATATCTTTAAAAAAAATTTGTCACGCAACCTAAGATAAAATAAACCTAAATAAAACCTAAGATTAACCTAACAACCTAAAATAAAACCTAAGATTACGCGATTTATATGATGAAATACAAAAAAAAAAAAATGTGTCAAACTCTGGCTCAGTCTTCTCTACAAAATGGCATCATTAATTAATTTGAATAAGTACATAAGTAATTACAATTACCGATACTAAAAAATCGTAAAAAAATTTATTACAAAGTAAATTTGATTAGTTTCAAGTATTAGTTACGTGCTATGGACCATTTCTTTCTATACCTAGATAATTGTTACATAGGTTTGTTTTTACAAATTATGTAATTTTTGATAACTAAAAATTAACAAAATAACTGTAAATAAATAATTTCATTAAAATTTTATTTCAAATTAGTTAAAGCTTTAACCTGATTGTCTAAATTATTTCATTAGGCGTCATTGCGTCATTGCTTATTACTATAAATACTACATCCATAACACCTCATAGCGCAGTAAAATCAAATCTTACACGAATTTAATTTTTTCTTTTTTTACAATATTAATCTGATTTTTTAATATCTACGTTTCTGTAAATCTACGTTTGTTACACATAGTATAGTCTTGTCTAACAAGCTTCAAATGAGGTTACAATGAATCAATTTCCCGACAAATTATGCCAACAAATTCTCAAAAAGTAAAATCATAATTGTTTCGCGTTTGATTATTTTGTCTAATTAAAAATGTGTTCATTGTATTTTGTTTTCACGCAATATTTTCAAAAGGAAAACTCAAAGATGCCTAATAGTTACGAAAAAACTAACGCCGTTCAAACCTATTCTTAATTCCAAGATGAAAGCTTACAAGGACTAGAAGACTTAAATATTCTTGGAATGCGAGTAAAGCAAAATATGCTCTAGAAAAACCATATTTTCGATATTGCGAAATGGGCTGCTAAATGTTTGTTTTTTAAGCCGGTGTAAAGCATATTTTTCATACGACCCAACATAGTGTATAATTCGCATATACGGCCGTGTGCATTAAAGACTGCTTTCTTGGCAGAGTACAAAAATTAGTCATTCGCCTCATATATGAGCAAAATGACTCATCAATATTTGCTCCACTTGGTTATCATCGAATGGTTGGATCACTTACTCTATTTGATAGATAAACCTAGAATGTGGAACCGCATTCCCATAAAGGGATAGTTTTTATGTTTTTAATTTACAAAAATTAAGTCAACAAACAAAGTGATTAAAACAAAGTGAACATTAATAAAATAATTCCAACTCCCACAAAATAATAAGATTGATGTTGTTCCACTAAATAGAACTCAATTTCGAGATTTTGCATTATAATTATATTTTTAAATAAGTTAGATGATATTCTTTTTTTTATTCTTGTTGTTATTGTATAACATAGTTAGTTAGCCTTTTTTATTTACTAATTTTTTTTTAATTATGATTAACCAAATAAATAAAGCTCATCTCCAACTCATCATCTGTAATAATTTAACTTTTTTATTTAATTTCAAAATATTAATAAACAATTGTTATTGAAAACTTATTTATTATTATATAATTAAATACCTGATGCTGAGGCAGACATTTAAAAACAAAAGCTAATTATAGCTTACTATTTACTTTAATGCTTATAGATGTATATTCAATAAAAACAAAACAAAAATAAATAATTAGCACAAATGAAAATTGAAAATAAAATTTTAAAAAATATACAAACGAAAATTGATTTAAAAAAACCTTTTACTAAAACAAATACTCCAATTTTAACAAAATAAATAAATAATTCTAAGTTTGTAGATGATGAGATATTAACACGTCAATCATTTATAGCACACTCTTAAAATAATTATGTACTGAATAGTTATAATATAAGTTATATGTTGTTATTTCATTGAAAACCAAAACATGAATTAAACTTAAACAAATCGACTATAAACTATTTCTATAAGGTTCTTCAAATTCAATTTATTCAAGATCACGTTCCAAATCATAAAAATGAAAAAGAAAATACAAGAATTTAAAAAGTGTCGTATCATAAATTGATAAACAAAACTGCAAAATTTCTAGTTCAAAATGCTTAAACTTATATAACTATATAGTTCAACAATATATCTAATTGATACATGTAAGTTTCATATAAATATATAATATACCGGGTGTTCTAGAGTATGCTTATCAGCTTTTTAAGAGGCGAAGGAGCCCTTATTTTTAAATTTAAAGTTTTGTTTTAACTATATCGAGGAAGCTCTATCGATTGGTGTTATTTTCAACTTCCAGGAAAGACCTAAGAAGAGTTTTTTAAGCTCAAAAATAGTGGTCCTTCTCGGAAGTTGAAAATATTACCAATCGATGGAGCACCCTCGATTTAGTTAATAAATTTTTTTTAAATTTTGGAATAACGGCTCCTTCCTCTCTTAAAAACCTGATACGCATGCTCTTGAACACCCGGTATACAATAATATAATTTTCATTATTCTATTTAAAAAAAAAGCAGCATATTATTTGGATACATACCTACTCTATTTTTTCTGGAGATTAAAACTTTACACTGCAAAAAATTTGTGACCTAAACCATGAAAAACGAAGAGTATCAAAGTGTCTTTTAGTTTCTTTTTCCTTACAATTTTAAGCAAAAATAAAAGACATTAAAGTATTTTATATTATGACGTAATAGAACATGTCAAATCATATTTTAGGCTTTAAAATGTAATTTGATTTCTCTCATTTTCTGTTTTTTACTACATAGTTATCATTCTAATAATCTTCCTCTTTATTTTTGAAATTCCTTTTAGTGTTTACTTAATTATAGATTTAAAATTACATATTATCCAAACAATGTTAAGCTAGTAAGATATTAAACAATAAAAATGTTCTAAGGTTTTTCATTTAATAATAAATGATACTCTATCTTGAAATTCAATTGTGTATTGTAAAAATACTATACCTAGAAAAAATTTATAATCATTTTAATGTAATTATGAAAATAAAAATTTACCTACATACAAAATTTACTTCCAATTTTATGCAACCATTATTACCGAATTTGATGATAGTGTAATTTAATTCAATTACAATGTTCGATTATTTCGATTCTATATAATTGATAATAGTTAATTTATATTCAAGGTTTAAAATCCAATTTGATGAAATACTAACTATGTAAGTAGTTATATCAAATTATTTTTTTTCTTACTTGAACCTGATATAATTTTGAGGCCATTAAAAAACTAATTTAGAAATTTTTATTATTTTAATTGCTTGTAATATAAATTTTATGCCTATAATAAATATTATTTGAATGTAGAGTAGAAATTAAAATTTTATATTATTGTAATCAGTAATTAATCAAAAAAAATAAAAGTAGCTTAATAAGTAAGAATGGCAATGTCACAAAGTTTCTTATTAACAGTCAAAAATTAAAATTTAACTTAATTCTGCAAAATTTGCAAAAATGCAAAAATGCACAATGTAAACTTTTTTATTCATATAAATCTCCTGAGTCTACTATGTTATAAATTTTTATTACGATTTTCAAAAGAATTTGTTAAAACTAGTAATAAACTTCGTTTTGCAGCTGTATTTCCTTAATCTTTATATCTACCTATATAGTTACCTATTAAAGATTGGAATACTAAGATATTACAAACAAAAATTTAAGTACCTAATACATTCAAACAAATGTGATTACTTATATTCTACTTTTTATCAGTCCTGACCTTAACAATATAAAAATTATACGCACCAGCTAGTTGAACCTATTCAAATAAATTTAAAAAAATGTTTTTGAATCTAATTCAAATGAATTTTAACAGATTAGTACTTTAACCCGAAAAATTTTAAAAAAATTTCAGTTTTAGAAATTTATGAAACAAATTTTAATGATTGTTTTTCTTTCCACGCTCAATTAAATTAACAAAACAAAAAAAATATAACCAAAATAAAAATAAAAACAATTTAACAAAAATGGAAATCCCCAATAATTCACTGAAATAAAATTAAATTGTTAACAATTTAATTGGTTCCCAGTAATTTGTACAAGTAGTCAGAGCCAACAAAAAAACTAGTTTTAAAATAATGCTCAATTTAAAGACCGATTTGGAATTAACTATAATCATTGAGCTATGAGATACACAAAATGAAACTTCAACATAAAAACTCTTGAAATATTTCAATATACGGTACTACGATGAATAACTAATGTTGAAAATAAAGAAATACTAAAAAACCTGAATATAATTTCCGTTAAAGAAACTATAGGTTTGAGAAGAAAAAAATGTTTTCATAGACTACTTACTTATTCTTTTACATTCTAATCCATTATAGAAGATTCATTCTAGAAAGAAGTTTATCAACTTATGGAAGTATATAAATAAAATAGAAGTTTGCAGTCCAGGATTATATCTGTTACAATCACCCATCTTGGTTTTATGTATTCTGCCAATGTAATCATTTTCTCGCCCAGATTCATACATATGTCTACCGTAGAAAAAGATCGTACAATTGCATGGTAGGTACTTAATTGACAGTTTCAATCTCTGATTCACGTTTTAAGCATTGCTGACCAATCTTTTTTATGCGATAAGTTATAGTGAATCAGTTAAAGATTATCAGTGATTATTTGCATATAGGGTTGATTAGAGAATGTGAATTTAAGTATTTTTTGACAGCTTCAAACCTTTGGAATTACGCCAAAACATCTTCATGAGCTTCATCCCATGCTCTTCTCATGAAACTTTTTAGGACATTAGAGTTATATTATTATTGGCTATTGTTCTATACATTTTCTTAAATTAACAAATTTTATATTATCAAAATCTTGATGAATTGTTAAATATGCTAAACATTAATAATCTGTTATTAATTTAAGATTTAATTATTATATTATTCTTAAGTAAAATTTCTCTCCTAATTTTAAATAATTTAAAAGTTCACGTCCTTGAAAAGGTTATCTTTTCAATTTATTTTTAATTTGATTAAATTGTCCTTGCTATTACTTTTTAATAAAACTGAAACAACTACGCTGTAAATATTTATTGTATTAATGTGCTTTAATGTGCCAAAAAATATAAAAAAAAACATATTTTTTAATGTGTGTATGTTTTTATTTTGTATATTATAATAATTGAAGGTTGTACTCAATTAATATTAAATGTCATAAAAAATAATGTCGTCAGCCCGGAACTAAATTTTATGAACTAAACAAAAATAAAAAAATGAATTGAATACAGATTTGCGATGATCTAAAAAAAAAAAAATTGCCCTGTTACAATGTTGTAAACTGAAAAATCTTTTTTAATTAAATTCCTCCTACCCATTCTTATGTAGTAGACGTATACATATATACTGCAGTCAAATATCTATATCTACTTTAGAACTTCAATTTAAAAATCGAAATAAAGTTATGAGGCTCAGCATTAAAGAAAATTAATTCGAAAGTCAAAAGTTTGCTAAAAGAGTAAGGAAAACTTTTAAGATTATTCTAGTTCTGCAACTTAAACTGAAAGAATAGTGTTTAAGACGGTAGATGAATTACTAATTAAATTCTTCAATTTTTATATCAATTTACAGGAATCATAATCAAATTTAAAATTTACTCATCCGTTATAGTTTTGTTAAATTTTGTGTTATCTTCTTCCTTTTTTTTCTGCCAATTTTTCCAAAAAAAAAAATTACTTACATGATTCTGATCCGTAGAACAGAATCGAGAGTATGAGAGTTTTGTAGATTTATACTTTGGTGCTTCGAGAAAGGAACTTTGACCCAAGATTTTGACAAACCGAAACACCAACGGCTTGCAAGCGCTATTGTTCGCCGTATCTCCACATTGATGTCGTTTGTGGGATTAACGCTGATTTCAAGGTACATAAACTCAAGAGCTACCTCGATATTATATGTGCCACAGTGATTTTTTGACCAATATGATGTTGGAAGGCCTTTCTATTTGTCGACGACATATAGTTTGTTTTTTCCTCATTTACTTTGAGACCCAATCGTTCCGCTTACCCTACAATCTGGGTAAAGGTCTCGACCACCGCCCGCTGTGATTTGGTGATGATGTCAATGTCTTCGGCCTAGTAGTTGAACATATAGTCCGCTCGTCGTACTATACATTCCAATACTAGATTGAAGAAGCCACATTATAGTATTCAATCTCCTAGTCGAAATTCGGTACACGTCTGAAAGAAGTCAGAAATGTTATTTCCAACCACCACAGCATATCTTGAGTTTTCAAGAGTTGTTTTTGACAATCGGATTAGCTTGGCTGGTATACCGAATTCCGACATAGCAGCGTACACCTCGCAGCGCCAAATGTTGTCGTATGAAGACTTAAAATCGATAAATAGGTGAAGTGTATCAATTTGAAACTCATGGGTCTTCTCCTGGATTTACCTAAGTACGAACATCTGGTCGCTTGTTGATTTTCCAGGGCGAAAGTCGCATAGATAACTGTCAATGACAGCTTGACTTTTTTGTAGAAGTTCCGCACCTCGCTTCTATTTCTATGAGATTCGATATTTATGAGCAGAAATTTTTCCAAGCTTCGTTTTTTCCACATTTTGAGTTTTTTCCCTTATATTTTATGAGTTTTATGCCTCTTATTTGCCTTATAGTTATTCTTCCTTTGCTGCAGGTAATTATTATCGTAGTAATTAAAAATAGTTAGTTTGTTTTAAATTTTCTAATATTTAATTTGAATGATAATTATTTTTTAAACTAAATTCACCCTTTTTTATAACTTTTGTATTAACTCACCAGCGTCTATTGGGTTATTTATTTTCTTGTTTAGATTTCTGGTTATTTTTCTGTTTAAAACAAAAACAAATCCAATGTTGATAAATGTTGCTAGAAACATAAAAATTAGGCAACCAATTGAAAAATGTGCTTAAGAGTACTAAGAACATTTTTTATACGAATTCGTAAATGTGTTAAAGCCAATAAAAATAAAAAAAAAAAAATAAAAAACTTTTTAAAAACTTGCTTTTTCTAAGGATTACACTGTTTTGGTAGCAACTTTAAATGCACTAAAAAGAAGAAAATAAATTAGGTAGTTCAAGGTCTGTTAAAAAATGTTATGTGTGTAATTCTAATCTTTGACTTCAGGCAGGAAAAAATAATGTTAGATAAAATGTTTGTACGAAAAAAGCAAATACATGAACTTGCCATGAATAAAAGCAAGGAGCGTAAATTTCAACAATGTGCTCATATTTTAAACAGTTATCAGGATTGACGCTCCTTGCTTTTATGCATTAGCAAACAAATTTCATTAGCAAACTATACATTGTACAAAATCTCGAAATTTTACTAATTTACAGAGCCACTTAAAATCAAGTTCTATACTTTAGAGTTATGTTAACTTTCAATCAATTTTATTGATTCAATAATATTCAATTTATTTGATTACAATTTATCTAAAAAAAAATATATAACTAGTTATGTATTTGTACATAAATAAATCAGAATAAAAAAACTTCAACTGAAATGACCTTGAGAACTTTCATAATTATTGTTTTCCATGAAAATAATTTGTTTATACCATAGAAATTCAATTTGTTTTCTATGATTTTGAAAAATTGAAATAAAACAAATTTAAAATCTTTATCATTTTTTTTTCTATTGTACGTTGAGAATTAATTACAATCGTAGTATGTGTACGTAGTAATTGCACACAGCGACCGAATATTACAACACTTATGAAATGTATACACCGGGTGTTCCAGAGCATGCATATCAGCTTTTTAAGAGGAGAATGAACCGTTATTTTAAAATTTTTGATATCGAGGGTGCTCTATCGATTGGTGATATTTGCAACTTTCGGGAAGGATCGGAAAAGGGTATCTTAAGCCCGAAATACGCCAAAATTTGGCCGAAATCGAGATTTTCAAATGGGAGGTACTTTTTTATACAAATTCGGATTCTAAGTCAAAAATTAAGAAACTTATGTTAAGTAATTTTTTTTTTGTTTTCTGAGTATTTTTCTTTAAAATTAATTTTCAAATTTAAAAATATTCTGGGACATCCGGTATTATCGTCGCATATAAATTAAATAATAAAATTGAAATTAATATACGAAAAATTATTTATACGTTTTTTTTTTATCTTCTTGCAGTAACTTAGGTAGAATCACCTTTTTGTGCTTAATTCAGTACAGTACTGCAAGTTTACACTACAATATCTACAAATATCTCGAGTATTTATTTAACAAATTACTGGCTTATCAACTCATTAAATGTGGAAAACTACTGCTATTGTCAGGAACTAAGCCTTCTTAAATATAATAGTTTCATTTTTATTTAATTTGTTACCAGATATAATCTGGTATTATACTCTCAATTATTTTTTGTCATTTATTTTATCCCAATGACAAAGGGTACTGGACCAGGTCACCCATAAAGCATTTTTTTTACTTCATCGGGAATCGAACCTTGGACCTTTCGGTTTAAAGGCTAGCGCTCTACCTATTGCGCCACCCAGCGTGTGTGGTAGAGCGACTTAAATTACTGTTAAGAACATAAGCAAACAAAAAATTGATACGTAGAACTTTAAATTTCATCCTTTGAATTATGTCGATGTTAATTGATCAAAAGCAATTCTTCATAATTGATACATACATATATATAATATTTTAATTTAAATTTTATTGTAGACCTTTTCCAAGTAATTCAATAAACACTCTTCATCTTAATCTTTAGTTGATCTCTGTGAGCTTTTATCAAAGTGTACTTTTATTTTCCACATGAAGTCATTTCTGTATCTGCTACAAATGTTTGTACAATTTTTTAAATGCTATAGGCAGTTATATGAATTTTTATGAACACTTAAAATTTCGATACTTACAAAAACTTGTAACTCCACTATTATATATATAAGTTCCTAAGCTTTTAATCAAACAACTAATAAATAAATATGAAATTGATAGGATGTTTTTCTAAAACAAAAAAGTAAAATACATACGATTCAAAGTGATAATCAGTGTACAAGTTTAAAAATGAAAATATTGATAACTATACTACATTATATACATAGTTATAACAAATTAGCTCGAGAACTTAATAACAATGACCCATGAGATCAGGAAGTTTCAAATTAAACTAATATTAACAAAATTTAAGGTTATCATTCACAAATTATTATCAGTTATAGCTATTTTTAGAAGTAACTATAGTTATTTGAATTTTTATATTATATTAAATCTTACTTAATTGTTTTATCAAATTTCTTCGATACATAATTACATTCTTGCAATTAATTGTTCATTTTTTCTTTTATTTTACGCATCAGTTAATAATTTTGTCATTACTTTTCTTCTAAAGTAAAACCAACTTACCGTCAACATGACTGTTTTATTTACAAAAGTTGATATTGTTATATTTTCTATATAATCTCTCTCATAATTCTATAGCTCAATATATTTGATTATGCTAGTACAGGTACTTTTACATCTGTTAGAGACAAGTAGTTTTTTATTATATTTATTTACAAGAAAAACTAGTTTTAAGTGATACTTACCTACTTCACAATAATAAAGAAACCAATGTATTATATATAAAATTTTGACAATTAAATTATAATATAAAATATCAGAAAAATAAAACGATATCTGTAAACAATGGAAATATTAAAATAGAAATATTAAAATTTTGGAATTTATCATTAATGCGGAATGAGATTTATATTTATATTTATCTTTACATATTAATATTATTAATTCCTATAGTTCATCGGTTTTTATTATTGAACTTTATCTATAGTTGAGTATTTTTGTTTTAATCCAAACTGGTAGTTAGGTTTTGCATTACTATTCTGAATAAGATGTTAAATCCTTTTCAACTGTAATTCATTAAAAAACTATCATAGAAAAACAAATAAATTTGGTTGTATGATTTTGTTTCATTTGAAAATTTTCCTGAGGCTTCTTGTATTATAGTTTGCTCTTCACCTTTTCATATATTTGCCTTCATATTTAAGCTTTGCTGAGAAATTCATTATTATAGGAGTGTCAGAGCTTTTTTGGTTAGATATTAATAGCTTTTGAATCCAATTCTAGTGTTTAACTTAATTTTAAGTTTCTTATCTCCTAAATTATTTCTATTCATTAAAGGGACACAGAATTAGAATATGAAGAAGAAAGTAATCTTTCGAATTGATTTTTATTGGTTATTGGGCCCAAGATTAACACTAATTAACAGGCCTAGACAAAAATTGCATCAATGCCTTAGTGCAGTTCATTTATGTCTTTTATAGTGGAATTTTAGTATGAAAATTGATGAAAGACCGTTTTTTAAACACATATTTACGAATTAAAATATTTAATTTTTTAAAATCGGAATACTCCAAAATATGTAAAAAAAAGATGGAATTTTAACCCATCCTTTGGACGAAAGTTAAGAAAATTAATAGTTTTCGATTTATAATACGATATGAAAGTGGTCCACTATTTTTTCCCATAAGACTGCGTGTACTTTTAAAAAAAACAAGCCTACTATTGAGCTTTCCTGTCCAAGTGTCTCAGTCAGTTAATTACTGTTAGTCTTGATTTGGCCCATGTACAGTATTTTCACTGCCTGTTATCTTTTGTTATTCTTTCTCTCATACATCTTTCAGTGTACAAACATAACAGCTTTTTTGAAATAAAAGCTTTACGTGTTACTTTAAAAATAACACAAAATGTTTGGCATTCTTGGGCAGTTTTTACTAATATAGTTATACCCAAGAGCAATAAAAATATTTTGGTTGTATAAAGATTTTTTGTTCTTGTTTATTTCAAAACAAATTTAAAATGAAATTCTTACGCACATATTCAAACTGTTATTAAAAATACCCATGTACACTCGAGCGGCAGTGAAAATACATTGTACATTATATTACATTGTGTACATTGTAAATTATAATAAAATGATTTGGAATAAAAAACAGTTCTAAAAGGGTAGAACTTAGTTATTAGTAAAATGTATTTTTATTTATTTTTTTCATTTAAATGGAATGACAAGTTTATGGAGACATTAAAAGCATATAGTAGTTAGTCAATTATTATGGTAACTAGTTGTAAAGCCCGTCTCAAGACGGCGTTCTAATTAGAAAAAAAGAACTTCTTGTGAAACTGCACCAAAAAGTGAATTCTAAGAAATGTAATCAAATATTAGGTGTATTACGATAAGTCAGGTGCAAAAATATTTTCTTTACTATAAAGATCGAAATAATTCGATAAATTGAAAAATTGTTTTTTAGCAAAGCAAATTTAGTTAAACAACAAAAAAATTTTTATTGAAAATTTTTTTTTCTTTTTTCCGCACCACTCAGAAGATAAAGAAAAAGGTGCGTGTTTTTTTTGTGATTTCCCGATAGGCCTACTCAACACTCCCACGCAAAACACCGTTGACAAAGGCAGCATTTTACTATTTTTTCTCTAGTGATTAGATGTCAAAACCTCTTTATATACAACATTTTTTGTATATAGTTTATTGGAATGTCGAATTAATTTGCCTTGTTTCCTTCCCTTAGTAAGTTTTATTTGAATATCACCAGACCGCCGTACTTTGGAAATTGCAACATACAGTTGCCAATGACTAAATAATGTTTCAGGCAAATAAACTCCTTCTTTTTCCAATGTTTGATCTTGCTACTTATTTATAGTCATAGTAAATGCCAGTTTAACAGGAAACTGTCAACATCTAAGGATAAATGGCAGTTATGTGGTCGTTGTAGCTAAATCTATTCTGGGAATAAATATAGTTTCACCTATAGCTTATGCCAAGGAATTCCGCGATTATTAAATTTAATTTTAGAGTTTTACAGCTAATCGAGTCCCATTTCAGAGGTAGCAAAAATTATATGTCAAAATTAATTCTAGAATATACATTATACATATCTATATACATGTGTCACAATTAGAAATCTTTTCATTATGCATACACACTGTGTCGTGTACACACTATATTCAAAATCGTATCTTTGAAGTAGCTGAGAAGAAAAAATTTTTGTTTACTTTTTTTTTATTTTGTTTTTTTTTTTCTTTTTTTATAAGGTAAGGTATAGGTACATAAACAAACGCAGCAGAGAAGAAAAAGTGTTTGCTTCCAGATTTTGTTTTTTTTTATTATTTTATTTTGTCGTAGCAAACTAGCAACGGTTGCTACGGCACGTTGGCAGTAGCATTGTTACGTATTATATAAGATAAATTTTTTCTGGGATCATCTTCAATACCTCATCAATCACATATCCGGGCGATATAAGTACTTGATATTTTAATTCTATGTAGGATAATATCATTCAATGAACGGCATTACTTATTAAATGGTGGATGAACACTACAACTAAATTTTATAATTACACATATTAATGATGAATAGATAAACATCAAAAAAGTTTCTTCAATATCTTTTCGATTTATAGAAATGACAAATCTATAAATTGCATAAATTTGAATATTAATAATTTTGCTATTCATTACTATAACACAAATGACAAATTCAATATGTACATATACCGGAATTCGAATATTACTAGTATATGTATGTATAACCTGGTATAACTAAGTATCACAGGAAACTTTTACATTTGGTATAAATTCATTCAAAATTTTAATAACTTTAAAGAGCAAAAAAAACAAATAATTCAAAAACAGATGTGATGTAAGAATTCTCAAATTTTATTTTATTATAAAATGTTATATGTACTCCTATCGTCATGTTCCTTCTTTTTTATTATTTTCAGTTAAACATTCATCTTATTAAAATATAAGATGTTTAAGAAAAATAGTACTGACATATATGCTTACATGAAAAATCAATAGCTTACTGATATTACTACTTTTATAACTAACTAATTTTAACCATCTAGTATATTTTAAAAATTACAATTTAGTTATAACCGGTTTATCAAATAACACAGCTGTAACTATTTTATTAAAAATAAAAATACAAAAAAAAAAAAATCCAAACCAAGATTTTCTAGTTTTTTTGTTTTATAAAAATAAAAATCGCAGTTTTAAGGTGATTCCAAGTTCGATTTATTTTTACATCCACACAAATAAGGATATATGGAAATTAATATAATAACGACAAACGATTTAATTTAGTTTGCTTACTTAAATTTAAAAATTTATTTTGAAAACTCAATTTAATTGATACAAATTCAAAATTGAAACTCATGAGAAAGAGTACATATAATAAGGAAGTAACATATTCTTGAATGAGATTTTCCTCGTTCAATATTTAATCAATATAAATAATTATAGTTTTAATTATATAGCCAAACAATAATCAATAACAAAAGTTAAAAAAAAATGGTATCGGGACAAAATTATACATATTAGGAAAAAATTACTTGATAAAATTACATTTGGACAAAATTTCATAAAAAATTGAAAGTTTCAGATCAAAATCGCTGTGATTGTGTCTCCAATCAATTTCATCGCATACAGCATACATTACATACAACATGTTTATTTTTTCATCCCATAGACATAGAAATATATACCATAGAAATATTTGAAGTTGACACAATTCCTTAAAATTATATGATATTTCTTTAAATTTGAAATTTGAAATAAATACATAAATTATTATTATTATTAATTATTAAATTAATTATTATTATTATGAACACTCTGAAACTAACTAGAGATTTCCAAAAATTCTCAGTAAGGGCTAAGGTGGAAAGGTTGATTTCAACATAGAACAATAATTATGAGACGAACTCAAAACATTTTTTAAAGTCTTCGTATAAAATTAAAAACTTGATAATTAACAAATTTTTACTGAGCTGGAGGTAAGTAACTATAAGTCTACATAATGAGAGAGACTTAATAAATCTCCTGAAATCTTAATACAATCAGAAATTATCTATACTTATAATTGACAAACATTTAGGGACCTGCGCAGTAGACACCTTTTCATTTTATTTCGATTCTCCTACTCCATAATGAACTTCTAATATAATAGTTATATATAAAATAAAAATGCGCACACAGTTGAAAATTTTTTACTCATATGATTTTATTATTCAGCAAATACATTATGCATATGTGAGAACTTATTAAAATAATAAACAAAAGCAAACAAATCAGTTATTATAATTTACATTATGTACTTGCAAATGAATCTATGTACATATGCAAAAAAAAAAACGAAAAAACAAATTCATCTAAAATAAAAAAATATAAAAACAACAAAAAAACAAATCAGTTGAATTCTTCATTTTTATCTTTTTAAGTAACTGTTTCTAAATTTTGGCTATTTGTAGTAATAATATAGTTTTTATTAAAATTATCTATTATGTAGGTATATATATACATACCTCTTTATTGACAAAATTTTTTATTTTTAGTAATTTTATCCACTAAATGCCACTTACTATAAGGAATATATAGGAAACGAAGCAGTATATGAGAGACGTGTACTTATGTGTCCTAAATAAAACTTACTAACAACAAAACTTTTTATTAAACACGAGTGGTTTCTGTTATATCGTGCGAACTCTATGTCAGTACGTAAATTACTGTTTTTTTAAAAACTTTATATTTGACTTCAATTTGAAATATAATTACTCAACAGGGGCCCCTAGTATATATACATTGTATATAATTTCTTGTAAAATATAGTTATGCTTCGTAAATCATAAATAACTAACTATACCATTTTAAATAAAAGCATTGTTCAGAAAATTTGAATTCTACATTAGAAACTGCATTATTGCCTTTACAATATTTATATAAACATCTACAATATTTCTATAAAATAAAATAAGTATCCAATAATATATACGATAATTATTTAAATTAACAAATAATTTAATTTAAAACTAAATTATTTATGTAATATTATTTATTAATTAATTATATTTTTTTCTAATGAGAATAGATTTTTCAACGAAATTATTATTTTTTTATGGCAATGACTAATTAAAAATTTTTATCTTCTTTATTTTTCAAATTTCAAACTTGACCAATTGGTAATGACCAAATTAATTACTGAAAACTTATAAAAAAATGTTCCCCTAAATAACCTTTAAATTATTAATCTTCGGTTTGAAATTCTTCTTTCAAGGTGATTTTACACCGAAAAAATCTCATTAAAAATTTAAAAATTCAAACAAAATTAAATAAATAGTCACAATAAAATAAATATTGTTTTTGTTTTTATAATAAAATACAGATACATAAAAAAAAATTTAAATTAAACATTTGCTAATTTTTAATTACATTGTGTGCAAAGATATTAACATAAAAAATGAAAATACAATATTTGAGTTCCTAACAACATTATAATAATTATCTGTTCAGTACCTTGATTATGAAATTAAAAATCAGATAAAACAAAATATTTTACATTCACACCATACTCGACTTTTGCAGCACATTATGTGAAAACTTTTTTATAAAAAAGAATCAAAGATTACAAAGTAAAATAAAAAGAAAAATATGACTTTATTGAAATTAATTGCTATTTTTTAAACGTGATTTTTTTTATTTATTTTTTCTAAAACTTAGGGATAAATAAACTGCTCCCACTCCTGTACGCAGAGACTTGGCATACACAATCCCACATAATAGTTTTTGTTTTCTTTTTGAATTGTCATCATAAATAAACTAAGTTACATATGGAAAATTACATCTATTATAGAGTATCTTCGGCTTCATAATAACATAGTTCCATTTTATTTTAAGTGATAACCAAATTTAAATTAAATTAATGTATATATGCTTAGATGTAAAAAATAACACTTAAAAGTTTAAATAAATAAATTGCTGCGTTCATGCCGGTGCTAAAATAGTAATGCTGTGCTAAATTGCCATTTGTGGCAACGGCATGAACACGACGTTTTTTGACAAAATGTCTGAATTGCTTCAGCATAGACCTGCTCAGATAGTTCAAGTACTTCTGTTTTTGTGGATATTGTTGAAAAATCTATTGCCCCACGAAAAAACAAAGGTTAATTTAATATAGTTTAAATTATTCACACAACATTTTAATAGTTAACTTTATTCATCTTGTAGCACGGACCAGTTATCGGGTTATTTTATTTCTTTTAAATTTTAAATACTTTGTTTTTATTTCTAAAAAAAAAACAAAAACGCTTTCATTTTGCCATTTATAACAACGAGCGGTATGAACCCGTCCTAAATTTTGCTAACATTTATAGCATTGCTAATTTAGCACGGGCATGAACGCAACTAATGACAGACAAACAATTTATTAATTAAGCACTAATCAGATTTAAATTTTTAACTATTTTTAATTCCAACAGTGACATATAGGTTAGGTTTCCTTCTATTATAATTCACACTTTTACCTAGCATCATATTTAAATTAAACACAGAAAAAAACAAAAAGAATAAAAAAATACAATCAAAGTCAAGGTTATCATATATAATTCATGTTGGGTTAAAAAAATACGTTGTTATTTAAATATCAAGTTTGATGACCTTAAGCAACAATCGAAATACAAAAATAAAAAAATCTCGAAAAACACAAAAAATAATAATAATAATAATTAAATTAGCTGACATCGGAGGAATTTTTTTAACGTCTACTGATTGTATTATGATTGCTTACGCATAATGCGCACTCCGTCACCACAAACATAACGCAGCTGTATTGTTATTGAGTAATTGTTTTTTTTATCAACGCGAAAAACTGTTTGCTTACGTTTTAAATTATTACTTTTATTTTATTTTTTTATATATACTTATATCTGATAATGAAACCTTCTTTTTATACCGGAATAAAATTTGATCTATAGGTGATTTCTTAGGCTATTAATTAAAAAGTCTTCAATTGTTATACATGGTCTTTAGGGAATTAAATTAATAAAATAATTTTGTTCATTAATTACAATTGCAGATTACTATTTTTTTAAAGATTTTAATTCAATAGATTGCAGAGTAAATATGGTAGGGATAGGAATATATGGAGTGAACACAAGATTGATGTGTCTTTTCTGTAAGTTTCTTGTTTTTTTTGTTTTAAATCGTAAATGAAATTCAAAGCAACGAAATTTTAGTTTGTATTTAAATATAACTCCTAAACTATATCGGTTATTTTATAATAAATACGCCTGACACTTGAGCGGTACGCGTAATACTTAAGTTAAGTGATCAAAAAAACCTGAATTTTGAGTTACCTGCAACTTTATTTTTCATGTATTTCCCTCTTTATAATGAGTAGGTAGTTACTAAAATTAGTATCCAATGAGTTTACATTTTGAGGTCGAAATAATTCATTTCAAATCTTGTTTTTTTAAAAATCGGTAAAATGACGTTCGGACGAATTTAAAAAAAAACATTTATTTTTAAAAACGTGACTCTTCAAAACAGAGAATTTTTGTACTACGGAATAATGGTTTAACTAAAACTAAAGTGCCATAAATTGGACCGAAACCGAATAAACTGCTGGTTGCAATAAATCACAAGGTTAACAACGGTAACATTATTAAAGAAAATTATTAAAGAAAATCTAGCAACCAAAATAATTATGCATTTTGATGCATAGTTGGTGCATATTGTTAAGTTGATGCAGTTAGTTAAATGTACTCTAAATATCCATCTACCTGTTAAATTTTTTTTTATTCTTCCTTATTGTACCCTTTCACTAAAATATTCAGTGTCGTCATTGAAATATGAAGAGACTATACTACTTGGAAACTATCAATAATATGAACAACAAAAATAATTTCCAGATCACATATTATATTATTAAAATTACATACTTAATAATTCAGTTATTGTATAATAAATTGAATTGACTGATTTACCGGGTTTCAAATCAAGGTCATCTAAAGGCATAGTAAATTTTTCCTTCAGCACGAAAATTCAGTAGGCTACCAATATAAAAAAAATTATTAAATTCATTATGTGTAGTATGTAATGTCCGATGCACTAAAAATTTGTAAAATTATCACGGTGTATAAAAAAGAAGGACATAAAACTGACATCAACAATTTTAGACCAATTTCATTAGCATCATGGTGGATTTTCTCTTCAGGGACGAACTTCCGAACAATTTTATTTTACACTATAATTGCAACACCAAAATAATCAAACAAAATTTTATGATTTCCTCCCAATGCGCGAAAGCAGTCAAAAAAGTTTAAAAATTTGTTTTATTTTGCAAATATATGTTTGTCAAATACCTTCTTCGAAATAAATTAAATCGTGGTTATGTATTTTACATTCGTGTTGCAAGACGTGTTTACCCGACTATAATGCAATTTTATCACACAAACGAACACCACATTTATAAGATTCTACTAACCTATAATCACAAGCCCAATAAAATTTGCTCTCGTTTTTTTAGCTTAACTTGTAGTGAAATCAATTACTACGTATACATGATAGTTTGAGTACTTGACTTGAATTCTTCTTGAAATCTCAAGCTGTGTATTCGGTTGACCAGCTTGAGTTGCTGTCAGCTTCAAAATAGCTTGAGTTTGACATATGTATTTTTGGTGACATAAATTTTGGCCTAAAATTTGTAAAAATTTCCATACATTTAAAAATTAAAAGAATATAAAAAATATAAAATTAAAATTATTTTATTTATTTACTCATTTAAATTCACTATAAATATTAACAATCCTTCATAAGTTTTTGACAATAAATGTCAACCCAAGCTCTCCAGCTCTCAGACTGCGTTTTCGGTTGAAATTTTCAAGTCAAGTAAGTAAATTTTTGTGATTGACTTGAGTGAAGCTGATTTAAAAAAAACAAGGGTGTACATGATGCTGAAACTTTCTTGAAGCTTACTTGAAGCTACCGTTGCTGGACCTCACAGCGTTTTCTGTTTATGTAACTTGCGGTTAAGTTATGAACTAAAAAAATGTGCAGTCAAATTTATTTTACTAATCATTTTACTAAAATTGTAAATATAATGCATTAAAATTTTAATTTAACTAATAAGCCTACAAATCAAGTAGGTACTTGGATTCTTCTTTCGCATAAACAGTTGTATATGCGAACAAATAAAATACAAATTTGTATTAAAATTTAATAAATTAGTTACAACAATACACTTATTAATAAAAATAAAAATATGATAAAGATATGTATTATCATATAAAGATATGATAAATATGATTAAATCTCTTAATAAAGGTTATTATAAAAGCAATCCAAAATAACAAATTAGAAAAGAAAACCGTAATCTTAAACTCGCATTATCATTATTAATAATGAATTTAAATAATTATAACTTGCAGTTGTTACTAATTGTTGATTTGATTTTTGAGAAAAGTATTAGTTGCAAAGTGTTCTATTTAATAAATAAACTATTTGCAATATGGTAATTTTGCTAAATTTAAATTTGTGAAATAAGAAATTATGCGAAATAGCATCAGACCAAAAAGGATTTGATATATAGATTTTGCGATCAGGACCGCTCCCGTATTCAATATGACAATTAAAAAACAGTGTGAAACAAAATTATACACAAACACAGAAAAAACTGAGCACAAATACCTTTTAGAATATTTTTTGCGTATTAAAGCATAAATAAATAGCTTCTGATTTATATCTATTTTACTAAAATTGTGATCTACAGAGCCAACTAATAAACAATATTTCAAACATTAAAAGATAACCTCAAAAATTTTAATTTGTTTTGTTTTCTTGTTTTTTATTTGTTTGTTGCTTGTTAATTTGTTATGTCAAATGTTGTTTTGAAACCTGTTTTTAATATTCACGTAATATATACTTTACTTACGTTAGGAATAAAAATCAAGAATTAATATTGCAGACGAATACGAGAGAAAAATAAATAAATAAAAAACAAAAAATGAAAAACCAGTTACTCTTGCTGCACTACTAAATAATTTTTATTGCAAATAAACTCAACAAACTCTAAATAATCAGACCTACAACAATAATTTTCTAAATTAATGTTTGTTTTATAATAAAATAATGATCCATTATTATTATGATAAAAATATTATTATATGAAAATTTACAAAAAAATTTTAACAAAAAATGTACACTAAAAGATCTATAAAATTACATTTAAATTATGACAAAAGATAATTAATAATTTAAAAAAAAGTACGAGTACTGCAAATGGACCAAAACATAACTAGATTTATGATAATAATATAATATGGAAAATTTTAATTAATTATTTTAATTAATGATTTTATGAATATCAAATCATATTGAACTGTAGGAGCACAAATTGATTGACAAAATAAAGTAAATTTTTTTATAAAAACATGATTGAAACGTAATAGATTTACTTACTTCTGGTTCTTTAATTTTTGTTGAAGATAAAAATAAATTTCTTAGGCCTGTAGAAATTTCTGAAGAATGTAGATCTAAACCGGTAAAACCAATCACAGTGCTTATTAATGCTGCAATAGATGAATGTGTAATGTCCGATGCACTAAAAATTAGTAAAATTATCACGGTGTATAAAAAAGAAGCAAATAAAACTGACATCAACAATTTTAGACCAATTTCTTTAGCATCAAGGTGGATTTCCTCTTCAGGCACGAACTTCTTGTTTATTTTACACTATAATTGCAAACAATCAAACAAAATTTTATGATTTCCTCTCAATGCGCGAAGGCAGTCAAAAAAGTTTAAAAATTTGTTTACATGCGCAAATTTTATTTTTGTTAAAAAAATTGAAAATTTCGTTAGAGTAATAATATCGATAATAACATTTTCATATTCGCAGAAATAATATATAGCACTTTGCTTTTCTCTTAAGATATAAATAATATGTTAGAAACAAAATAAGCTTATGCTAAATAAAATAAATTAAATAAATAAATTACACTTCATGTTTTTTCTTGAAAAACATTTGAATTTCTATGTGTGAATGCGTTCAAACAAAAATCGAGATAGCAAATAATTATCAAATAATTATATATATATATATCCTTTTCTTTTACATCAGCCTTCAGGCAGCCAAAAGTTAAAAATATTTTAAATAAGAAATTGAATGAAGTAATATGTCCGGAGAGTTTATTATTTTTGTGTATGTGTTTGTAAAATAATATTTTATGATTGGTAAAATAAGTTGTCCGGACGTTCGTCAATTAAGAGAAAATCCATCTTTAGTTTTCACTAAAATTATAGAAACATATGTCCATAATCAATTATCCGAATATTTGAGAAATAATAAACCAGAGGCAATATTTGATTTAATAACACAAATACAGAATAAAATATATAAAAGGAAAAGTAGGCCCGATCTTTTTCGATTTAACGAAGACATTTATATAACTTAATGAATCTACATAAACTCACAGTAAATATCAAAAAAACAAAGTTCTAGTTAATCAAAGCATAAAATATCAATCTGTCTGAGTATTATGATGGTAATAAATTAGAGAAAGTAAATAAATACATTTCTGAATTTTGCAATCACTTTATTTTATTTTACTTTATTTTGAAACTAACAAAGTTGCCCGGGTCGAACACAAAATGTATACAATTTAATTCAATAAAGTTTGATTTATGAACCGAATTAAAAAAAATATTCTAATTCTAATAATATTTTAGAGTTTGTCCCTGCA
This sequence comes from Argyra leucocephala, assembly GCA_963942445.1. Taxonomy (NCBI): domain Eukaryota; kingdom Metazoa; phylum Arthropoda; class Insecta; order Diptera; family Dolichopodidae; genus Argyra; species Argyra leucocephala. The sequence goes on along the minus strand of OZ012677.1, from coordinate 35,180,599 downwards.
ATTTGTTAATGAACATTACAAAACTTAATCTCACCTGATATTGTAAACGTTTAAGCTCAAACAGTACTTCTATAATGATATTAGCCGCATTCTATAGAATAAAGGTTTTCACCTTTTCCACAATCAGTTTGAATTTATGCTTCAATGAATGAGGCTGCAAAGTTCATATTATCAATCTAGTACCATAGTTTTGGCTGCGTCAAATTTCATAGAAGCAATATGGGAGCTGCTACTTTTAATTTCAACAGTTTCATTCTCATTGGTAACTGTATCTATTGATTTGTAAATACATCAAGCCCCTAGAAGTAGTTTAGAGTAGTTTCTGATTAATAAAACTAACTGTCACATTTTTTTAAGCTAATTAAAATAATCAATGCCATGTAAAAATTTTGCACTGATTCCTAAAATTCGGAAATACTTTTTCAATCAACTCTTTAACACTTTGAATGGTTGTACTGATCGTTCCCATTTCAATTTTGATATGTAAGTCCTCTGAAATTTTTCTTTCACGAAGCTGTATTAAATTCATAAGCTTATTGCAAATGTTATTTTCGAAATCGGTAACAGTCATTTTTTCTGTTTTTGAAAGAGTACCTGAGTGTAAATTTTACAGATCTGTAACATCTTTGGTTTTTGAAATATTCTTGATAGGCGGTAGAAATTGTATGGCATCTACCCGAACCAAACAGAGCTTCGACAAACTGTAACATACGTTTTTGTTTATTTTTTATAGAGTACCTATGTATAAATATTCAGGTTTGTAACACAATTGGTTTTGAAACATTCCTGTTAGATACTAGCAGTTGTATGGCAGCTACCTAAACCTTTGATTTTATAGCTTTGTAAAGTACCGCGTCCGATTCTTTTTTTGTTCATGAATATTTGTGCAAAATTTCAGAACTCTATCTTTCAAACCGTGGGCGTGTATAGCGAACAAACAAACAAACAAACAAACTTTCCATTTTATAAGTGTATAGATGTTATAGAGTGCTTTTATAAGTGTATAGATTATCGTATTTTATTGTACGCTTGCGAAACTTGAAAAGTTTTCTCAAGCACCATCAAAAAATTATAAATTGTAACTTTCGTCAAATTGAAAAATTCTTTCATCACACATGATCTCCAATCATCTTTTATGGCACAAATATGAAAATGCAGTAGAAAAACTTCATGTTGATAGATTTTGAGAAGATCTTAAAAGTAAATAAAAGTAGAGAAGCCATATCTACAAAAATAATAGAATCTATCAATTTCATACATTTAAAAAGAAGTATTAACGTATTAACGAACAGTAAAAAATTAAAAAACGCTTGTTAAAATAATATCAATTTTAAAATTCCATTTAAATAAATAGGGATGTTAACATAAAGTTCAAGGTAAATGAATCATGTGTGTATTTTTACAGGGTTAAAATAAAGTAAATTATATTAAATTAAAACGACCGCATTATAAGTCAATTTTTAATAAATTTAAATTGATCAATTTAAAATAAATTACATATGTACAAGAATCTTCTTTTGATATAATGTGGCGTATCAATAAATGATTCAATTAATATTTTAAACAACTAAAATGATTTCATTACAATTTTTGATTTTGATTACATTTATTTTAGTTTCATTACAGTTTCTGCGTTTCGACGATGACTTGAAAATGTTTAGGTTTTGTGTATAATCTCCATTATTGATAATTTTGTAGGGTTTGCTTTTTATATTTCACCAAGGGACCAGATATGTTAGATATACCACTCCAAATGTATGAGTTATATTCAGGTTGTGGACGAATACATGCCTTATATATTAAAAGAAGATTAGAGCATGTGTCATATTTTTTTTCTTCTGAGAATTTATTTATTTTAATTGAAAATTCAATAATTAATTAACTAAAAAAACCCAAATATTTATAAAAACATAAAATTTCAGAAAATTAATAATGTTAAGATAATGCTCATCATATTACAAGAATAGCACTTGAACTAAAACGCGGAAACGTAATTTGACATGGTAATGGTAAAAATTATAAATTGTAAAAAAATATTAAAATAAAAAAAATGGTATGGGTTATAAATATTTATAACGACAGAATCATTTAAGTACAATATTAACTTTAAGTGTACTGTGAATTTTCTAATAGATCTCTTGTAATTTCTTCTTCCAATTTATTCTTATAACACTTTGCAATTAAACTTTCTTACAGAAGTTAAAAATTTTACAAAAGTTTACTGGGTATAATACAGATAATTAGAATATTCATTGTTCCAGTAGGTGGTAATGTATAACATCTTCAACGTATTGGACGATAAAGTTCCTTAAAATGGTATTACAGAATCATCGTAAACTCTGATTAGAGTAAAATCCTAATCCTAACTGAATTTCTTTGTACATATATGTACTTGGATAATTTTTTCTTTTAATTTTCCAGAAATTTATTTTGAATTTAATTATAACAGGAAATTAATATTTTTCATATTATAATTAAAATTAATTTAAAAACAAACTATGTATACATTATACATGAAATGATTTCTTCTCAGATTAAAAAAAAACACATTTATTCATTTTTAAATTGTTTTCATTTTTTAAATAAGGAAATTAAAACACATAAAACTGAACAGGTTCTAATACTCTATAATTTATTTCATAAAATTTCCTAATTTTTTTTTATCCATTTTTTATCTTTTCATCATCAATTATAACATGAAACTCCCCTCGAAATTACTCTGCTATGTTGATTTTTTAAATCCAATTTTAAAATCTATTTAAAATTCAATATCATTTCCATTAAATGTTTCTTTTCTCCTTCTCTTTAATTAATATAAGCGTTCAATCTCGATTTCAGATTATTAGGATATTTTCGCTGATGATTTTAATTTTAAAAGAATATGAAAATTTTTATTTCCTGATGATCTTTAAATTGTATACTAAAACGTTTTTTTTATATTTATCAATAATATTCATTCTGAATCTCTTAAAGAGTTCTATTGAGAATATCTTAAAGATTGCATCATTTTATTTTCATTTTTTTAATTCTTAAAATAAATTATTTTCTCATTTCAAATGATTTCGCGGAATTTTTGGAATTTTGTCTTCTTTCTCGTTGTTATTTTTCATCATTTATCTTTCCTTCTTCTCTGATATTATTTTTACTTGAATGAATATCAGTACCTATTTTTAAAACTTTTGTTTTTATTGTACTAATTGAATGCATTTTTTATAATGCTATTAATGAGTTCATCAAAAGGCCTATAAATTTAAAAGCAAAAAAAAACAGACTCAAGTTAAAAAATTTAAAATAATTTGATTTTTATATTACTGAAAAATCCCCAAAAGAAATAACCTGTAAGTCAGGATAACTAATTTAATTTACAATGCAAAAAAACATATAAAATTCCACTGCAGTCAAAATATTCTTTTTTTTTATGGAATGGTGAAGTTTCTAAAAACGCATAAGATGAAGCTTTAAACTTACTAAAACCTCCTACCCTTTAAGCATTATCGATTAATTGTTATTTCATTAAATAACATTGATATTATATGTATGAATAACGTATTTGGATTATGTAATTGTAAAGTTCACACATGAGTAATGAAAACGATTTGCACAATTGAACATAAACTGGAATTCAAGTAGGAAACACATGATATTATGCTTACTAAAAATTTTTCAAGTCGAAATTACTGAAAAAAAAATGTAAGATGCTAATACACAAAACTAAAGTACACTTTCAGCTACATATATCCAGGTAACATATAGTGCGTTAACATAAACCATTAAGGGTCATCCTTGATTCTTTGTTTTTTATTGAAAAAAAAACTGCTGGATTAACCCACATTACTTGAATTTATTTTCTTATTGTATTTAATTAGGGTTTATTTAAAGTATTCAATCAAATCCGGACACTGTCTAATGAATCCACCAAAAAAAATTAAAATACTAAAGAAAAACAGAAATTTTTATAGAAAATAAAAATGTAGAAGTTTTAATTGTTTCAGCATAAGGATATCGAATATCGATTTCAATGTAACAATGTATAGAATACAAATGTATACGTATATGTATGTACTTATAAGTTAACAAATAAAAAATGAAAATATTTATTGACTCTCGAAACTAGATAGACATAGAACCCCTCTGTAGTAGAAGTAATTGCAAAGTATTGATATTTAAGTATCATATTCAAAAGATGATGTGGTTAACAGTTCAAATTGAAAGTTCTAAAGTATTGGAAATACAACAGCAACTTATATTGCTGAGAAGTATATTTTTTATACATAAGGAATGAGAAGAGAAGTATATTTTTTTCCATTCTAAGCAAAAGTGTATTTGATCTCGTGCTGAGATTTATTTCTATGTTTTTACAAATGTGGTGCCTTGTGGCTATACACCGTCTAATTTTTTTTAAGCTGAATTTGAGGATGATCAATGAATTTGTCGACGATTGCACGAATTCTACGAATTTCTGATATAAAAATTCATTCACCAAATATTTTGACTTACTTTTTGCATCTAACATTGAGAAATTTTACTTTGGGATATGTAGTCAGTTTTTTTGCAATATTGACGTTATTATATAATGTGAATATTTTAATTAAATCCTTATTTTCGTTATTCAATTTATTTGAATTTATCACATAGTCAGTCTCGAACCTTTAATTGAAAACAAACAAGTTTTTAATTAAATATTTTTGATAGAAAATGCAAGAGATAATATACACTAAAGTCAAATAACATACAAATTATCAGACAGCCAAACAAAACAATTAATGAGCTTCTTTTTAACTTTCTTTATAACTCAACGTATTTAAAAGCAAAAACTGCATTGTTGCTTACTATTTATTTTTAAGGAAAACTAAGCTTTCGAAAAAGCAGAATGAAAACAAAATGTTTTTAAGACAGAAATTATAAAATAAAAATTATAAAAGGAACGCAGCTCACCACAACTTGATAGACAAGACAATAAATCTAGTTTGAATTGTATATAGAGAACAAAATTATTTAATACGTACATGCTGCATGCATACATATTCATATATTTTCTATATGAGTTAAACGTCATATAAGTGAATATAAAATAGGAAAATTAAATATTGAAAATATGTACATCTTTTTTATAGACCAAAATTATAGGGTAAAATAATGAAAGATTGCACAATATTTTCCATATCATACAAAGTTGCTTACATTTAAAATGAATTTATGTTTCACATTGTTCTATACCACTTTTTTAGTATACATACATGATTTCACGTGCTTACGCAAAAATAATACATGTCAACGAATATTGTGTAGTGGTTATCTTATCTGACTACCAATCAGAAGTGTCAGGTTCGCATCCTGTTTAAGGAACAAATGTTTATTTCAAGTACTGTACCACCCATATTTTTTATCTTATCTCAATTAAGTTAAATAGTCGAGGTTACGATTTTATTTAATAAATGTATATAAATTTGTTAATTGTGAACGTTAAAACAATACAATAACATCATATAAAATACTGTCCAATTCAATATGAGATCTATTAAATTTAACTGATAATTCAGAAACATTTTTTTATTGTTATATTTTTAAAATTAAAAATTAAAAAAATAAAAAAAATAACTCAAATATCAATAAAGTTATACTATAGTGGACTGCATATCATAATATATCGCGAAAATTTTAATATTAGAAGATTCGTACAATAACCCTTGTTTGATTTTATTGAAAAATAAACAGCGTCATCTACAGGAATTATATTTGTTTTTAATTGATTAATAGTTATTTCTAAATAAAAACATAAGTTATAAACATTAATGAAAATAATATAATAAAGTATAAAAAAGTATGTATATACAAGTTTTACAGTAAAAATCACATGCATAGGAATAATACAATTATTATTCAATGTCCCAGAAGTTATTATATTATTCTATTAAAATCTAAAATATTAAATTTTTTATACAATCATCTTCAGATTGTTCAAGTAACTACTGGATCAACTAACTGCTTATACTCGTATTCGAACATAATTTTTTTTTTAATTCCAAGTCTATTGGATGAACGCTCTGACTACTTTACACTGAGATTCAGAATACACAACTGTATACCACAAAAATCTAAAGAAAAGTCCATTTTATATTTAGTGATAACCATCACTGTCAACTATTGTCAACGTTTATTTGCCAATCCAACCAACATGACCTAATGATATAATACAATAAGCTATCGCTATAATATTGAATCTCAAATTGAAGTCACCGTCAAACTAAACCCAATCTCATTCATTTAAAATGTCAAATGAAAATGGTGTAAATTGTATTAAGTGCAACGAAAAGAAATTAATTTGAGGAGTAATCAAAATTTAACTAATTCTGAAGAATCAGTCAATTCATAACGATTATGACAAATTTGAAAAAACCCATAAAGGAAATATCTGGTTTTATAAATGGTCTAATTGATGAGAGTATGTTTAAGATGACAGAAAGAAAAACTCCAGCAGAATATGGCACGCAACAGATGGGAAATCGGAAAATTGAAACAGAATAGATATGTCAAACATTTGAAAATCTGTTGTGTTGAGCAATTGAAAAATGAGAATCTTTAATCTGTTGTAGGTGCAACAACAGAGATAGAACTAGGAGATATTGAAATCGTTTATAGAAATAATAATTCAACATCAAAATCAGCTGAGCTGATCTTCTAAAACTATTGTTATATTTAGTAACATAGAAACTAAAACTAAAATCATAAAAGCAGCTAAGAAAAAAAAATTACGATATAATTATTCCAAAAAACCGTTGAAAATCAACAGAAAATTATTTTTTTGAATGAAAAACTAACAGCATTTTCTTCATTACTTATATAAAAAGCTAGAGATTTAAAAAGAATGAAAATAGTTGAATTTGCCGGGTTTCAAAATGGAATGGAATATATCAGAAACAATACAAGTAGTGAAACAATCAACATACGTTTTGAAGTAAGTTTAAATGTTGAATGAGATAAATAGATTTGCCATTGAAAATTCAAGTTTAAACTATAATATAAATGGCACACACTGTATTTTTTTTAAATATTTAAAATCGTTGAAATTAATATATCCAAATTATCGAAGCATGAAAAATAAAATTAATAATATAACATACATGCTGAATACTCTTAATACCATAGATGTTATAATAATTACAGAAACTGTCTTCCGAACACTGGAGTGTAATGAAAATATAAATAAAATATTGTGGGTGTTTTCGTTTATTCATTCCGAATATTCGGAATATTCAAAATATGTCAAAAAGCGTTTTTTCATTCATTCGGAATATTCAAATATTCTGTTCTGTATTTTTTTATTTGTTCCGTTCGGAATATAACGTATTCTTTTTGTTCCATCTCAGAGTTGGAATAAACAGAATAAAATTACGGAATGACAGTTCACTTCTATCATTCTGTACAGTAATAACAATTTGACTACCTATATTTTATTTTAATTTAAAAAATGGAAAATATTGGTTAAGTAAAAAAATGTTTTTAAAAAAAAATAAAATATGAATAGTTGTACGACAATAAATACATAAATATTAATATTTATATAAAATTTGTAATTGTTTTTATTATTCAGAAAATAAAAATGTTTAAAAGTTTTTATTATTTTTTTTTTTTCAAGGAATGAGTCTATATAATGGTTATAATAACATATACTGGTTTATTCTTTTTATTCTATTCTGTTCATTTATTCAATCTGTTCGGAATATTCTATCGAGGCGTCATCAAGTATTCTATTCTTTTTATTCCTGCTTTAGAATGAATAAACGAATAAATAAAAAACACCCTGTATGTCGTGTATCATCATATATGAAATCTATAAAAGGAGGTGGATTGAAACTTACAAAACTATTGTTGAAACGAATGGTTTTCCATTTTGCCACAAAATGAAATTACTAAACCGATTTCCAAGAGCGGTCTGGATCATGTTCTAAGTAATGATATATTTGCTGAAATTTATATTTTTATTTTTGATCATAATATTTCTGATAATTTTGGATTAGTAATGAAATTAAATAAGACTTTAGTCAAAAGTAAACAGAAAACAGATGGTCTAATAAAAAAAAGTAATAGTTAAAATTACATTGCACCTTGGATCGATGAAGAATATAGTAAAATCATTGAAATAAAAAATTTCTGATATAAAAAATATGCTAACAATAGAAATTCGGTATACTTAAAAAATATATACTCATTTTGGCTAAACAAAGCTATTAATGCAATTAAAAGATCTGAATATGATAAGGTATAATTTGAAAAAACTGGTAAGGAATATTGTAACGAAATACTGTCAGGCAATGTAAGTACTAAGTAGTAAATATAAAATTATTATTTACATAAAGAATTAAACAAAAATGAGAAAATTAAAAAGCTTGAACAATTTAATGATTATTATTCACCAGAACTAAATATATATTATTTAAAATTAAAATTTGGGAAAGACTGAAATTAAACAAAAATGAGAAAATTAAAAAGCTTGAACAATTTAATGATTATTATTCACCAGAACTAAATATATATTATTTAAAATTAAAATTTGGGAAAGACTGAACATTAAATATAACAACAGCAATTTAGAAATGGTTAATAACTACAAATATCTAGGCGTTATAATTGATGAAAACTTAAAGGGGGAACAACAAGAAAATTTACAGTCAAATTTAGAATATTGAATAAAAGAATTCCGTTTGCGTTAAAGAGATCTACTTACTTCACATTTTCCACTCTTCTGTTATGTATGACGTGCAAATCTGGGATAATGTATTTAGCAAAAACCTTGATCAATTACAAAAAATACGAAATAAAACAATCAAAAACTTGTTTGGTTATAACAAAAGAAAATCAACAAAGGAAATACATAAAGCTCATCGAATTTTACAGATAGACTTACTGATAAAATATAGATTAGCAATGGAGTGTTATCAGATGTTGACTTTAGTATTAATACGAATTTGACAACGATGCTCAACAACCCAGTTTACCATTATTCAACAAGGAATGCGGAAATTTAAGAATTAACTCTAAAAATTAAGATTTAGTGATCATGATACAATTTATATTTATATATCGAGTGAATTAAAGAATACAAAAAATATGAGAATATTCAAACTTAAACTATACCAATATTTCATTAGAATATTTAGAGATAGAATATAAATAAAATAAAAGTTAATAATTTAGTTAGACAGTAAAGAATGAAAAATATTCTGATCTTTATTCTGTAGTTTTAATTGCAAATCAAATTTTTTTCTCTAATATAAGTCATAGGAGTATATAATACTATGACAATTAGTTTTCTTACTTTTTCATAAATATTAGTTTAAATTTTAATTTCTCTTAGTTTCTAATACTTTTTTTTATTTAATTAAATTCTTAATAATTATTTTTTTATTTTGTTCTGTTATTTTTTATGCACTGAATTTCTTTGTTTATTTAGTAAATTAGTTTTAAAAGCAAACTTAATATGAAAACATATAAAAAAAAATTGAATTAATATACATACTTTCTACGAGATTTTATAGTTCTCTTAAGATGTTAATAAAATTAAAAACAAATAAAATATTATATAATATTTTTGATAACTCATCATTTATAACCAGAATATCGTGAATGCAACCTAATTCCATCCTACATATGCTCTATAAACATAAATAATTCTTTACTTATGATCTGCATAAATTAAAAACAAAAACCATTATTCGTAATTGTCCTCATATCTTCTAACCTTCCTTTTTCTGTGACTTCCCTCACCCTTTCTAGCCAAATTTATTCTTTTTATTCCTTAAACTCACTTATTAATCTTAAAACACTGAATTGCAAATTACAACTAAGAACAATATGTATAAAATTAAATTTTTCTATTTATTTTAATCATATTGCCAGTAACTTAGTTAAAATTCATATCCTTTCTTCCATTAACTATGGACTACGGTAATGCAATTTACGCGTAAGAGTTCTGTAGAGTTAACTAGTATGTGGCTGACTAAGAATTTTTCTTTAACAAATTTAATCCTTGAATTTCTTCTAACTAGTATGATGTTGTGATAATAAGATATGCTTTACAATACAAAAGTAAACGTTTATATAATAAATAGTCAATACCAAGCAAAATTCAAAATACTGATGTGTCTAACTTATTCATATAAATATTGTTATTTGACCAAATAAATAATTAAATCAAATAGGTCTGCATTTTTTTTATTTCATTTAATCAAACATATCTCGAAAAGAGCTAGGAAGCTCGTACCAGAGTTTATGATTTATAAATTAGTTTTTAACTATGAAAACTAACAAGTAATAATAAAATGTCAGTGAAAAAAAAATTATAAACAAAAAGAAGGCAATATTAGCAGTTACAAAATCAAAATTAATATGAAGTATTTATACAATGGGGAAAAAAAATAAACAAAACAGTATAAGCTCACAATGACAATTAATTAACAATAAATATAAAAGAAAAAAAATAAAACAAATTTTAGTCATCTGAGTTATACTTAGATAACATTAGTTTTTTAAGCCCCTCCTTAAAATTTTGTCAGGACATATCCAGGAATTTCACAAGGAGGCTGTTCAAAGTCAGGCTTTTGCTCATCTCGTATTGTGCCGATGTATTTGTTTGTTATAACGACTAATTTGATGTTTGTTTTTATCCAATAATTCTTAATATTATATAATTCGGATGCTTAGCATAAACTTCTTGAGTTCTTTATATTTAAAATTTTATTTTTAAGTGTATATAATCGGTTGAAGTTCTGCCAGACAACCCAAACAGATCTTTAATTGCTTTATTTTGAATTCTTTGTAGACAGCTTAGGTTTCTTTTATATATGTGTTTCTCCCAATTACTATACCATAGTTTATCTTACTATGAAATAGACTATAATATGTTGATAGCTTAACCTTGTCTGGAAAGCAAAAAGTTACTTTATTAGCTTTTCAACCCGGTCTAGTATCCTTTGTCATTGGGTTATAATAAATGATAGAAAATAATTGAGAGTATATAGTCTGGTAACAAATTAAATAAAATGAAACTATGCTATTTAAGACGGCTTAGTTCCTGACTGATTTGTTAAATAAATACTCGAAATATTGTAAATATTGTAGTGTAAAATTGCAGTGCCGTATTTAATTAAGCACGAAAAAGTGATTCTACGTAAGTTACTGTCAACAGTCATCGAACCAAACACCAAGATATTTGTAGCTAATAGCCTTAACAAGAACAAGAAAAACAAGATAACAAGAAAACAAATAACAAGAAAACAGTGTTGGTCCTAACGAGCTTCCTTATATCACACCATACACAATATTTTTATTCGAATTTTTCTATCCTCGCATTCTGAATATTGTTTTCTATTGGCAAAGTAACTTTCAAACCATCTGTATTCTTTACCCATTATACCACATTCAAAGATAATTTTTAGTAGCATCTTCCTATCGACAGAGTCTTTAGGTTTTAGCTAAATCAAAGAATATTATGCTTACTTTGTTTCCCTTGCTAATCTTTTCTTAAATATTGTTACGACGTCAAATAATGCAGTGGTCGTATTGGAGCTTTTTGTAAAGTCATATTGAATATCACACAGTAGTGAATTTTGTCATAGTTATTCAGTTAGTTGATTGTTGATATGTGTTTCTATTATTTCACTGAAGACTGACGAAATATAGAGATCGGAATAAAGTTGTTAGCTTTACTATAGCAGGTATATTTATTTTATCTTATCGTGACCACGCCGCTGATTGCTTGTGTGTATATTTGGTGAACATATAAAATTCCATCTGATGAACATGAGCATGGCAGCGCACGCTGGACTTTGCTATATTATATTTCAAATACCAAAATTTTATATATTTTGTGTTGGACACGAACAACGTCCGATGACTTTGCTAGTGTAATATAAATACATGATTAAATTCATATTTTTAATCCAACATTTAAAATTTAAAATCGTGAAGTGACTTGTGACAAATATTAAATTCTATTCTTATTAATTTCTTTATTTTTATACACATTTTTGTAATTTGCACTACTCCTAAAAATACTGGTAAATTAGAAATCTACAGTCATGATTACTTTATTTACGCCAGTTTAATTACATTAAAATTTATATTTGAATGACCTAATAATTTTATTTTACTATACATACGAGTATATTACAACATTCAAGTTTACAAAAGATACCATAGAAATATGTTGTAAATACCATTTCAAATACAATGTCAAGGTCAAATTTTGAATTCAAAACAAATCTCAAAACACCATAAATCGGATTGGAATATGAAGTAATCAAAAACATATGAAAAATAATAATAATTTAATTATATACACCTAGTATGTACTCGTATATTGATATAGCATAACATTGATTATGTATGTATATATGTACTTTAAAATACTACGTATTGTATTCTCACATTTATTCATAATGTAGTATTTCACGTAGTATTTTAGACGTTTAGCAATTTTCAAAATATTTTAATAAATTTTTAAATGAATTAACGTCCTTCTATATTTCTCTCGTGATATATGATATCATACCTCTTTATAATCATCCGATATCTATAAACGAACTGAGTTCAATAATATTTATATAACATACATATATGTATATACCGGGTGATCCATAGCTCTTTAGGAGGCAAAGGAGCCGTTATTTTAAAATTAAAAAAAAAATTATTAGCTAAATCGAGGAGTGCTCTATTGATTGGTGACATTTTCAACTTCCGGGAAGGACCGGAAATTCGAAAAAATTCGCCGGAATCGAAATTTTCAAATGGAAAGTGCTAATTTTTTATGCAAATTTGGATTCTACGTCAAAAAATAAGAGAATTTTGTAAATTGCTTTTTTTTGTTTTCTCAGTATTTTTCTTCAATGTTAATAAAAATAAAACAAAAATTCTGAACATTTCCTTTGGTAAATTAAAATTAAAAATAATCCTTTACTAAATTATAAACAATTAAAATTAAATTTGTTTTTCATATTATCATATTTTTTATTTCGAGAATTTCCGGTGCTTCCCGGAAGTTGGAAATATCACCATTCGAGAGAGCACCCCCTCGATTTAGTTAATAACCTTTTTTTTTAATTTTAAAATAATGGCTCAAGATTTCAAATATCTGAACCTATATTTTTCATTCATTGTACTGACAATAATTCCAAAACTATAAAAAGTAACATAAAATAAGCTTTTCCTTGGAATTTTTGGTACACCAATTTACCAATTTAAATGTGGAATACTATATTATAGATTGAAATTGTCTTCATAAGTACACATAGTTCCACTTTGTCTTAGTGATTATCAAGGTTTATTACCAATAATTTAAAATATAAATTTAAAAAAATTACAACATTAGCCTGACCGAAATTTAAACATAACCTTCTCATTAGAAGTCAGATAACCTAACTACTGCACCATATCAGTCGTCATTGAACCTGAATTAGTTATAATAATATGAAAGCTCTTTTTATTACTCCATAAATTAACCATTTATTTAAATTTATTTTATTTTACATTTAAAATTACAACCTACACACACTAATATCATATTTTTTATTAGCACATACTTCTTCGTGACTCTCGGCAGCTTCAATCAATAGACTAATCTGCAATAACTATACATTTTTATTTATGTTCAAATAATTTTTTGTTCCAATTCATGTAATTGAAAAATTCTTCATATTACAAAATTTTGCAAAATAATTTAAAATTACTGGCTGAGTAAATTAAAAAAAAAATTTAAACAACTTTTTTAATTTCTGTTAAATGAATTTATTTAGGTGATTTGGTTTTTTGTTTTGTTAATTTTGATGAACTTGCATTAATATTTGAATTTCTGTTTTGTATTCCATTAATTCCAAAGTTATTCATTAACATTTTCTTAGAGAAATATGATATTTGAGTACATTGAAGATAGATGATCTAATTTTCATTATTTACCATACAAAATAGATATATGTCAGAACTGTATAATAATAATTGTATACTACGACTACCTGAATGGAATCTATAAATATATAATATTTATATTGTACGTAGAATTGGTATTTTTTTTATTTTTATTGTGTCATATATAACATGAAAATAGTACCTTCTTCACAACCAAGCCCACCCGTCTTGGTATCTATCACCTCTTATTAGGTGTATATCATCAAAGATAATGTACATGTTGAAACGATGAAAATTAATTATTTAGGGACTTTTATTAAATTCACTTTTTCCAATATCGGTCCTAAGTTTACATCGAGGTGATATAATTTAAATCAAAACTAATTATTTCTTTAAATTGACGGAAAATTATTAGAACAATTATTATCGAATTACAGCATATTCTTGTTTTACTCCTCCTCTTGACTTTATTACACTACCAAGGTAGCAAAAATTTGTTGCAATTGATATTTCTTCGTTGTTTATCTGCAAATAGATTGATTTCAGATCAGATGGTGTAGTTAGCACTAGATGTGAACTTTTACAGTGAATTCCTTCGTAATGTGCTCGAATAAATTTTATCAACTTTACTGGTATATTTCTTTAATTTTTAGCAAATCCTATATATGCTCACAGTAGATGATGTCGAAATCTAACAAATTTTTAATGAACTAAAAATTATTTTAATATCGATAGCCACTAATAAAAGCAAAAAAACAATAACATTGTTAATTCCAACCTTAAACGGTCTTTAATGCTAAAATTTGTTTTAAGAAAAAAAAATCACTTTTTCGTTTTGATGAACTTTTAAAAAAAAAACTGCTCAGATTTCTTAATTTGGTGGAAACGGCCCAAAAATAAAATGCTTGTTAGGAATTACAAAACATTTTTAACTATATATAAGTACGTAATGTAAGTAAGTAAGTATGAACATCTTAATTATACTACTAATACTAAAATTATGTGAGAAATTTACCATTTCAAAGTTAATCATTTAAAAACTACTAATATTTGAGATTATTTTTAAGTCAAGTCAAAATATATTTAAAAAAAGAAAGTATTGGAATATTTGATACTAAATGATTGACATTGATACTTTTATCACTAAAAACTAAAAACAAGATTAAGAGAGCACTTAAATTTTATACGGAAAAAGGATTACTTCATATTCCACAATACTTAATTTTGTATTTCTTACAAAAATATTAAAGGAATATTGAAGGAAATATGATAAATGCTATAATTTTCTTCAATCTAATATTGATATCAATCTGAGTTTGCAATCAATATTTCTTCAATAGTCTCTCTCATCAATATAATGTTGTCAAAAAAATTTAAGTGTTTATACTTTATTTTAAAATGCTGTCTAATATTTTAGCTTTTAGCGATTTATAAATTTATTTGATACTTATATGAGTTTTATAAAAAAAATTTCTCAAAACTTTCCTTGCAACATTTTTTTGTGATGAAGTGTAACTTATTTTTACAAATTCTTACGCTCTTCGTTTTCATTAAGCGTTGGAAAAAAAGTTGACCATTTTGTTTCAAAACCAATTTTCTATTCAAAACAAAAATAAATTTGTATTTACTTTTGTACTTATTGATGTAAAAAATTATAAATAAATTTTTGAGAAATGGCTACTTTGAGAGTTATTAACGGGTTTTCACGGTAGATTAAAATTGAATTTTTTTCATACATTTAAAAGCTTTCTGGTACACTTATTATTATTATATAGCTTTCACTCTCTCAACATACCGTCCTGACACCTGACCTGATATATAGTAATTCCTTCCTGATGGTTTAAATATTTTTGTTTATTCTATTATTTTCGTATTTCTTCACATACATATATATTTTTTTTAATGTTCTAAGCCTTAAATGTTCTAAAACTTCTTACTCACTTTTTTTTAACGAAATCAAGCGACGAAAACAAAACAAACCTACATAAAAAAGACATAAGAAATATATATAATTTCATAATTTCTATTTACTGCTTTATCTTATGGTAAGATCTATGTCGGATTTTTGAGTATATTTTTTTTTTTAAATCAAATTTTCGAACGAAATTTTAATTAATTTTTAATAGAATTTTCAATAAAAGTAGATAAAAATTTATATAATTTAAGCGCTGAGAGTTTTTGCAATAAGTTTTGTTGATTGCAATTGTAATTAGATGTGAGCATAGTCAATGAGATCAATTTAGATTCACTGGTTAATAAACAAGAACGTATTACAGTTTTATTGTTACATATGATAGTTTAAAATGAAATAAAGTGACAATTTTCTGATTTGTAAAATATTCTGCTCGTATATGCAATTCTTTGCCAGCAAATATAATATTTCTCAATTTGGCATAAACTGCATTACAGAAATTAAGGAATTAATTTTCGACAACATTAAATTTTAATGAGCTATGTACATGGATACTTACACTCAACGTTCCCTCTAAGCTGCGCAATTGCGCACGAATTTTTTTTTAATTGCGCATTAGAAATTTGATTGTAAGTATTAGCTATTTAAAATAATAATTCCTTAGTAGGCTGTGCAAATTGTTATCGATTTCATTAGTATAGACAAATTAATCAGCAAGATCGCAGCAACATCGAGAAAATTGTACAGGAAACCATTTCTAGAATAGAAGTTGGTAAAGATAACATCAAAATTTTAATAGATAATGTTGTTCTTGCCATTAAAATGAATTTGTCAATGAACTCAGTCCAAGAAATAAACAATCATTTCGCGAAATATGTAGAGATTTCAGAAAATTGAAGGAGTAAAAATTATGCTTATCGATTTAAATTTCTAATAACACAGTTTATCTTGATGTTGTTTTTGTTGTAAAATTTAATTTTTATTTTATATTTTTTTTTCCTCTTTATTTTTGGATTTTCTTTGTGCTTTCTTTTTTCGTAATTAATTGTCATGCTTTAAAAATTTGTTTGTTTGACAATCTACAATGAAGAAGATTTAGTTATTCAATGCATCCAATAAGGTACTAAAAACTGTTGAATGTAGGTAATGACTGTTTTTTGTTCACTATGGTGTATGACAATACAAAATTCTTGTTAGTGTCATTTTTATCGTGTTCTTTCATGTTCAAAATCAATTTTTGTAACATTCGTGGCTTATCAACGAATTTCCATGATGTCGAAGCTCATCTACATACTGAAAAATCAGCAATTTAAGCATTAAGTGAAACCCAAGTAAACAGTGAAAATAATAATTTCAACATTAATAAATATTCCCTAGTTCCACTTTTTGTTCCCCAACGAGGGGTCGCCCTATATATACGATCTGATGTTGCTTACAATACTCTTCACAACTTCAAGAGCTCCAACCCATTGTTTCACTACATATGGGTAAAAATCCATGTTGGAAAGCACATCATTCACTTCTGTTTTCTATACAGATAATCTCAATTAAGTGGGCCCGAAACTATTGTGGAATTAGATAATCTATCTGACACAATCAACACGATTTTGGAAAACCATCCAGAATCTGAAATTGTGTTAGCCGGAAATTTTAACGTTCATAATATCAACTGACTCAAACATTCTAGTCGCAATACTCCCGAAGGCACGCAAATTGAACTTTTTTCTAATTTACACAACCTTTCTCAACTTGTAAAAAGTCCAACAAGAACCCCGGACCGGATTGGCGATAAAATGAATCTCTTAGACCTATTTCTGACCTCTCATCCCGAGAAATATTCCACCTTCGTTAATTCTGAACTTGGCAAATCTGACCATTGTCTTGTAAATGTCAGTTTCTTTACAAGCACATTGACCAACCAAAATGTACATCCCAAAAGATTGATCTGGCATTATAATCGAGCCAAATGGGATGGTCTAAACAATTTTTTAATAAGCTTTGATTGGTCCTTGTGTTTCCAACATAAAAATGTCGACTTTGCTACAGACGTTGTTAGCAAAACGATTAAGTTAGGTATGAAAATTTTTATTCCTAACTCGTTAAAAAGTGTAAAAAAACCATCCACGTCGTGGTTCAACGACGTCTGTAGGAAAGCTATTAAAGAAAAAGAGGTGGCATTTAGAAATCTCATGGCCAATAAGTCAGAGGAATCAAGGAAGAATTACACTATCGTCAGAAATAATTGTAAAAAGGTCATTAATCAGCAGAAGTTTTTACATACTCAAAGGTTGAGACAAGAAATTTTATATCTCCCTAACACTAGCAGAACCTTTTGGTCCTTTGCTAAAAACATCATGCATAACTTTTGCGAATCTTCATTTCCGCCACTAATAGACCACGACAAAATAATATCAGATTCGGTTGGAAAAGCAAATTTATTTGCCACATTGTTTTCTGCTAATTCCACACTTCCCCCAACGACCCAAAATTCACCTTCAGTTCCTATAAGTAACTCATTCTTCGGAAGAGTCTACTTCAGAACTCGTGCCGTTGTTAAGGTAATTAAGAATCTGAATATCAGAAAGTCAACCGGTCCCGATGGCATCCCTGCTATGGTTCTAAGACATATAGCCTTCGCTATTTCCAAACCATTGCGCAACTTATTCCATTTATCCTACTCCATTTATTGCGCCTGTTAACCCAATTCCCAAAAAAGGCGACAAAAGCGATCCCTCCAACTACAGGCCTATAGCTATAATATCGATCCTCTCCAAAGTGATGAAGATCTTAATAAACAAAAAGCAGACCAAATATCTAGACAGCCAAGGTATTGTCCACGATAGGCAATATGGATTTAGATCCAACCGGTCCACCGGTGATTTAATGACATACCTTGAGAAGCTAAATATTTGTTTGCACAATTCGGGTGAAGCAAATATTGTGGCTCTAGAAATTTCTAAAGCTTTCGATCGAGTATGGCATTGCGCATTATTAGCAAAATTTCAAGCAGTAGGCCTGGGTCTCTCTTCTCTCAAATGGATTGAAAGTTTCCTTTTGAATCGTACGATTCAAGTCTTAGTTGACGGATTTAAGTCCAATCAATTCCAAATAAACGATGGTGTTCCCCAAGGATCAGTTCTCTCACCTACCCTATTCCGTATATTTATAAATGATTTGCTCCAAATCACTTTCAATCCAATCCACAGCTTTGCAGACGACAGCACCCTAGTAGCCTCCTACGATTTTCATAAAAGATCTGAAGCTACATCCACCGCTGTGTCAACCAAAAGAGACATCATGGCCAGTTCCCTCAGCCATGATTTGGTCGCAATAGCTAATTGGGGCTTAAAAAACAGAGTCGAGTTTAACACTTCTAAAGCTCAGAGTTGTACAATCTCCCGAAAAATTTCCATTTTTGATCCTACTCTTTTGTTTCAGGAAGATAAACTTCAGCGGTTTGAAAGCTTAAGCATATTAGGTATGCACCTTAATCGAAAAATGATCTGGAATGATCATATATTTGATGTTGCAAAAAACGCAGCCAAATGTTAGGTTTTCTTAGCTGCTGCAAGGCTTTCTTCTCCCCCTGTGACCTCTTGAAAATCTATAAAGCTTTCATACGACCCAAAATCGAGTACAATTCTCACATATGGGCTGGCGCCTCTAGTATTGCGCTAAAACATTTGGATAAAGTCCAAAAATGGGCTATTCGTCTAATCAACGACCCAAATGTGACAGCCCATCTTGCTCCTCTTGGACATCGTCGTATAGTCGGAGCTCTCTCACTTTTTTATAGATATCTCGTAGGCATCGGCACATGCTGAGTGGAAATTAAAACTATATTACCTCCACTTAAGCGTTTCCCCCGCGAAACACGAAGGGCAGCATGTGCTCATCCCTACACCATTGAAATCCCTAGATGGCAAAAGACAAGTTATGGAAATTCGTTTATAAGTTCAACATCCCGAATGCGGAACCAAATTCCATCTTATGTGTTCCCAAAACATGACAAATTTTATATTTATAACCTAAACAAATTCAAGACGAACATTAAAACCTTCGTTCGTAATTGTCCTCCTTTTCTTTTACCATCCTCCTTTCCAAATTTTCCTTTCCCACCCTAGCCAAACGTACCAATCGGTATAAAAGGTCCCCACCTAGTGTTTTGGCTATGCATAAAAAAAAAAAAAAAAAAAAATTATGCTTTGAAATAAGAATGGCACAATTCTATTGCTTAATAGTGGATGAAAGTACTGATCCGTTTACAAAATGTTAATTAGTTATATAAAATAATTTAATTTTAATTATAAAACTGTTTTTGCTGGTATAATACAATTAAATGCATGTAACGGAAAATCAATTGTGGAGTCCATAAAAGGTTTTAATAAAACTATTAATCTGGATATGCAAAAGATGGTATTGTTAGCATCCGATGGAGCTGCAGTAATGCTGGCAGCCTATAATGGAGTTACAGCACTATTAACACAAGAAATTGGTTACTTAATTTCACAATTTGTCACGCATTGTGTGGCACATTGAGAGGATTTGTATACTTCTTATTTCCCAAGTAGAAACATTATTGCAAACAGTATATACCATGTTCCATCGTTCAGCTGTTAAAAAACATAGTTTCGAAATGTTTAATAGATTGTGCAATAGATTTATGGAATAAAAGTCGAGTTTCCTTTCACTAATCATTTGTATTTATTTTGCAAATATCGATATTTCGGAAGCAACTTACTTCCTTCATCAGTGCTTTGCGACTAATTAATTAATTAGTAAAGTGCTTTGCGACTAATTAATAAAAAGGATTAATTAGTCGCAAAGCACTGATGAAGGAAGTAAGTTGCTTCCGAAATATCGATATTTGCAAAATAAATACAAATGATTAGTGAAAGGAAACTCGACTTTTATTCCATAAATCTAAACATATCACTAAAAACAAATCTGATTATCAAAAACAATTGTGCAATGTTTAATAGATTGTGAAGTTTTGATGTTCCGGCTTCTTAATGAAATACGCTGTAAATTTTCGTATCTTTCTCTTAATTTTTCGATTATTCCGTTTATTTGGAACTATGATGTCTTTAAAACAGAATATTGCAAAGAAAAGATTGATAGTTCCAATTCAGTTTATCCAATCACAAGATATTGCTTAACAGCTTTAGAAAATAATGTAAATCGTATAACATTGATTGCATTAAGTGATGTTTTTACCGAATTAAAAGAATTATCAAAATATTTTAAAAAAAAACTGTCACCTATGAAAGCGCATCAATATTCTAAATTGTTCATGACAAAATGAAGAAGTCAGTATCTTGTGGTGATATAATTTACTGAAATTCTTGAAGATGAAGGTAAGAATTATATGAAAGTATCATCTGGGCTATCATTTGGATAAATGATTTCCAGATGCTGACATGAACCTTTGGAAAGCTTTTGATCGCTATTGTCAACATGATTTTAATTTTGGCAAAGAAAACTTAGAACAAAATAATTTTGAAATATGGAAATCTGAGCCCAAACATGGATAATAAGATAATAACGGATGAGTATAAACATTTAAAATATTTATTTACGGAAAAATTCAAAAACAATAGTCGTAATTTCAATGATCTACTTCAATTGGTTCTTCGTGAAGATAGTTTTCAAAATATAATTTTTTTTTTATATAGTTATGTGGAACCTTTTAAGTGTCGAGTGTTGATTGTGAAAGAGAATTTAGCCTGATAAAATTGATTAAAATAAAATTTAGAAATAGGTTGGTAGTAAATCATTTGGGTAACTTAAAAAGAAAAACAAAGACAGGAGAGAAAAAAAATAATAATGTAATATGTAATTAATAAAAAAAAAATCAAAAACAATAAAAAAACTTTAGCAATAAAACACTTTTATTTTTTATAAAATATCTAATTTGCTCAGCTAAAACAAAAATTAGAGAGAACGTTGCTTACACCCCATGTATAAAGAGACTTTTTTATCAAACCAAATTTCTTTGATTTTAGCAATAAGATTTTAGAGAAATCGTAAAAACTATGAAAACAAATTTTAAAGGAATTAAATTTATTAACTGACAAGCTTCGAATATTAAACGAAAAGTCGTTATCCTTTGAATTGCATCCTGAACTATTTGAAAGATTTGAGAGTAATACAAAAAAAGTTGAGAATTATACTAACATAACATTTATTTAAGAGGATCTCAATTTTCTTGTATATTTGAAAAATTCAGTTGTGCTACTTGTTAATGCAAGTACATATTTTGATATTGGAATCTTTTAGTGTTTTTTTTATTTCTCTTAAATTCTTGTTTTTTGGAGATATCTTTAGTGAAAATTTTAATAATGTTCTTTTTTTCATCAAGTTGATAGAAAATACCCAAAAATTTTAATTTTGTTACCTGCGAAAACAGTCCCATTGTACTTATGTACTTCTTCATAGTAAAATTGAATAGCTATAACTATATCTTCCTTTTGAGTTCAACATGTATGTCAAATTTAAACTGTAGTATCCCCCTGGCAAAAGTTAATTTTGCAGATAGGAGTATTTCAGTAACCACCGATATAATTAAAAAAAACACAAATTTCAACTGATAAAAATAATATATAAAAAAAAATTGTAAATTCTTTTAGTTTTTGGTCGCTCACCTTGACTTATTCCTTTATAGTTTTTTTAAAAAACAATAAACAGAAATCAACACGAATGAATATTTAGTAAGATTTAATCACGCAGATTCATCATCCATCGGGAGTTGATCAAAACTTCATGAATACACGATAGTAAAAATTGCACAAAAGCAAAAAAATGCCGGTATGAATTATGCCAGATGACAGATGCCATTGCATGAAGAAAATTGTTTTTCTTCACTTATACATAGTACTGCAAATAATTAAAAAAAATATATTCATACATAAAAATCTTTTTTTCATTTCTAGCCTTTGAGTAAATTGACCTCGGTAGCCGAGTGGTTAAGCACTCGAGTATGGTAATGTAACGACCTTTTTTTCTTTTATTTTTTTTTTTTTGTTTATTTAATATATAATATATGTATATATTTTAAATTTATGATCGTATATATATTATGTACCTACATAAGTATGTCATGCCTCTATACTTACTAGTCTGACCTCTGATAGAGCAACTTTAAAAATAGGACATAATTTTCATATTAGATTAGATTAGATTTAAAATATAATTTTCATATAAATTTTGTCCTTTGTATAAAAACAACCTGTTATTATGATATAGTGTTATTTTTAAACAAATATTCAATATTATTTATCTAAATTGATAAAATTTACAAAAAATACAAAAACATTTTCATTAAAAATTTTCAATTTAAAAAAAAGAAATTCTTATTATCCGACGTGAAACATACTTCTATTAAATTACAATGAACACTGAAAATATTCAATAAAATAATATTTTTTACTGGCGGATACAGTAAAATTTTTGAAACGAAATTGAAATAGCATGTAAATTGGGGGATTCTGAGGGAGATGTTGTATCAGCGTAGGAGCTAATGACCCTATCCAGAGGATAGTTAGAATTACTAGCTTTCCAAAAATATATATCTTTAGTGGCGCATCTTATCCTTTCAGGACGAAAAGGACATTTGAAAGTATCCTTGTTGTTTTGATAAAAACCGTTATATCTGTTGATCTATTAGATATATATATATACTCAGTTATATATTCTAGAAAGATAACTGTCTGGATCATATTTTAACATTTATTTGATGATGATTTGTGCATTGTTTTTTTTTTAAAAAAATTTTCAATTCTGAACTACAATATCTGCCCAACGTCATCAAATAAACGTTAAAATATTTTTCAGATTGCTACCTTACTTACAATAGATAAAAACCCGAACACATATAATTATATACAATATTATCTACTAGATCAACTGATACAAAAACCCTAAAACAAACAAGCATGTTACAATTTTTTAAATAAATGCTTATATCTTCTAAAGTATTCGACGTTGACATAAAATATGTACGTATGAGTTATAGAAAAAAAGAGACCTTTCCAACAGTATATAAATATTGGGGGCTTTTATGGTTAAATCTTTTTCAATTCTATATTTATACCAACCATATATACACGTTCGATTGCGATTCGAGGATATCAGTTTTGATAGCACTGTCAAACAAATACAAAAATTAAAATCAACATATAGCGCAGGTATAGACAAAATTAGTTCTTCAGTACTTAAAATGTTTAAAAGGGAATTAACAGAACCAATTAAGAATTTGATAAATGCATCTATAAAAGAATGTAAAATGCCAGATATTCTCTAAATTAACAAGGTAATACCAGTATATAAAAAGTCAGGAGTTAAAACTGGATATTAATAATTTTCGTCCAATTTCTATCGCCTCTATATTTTGTAAAATTATGGAAACACTTAGAAATAATCAATTATGTGAGTATCTGAGAGCAAATAATTTGGAATGTAAATCTCAATACGTCTTTACAAAGAAATAAAATGCAGTTGCTGCATTATTTGATCTCATTACATATACCCAAAATTTAATTAGTAAATAGTAATAGAAAAGTTTGTATTGTATAGTCTTTGATTTAACCAAAGCATTCGATAGAGTAGATAGAAAATTTTTATTAAAAATATTATTTGGATTAGGAATAGTTGGCAACGAATATAATCGATTTAAAAACTACTTAAAGGATATTAGGAAGCAATATGCTGCTAATATTGATAATAAAAGTACTGTAGAAAATATTGATTTTGGTGTAATCCAAGGAAGTTCACTTGGACCAGTGTAGTTTTCTTGTTATATAAATAGTTTTGGAACACTTAACTTTCATTTGTAAAGAGTTTTTATATGCCGATGATATAACCATAGTTTATAGTGAAGACAGTCCAGAAGATTTAGGAAGTATGGTAAACCAAGACATGGAGATAATATCCAATGGATGTATCAGCACAAACTAACTGTAAACGTTAATAAAACTAAATTCATGGTCTTCAAATCTAAAGTCACAAATATTTCTGTTGGAACTGAAATCGAGAGAACTGAATTAATCAATACAAATATTTAGGTATAATTATTGACGAAAACCTCAACTGGAATTCCATGTAACTGAATTAATCAAAAAACTAAGAAGAACAACTAAGGATTTTTTAAGAAATTTTTTTACATAATACCTCATGACAAAAAAAATCTCAGTTTTTGTGCTATTAGTATAATTACATATGCTGTTAGTATAATTACATATGGAATTGGTATATGGGGTAACACTTTCATGAAAAATATGACTTCGTTACAAATACTTCAAAACAAAGCCATCAAGAACTTGTTTGGACATGATAGAAGAACCTCAACAAATCGAATTCATAACAAATACAATATTCTGAAATTAATTTATCAAAAAAAAGTACATAAATTATTCACATACACAACATCTATAACAATAATATAAAATCAAATACGCCTCTAACTATTATAGAATAACTATTATATAAGAACTATACAACTACAGCAGTAGAACTGCAAATCAACAGCACATAACCTAAACGGCATTGATTCAATTATAAGCATTAGAATTACCTTATTTAATAATTTACCAGCTTTGTATAAAAATATGACATACAACAAATTGAAAGGTCTATTAAAACATCAATATACCGAACTATAAAAAGATTAACTAAAAAAAAAGGAAAAAACTTAAATAAATACAATTTTAAAAGTAAAAGGAAAAAAAATGCATATGTATTTCTTTATTTTCAAACCCAAAATAAAGAAATATATATTGAAATTTGAGTTACAATACATTTTATAAAACAACATTTAACTAAAAAATTCTCGAAATCTAGGACAATTCTCAAAAATCAGGCCACGTAGTTACCTTGGTATATATTTTAAAAAGTTACCCCCAAAATTTCATCCAAATGGGGTCAAAAATATGAACTCCCCGTGATTCAGATGAATTTTTTAAGCCCTTTAAATTCCAAAATTTAAAAATCAAGCCACGTAGTTACCTCGGTATTGCAATAAAGAACTTATATCTAAAGTTTCATCCAAATCGGACAAAAAATGTGGATGCCCCGTATGCATGAAACTTTGGATATAAGTTCTTTATTGCGATACCGAAGTAACTACTGGACTTATAACTTTTACATGATTCTGAAGTTATAGTTTTTGAAAATACATTGAAGTACGATTGTTTATTTGCTTCTTTTTGTTTACATTTAAATTTTTACTATAGTGGTATATAATTTCAAGTAAACTGATCATCTAGCTAGATAGTGTAAAAGAAGCTTTTATAGTTTTTAAATTTACATGCACTAATATTTAAAGAAATTTTTACATGAAGTTTGAGTTTCAATTCTGTTTAACCCAGTTCAGCTCAACCTTAATATCTCGATAGTTTTTTTCAAACTTTGACGCCGAACTTATACAGTCCTGATGTAATGTTAACACGATTAACTTGATTCCTAATTATACGATAAATGTCAATGATGGCAAATAAGATGTCGGTAAAATGATTGAGCAAATGACCCTTATGGAATAGAAAATTTTGCACCTTGACTTTGCTACAAAATAATATTCTCTTTGTATGGTAATCAAAAGCGTTCTAATAAAAAAATAAAAATATGATAAATTAGAAAGCAAATACATATACTTTTTTTTCTTAAATTTGAAATGAAAACTCTAATGAAGGAAAGAAAAAGCTAGAATTTATTTTGCTTCCAAAACTAGTATTTATATACAAGCAAAATAAATAGTTGGTTACAAAGTTAGTATTTATATAATGCCAAAATGCCATTCAAAGAAGAATACAGTATTACATTTTCTGTATATCAAATAAATTCGTATACATTTTTGCATAACAAATTTTCGGAATTGGTATACCAGTCTCTATTCTCACTTTCTTAGCAGAAATAAAAAAATTTCTGATTTTTAATGTTTGCTAAAATTAGATCAGTATGATACCATCTCCTTTGCATAATCAAAAAATAAAAAACCTTTTTCAATCTGCAGTTTTGGTCTATTGAAGATGCACAAGAAAAAACTATCTTAAAACTCAAAATTTTATTGAGGGTTGGCATGATCGTCTGAAAGTAATAGTTGGAAAAAAAATTGTGAGCTATATGGAATAATATCAAATCTTAAAAAGGAAATGCAGATATTTTTGAATAATGTTGAAAAACTTCAAGCTGGCGAAGTCCGAAAACTTTAAAAATAAAACTGATTTCATTTTTACATTTTTTACTTCATTTGCTATTTTTTTCTTAAATGGCGGTAGTATTACGGTTTTTTTAGGGAGTTTAAAGGTTTGGAATTTTGTAGTTTGGAATTCGTTCATTTGGATCTCAAAAATTTCGGATTTATCAGATTTGGATTTTAGGTATTAGGGATTTTCACTTTTGGATTTTGTCTTTAGAGATTTCTTGGCGGAACCCAGTTAACTATAGTATCACCATATTATAAAAAACCGTAATCGATATAGCCATATTATCGACTTGTGGATCTTTTCATTTGTGACTACGAGCTTAGAATATTTGCAAATTTCTGGATGTGTGAGTTTTCAATATTATCGGCATAAACTCAAACTATGTTTTTGGTTAATTTTTCTGGAAAATAATTTTTCAAACGTTAAAATTGTTGTAGAAAATTGCATAATAAAAATTTAAAATTTTTATATAATTAGGTTCTTTTTTATTTATTATTTTCATATTTTTTTTTTTAATTTTTTGTTTTTTTTTCGTTTTAGATTACAAAATACGTCTATATTTTAAAAATTTTTGGTGCCTCGATGAGAAATGAAACAAAAGCAAAATTTTATTTGGCTTTTAGCATTATTTATGTTTGCATTGGATTTATGTTTTGGTGGCAGCCATGAATCTCAATTACGCATTGGAAAATCAATTAATATATTTGTACGTTATGGTTACCTTAGTATATCAATGAAAGTTATTTCAAATAATGATACTGAGAGGTGGCTATTTAAAGAACCAACTAAGAATATTTACAAGGTATATAATTGTTTTTAATTTCTTTTTCTCTGTCTTCTTAACACCTTTCTGATGTAATAAAGATCGATTGCATTAAATAACATTTTACCTATATAAAATTGAATAAAGAACTTTTATTTATTATGAACTTAAAACCTCGAATCGGAATCTTCGATAGTGTGTGTAAAACAAGTCGTGAACAACTTTGTTTTACTACCACATAAATTACCAAAGGTAGTCCCGTTAAGGTGAAAATGGATAAAACTTTAAGCGGTGGATCGGCTAAGTCTAACGTAAATTTAATTGTTATAGTGCTTTTATTTAAAAAAAAATTGTTATTTGAGCATTTAAGCAATCATATATTATAATTATGTCTTATAATATAACAACAATAAATCTAAATGATTGGAAAGCATATGAAATTAAGAGAAATTTAGCAAAATGTAAATTTAACATGGAGCCAATAAATGGTTTATGATAATCAATCACTGGAATAAGGAAACATAGAATTAGAAATTATGCGAAACATTAACGTCTTCTTTGCAAAATAAAACTATATAACATGAATAATCAATATTTTGTTGAAAATTTAAGCAAAAATAAGTGAATATATATTTTATAGAATATGCTGTAGGCTCTAGGTGAACATTTTTTAATGATAAAAATTAAAAACTCTAGGTATGTTTCACTAATTTTATTTAAAATTTTGATTAATTGATGATCAGCCTTCGGACTATTAAATAAAATTAATGAAACATACCTGTAGTTTTTAATCTTATGTGAATAATTTAATATATAATGCGAATAATTTAATCAATTTTTATGTAACACGGAATGGGATACATTCGACTAATCCGTTGTGGAAATATTCAAGCTAATTATACGAAAGTGTAATTAACAGTAGTTTTCTAACCTTCTAAAAGAACTTGTTCTGAAAATATAACTTCCTATTTTGTATTAGAAATTGGTGAAATATTAGATATGAGAATTTAAAAAATTATATTGAGAAAGATGAATAGATTTTTTTAAGGTTTTATTTATTATATAATATATTTAGATTAGAATAATGTTGAATTTAACATTTTTTCAGTTATTAACAAACGCATTTAAACCATTTTTTCGAAATCCAAGAAACCAGCATTTAAACACTTTTATTTAATTGTACGGTCGTTGATGATTAACTATGTTTATTATACTAAACAAAATAATGATGGTGCTATTATATTATTCAAAGACGGATTTGCTATGGGACTTGTTTGTATTTTGAAACTTTTAAAGCAATTAAATCAATTTGAATCCTTATATTGGTTTAAATCTTTTGAAAGTAAGCTAAAATATGAGCATACTTATCAATGAAATGCAAGTCGGAATTAGTGAAAGTCAAAAAGATAACAGTTTTCTACAACCCTTAATATTAGTCGAAAAAAGAATGAATGCTAAATTTCGTAGAAATGCTGGATTCAAAGTAAGCATCTGGTCAATTTTGTTCAACTCAATTGACTACCTGCAGCTTTATATTTTTATGAATTGCAAAGTGAAATTTTGAGTACGCCTTATGTTACTTACATACACGCTGGATAGCGCAGTAGGTAGAACGCCTTCCTTTCAACCGAAAGGTTCCAGGTGCGATTTCCGATGCAAAAAAATAATTTATGAGTTTTTCGGCCTGGTTCAGCACCTTTTGTCATTGGGATAAAATAAATGGCAAAAAATAATTGAGAGTATAATCATGGTAACAAATTAAATAAAATTGAGCTATTTTATTCTATTAAGACTTAATTCCTGACAAGAGCAGTAGTTTTCCACATTTAATGAGTTGATAAGCCAGTAATTTGTTAAATAAATACTCGAGATATTTGTAGATATTGTGGTATAAAGTTACAGTACCGTAGTCAATTAAGCACGAATGGTGATTCTACCTAAAGATACAGTCAAGAACATAAAAAAAAAATTTGTAAGTGTATCTTTATTAAAATTACACTATAGAAAGTTCCGCTCGAATCTAAAGCATGTTTAGTGAGCTTCATAAATCAGTACAAATATATAAATGTATATTTTTTAAGTATTTCCTTAAAAAAAATACATTTATCTATTTCTTAAGGCTTGCTTTTCTTAATACTTTTTCTATAGTCTGTAATTTACTTCTTCGTTTTTATTTGTTTTTGTAATGATTCAGCAGATGTTTAATCTAAATTGTCCTAAGCTTGGTCCCTTAAATCGATTGAATTATTTTGTGTGACCTTAGGCTGTCTGAATTGTCTTGATTTTATAGTTATATTGTGTTGGAATTGGAACTATTTGTGTTGATAAGAATTTATGATTGGAATTAGAAAAAATAGGTAAATTAATACGATTTTTAGAAAAAGAAAAATTAAAATTTGTACGCCTATATAAATTATTATTTTGTTTATGGTGATTTTTACAAATTCTATATTCTAGTATGATTATTACTTTAGAAAAATATATTCCACTTTTATACCTACTTTTATATCTTTTACTTATAGAATTTGTTATCTAGGTCAAAATTTATATTTGATGGGTAAAATCATGAAACGTTTTCTTTTTACGCTGAAAACACAATCACAACGAATGACGAATGACGATTGACCAAAATTCGCCATTAGAGGCACAATCACGACGAATATTCGTGACGAACAAATTTTTGTGTTTTGAAATTTCAAAATTTGTTTATAAAAAAAATGGAGAAAAAATTTAAAAAAAATTAATTTAAAAAAATTTTAAAGCGAAAAATTCGTCATTCGTCGTGATTGTGTTTTCGACATTAATGTCATTAATGAGATTATATGTAAATCGTGACGAATGACGAATGACCAAAATTTCGCGTTCTAAAAATAGATCTATTTCTATTTTACTCGTCGACGAATGCGAATGACATTCATTGATACCAACATAAATTGGTCAAAATGGCTTTAATAAAACATTTTTAAAATTCAAATTCAAATAAAAAAATTTTTAAATTAATTTTTTTAAGATTTTTCCTCCATTTTTTTCATAAACAAATTTTTAAATTTCAAAAACACAAAAATTTATTTATTTTAAAATTCAAATCCAAATAAAAAAATGTTTAACTTAATTTTTTAAAAAATTTTCCTCCATTTTTTTAGTTTTTTTATAAACAAATTTTGAAATTTCAAAACACAAAAATTTGTTCGTCACGAATATTTGTCGTGATTGTGTCTCTAATGGCGAATTTTGGTCATTCGTCATTCGTTGTGATTGTGTTTTCAGCGTAAAAATATTAACAAAAAATTCACTTTATCAATGTTGAGTAAATGAAATATATCAATAGATTTATTAACTATGAAAATTTATTAATACTACTACATTAAATTGATCTATGTGTCTGTCAAAGATTAAAGAATAAGGAGAAAACAGTCATCATCACATAGCTAGTGAAACTTATTTTAATAATTGTTGAATTAAGTAAATAGACAATCGTTTCGTTCGAATTACATTCTATAAAATAATATAAACAAAAATACATATTATGTACATAAATGTCATTAATAAAAAATATAGTAAATAAAGTTATGTTTTTAATTATATGTACATACATACTTTTTTTAATTTTTTCATCCATAGCATCCCAATTTGCTATTACAAATATGCAAAATAAGATTAACAACAATATATTAGCAATGTAGATAATATTTGAATGTTAGCAAATCTTGTTTTTGAAATTATGCTTTATAATACATATTTATCAATTTTTTACAATTTTACAAACAAAAACAAATGTGTAAAATGTCGATTTTATAAATTTTAGAAAGAAAAATAAATGTCAAAATGTCAAAGTGCCAGATGCGCAACTGTCAAGTTCCTGAGCAAGTGCTTACATTACCTCCACGCGGTGACCTCCGGAAACTATCCTATACAGCATCCGCTTATACGATAGGCCAAATTGTAAGTGCTCAAAAACAACCCTTCAGATTGAAGGTTGGCGTTAGGTTAACTACCTAACCCATAAAAAAAAATCCATAATCCAAATCCATAGCCATAATCCGCATTAAAGGCACCTTCTACAACATCAGCCTAATATGTGTACATGCTCCTACTGATGAAAAAGAAGAAACAGAGAAAGAAGACTTCTATGACGCGTTAGAAAAAGCATACGAAGCTTGCCCGCAGCATGATGCAAAAGTTGTGCTACGGGATTCCAACGCTAAACTCGGTAGAGGTTGTTGGCCAAGCCATCAGCAAGCTGAAAAACAACAAAGCTGCTGGACCTGATGGACTCCCAGCTGAATTATTTAAAGCTGGAGGCGATGTTTTGGTTAACTGCATGCACCAAATCATTGGCAACACCTGGAAGGAAGAAAGCATGCCTAATGACTGGAGTACCAGCTCTATATGCCCCATTTTCAAAAAGGGCGATGCCATGTCCTGTAAAAACTATAGAGGAATATCCCTCTTAAATATTGCATATAAGATCCTGTCCAACATTTTGTGCGAATGTCTGAAGCCCTATTGTGACGCTGTTATTGGCAGTTATCAATGCGGCTTTCGCCCCGGAAAATCAACAAGCGACCAGATGTTCGTACTTAGACAAATCCTGGAGAAGACCCATGAGTTTCAAATCGATACACACCACCTATTCATCGATTTCAAGTCTGCGTACGATTGCATATACCGCAGCGAGCTATATGCTGCTATGTCGGAATTCGGTGTACCAGCCAAGCTCATCCGATTGTCAAAAATGACACTGGAAAACACAAGATGTGCTGTGGTGATTGGAAATAACATTTCTGACTATTTCCAGACGTGTACCGGATTTCGACAAGGAGATGCACTACCATGCGACTTCTTCAATCAAGTACTGGAACGTATAGGGCGACGAGCGGAAGTAAACACGGCCGGTACTATATTTTTCAGATCTGTTCAACTACTAGGGTATGCCGACGACATTGACATCATCGCCAGATCACAACGGGTGGTCGTCGAGGCCTTTACCCAGATTGAAGAAAAAGCGAAACGAATGGGTCTCAAAGTAAATGAGGATAAGACAAAATATATGTTATGAAAGGCGTAAGCTGACTCGATAATAAGGTCTGGTGATTGGTGACCAGAAGTAAAATTGTTGAGAGGGGTACAACGGACCGGTACGCCGATGATTGAGGGAAAAAGACTTATCTCATACATCTCACCAATCAACCAAGTTTTTCGAAAACTCGTGTAAGTTCTTGGAGTTTTTGAATGAATCTTAAGCGTTATCTTCAGTTTTTCTTTCTAATTTGGTTAAAACTCTCTCTTCAGTTCCATACTTATTCAATTATTTGTGTTTTCTAAACTTCTTTAAACGAAATTGTTTTTTAAATTAGGCTTCTGAATTGTACATATTTCCAACAGTTTACATTGTATTGTATTTCCAATATTTATTGTAAAAAGTTTGATTCCAGGTACTTAAAAAAATATCACTTAAAAACTTCTAATTTTTTTAGGATATGAGCACATTAACTGAAACCAAAGAAGAAAATTCACCCGGAATATTTCATGGTGATTTTCATATGGAATTTTGCGATAATCGACGGCAATTATATCAAGCATACTTTCGTGATTTTACAATTGAACGTTTAGATAAACCATGGGAAGCATTTACTGGTGGTTGGCATTCGGAATTAGCTGCAAAAAAATTAGGGGTAAATACATCATTTATACGTGGTGAATATTCATATGTTCTAGTCAGAGTTGTTAGATTTCGTGAAATTGGCAAATTAAAAAAAGAAATACCATCAAATCAATTACTTGAAAATGATGTATCCGAAAGAATACAACAATTAAAGACTGGTAATAGTACTGATGCCATTAAATTTATGGAATCATTTGGTACACATTATATAAATTCTTATACAACAGGGAATTCATTATATCAAGTAAGAAAACTCTTCCAATCAAAATTAAAATATTTTAAAATTAATTTTTAATTTTTTTATTTATTTTAGGTTTTTGTTTATAATAAAATGAATTATCAAGTAATTAAAGAACGTCTTAAAACAAAAGGAATTTCTGGTTTATCGAAATTAGATTTATATAACTTTTTTGCACCATGGTATGCTGAACATTTAGGCCAAATAAGATCAGCCAGTGGCAATACAACAATTGAAAGATGGGCTAGACGTAAATTACAATACCAATATTACTTCTTTAGATATTCAACATTATTAAAACTACATGGAAACGGAACTTTGTTGCGTTCCTTGGACCATATATTAGATAATGAAGCAATATTACAATTAGATTTAAAATCTTTAAATATTATATTTAGTGATAATGATAAACAGCAATGGTTTCAAGAAGTTTTAGATAATTATATGAAATTATGGGAAGTTAATATGGGTTTAAATTAAATTGAAAAATATTTGTTGAAAAAATAATTCTGAAATTAAGAAATATTTATTTTGTATTTTACATATTGTGAACTAATTTTGTTTACAAAAATACAACTCGAAAAAGAACTCATTTTTTAATTTTTTAATTAAAAATCGGAATAAATATTTCATTCATATAAAATCGCAACTACTATTAGCCAACTAAACAAAATTGTTGTTAACCTTTTCCCTTTGATGTGGAAATCTTGCTTTGAAAATCGTTTATTCGACTGTATTTTATTAAAAGAGTTTTTGATACTATCTACATAATGTTGTTAAATTCAAAGTAATATATGTATCGTGCTATTGCTATACCATATTTTAAAATAAAGAACAAGTGAGATTTTTTTCAAAAATAAAAAACACTAAAAGTTGTTTGAATATAGTTGTATGTATTCAAAATTTCAACCATATTATATTCTACTTGTTACTTGTATGTATGAAACGTTAATGCAACGTAAACTAAGAAATTTGATTCGAAGGACGAAGAGATTTACATTGTTATATTGATGCTTCACACTACTATAATTTTTTATTTATTTTTTTTTATAAAAATATTGTAATGCTTAGAAATATTGATTGGCAATGAATATGAAAATTGATTATTTGAAATTGGTGACAAATTAAGAACACTAGTTACTAACACTAACCTTTAGTTGCTTTTTAAGATTGGACTTAATTAAAATCGATTGACTATTCGTAAAAGTACATTTTTGAGAGATAATTTATTTTCAAGCATTTGTGCATCGTTTCAGAACTACTGTATATGAATGATTATCTTAATTGTATATAAGTATTAACTTTTAGATAATCAGTTATTATTTTTATTTATGTAATCAAAATGTTTCCTATACATATATTTAATACTATATATGATAAAATCTTTAAAGTAATCAATTCTTTTTATTATGTACATATTAAATAAAAAATAGATAAAAATATTTTATTGCATAGCTAAATTATTTATCTGTGATAGTTTTTAATTTAGTTAATTGTATTTTTAAGTTAATTTTAAGTTATTAAAATCAATTTAATTACAATATAAAAAACCAAATACTATTTAAAGATATGTAATTATTTAAAACAATACAAAATTTATTATGTATGTATATTTTTTCAAGGTTATATTAATAATAGAAAATACATTTTCTACATGTACTAAGATAATTTAAGAAAAAAAAATTATTTAAAAACTAAAAATCGAATAAATTTTATAAGAACATTACATTATAACTAATTTTAATAAAGAAAAAAATAAAAATTTTAAAACATACTTTATTTCTTTACATATTATTGTTGTTGTGTATTATTGCTTCTTATTATATTTCTTTTACGCAACATTTGAAAGCAGCTGCTAACGTTATTACACATTTCTGAAAGCTATTGCTGTTACTACTTGTTTTGTATAACGTGGAATGAATTCGCGTTTTGTTTATGTTACATAAATGTTTAACTATTTGTATGGGCCCAGTTTAAATAACGAAGAAGTGAAACATTTAATAAAAAAAAAAAAAGTTTTGCTTTAAGGAAAACAGTATTAAATTTTTTGCTCAAAATGGAGAATGGAAACATTTCAAAAATGTATGTCTTCGATAAAACCAATTTTGATAGAGGAAAATTTAGAATTCACTGTAGATTTGCTATCTCATCTTAAAGAAACTTGAGCTTAAGTTTAACCAACTTTGTGACAAATAATATTGATAGTGGAAAATTTGTTGCAATTATATCTTTGGATTTTCAAAAAGCATTCGACTGTGTAGACCATGAGATTCTCTTGTCGAAAATGGATAACCTTAGCTTTGATCCTAATGATGTGAATTTTTTCAAAACATATTTAACTGGTAGAATACAAAAAGTCAAAATAGGATCGTTCTTCAGCGACACCTTAATAATAAAAAAAGGAGTTCCACAGGGATCAATTTTAGGACCAGATCTTTTCAAAATATATATTGACGACATATCACGGTTAGATCTTGCAGGATCTATTCAACTATATGCCGACGATGCTATTGTGAGATATGCTGCGCCAACAAAAAATTCATTGAGGAATTCCATAGAAAATGATTTAAATAAAATAGAACAATGGATTAAGTATCATAAACTGCAGCTAAACGTTAAAAAAACAAAAAATTTGTTACTTGGCAATAAAATTTATAGATCTTTGATTTTCTCGTATAATTCTGCAACCTTATGCACTGTTGACAATCTATGTTATTTAGGATTGATAATTGATAAGAAGGTCAAATGGATAGATCATATTCAAAGTATTATTCGCAAAATTTCCCCATACCTTTTTATTCTTCGTCGTGTTCGTAAATTTATTTCCAGAAACGCTTTGTATACCATATATTCTTCCTTTATATTATCGCACATAACTTATCTGAACCCAATATGGAGTGGAGCAAATCAGCAAATATTACTTCAATTAGATATCTTACATAAAAAAGTTATCAAAATAATTCACTTTTATCCAAATACATTTCCTACAGATATGCTATATTCAGAAAAATATATTAGCCTTCACAATATTTGCATACGTGAACTATACTTTACGGCCTTTAAAATTATAAAAAATAACATTAAACATAATTTTATTGTAAATAGAATGATAAATATACACATAACACTAGAAATTGTTCTAATTTTTACTTATCATTATTTAGAACAAACCAACAAAAGAATAATTGTTTGTTTAAATGCTTGAAGTTATATCAAATACCGTTAATATATAAAGATACACAAAAGTAGTTTGATCGTACAAAGATTAGAGTTGAGATCGGACATTTTTAAGATCTTACTATTTCATATTAAAACATAAACAAGCACACACCATTAAAGAAACAAGAATTAAAAAAAAAAAACGTATATATAATAGGACCGTTCCCGTACTTTTCTGGTAAAAACTTGCATATGAGAGAAAAGAGAGAAAAAAAAAAGAGTTAAAAAAAACTCTCATCTGCAAGTAAAAGTACTGGAACGCAATTCTTGTAAAAACTTGCAGCTGTCAAACAGCTGACAAGCAATCTGACATTCTAAAATTAATTTAATTATAAACAATCATTTTGAATTTCCGGAGGTGTTTTTTTTAAAGAATTGTAATTAAATTTAAACGAAATGGCAGCGGAAGATATAAAAAATATATATTACTAAGTAGCGATTCGGATTACATTTTTATTACATTTTTTTAGTGAAAGCGAAACTGAAGAGTTAAGGAATGTAATTCTAAAGCAAGTGCTGTTGGAGAACTTTTTACGGAAAAACAAAAGACATTGCATTCGAAACTATTTAGAAGAAATAGTTCCAGGTTATTGTGAAGAGGAATTTGTAAGACATTTTCGTGTAAGCAAAAATGTTTTCAAATATTTATATGATAAACTGCAAACATTTGAAAGTTTTGCAAACCTACGTGCAGATAAAAAATGTAGCTCAGAAAAACATATAGCTGTATTTTTATGGTTTGCGGGTCATGAAACTTGCTGTTATAGAGACTTAGCTGACGATTTATCCTTATCAAGTGTATCCGTATTATTAAATTAAATTATACATATATTACAATAATAAAGAATTATGAAATTTATCCTCCACTAAATTATATTTTTCATTTTTTTTAATAAATTTCATTTAAAAAACAAAATTTTGCATAACAGACACATAAGAGAAATTACAAAAGTAAATAAAAACATAACCTAAAAAATACAACAACAACAAAAATTTAAAGTATTTTTTATATTTATTAGTAAGTTAAAATTTTACTTGCAAAAACTTATTCGAGAGAATGTTGTTGAACTTTGTTGAACGAAGTTGAAAACATATGTTTTCTCTCGTTTTTAGAAAAAACTCTCAGTACAGGAACGACTTCTGGTAAAAACTTGGAAAAACTTGGATAAGTTTTTACAAGATGTGCGTACGGGAACGGTCATAATATAATATTATATGCCAAACTGCTATATTACCAAAATATAGTGTACTCTATATTATGCTGTGCAAATTATAAATATATATGTATTGGCTGTACACAGTATACACACTGGTATATAGTTACACATATAGTTGTAATATGTATATGTATATCCAATTTTATTTTTCTGTTTTTCAATTCTCAAAAAGTTTCCTTTTTATATTTTGGTTGAATTGAAAAAAAAGTGTGAATTGTTGAATGTAAGTATACTTATATATATAAATACTATACATATAAAATAAATGTGCTAATTTCACAAAATATATTGTCTTGATATCTCGCATAATTCCTTTTATTTTACTAAATTCTTTATTTGTTTATTTTACAAATATCGATATTTCGGCAATAATACGTTGCTTCAGTGTATTGGCGTAATTTTACGTAATTGTGTGAATTGCTGAAATCAAAAGAAGCTATTCCATGCAAATGGGTATTTAAAATGAAAAATTATGAAAATGGAAAAATCACTAAATACAAAGCTAGACTGATAACTAAAAGTTGTTCGCAACGTAAACATTTTGGCTATGAGCAGAGTTAAGAGTTTTACTAGCTATTGCAGTTCAAGGAAAAATGCATTCATCAAATGGACGTGAAATCAGCTTTTCTCAATGGAAATCTAGTAGAAGAAATTTTTATGAAACAATCTGAGGGTTTCGAAGAAGGAATATTAGTTTGCAAAAACCACTGTATGGTAGCAGGTAAAGCAAACTCCTCGAATGTGGAATACTAGATATGATGAATTTGTTACAAAAAAAGTTTGAAAAAGCAAAATCCGATTATTGTCTATAATATATATTATAAAAAAAATTCAAAAAAATATAATATACTTACTGCTATACGTCGATGATTTGCTCTTAGTGGGAAATAATTTAACCGAGATTGAATCTATCAAGCAACAATTTAGAAACGAATTTGAAATGACCGATTTAGGTAAAATATTTTCTTGGAATAAGAGTTGACACCAATCCTCAGAAAGGTATTATGAAATTAAATCAAGAACAGTATTTTAAGAATATTTTAAAAAGGTTTGATATGGAAAAATGCGAAGGAATTGAAACACCTATTGAAAAGAATTGAAATTTGCTTAAAAATGAAGGTGAAGATTTGTTAAATCAGCCATATAGAAAACTAAATGGTTGACTAATGTATAGCATGTTGACAATTAGTCCGCATTTAGGTGCTGCAATAAATTACTTTAGCAGGTTTCAAAGCTTACCAAAAACATCGGTTTATTGGAGATTGGGTACATTTGAAACTTGTTTTAAGATACATCAAAGACACTTCAAATGCATGTCTAGTGTACAAAAGAACAACTGATGACATACCTTTAGTTGTTTATGCTGATGCGGACTGGGGATCAGATATCAATGATGTTGCTGTTACTACTTGTTTTGTATAACGTCGAATGAATTACGACGCTTTTTGTTTATATTAAATAAATGTTTAATTATTTGTAATAAGAACCTTTTATTTATACTGGAAACTCAACACATATTACAAACGCTGAAACATAATCCTTAATCTTATTTTATAATTTTATTTAATTGAAAAAACAAACAACTATTTAATTGTTTTGTAATTTTCCAAGAGCAATTTTTTAATACTACTTATTACAACGGGGTTACAAATAGAATTCATTAATATTTCTTTCAATTTATTTTCTTTTTTCATTTCCAACTCATGATTTTTTTGAATACTTTCATTAAATCTTACAGAATTTGTTCCCATTAACGATAAAAATTCATTTTCGGAAATTTTATCCACATATTGAATATTACATTGTAATTTTTTAATTAAATTTTCAACTTCTTCTTTCTTTAAATACATGTAAGAATATACGTTTGTTGAAAGCGAATCTTTAATATCATTTTTTTTTTCTAAAGTAGTTCTACATAACTTATCCAAAATGCATAAAATTTCCGATTCTTCTGCTAAGGTTGATATCTATAATTTCAAAACTTTCTTTATTAAAAATGACAATTTCTAGACAAAAATTAAAGATTAACCTGATTGGGATTTAAAAAATTCACAATTGTTGATTCATTTTCAGTTGCCACGAATCTTTCTATTAAATATTTAACAATACATTCATCTAATTGAGATTCCAAATCAGATTCCTTAAATTTGTAATAATATTAAGATTATAATAATTTAAAAATATGCATATACATATAATACAAAATATATTTTTATTTATATCATACCAAAGGAATCCAATAATTAAAACTCAATGATGTTTCCAAACTTTCAACATAGTGCCACCAATTTTTTGGAACAACAAGTACATCTCCTTCTTTCAACACACATCTATAGCATTTATCCTTAATTGCTGTTATGCACTTATATTAATTGAAGTTTATAATTAACTTTATTTAAAAAAGTATTAGTAATATTACCTGCAAATTGTTGTAAATTTTGTGGACTATAAAAATTTTCGGAACAATATATACTAGATTCTTCATAGGGAATACGAATTGGATTTAACAGGGAATCTGTTGGAAAGAGTAACCAAGATTTACTGTAAAGAAATCTTAAGATTTTAGCTATTCATTTTAAAATTATTATAAAGATACCTTCCAAATACTTGGACAACTATATTACACCCATATGTATCATAATGACAAGGTGTGTTAGAATCTTTTGTATTTAACCAAAATGTTATATCATCATCATTTATATTTGAAAATCCAAAATAAGAAAATGTTATATCTTTCCGTAAGTTTGTTGGTAACTCTAATATATTCCTGTAGCTTAAACATGCCCAATTTTCTTCAAAAATTTCTGACTTTGCTTCTGCGAATTCGATTATATTCATAAATTTTTCATTTCTAAATTTTTCCCATTGAGGAAGGTCAAAATGTTTCTTTCTTGCAATTTCAAATTTAATTCCAGATTCTTTTGCCAACATTTGATCTTCCAAAATAGAACACCATTCTGTCAAAGACATATCAAAACATTTCCATGGTAATTTCAAGTTTTTTATAACAATAGGAGAGGAAACATTTAAAATAACCTCACGAAAGTCAGTTGGATTAATTGAAGAGGCCATCATTCACGAATTATTTACCTTAACTTTAAAATTAAAATAGTAAATAAAAATAAGCAATTGTAAATAAAATAATTTCTCTATACTTTACTATCGCTTCGGAAACTTCGATACTCGATAGTGTCAAGTGTGTTGTTGTTGTGTTGTGTTGCGTAGTGTAGTGTGTACTCATGTACTGTTTTATGCAACGAATTAGAATTAAGGTGGTTATGATGAAGTCCGAAGCGGAATTTCTCCGAAAAAAAATTACATCCGAATACGAAAGAATTGGTATGCTGAAGTCCCTTCGACTGCAAAGTCTGTGCAGAAATTAAAATCATATGTTTCGGAAGATTTTTTGTTTTGTTTTCATATTCATTTCAAACATTTTTATTTTCAATTTTTTTTTATATTTTGTAAAAATTTTTTAATAGGTAATGTATATGACATAATGTATATATATACAATATGCATACATAAATTAAAAGTAAAAGATACAACTTTCTTAGGTGGTTATGATGAAGTTCGTCGGAATGTGAAAATTGTACGCCGGAATTTCTCATTCGGAAGTATTAGAATGGTTCGGAAATGAATTATAAAGCATACAATTTTTGTATTTAGAATATTAGGAGAAGTAAAAAATGTAATAATAGTTTTTTTTTTCAATTTTTTTTTCATTTATGAAAAATATTTTTTTTATTTAGGAATAAAAAAGCGCTTCAAAAGAATAATATATTTTATTGTTTTTAATATTATAACATAATATGTATATATATTAAAAACGATACATATATATTTTACATTCTTTAGAGAATTTTAAATTTTCTCTGATGTAACAAAAAATTACTATTATTTTAATTTGTATATATGTATATACATTAAAATTTTCAAAAAGTACGAACACTAGCAATGAAGTAGGCAAAAATAAAATTTGTTATTGTCAAATAAATATTAAAAAAAGTCAATAAAA
The DNA here is from genome assembly GCA_963942445.1 of Argyra leucocephala. NCBI lineage: Eukaryota > Metazoa > Arthropoda > Insecta > Diptera > Dolichopodidae > Argyra > Argyra leucocephala. The sequence continues at coordinate 35,138,470 of OZ012677.1, read as the reverse complement.
TTTTTGATTTTTATTATAAATTGTTAAAAAATTACAAATTTTAAGGAAAAATGGAACGTAAAAAGAAGATTTGTATCATTCCAGGCTGTAAGTCTCATTTGGAAAAAGAAAATTACGTGTCTTTACATATGTAAGTATTATATTTTACATCTTTTGAATTTTTAAAAGAGAGAAAATATATTGAACGAATATATTCGTCTATTTCTGTTTTTTGACAATAAGAAATACCAAAGAAAGAGAGGAATATACCCAAAACATTGGACACTTTTTTGTATGGATAGCCACTTCCATTTAATTCTAATTCGTTGGTTTTATGTTTGGCTTATGTTTTGTATTTTTATGACGTACAACCCAGTGGAAAATCGAGAAGTGATTGGTTTCCCAAAATTAGTTCTCGAACTACACCCAAGGTAAATAGTTACAGAATTAATGAACAAACCATCAGAAGTTGTTGTATATTTTGTCTATTAAGAACTAGTTCCCTCCACCATGTTGTTTTTCTTTACGAATAAAGAATAAAATTATTTTTCGTTAAAATTTGTTTTCTTTTTTTTTTGTACTACTAGTACTAACTCCTTCCACGACATTTGTGTAAAAGTAATGCTGAAAGTAATGCTGTCTATTTACCGTCAGCGCCAGAATATCCTCTTAATGGACGAGCGTCCGGACAAATTTTTTAACCAATCAAAATATTTTATTTTACCAACACACACACAAAAAATCCTCTCCGGGCAATTTTCTTTATCCAATTTCTTAGTTAAAATATTCTTAACTTTTGGCTGAAGACTGAATTATTTGATAAATATTTATTGCTATCTCGATTTATCCTCCCTATGCCCCACGGATGGGGTTGCAGGACAATGATGATCTCGATTTATGTATGAACGCATTCACATATAGACATGAAGTGTATTTTTTTTTTGTTTTTTGTTTTTTAATAGAAGATTATTGTATTTATTGTAAAATTTATTTGATTTTTATTCAATAAAAATTCTTTTTTTCCAGCTAGAATGAATTGTTTTAAAAAAAAAAACAAACATTCCTTTTTTGAACCAGTTCTATTACTTGTTATCTGTAATGTGTTTGGTAATTAGTTCCTTTTCAAACCTTTTCCAGTAACTAGTTCTTAGTAATGCAGGGGGAGAAAGTTATTGCTGACTCGTAGAACATGGTGTGCAAATTGTAATGCTGGATTTACATTAGATAACCTAAAGTGTAATTCGTTATATGATTTTCGGTAATTACTTTTGAAATGAGTGTGTAACTAGTCTGATTTCCTACTGGATATCTGCTACCTACAGGCAGAGACATTTGGTGTCGACACATCCTAGTAACAGAGGTCTTTCTCGGTCTTTCCATACATTTTTTAAACGTTAAAATTCGATATCGACGTTTTTTTTGAGGGTCGAATTTTTTTTTAGAATATTAAAATGACATTTTAAAAATGTCAAATTTAAATTTTATAAACATAAACAAAGTACTGATTTTGATATTAAGGGAGTTTCCGAACCTTTCGCACTTGCATTTGATACTGTCGAATCGCATCTGTCAAATCGCACTTGATTTGTTGTAAAAAATTTAGTGTAGCCTCAAATACGCTAGATAACGCAAAATTAAATTTATTAAATTTGGGACTACACTAAAATTTTGACAACAAATCAAGTGCGATTTGACAGGTTTAGGGCGAGTATCAAGTGCAAGTGCGAGAGGTTCGGAAATGCCGTAAGTACTCATATTCATCCATAGGTTGATCAAGTTTTCAAAAATTGATAGTATTTTTTAATTTTTTCTATTGAAGTCTTATTTTTTGATACTTTTTCTCCTACCTCAACTTTTTCAATATTATTTATAGGAAGAATCAGTTCTTTTGATAAATCTTCGATTAATTTGTAAAGCCCAGTGTGATTTCTTCCAACTATTTTCAAGCGCCGGTGCAAAACTCAACGTATTTTGCGTTCGGGGATAATTAATCTTTGACACACCACTTATTGATGCACATAAAAAATCAGGTAAATATCTTGGAACACATTTTGGAGGCCTTTTCGAAATGTAGTTCACCTTAAATCATAAAGCTATTTTTAAGAGTCCCTATCAGTCGCTATTTTTTTTACAAAAAATATCATAATATTTTAATATGTCTTCGCTGGGAACAAATGCTAAACTTTTTAACATTCTCATTTTAATGCTAAATTCTTCATATTTTCCATACTTTACGGCTAGTTTTTCTTTTTGTATCTTACGCCAAATTATCTGCCCAAAATAGAACAGGTATCCTTTGCTTTTAGCGCTTGGAAAAAAGTCTTTAATAGGATTTAGTATAGCTTTTTCAAAATCTGATATTATAATTTGGGGGTTTAACGGAATATTGGTATTACAAGCTACTTTGCATAAATGAAAAAAACCTTCTAAGTATGCCTCGTTATTTTTCCGACTTGTTAAAGCAAAAATTAGAGGAGCCGCTATTCCTTGGATATAACCATGAATGGAAAACAATTGACTCATAATGGAAGGAACGACATGGAAAGTTCCATCTACTAGCAAACATATTAGGTGGTGTCGCGATTCAATTTCGTTGATGTGATATATCTCAAATCAACTAAAAAATTCACGGTGTCGGGAGAATCAATTTGCAGCAATTTGAATTAAGTTCAACTAGTTGATTCAATTTCTTTCAATTTGTTTTTTTGACATTTCAAATTAAAAATTTTAAGATACCTAAAATATGTTGCAGTTTCCAGTTTTGTTTTCTTTAGTTATTTATATTTAAAAAAGTTATAAGTTTATAAGTAATTGTTCAACAAATTTTAGGTTTTTTTTATATTTTTCATTTTTTGTTATACTTTTCAATTTGTGGGCTATTTCTATTATTGAAATCATGGTTATATCAACATACACCCATATTCTGTTAGACCCATCGTTGACGAGAAGAAAAAATTCATCTCGTCTCGTCTCGCTGAATATGCCTTTCTGTTAGACACTGTAAGCGGCGCGATAGAAAATTTTATTTGTTGGTAGTACTGATCATTTTTTACTATCAAAAATAATTATTGGTATATAAACGAAATATGATTTATAAAATTTTTGGAAAGTGTTAACCCCACTAACTTAGTATTAGTTTTAAAATATTTTGTAAAAGAAAAATAAATATAAATATATTTATATTTTAAATATATTTTGTAGTTTAGTACATAAACGTAGTAAAGCACTAATAGTAAAGATGGTTTTTTTTTTCAACAAACAAACACAATTTTAATAATAATGCAAAAACAATAATGAAAAACTGTTTATTAATCTTTATTTAATTATTTTATCTATTCAATTTATTTATTTAATTCAATTTTTTGATAAAAAGAACACAAAATACTTTGACGAGATACTCTATCGCTTACAATTTTGGCGAGATAAAAAATGGCTATCTCGTCTCGTCAAAGGTCTAACAGAATACAAAACTATCTCGTCAGAGATATTCTCACGCGATCTCGCGAGATGGGTCTAACAGAATATGGGTGATAATCACCCATATTCTGTTAGACCCATCGTTGACGAGAAGAAAAAATTCATCTCGTCTCGTCTCGCTGAATATGCCTTTCTGTTAGACACTGTAAGCGGCGCGATAGAACATTTTATTTGTTGGTAGTACTGATAATTTTTTACTATCAAAAATAATTATTGGTATATAAACGAAATATGATTTATAAAATTTTTGGAAAGTGTTAACCCCACTAACTTAGTATTAGTTTTAAAATATTTTTTAAATAAAAAATAAATATAAATACATTTATGTTTTAAATATATTTTGTAGTTTAATACATAAACGTAGTAAAGCAGTAATAGTAAAGATGGTTTTTTTTTTTTCAAAAAACAAACACAATTTTAATAATAATGCAAAAACAATAATGAAAAACTGTTTATTAATCTTTATTTAACTATTTTATCTATTCAATTTTTTTATTTAATTCAATTTTTTGATAAAAAGAACACAAAATACTTTGACGAGATACTCTATCGCTTACAATTTTTGACGAGATAAAAAATGGCTATCTCGTCTCGTCAAAGGTCTAACAGAATACAAAACTATCTCGTCAGAGATATTCTCACGCGATCTCGCGAGATGGGTCTAACAGAATATGGGTGAATATTTATTTTTAGCTCGTTCTAGTTTGTGGTGCCTATTATGTATTTCGATCGAAATTAATCGAATCGTTCATCGTTATCGTTAAAGTTATTCGATTGTGATCGTTAGTGTCATTATGTATTTCGATGAAAATTTGATCGAAAGTGTTTAAAAATGCTGCCATTGTAAAATTCAAATCTACGATGAAAATGACATATGTTTCATTCTTTAAATGTCAAATTCAAATTATTATACGAAAAAAAAAACAAAACAAAAATGTTATTTTTAAAATTTTTAAGTTGAAAATAAGTTGAAGTGTTTAAATAAAATATAACTATAAAATTATAAGTTTTTATAAATAAAATGATTTGAGCAGAGTTAAATTTTTCAATTTCTGATAGTGCTGAAAAACGCTATCAAATTGCAGAATTGAAAAACAAGCGAACATATATTCGGAATTATTCTAATCCACTAGATTTGGAAAATTATACGTATGTTATTTAAACATAAATTTGATGAGTTATTATCTACATTATTAAAACTATTAAATTAGGACAAAAATTGAAATAGCCAATAAGTTATACGTCGATTCCAAATATAATTAAATTGGTTAGTGTATTAAGATTCTGTGCGGTTTGTACCAAGCAAATGATTTTCAACGTAGGAAATGATTTCCATGTCGGACTAACACAGCTAATTTTTTTTTGTTCTTAAAGAAGTTTTATATGTATTTGCAGTTTACAATTATGTGCAAAATGGATCAAATTCCATTACGTACTAGAAGAAAAAAGTCAGGCAAACATTATTTTTATGATTAAAGCAGAATTACTGAAACAATTGGAGCAGTAGATGGAAAGCTTATTCAAATTAAATCACCGAAGCAAAACGTACAACATTTATGTTATAGTAGAAAGGGATTTTTTAGCATTAATGCAATTCTGATAAGTTTATACTTTATTGTAATTAGTTTACATTATTATAACAGTTTTTGTTTTTAGATATGTGATCATAATCAGGTAATTGGTTTTGTGAGTACAAGATATCCTGGTACCTCTTTGGAAAATTTATAATGGTGTCTCATTATTTACACTGTATCTTTTCATATTGCAGTCTATTTGTAACAGGCCTTTCATTCCTATTAAAATTTATTTCAATAAAAAATTATTATGAAGGATAAAGTAAAATACCTACATTCATTTCAACTTTTAAATTTATTTTTATTTAAAAAAAATATCATAAATATAAAACAAAACCCCAAGTGTCCAATATAAATAAAATAATATAATGTCCAATATAAATAAAATATATTTGTATCTCTTTTATTTTATCGTTTCAATTCAAAATTGAAATAATTTGTACAAAATCTCTCTTTCGATGTCTCTTTCGTGGTAAAATTTTACATCGATAAACTTTATCGATTTCGTCGACAATTTCTGAACGATATCGTAATACATAATGGCAATTTTGCATTTTGACATTTCGTTCGATCAAATCGTAATCGTTATCGAAATACATAATAGGCACCTGTATTTGTCTGGCCAAGATTTTCTTTTTAGTTTTTTTTTAATTATATTAACTTGCCTTATGCAAGTCCATTATGTGTTTTGTGTCTTTTTTAAAAGTTAATACTATTTCAATAATATAATTACTGTTGCGTTTAGTAATAATAGGCGCTATAGCTATATATATTATGTAAAATAAATACATTCGTAGAGTTTGTTTTTGGACTAAGAAAAAGAATCAAATATTTTGTTATTTTCTATTTTTTTTTAAATAATGTAGCTATGTACAAGAAATATAGTGAAAATTTAATGTAATTCAGAGGTGGCAGCACGTAACTTGTTACAAACATGATGTCACGCTATTTTTGAAAAACGGTAGCACTTAAACTTGTTTCGCCACATTTAGGTGGTTATGATGAAGTCCGAAGCGGAATTTCTCCGAAAAAAAATTCCGATCCGAATACGAAAGAATTGGTATGCTGAAGTCCCTTCGACTGCAAAGTCTGCGCAGAAATCAAAATCATATGTTTCGGAAGATTTTTTGTTTTGTTTTCATATTCATTTCAAACATTTTTATTTTCAATTTTTTTTTATTTATTTTGTAAAGTTTTTTTAATAGATAATGTATATGACATAAATGTATATATACAATATGCATACATAAATTAAAAGTAAAAGTTACAACTTTCTTAATTATATATGTAGTATGTATATATATACAAATTAAAATAATAGTAATTTTTTGTTACATCAGAGAAAATTTAAAATTCTCTAAAGAATGTAAAATATATATGTATCGTTTTTAATATATATACATATTATGTTATAATATTAAAAACAATAAAATATATTATTCTTTTGAAGCGCTTTTTTATTCCTAAATAAAAAAAAATATTTTTACAAATGAAAAAGAAATTGAAAAAAAAACTATTATTACATTTTCTACTTCTCCTAATATTCTAAATACAAAAATTGTATGCTTTATAATTCATTTCCGAACCATTCTAATACTTCCGAATGAGAAATTCCGGCGTACAATTTTCAAATTATTTTCCGTTCCGACGAACTTCATCATACATAAATTTTAAAATTTCGGATAAATAATTACATTTGCAGACTGCGGAATACTTTCGGACTTCAGCATACCAAATTCGGAATTTCACATTCCGACGAACTTCATCATAACCACCTTAATTTTGTTTCGCTACTATTGGCAGCACGTAACATTTGAAACGCCCATTTCTGGGGTGGCATTACATAATTTTGTTTCGACTATTTTTATTTTGTTTCAATCGACATATTTTGGTATTGCGTAAGGTTGAAACGCTACTTTTCTTACATTTGATACGACCAAATTTTGGCGATTGAAAAATAGTTGACGCTTTAAATTTTAAAAAAAATAATAAATTAGTACATGGTTTTGTTGGAATATTTATTTTAGAAACGCACAGAAATAAAAATTCCAATAAAATGAAAAGTTAAGTAAATTTATGATTTTCTGTCAAGAAAAAAAAATTTCAAAATAAAAAAACAATGTTGGTATTATTATTAGCTTCTTTTACTTGTATCTAGTTGCAATTTCTTTTAGCTCCATTTTTTTTATTTTATACCCTTATCATGATTCTCGAATCGAACGTATAAGTAGGAAAAGTCGCTGTCATGCGATCATAATTAGCGAAGCGAATGAAATACGTTCGACAATTTGGCGAACGAAAAATTAAGGTGACAACCGTAAAACAAAAATAAAAAAAAATTTTTTTGTTTATATTTCAAAATAAATATCTTTAAATTTGTTTTTTTTTGTAATAATTCCATTTTTGATTTGTTTCGTTAAAATTTCAACAATTACTGCTAGAAAATAATATTAAAATAAAAAAAATGGAACTAAAAGAAATTGCAACTGGATACAAGTAAAAGAAGCTAATAATAATACCAAATTTTTTTTTTCTGAAACTTTTCTTTACAGAAAATCATTATAAATTTACTTAATTTTTCATTTTATTGGAATTTTTATTTCTGTGCGTTTCTAAAATAAATATTCCAATAAAAATCATGTATTAATTTATTATTTTTTTTAAAATTTACCTAAAAGCGCAACTATTTTTCAAGAATAAAAAAAAAAATGTTGGACAACATTTTATTTCGACCGAAATGTTTGAAACAAAGTTACATAGTGCCACCCCTGGGGGCATTCCATTTTTGATTTATTTCGTTAAAATTTCAACAATTACTGCTAAAAAATAATATTATACCCTTATCATGATTCTCGAATCGAATATGAGTCGAAGCGAATATGCTAGTCGAACATTCGCGTAAATGTGATCATAATTCGCGAATAAATTCATTCGCTGTGGAAAAGTCGTTGCTAACTTAACACTCGAAAATTAAATATTGAAAAGTAAGGGCCCTATTACACATCAATCATTCGTCAATCATTCATCCATATATTGTCAATATATTGACCGTTGATTGAGAAATGATTGATGGCGGTTCTATTCTCATCAATCATGTCATCAATCATGCAAGCAAAATTCCCATCAATCATTTTTGACAAGTTCAGCTGAGGCAAAAAAAATTGCTTTTTGGGGAATGTTCAGATAAGGTTATATTAATTTGTGATGTAATTCAAAAAGAATAATTTTTATATTAATTTGAATAATTATAGCAATTATTGTAAAAAAACGATTGATATATTATTCAAATGTGCAAAAAAATAATTTGTTTTTATACCCTTTACTTTCCTTTAAAAATTCAATTTAAATTGAAGTTAAAAACATTCCCCTAAAAATTATATTTTTAATATTCATATATGTTTCAAAATTATCAATATATTCAGAACACTGCCACAGGTTGTCTTTGCAAAATGTCAAAATATGGGTAAAAAGATTGATGAGTGAATGATTGATGTGTCATCGGTCATCATTCTTTTCATCCATCTATTGACAATATATGGACGAAATGATTGATGAAAAGAATGATGTGTAATAGGCACCTAAATAAAAAGAAAGAAACTGTATTTTTTTGTGCTAATAAATTTCATAAAAAAAAATTAAAAATTATTTATTTTGAAATATATACCCTTATCATGATTCTCGAATCGAATATGAGTCGAAGCGAATGTGCTAGTCGAACGTTCGCGTAAATGCATAATTCGCGAATAAATTCATTCGCTGTGGAAAAGTCGTTGCTAACTTAACACTCGAAAATTAAATATTGAAAAATAAAAAGAAGGAAACTGTATTTTTTTGTGCTAATAAATTTCATAAACAAATTTAAACATATTAATTTTGAAATATAAACAAAAAAACAAATTTAAAGATATTTATTTTGAAATATAAACAAAAAAAAAATTTTTTTTTTAATTTTGTTTTACGGTTGTCACCTAAATTTTTCATTCGACAAATTGTCGAACGTATTAAGTTCGCTTCGCTAATCATGATCGCATGACAGCGAATTTGTCTACTTATACGTTCGATTCGAGAATCATGATAAGGGTAATTAGTGTTTCACTGTTTTTTCGCGCGTTTCAAAATAAATTAACGTTTCAAATTACGTAATTGTCTTTTTTTTGTTTCAATCCCAAAGTAGAGTTTCAAAGTACATGCTGCCAAAAAAATTTTGTGACGCTGGTGTTTTGTTAAACAAAAAAGCGTTTGTAACAAGTTACGTGCTGCCACCCCAGCACCCATATTCTGTTAGACCCATCGTTGACGAGAAGAAAAAATTCATCTCGTCTCGTCTCGCTGAATATGCCTTTCTGTTAGACACTGTAAGCGGCGCGATAGAAAATTTTATTTGTTGGTAGTACTGATCATTTTTTACTATCAAAAATAATTATTGGTATATAAACGAAATATGATTTATAAAATTTTTGGAAAGTGTTAACCCCACTAACTTAGTATTAGTTTTAAAATATTTTTTAAATGAAAAATAAATATAAATATATTTATGTTTTAAATATATTTTTTAGTTTAGTACATAAACGTAGTAAAGCACTAATAGTAAAGATGGTTTTTTTTTTCAAAAAACAAACACAATTTTAATAATAATGCAAAAACAATAATGAAAAACTGTTTATTAATCTTTATTTAATTATTTTATCTATTCAATTTATTTATTTAATTCAATTTTTTGATAAAAAGAACATAAAATACTTTGACGAGATACTCTATCGCTTACAATTTTGGCGAGATAAAAAATGGCTATCTCGTCTCGTCAAAGGTCTAACAGAATACAAATCTATCTCGTCAGAGATATTCTCACGCGATCTCGCGAGATGGGTCTAACAGAATATGGGTGCAGATTTCATGATACTAACGCAGTATTTCTTCTTTTGCAATCTCCCCAACCTAAAAACTTTTCTTACAAAAATAAAACATTCACGCATATTTAGTAAAAATTTATATTTTTCATATTTTAAATAAAAGCATATTTTTAAAATACATATTATTTATAATTTCAATGTATTTATTCAATATATTTGTGCGTACATAAGTTTCACCTTCGTAACTGCCATTGAAATGATGATCTCAATTCCTTACATGTAAAATATTGTTCATAAATTATAGATATACTATGACTGCAGTTGAATTTTTTAAATACATCAAGATATGAAAAATAGAAACTCTTTATTTCCAAATTGAAAGCACCTATTAAGTGTTAAAAGTGACAAGTACCCAATCAAAAATTTAAAGTTCAAGACTTACAATACAAAACGTACAAATCAAAACTGCGTAATAAATTTGAATTGCGTAAATTAATTTTATAAGAATCTTCATTACGCATAAACACCCAAAAAAATGAAAGGGTAGTAGGCATAATAGTTGATTTTCCGAAAATGTAAAAACTTGATTTCACAATTAGTTGTTGCAAAATTCTATTAAAAATTAATTATGATTATTATGATTTTAGTTAACAAGATTTATGTATTTACCATAATCATTTAAATCTAGCATGAACTAGTCCTGAAAACTATCATCATATGTGTTCGATTAGCATAAAAGGTAATCTTAGGGTTCAACAAATGCCATCGTAAAGAAATATATGTATGTATAATCATACTAAATTTTTATATACGCCAACGCCAAAACTAATATATTTTTTTTATCACATTCAGAAGTATTGAACCACGCTGCAGTCAATAAGTATGATATTAAATTCGATAAATATTTCGTAAATGATGAATGTGATATGATAGAAATTACTACAATCGCGAATCCAACGATCTACTTACACAAGCCCCTCGCCGCATGCAATGAGCGTCATTAGTCCAACGCTGCAGTCATTGAATATCTCATGTCCCACGCCGCAGTCAATAAGTATATAAAAAAGTTTCCCACGTCGCAGTTAATAACTATATAAGTGTCCCACGCCGCAGTCAATATGTATATAAATGTCCCACGCCGCAGTCAATATGTATATAAGTGTCCCACGCCGCAGTCAATATGTATAAATGTCCCACGCCGCAGTCAATATGTATAAATGTTCCACGCCGCAGTCAACAAGTGTTCCCCGCCGTAGTCAATTATATAACTAGCCCAATCCGCAATCAATAAGTATATTACCATCCGACACTGCAATCAATAAGTACATAACTATCCCATGTCACAGCCAATAAGCATTTACGTGTTACAATCAAAAAATATGCTCAAACCAATTCTAGACCGCCGTTATCAATAACTCTTCAAGCGGCCCAATACAATTAAATACAATAAATAAACGTAGATGTTTCCAGGACAATGCCGAAATCCATAAATATTTTGTGTTGATGTAAATGATTTTACGTCACAACTAAGTATTCCACATTTTATTAGTACTAAATATAAAATCACTTGCGATATTAAAAATGATTTGAAATGATTCTTTTCTTAGAATGCAACAGTTGTTAGATAATTTATTGCGAAACGAAATTGACAAGTGCATTCAATTCTCCCAAGGAATAATTAAATTTTCAGTAAATCCGATTTGTTGATATCGTTATATATTTTGAAGATTTATTCCTCAGTAAACGAAAGGTTTGTTTGCGATAATTTTTTTTCTAAATCTATTCTTTCAAATTTTCTCCATCGCCGCATTCACAAATAATTGTCGCAGTTAACAACTCTCCTTCATTACATTGAGTCATCAATGCTTCTCTGTCGTCTCAGTTACCAACGCTCCTTCATTGCCTTCATTGCATTGAGCCATCAAGTCTTGTCATTACCGCACTCACCACCGCTCCCCCATCCCCGTAGTAGTCGTCATGTCACTCCCATCACACAATCCTTATTTCCAATGTTACTTCCAGAATTGCATTCTGCAAACTGCTGACTTCCTAACACCATTATGCAACGAATACCCCATGTCGCCCTCAAATGTCTCATAATTTTGAACTTATTTCAAGATTCCTATATTCGTAATATTTTTTAGCATGCTTCTTCGCAGTCAATGGAATTTTCGAGAATCCCCTCATTAATCTCATCTATATCTTCTTGACGTCCTTCACTAATCGTTATGCATCGAATTCTCACACAGCAGCCATTAATTTGTGTTATAGGCCTTCGCTGCAGTCATTGCTAGTTGTTGAAGTCCTTCGCCGCAGTCATTGATAGTTGTTGAAGTCCTTCGCCGCAGTCATTGATAGTTGAAGTCCTTCGCCGCAGTCATTGATAGTTGTTAAGGTCCAGCGCCGCAGTCATTGATAGTTGTTAAGGTCCAGCGCCGCAGTCATTGATATTTGTTAAGGTCCAGCGCCGCAGTCATTGATATTTGTTGAGGTCCATCGCCGCAGTCATTGATACTTGTTGAGGTCCATCGCCGCAGTCCTTGATACTTGTTGAGGTCCATCGCCGCAGTCCTTGATACTTGTTGAGGTCCATCGCCGCAGTCATTGGTAGTTGATTAAGTCCCCGCTACAGCCTAATTGATACTTGTTGATTCCGCTCGTCGTACTTATTGATATTCGTAGAAATCCCTCGCCGCAGTCATTGATATTTCCTAAGGTCCATCGCTGCAGTCATTGGAAGTTGGTGAAGTCCATCGCCGCACTCATTGATAGTTGATAAAGTTCCCGCTACAGCCTAATTGATACTTGTTGATTTCACAGTCGATGATATCATGAAAATTGCCCGCAGTCATTGGTAGTTGATGAAGTCCATCGTCGCAGTCGATAGTTGTTGAAGCCTAATTGATACTCGTTCAAAGTTTTCGTCGCTGTAATTAATATGGTTGTTAAGGGCCACTGTCGCAGTCATTGATAGTTTTCAAATCCATCGTCACCGTCATTGATATTTGTTGAAGTCCATCGCCGCAGTCATTGATATTAGTTGAGGTCCATCGTCGCAGTCATTGATATTTGTTGAGGTCCATCGCCGCAGTCATTGATATTTGTTGAGGTCCATCGCCGCAGTCATTGGTAATTGGTGAAGTCCATCGCCGCACTCATTGATAGTTGATAAAATCCCCGCTACAGCCTAATTGATACTTGTTGATTTCCCTCGTCGTACTTATTGATATTCGTAGAAATCTCTCGCCGCATTCAGTAAATAAGTTTATCACAGTCGATATCATAAAAATTGCCCGCAGTCATTGGTAGTTGATGAAGTCCATTGCCGTAGTCTTGATAGTTGTTAAAGTGCCCCGCTACAGTCTAATTGATACTCGTTGAAATCCTTCGTTACTGTAATTGATACTTGTTGATTTCTTGGTCGTACTTATCGACATTCGTAGAAATCCCTCGCTGCATTCAGTAAATAAGTTTAAAACTTTTATCACGGTCGCTTATATCATAAAAATTACCATTTCTATTGTAATTGTGCTAAATTTTTATTAGATTTATTTGCGTTTACTGTATATTTCGTACTAACTGAAAATTTCGTTTTGTTGTAAAAGAATACTGATATACATATTTCTTAATGAGCTTTTATATATTTATATAATATAAAACTTAACTTAGTTGATGTTAAGCGTATGCATGTGTTTTATCTTTAAAAAATAAACAATGAGATTTGAATTTTTGTTTTTGTGGAATGTAATGTTGTATTGATGCACTTAAATTTCATCAGTTGATCAATATATTATCTTGAAATTTTATATTTCTCTTCCAACTATAAACTTATATTTAAAATAACCAGTAAGAATAACAGATGAGATTGATTTAATTTGGAGCTGGATTTTAACTTCGATTAAAGTGCTCGAAAGTTTTTAAGCACAACTCGTTAACACGATTTTGAATATGATAAATACTTTCAAACAAATTTCATTGATAACCCTTCTTTGTTAGATTAATATTCATATACATTCTTCTTTTATTTTTTTTATGAACTTAAAATTATCCTTTCCGACAGAAACTATATGAATTAATGTAAAATTGTTAATAATCTATTATGGCAACTTTTCGAGGTTTTCCAAGATAAAATCGGTCTGATAGTTTTGTAAGAAACACAAGAGTTCATCAAAATTCTCTTCATTAAAATCGAATTAAACGAACCTCTTCCAATTGAATTAGTAATTGATGTTATTGAATTGGCTCATGTAATAAACTGTCCATTTAAAATCATCAAACTAGATGATGTAAGTATCTTAATTCTGATGTAGATATGATTCAATCAAATTATAATACAAGATGACAAATTAAGTGATGATTTTTAGAATTTCAAAAAAAGATTTGATAAATTTTGTACGGGTCAGCATAAAAGTCAAAACTGATGCTTCCAAGATATTAAGCACCTCAGTTAACTTATCATTACTAGATTTGACAAATTAATTAAATTGATAACCTTCTGATCCAGAATTACACGTAACACCGGCAATCATATTTTAGATTTAATTTAACATTACATCTCCGCTTTACCAGGATGAAAAATCCCAGTGTTGAATAGTAGTTTAAAAACCTCCCTCAGATTATACACGTTTACCCAATCTTCCAGTTAGATGAAACTTTTGCTTGAAAAATATAATTGACTTAAGCTCCTGATCTTGTACGAGATACAAAAAATTTTTATCCAATTAAATTTAGGTAGTATATGAGCTGCCGTAAGTACAGAAGTCTATCTGGCACCTACAGAAATAACCCATGATTACACCAACTAATTGAGAATAAGTCAAGTTTAGTTATTCTGTTCACATGCCACCTAATATTTTTTCTTCATCCATCTAGCGTAATATTAGCTATTATTAACTATTCTGCAATATACTTTTAAATTTAAATTAAAAGCAATTGAAAAAAATTTACCAACATACTGAAACACGTTCGTTCGTACATTTATGCAGATACTGGCCAATATAAATAATCAATTACGAATTGTAAAGCAATTGAAAAAAAATTACCAAAATGCTGAAACACGTTCGTTCGTACATTTATGCAGATAATGACCAATATAAATACATAATCAATTACGAGTTGTACATTTTGTATAATTTGACATCATAGGTTTTTTTCATTTAAAGTTTTACATATTTAAGACAGGTTAATTATGTTTAGTCATCAAATCAGATAGATCATATTAGCAGTCTTCAATTTAAAATCACGAACAAAAATTATTGTTGAATTCACGGTATTTCTATCTCATCTTAATACTTTCAATTTCGGATGTGTATAAAATATTTCAAAATTCATTTTTATTATTTAGTTCATAATATAAGATGCTTTTCCCTCTACAAATTATTCCATATTACTCCTTTGTTCAACGTTTTTAATAAAAAATATTTCAATTTAACAAATTGCATCATGTAAAAGTTGATTGTAAAAGTTGACTGTGTAAAATGTTTAAAAGTTACCAAGTTTGATGATTCTTAATTAGTTGAGAGTTGTTTTTTTTTTAAGTTTCTAGGGTTGCCACTAAAAATTAACTAAGGTTGACACTAATGTTTATGACGAAAAAAGAAATAAATGAGTTCTTTTTTATTTTCGTATTGAATATTGATAGCATCAAAAAATATTGAATATTTAGATGTTGTTGAGAATATCGTACTTGATCACAATTCAAACAAAAATATATAATTTTCAAGATTTCATTCATCATCACGATCATTAAAGTAATAAATGTATGTACAGCAAAAAAAGAAGTTGAAAACTTTCCATTGGTTCATCAAAAAAAGTCAATCAAAAATACAAGTGAAAATCAAACTCTGCTTTCAGGCATCTTATATTGCAAGTTGAGAAACGCGTCAAGAACTCTTCATAAATTTTTAGGAAGTTTTAAAACTATACAAATACATTTTTTTCAAAAATTTATAAATAGGATATAACTAAATGGAGTTTAATTGAAAATTTATAAATTATATAATTGAAAATAATTGAAATTTTTGAAAGAAACATTTTTGTTAATATGAATATTTAAAATAGGCAGTGCCCTTATTATTTGACACAAAAATTTTAAAATTAAATTTTCAGACATTGGACTTTCATTTAAATATTAGATTTTTTTGTTTACAATACAGAATTATATGAAAATAGTATGCTAAGATAATTTTTAATAATAAAAAAATTGAAAAATAATTGAAAAATTTAGATAAACAAACTTTAATATAAATAGCAAAATATTAAGAATATTGATGCAAATTTAGTGTGTAGCATGAAATTTAAAAATTCTAATACATACATAAAAAATCATTTTAAAATATTTTGAAATATGCATAACAAAGTTTTTAAATTTAACTATCTCAAGAAGAATAAAACTAATATTTAAAGTGATTTCGTAGCTCATTTTGGTAGTTTTTTTTGGTATACTACAATATACTAAATTAGCATAGAAAATATTTTATAAATCAATCTTTTATTTTCTATTTCTTTTTTTTTCCTTTTTTTAGCAGAAGTTTTTTATTTTAATTTTTTTTATCTTTTTTGTATACTACTTATATTTTTTTTATATTTTTTTTATATTTTTTTTTTATATTTTTGTTATTTTTTTTTTTATTTTTTATTATATTTTTTTTTATTTTTTATTATATTTTTTTGTATTTTTTTTTATATTTTTTTGTATTTTTTTTTATATTTTTTTTATATTTTTTTTTATATTTTTTTTATATTTTTTTTATATTTTTTTTTATATTTTTTTTATATTTTTTTTATATTTTTTTTTATCTTTTTCTTTATTTTTAGTATTTTTTCATAGGTATTTATTATTTTACAAAAGGTATTTCAAGTCTTAAATTAAAAAATATGTAAGTATTCAAAATTAAGTTTCAAAAAAAATAAAACAAAAAAGGACACTGCCATTATTTTGCATGTAATTAAGAGATTTTTTAAGAAAATATTATTTATTAATAATTGCATAATTAATATAAATACACCATTTATAAATGGTATAATGTAAAGTATAGTTTTGTCCGACTACCTACAATATAATAATGTTAAGTACACAACATAACAACAAAACTACAAAATTTTCAAATACAGAAAATAATAAAACCGAGATTACTTAACTAAATAATATTCTATAATGAACTTTTTAACTATTTATTTATAAGATAGAGAAGAATTCGCCATTTAATCCATATATTTAAATAATATAGGTATTAGATACATGTATGTATCAAAATTATATTATATAAGTTTTTTTACCTGGACTATAAATATGAATGGAATTTGTTTATTTTAGTTTTCAGATCAAACAATCATTTATAAAACATTCAAAAGTATGTAATAGTTATAAAATTTGAAACTCAATCCACCAGTTATAAATTTAAAGTTAATTTGTTATTTTAATTTTTTTTTTGGCATTCGAAAGCAAGCATTGCATTTGTTTTTTCTTTTAAATGTAGGTAATATTAATTACATTTTTTGGTAATTCAATAATAGTTGCTTATTTGTAAGTTTTTCATTTTTACAAAAAAATTTTTTAGAATACCATTCAAATTTATTGTATTTTTAAAAATACCATTGTTAAATATTTTATTTTAAATATTTAAGCATATTTTTTTTTTTAAATATGTAGTAATTTTTAAAAAATTATCAAATAATAAGTATGACGAATTAATACAATTTAATGAAAAAATTATACCATACAAAAATTAATATTTTATAAAAAATATATAAATTATAACGCTCTAAAAATAAGAAAAATATATAAATAGAACTCATATTATGCTTGTAAGCATAGAAAAATTACATAAGAATTACATTATTTGAGAAAAATTTAAAAACAAAAAAAATATTACTAACATTAATATGAAATAAAAGTCTGCGGTTAATTACTTTTAGTACATTATTTGCAATAATACAAGACAATATATAAACAAATTTATCCTATTTTATTTTTTGGAAATCATGCGTTATTACATTCCAAATTACATGTTTTTTTTTCTTAATTGATTTTGCATGTTTTTTCCTTGTTTTAAAATTCTTTATCAAATTCATACATTTAAAAAAAAACTATAAAAGCATTTTGCGAATATTAAAAAATTGTGTAAAACTATATAAGATTATATTAATAATATAAGTATTTAGGTATGAATATTTGCAAAATAATTAGGTACATACATAAATTATTATTACTTCTTAAACAGTTGTTGTTGTTGTAGGTGTAGTAAACATGTTTTATTTGTTATTGCTGTTTTCAAGTAGAATATAAATGGTGATTATAATGAGACCCATATTATAAGAATAAGACATACATATTAATTATTAAAATATAAATTTTACAAAGGCTGGAAACAATATTTTAATGCAAGTAATAAATATTTTGTATACTATTATAGTTGTAGTTATAGGTTTAAATAAATTGATATATCGATTCATATTTAAATTGAGCTCGTATCGAGCAAAATTTAAATTATTTGAATTTACATAACTGCCATACATTGTATTAAAGTGAAAATATACATAATTAATCATACATATCAACCAGTGCCTTGTCTTGTAAATATTTAACATAATTTAAAGAACTATTTGGTTGTCGATAGTAGTATTTATAAACATTTACTATTTAATGAGATACATAAGTGGTTTTTTCTCATATTTATTTTAAATACTTTTTAAATATTTAATTAAAATTTAATTGCAATTTCTTTATTAGAATAATACACAATACATTAATTATTAATTCACTGATTATCATAAAGATTTAATCATTTTATGGTAGTTAGATATGTAATAGGGAAAAGTACTTTAGTATATTATATATATTATAAATTATAATAGACATACCTATTTAGCATAAGTAATTTTGATGCATATACATATGTCTGGCATTTAATGTAATAAAATATTTTTTAAGTAAAAAATGTAATAAATGAAAGTTACTGCGAAATAAAGAATAAGATTTATATATCTATGTATTCATATATGTACAAAATCGAGAATTTTATTTAAAACTAAAACAAAAAAAATTAAGCACACAATGAAGAAAAAATTTTTTTTAAATATATGGTACAATTGAAAAACGAAAATGACACTAAATGAAATTTTATTTACATATATTTCAATAGATTTTCACACACCATATTCATTAAAAAATATCTATGTAGTACTTTTCGTATGTTTGTTTTGATTTGCTTTTACTTTTATAATAAACATTAAAATTAATAAACTTTACATATATATTATAACCACAGCTTAGAATAATTATTGTTTGTAATCTATGTTATTGACATAAATTAATATATATCCATACATATTTTTTTAACATAATTTAAAAAAAAAAAATATGACACTGGTTGAACGTAGATATGTAAGATGTATTAAAAAAAGTTTGCTTTCAATTTTTTAGAACACTGAAATTTAAACAAAATAATATTCCAGGTATTAAGTATTTTTCCTATAGGTAGAAAGTATTTTTTGCATACGAAATTATTGATTAAAAACTCATTAAAAATTATAAATAAAGAAAAAAGAAAAACAAGAAAATTTCTGAAAAGAAACAAAATTTCCAACGGCGCAAAATTTGTTTTTAAAAATACACTTACGGAACCGATGAAAAATATTCAACTGAATAATTTGATGAATTTTTATAAATATATTTGTGATTCCCTTTATTTTTTTTGCTTAATTTTGAATTTTCATTCTTTTTTTTTTGTTTTGCTTGCCATACACTCTGCATTGATTCCCTTTTTTTTATTTTTTTTTTTTTATTTTCGATTTGATGCCAAGAAGTTCCAATAAAAAAAAAATGCTCCAAAAGCCAAGAAAAAAGATAGCAATACTAAATATTTTTGAAACAAAATACAAATGCATAAAAAAAGCTTTACTGAAAAAAAAAATAATTTTGACGAGAATTTTAAAATTTTTCAGTTATGTACTTACTATTAAAAAAAAATCTACAAATTTTCTATATAATCTTAGTTTTTGTAAGTAATTTTAAATATATTTATATATATGCATGTACGTACTTTAACTAGAAAATGACAAACATTAACTTCGATGAACGATTTATTCAGATGCAAACGGAGTGGAGTGGCCAATTAAAAAAAAATAATTTTTAAAAACTAGATATGAAGAAATAAATTCATAAAAAAAATGAATAATAGATCCATCAATTTTTTTCTCAAAAACTTTCATGTTTCATCCTGCATGGAAATGAAAATGATCGACTACATATTTCATTTGATTTAATTGATGCTTTTTGGTGTGTTTAATGCGAATCTCATAAGTTGGTTTCTAAAATAAAATAATTTGTTTTTCCAAATGCAAAATTTAATACAAAAACTTATTTTTTGGTTTAAAAATTTTTTCAAAATTAATATCCTTTTTAAGATTAAAAATATCCTTCTAATATTAAAGGTTGTTCATGTTGATTAGTTGTTATGAAATAGCACACACCGCAAATTAATTCTTTTTTAATTGTAATATGAAAAATTTCCAAATTCCTCGAATCGACCGATCGAATTGAATTTTTATTTTAAAGCTGATTTAAGAAACTGAAACTGACTTTATAAGAACAAAAAAAAAAAAAAAATGGAAAAAAATGTCGGCTTCCTGTGAAAAAAGTTTCTATTAAAAGCAGATTTTGACCTGCTTAAATATTTTGATATGTACATATTTGAATTGAAATTTCTAAGTTAAGGTTAAAATTTAATTACTTTAAAAAAATTATTTTACTTGTTTACTTTCCTAGAAAAGATTTATTTGATACGAGACATTGGATCGAATAAATTGACCAAATTCTGCAATATGCTTTAATTTTACAAAAAACAATATGGTCCGAAATAAATATTTACTTTCCTTTGACTAATTCAGTGTTATATTGCAATTGTTGCCGTTGAAGTTGATTATATAGTTGATAGTTGTCTAAAATTAAAACAGATTAAGATTATAGATAACAAATTTTATCTCTTTGATCTTATGAAGCTTCATTTGTGTTCAAATCCGACACACTTTTTAATTTATTTCATGGTGAAGAATGTTTAATAGTGCTCGTCTAAAAACTGTCATTTAAATATTATATTCATACTCCGGAAACAGTGACCAAAAAATTCTGTAATATTTGTTAACTAAAATTATCATCTGTAGGTCTAACAGCGATCTCAGGTTAAAAACCAACCGGTTAAAAAACTGAAACCTACTTCGGGCCTCAGAAGAATTGCTTATTTTTATTCTGTGATTCCCTTTGTCTTAAGAATATAATCAGCGTAAATCTAAAATTATTACACAAAAAAAATAATGCAAAATTTAACAATAAAATGTTTTCTACACAGCATAATTTTTGCGTATTTGCAAATATAATCATATTTAAATAAATCTATATTATGTTGATTCGTAAAATCTGTTGATGATTTTTAATTTCACCTAATTGAAAATACATACTTTTTAGTATATTCAAATTAATGAGAAAAAAATTATTTAATACATTTATTAGCTAAAAATGTTAGAAATTACGTTAAATTAGTTTTGCAGAAAATATCTATTGATCATTTTCGAATTGTAAATGGCTTTAGATTATCACAGTCATAAATTAAATTCAGTACAAATCTTCCGATGTCCCTTCAATTGAGTTATTTTTTAACAAATATTGTATGTTTTCAAATTAATGCAATAATTCAATTATTAAACAAAACTTATTCAATCATTTAACATGCTAATTAATTAAACTGTAATTAAACAGTACAGTTGAACTGTTTATTAACATATATGTAATTCCATATTATGTATATCTTAAAAAAACATTTATATACAACTATATATTGTAATATTCACATTTAAACAAAAAAAAACTTACAGTTTTGTTTGGTACAAAATATACTCTAGTGTAAGTTTCTTGATTTCTAATTAATTTTTATGTGCTTAAAAATTATATTCTTGTTTGCGTTCTTGCATAGTACAACGAAAATAAGGCGAATTATTTGGACTCTAGAAGCTCTTTAAAATAAGTTTCTAGTCTGCAATTCAAAAATTTATCTTACACACATATAAAATTAAAAGTGCAGTGTTTATAAACTGCCTTATTTTAAGATTTATCAATAATTTAAAATTTAAATTCCAATATAATACGTTAGAAAAATATAAAATATTCATTAATGCAATATATATATAGCATGCAAAATTTCTTACAATTTTTTTCTTTTTTTAAATTTTAAATACTGGATAATTTACGGTTTTTCCAAATACACTTCAAATATGCAATATGATGAGCCAAACTGGTAACAAACATTTTTTGTTGTTTCTATAGGCATTCTTTGTTTTTTTCAAGCTTTCATGCAGAATTACTTAATTCAAACACTAAAAAAAATCCTGAACAAGAGAATGTCGACTATCTTTGTTTTCGACTGTTTGTTTTTATTTTTTAGATTTTAAAATAAATATTTCAGACGAACTAACTAAAACATAATATTAGATGTAATATAACACATTAAACTTACTGCCCGAATTTATTTTAAAATAAACTGGTAAATCCCTCCTATTCCAGATATGAAGCATATACAAATCATGCAGATTCAAGATGCACACTAAATTTCCTATAAAATATATCTTAATTGTAAGTAATGTACAGAGTCTCTTACAGGTTAGTGATTTCTAAATAACAATTGGTTTTCCTCGCTCCAAAACCTTTGTTTCTCGAAAGAAAAGTTGATTGTTTTTGTTTCACTATGGCTATCTGCTTTAAAAAATTTTAGATATCCATATCATCATCGTTCAATATCAATTATTCTTTAAACTCAAATAAAAACCTGAAATGTACTAGTTAGTGTAAAACAATTTTTAGGGCTTACGATAATTTCTGCTTGACGTTCCAAGCATGAAGTGTTTCTCTCATATTTATGAGCTTATATTCTTGATGCTTGCCAACTTTTACATTTCACCAGCTTTTATCCTAACATACAATTAGTGTAGTAAATGATGGTTGACCTCACATTTAAGAAAATGATATAGATGCAATGACTCTCCTAATGCAGTGTGACCATGATGATGAGATAGTTTTAATCGCTTCAAGTATTGAAAATTTTTACATTTAACTTCGAAATGGATGAATAATTTCTGATCTTAAGAATAGACTTTTGTGATTTGAAAATCTCGACCCATTTCTTTTCCTGATATTTTTCTAGAAAACATTTTAAGTTGAAAATATTTTACATCTTACTTTTAGTGTTCAGACTTTTTCCGCAGTTTTGTTGTCGCAATCAAAAAGCACTATAGCAATTGCAATGCAACATAATAACTCGTACAGCTTTCTGCGATTCAATAAACTTTTTTTTAATGTTAAAACCAAATTGAAGAAACCTTAGTAACCTAAAAAATGTCGTGTAATTCTATTAATGTGCAATGGACTTACAATGTTCTTCGTATATCTGCTAATAAATCCACGAAAATGTACAATAAATTGAAATTTGAGTCAACATTAAAACACTGTTCCAATTTTAAATGATTGCATCAATAATAATAAACTGCGATTTATTTGTTGATGACTAGTTGCCCTTAAATTTTATCATCTCAACCTTGAAAACAAATTTCTGCTACGTTAGACTAAATATCTGGGACACCATTTTCTGTGTCCCAATAATGTGATAGCAATATTTCAGGTAAAAAAAAAAAAAATGATTGAATAAGTATAAAATCTCACGTAAACAGCCACCTGATGTAGTTTTTATATGGAGAATTGATGTTGAATAGAAAATTCTCGAACTCATTTGAATCAAATTATGTAAGCAAATATAGATTTCACTAAAGATTATAGATAAGGCACATCAAATATATATCACAATTGGATAACCACATTAATTTTCAATGTAAGCAATAACTAATGGATTTGTAAGGTGTTCATCTTTGGCGCTCACAGGTTACAGTAGTAAATCTTACATATGCATAATAATTTTATTTCGTTAAAATCTGTAAAAATAAATCAGTTTCAACCGTTATACTCCTTTTAAAAGGAGAAGAGAAAATTTATGTATAAAAATTCAAAATTATTAAAATCCTTTAAATTTATTGTCCTTAATGGAACTTTATATGTACTACGAAAGCGATCGCATCTACGATTTTTTGTGCAAACCACAGTCCTCCCTGGTCCTTAACAAGCTTTTTGTCGAAATTTTATCTTTCAGCATTATCATTGTTAACTCTGGATTTAAGGAAAGTGTAGCACTTCTCAATCGTAGCTTAACCGCATTAAACCAACCGATATTCAGATTCAGCTATCAATTGTAAGGAAGTATGCTGAAAGTTGAATCACGATGAGTGGCGTTTGACATAGCATGGAAATTGAATCATAAAAAAAAACATCTGTATTCCAGGAAATGATAGTAGAATTTAGCTCTTTCAAACCATTTTCGAAAATAGTTGCTCATTCTATTGTTATTTTAGCTCTCCTATCATTTTAATGTGTATAATTTTATTATCAACTTGAAGTAGATGCACTGTGTAGATTTTTTTTTGTTTTAAAACTTATGATAATTGAAATTGACATGAAGCTGTAAAAATAGAAATTCTTATTTAAAAAATTAAGAAATTAAAACACAAGCGAAAAAATTATAAAAATAAAGAAGTACAATTTAAATTTTTTTTAAATAATTAATTATTTATTTTTGTTGATTAAATTTAAAATATACAATATTTCTAGTTCTTTTTAGTTATTAACGATTCAATATGAACCAAAATAATTAATTTTTAAATATGTACGTATACATATTATTTAATGAGACTAAAATTAAGCAGCAAAAAAAATTTCAAAAATTTTTCAAAAAATTACCATTTATATTTTTTAACAAAAAAAAAAAAGCTTTTTTTTATTTATAAAAACTTGTTTTCCAGCGTTAGAGTAAAATTTTGGTATAACAGTGAAAATAGTCGAATATTTTCCTTTTAATTTTAATTTCACTGTTATTAAAAAAAGCTGTATATTTTTTTAATTAAAACTGGTTTGCAGTTTATGTGACTATTCATAATAAATTTGCATGTATGTTTAATACACAATTGAATTTATTGAATTTGTACTTATAAACGTTAGTTTTATTACAAAGAAACGCTTACAGTAGGTTAAAAAAACAATAAAAAAACAATAAAAAAAATATAAAAGCTTCTTTTATAAAAGATAAAAGGAAAATAAAAAATATAAAAGCTTCCGAACAATATCGTATACAAATGTATTAGTGCATGTCTGATGACACATTCGAGAAATTTCTTATGAACCCAAAATTTTATAATTTATTTACGGTGGTAAAAGGTAAAATTACTTGAAAATTTTTGATATTTTAAAACTGCAAGATAAACATTTGAACATGATTAACTGTATGTATTTTAATTGTACTTAGCTCATTAATATGCGTTTAATATATTAAGTTTATAGGTATATATATTATACATGTATATAAATTAAGAAATTAACGAACATTTTACTAATTTTTTGACGACACTGCCAAGCTCTTAAGCCCGGGTCCTGTCGAGAAAGAGGTCATCATTCTTCTTCACACATTTTGAATTTGTAACTGTAAATGAAAAATTATCATAATAAAGGATATCACAATTTTATTCGAAATATAAACACAAAATTTCTATAAAAAATTCTTTAAGTAGTATTATATACATATATATATAAGTTATTCTATAAACATTTTTTTTTCATTCTTTAACAATTTATGCAGGCTCTAATGATTGGATCTCTTTGCAACAAAAAAATTAGTTTACTAAAGAAATTTTATAATTTTCTATTTCTTTTTAATTAATAACACTACATCTACTGCTCATATTTTTCATAAACTGATCTAATCCGCTTAATTCCGATTTCCATAATTCATTAATACTATCACGATGTTGCTGCTGTATATCTTCATCAGAATTGGTTATAACAATATTACTATTATGATTATTATAATATGAATAGGAAGATCTCATTTCACTAGCACAAGAAGAATTATAATTATAATAATTACTAATATTACTATTAATATTATCATTATGATTATGGAAATTATGGTCGTTATTACTATGGAAATTATTATAATTATTATAAGGGCCAAGTTTAGATTGCATTTCAGCCCATTTATTAAACCTTTCTTGCTGTTTTCGTTTTAATTCCTCTTCAGCATTATTAAGTGCTGTTGTTAGCATGGCACAAACACGTAAATTACTGCCATGACGATATTTTCTTTTCATTTGAATTTTTTTTAAACGAAAATTTTTCACCCAATCACATAGTGTTTGGGGCTGATCTGCCGAAATTAATGTATCATCAAGAAAAGCAGCCATTTTGTATTTTTCAATAATTTAAATGCAATCAAAAAGGCGATTAAAATACTTTCAGTACTTCGAAAAATTACTTATTTAATTCTTTCTACTGCAATTTATTTAAGTAATTCGTATGTATCAGATTATTACTTAAAATATTTTGAACTAAATTTTCAGCTTTCTTTTTAATTAATTTTACAATAAATATAGAGATAAGACTACTATATTTAAATTTTTATTTGCTGTATAAACACACACCTGTATTGCAATTATACCGTCTTTTATTTTATTAAAATTTAAATGCATATACTTATGTATCCATATATACAAAATGAAAATTTCACTGTCTTTTTTTTTTTTTTTTAAAATAAACTATTTCACCAATATAATAAATTACATAACTTTAACTTGAAATTTGATTTAATTGCAAGACAATAACAATTCTCAAAACACTCCGAATGAAAACCTTTTCTCAACTGCGTTGTTGTACCAAGCTGCATTGATATTTATAATAGAATCCCCACCACTTCTATGTATTCATACGCACGATATAAGAAAGTAGTATTATGTATTAAATTATATTTTCTTGATTCAGAATGCAGTAAAAGGACTAAATAATTTAGATAAAGGATGCTTAAAGTAGTATTTGTAAGATTTATTGCATTATCGGGTATGGTTACATAAATTAAAGGATATTTTCTATAGCGTAATAAATTTAAGGAATTAGTAAATTTTTTACACTGTGAACAGTTGAACACTCTGTGAATATTTTTATTTGTATTAGTTTATCTACAAAGGTATATCTGAATTTTAGCTTCTTGACACCAGCCATATTCATAAATGTACCCTGCAATACTACGTAATGTAATTAAAAACGTAATACATATATACTCTATGATATAGAAGGAATAGGACTGACGGACTATATAGATCAAAGAATATCAATTATGAAACAATAAGAAGGCAACTCGGGTCTTGGATATGGATTTTCGCTAACACACCAATAACATTTACATATTTTAAAAACAAATTCTTAGAAATAGACGGTAATAAGAATTGTATATTCAGGAAAGAGATGAAATATAGAAAACAAAAAGGTGTAGCGAAATTAGTAAGATAAAAATCAAATAGAATATTTGAAAATAATTTTTCGTATTAAAATGAGACTATATCCGTTACTATTGGATGGTAAACATCTATAATAATGTTTACCATACATTATTAATTTAAATTTTAAAGAACAAAAAACTTGGTTTAAAATTTCAACATAGGGCTCAACCTAAATCAATGCGTACTGCGTATATTTTCTGTCAAAATATTTTTTAATACATCTATTTATATGAGCGCACCCGAAATACGCAGTACGCAGTACGCTTAGCTTTTAAAATTTAAAAACTGACAGTGCGTATAAAAAAGTTTTGTGTTTTTTTTTTTTGTTTTGGGATTGTTGATGGGATTGTTTTTAAAAAAAAATTTTATATTTAAAAAAATTGTTGTCAGGTGTTTTAAAATATGTCATGAAAATATGTCATTTTTAGATAGTAGTAGTGAGCCAGCTAAGTATAAAATAATGAATAAAATGATTTTATATAAACTGTAATGCTTTCGTTGTTGTTTTAGTACAATAAGTAATTTTGACGACGAAGATACTGTAACAATAGATTTGGAAGCTTCCTCGCCATCATATACTGAAAATTGTTCTTGCCGTTTCCAAGCCCACACGAAACTTCATAGACAATGTGTGCATGCTACATCCATGTCCAAGAAAACTAAATAACATATAAGTAACAGAAATGCATAAAAATATTTACAAAAACCTACTATAATGTTATGAATAATCTTTGTTCAGCATTTATAGGTTTCCTTTGTGAATGTTTTGTTAATGCAAATCGGACTAATTCCAAAAGTGATTTAAATTATCATAAGTCATACGAACCTATTTGTAAAATAGTTCCGGATTTTTTGTTGTATGGATATCGAATCCAGTATTATAAAATCCAAAGTTTTCTCTAGATTTGAATAGTTTCCTATTACAGGCACGATATTGTTTTCTTTGTATCACTTTTAAAATCATCAAATGCTCTAACACTTCAACATCATCCATTTCATTACAAATATCCATTTTATTACAAATTAAAAAATTTTTTTTTTAAATCTCAAATTAAAATTTAAAAACACTTCCTTTATATGAAAACACTATCCAAACTGAATAATTTTTGACAAATTCAAAATAGTACGCGCGTATCTATTTCGGTTGCGTTGTTTTATCTGTATACTTGCGTACAGTACGCACTACGCAGTACGCATTGATGTAGGTTGAGCCCACAATTTTTAAAGTTGTGCGAACTTTAATCTCCTATGTACTTAATTGATAATCAAGACGCATATAAAAAGTTGTATTGTATAGATATTCTTTGGATCCGAGTTCATATACAACAAAAGATAAGAAATAAATACATACCTAACCCAAAGAAGTAAAAACGTAAAATTAAAAACTATAGAACTTAAAAAACAAATTTTCATTGGCTTAAAAAATTTAATGTATGTATTAGAATTTATAAATATGTATGTATTAATTAAAATTTTGAAACCTCTGCACTTTGTACTGTAGTGGAGATGTTATTTATTTATCCAACACCAACAAATAAATCATATTTATTTAAAATATAATTGAGTGTGTTCGTACTGGTTCGTTTCGTATGACGTAGACGTACCAATTTTGTACATTTAGGGAATTATTTTGTACATAAGCATATGCAACTATTTATAAAATAAAATTATTAAAGAATTTTGATTTATTTTAAATAATGAAAAAGAGAGTTTCCTAAAATTGACATCTTTAGAAATTCCTAGTTTAAAAAAAAGAGATAAATATTTCTTGGTGTGGAAGTCTGTTATATTCAACATCCCGTTCTTTCTTTATTTTTGTTTTATTTTGGAAAAGAATTATATACCTGTGGTGAAACCTTTATACTTTCGTACAGTTAGTTTTTGAAAAAGAAAATGGATAATTAGAGAAAAGAAGCAGAAATAATGGAATTCGTAAAAGTACATAGATATGGTGTATGTTTGACTATTTGCATATTCTCGCGTTTCTCGAGGAGCTGCTTAAGGGTGAAAGTAGCGATTTTAGTCATTCCCACAAGATGTATCTAAAATTTATTTATTTTCATTTTCATTTCATATTTTTCGCTTTACAATAAAAATAAATTACATTAAATTTAAAAATTACATAACTTACTTAAGAGAAAAATATAGGAAGACTCTTTATTTAATTTAACAAATAGAATCGAGTCACCTTATTTTTTTAAAAGCTAATTTTGCTTACAAATCAAATACTATTTTCTATTATGTGGGGTAATCACAAATATATACTACATTAAAAAAAAAAAAAAAACAATTTAAATTTATATTACAAAAACAAAGTAATTTTTTAATAATAAACAATTTTAGCAATGCCAAAATTAGGTTAAAATCAAGTAAAAGATTTAAAAATTTAAAAAATTTAGACTTTTAAGAGAAAAAAAACTCCTTGATCAGAGCTTGGTAAATAATGAGAACAAAAGAAAATTAAGAAGATAGGAGCAAAGTATATATAAATAAATAAAGTATTATAACAGGAATTGAGAACTTTAACTAATAAGTACATCAAAAAGGAATTCATCGCTAGAATATTCTAAGCATAAGAACCATGATTTTACTTTTTTACAAAAAATATTTAATAATCTGAGGTTTCTTATGTTAAGCGGCAATTTATTAAACAAACGACATGAAAATATAAAATAAAAATTACGCAAAGTAGTAATTCTAAACTGTGGTACAAGGAACATTTTATTATTGTTATTGCGTATATTGTATTGGTCTAGGTTTCTAAAATTTAAATAGTCGGATCTAATAAAAAAGTTTTGAGAACTTTGTAACAATACAAGTTCTTAGCGGAAGGATATTTAAATCGATAAATAGTGGAATACTGCTTTCAAATCTATTTTTATTACATAAAATACGAAGTATGTGTAACTTATTATATGTACTACTACCCCAACAACTATGTACAGAACATAGTTTTTTCAATTCATAAATTACTCTCAGAGTGACCTACAATAGTTTCTTACACAGTGATTACCCCAGTTAAGCTGGGAGTCTAAGTTAATCCCTCAGTATTTAAATTTACAGACTTCTTCAATATTAACACATTTAGATTGAAAAATTAAATGTTTAATAGAAGTTTTTACTATTTTAATTCCATATTTTAATTATAATTGTCACATACATAATTTTTAAACTTCCTACAATCCTGGTCTAAGTTATAAAAATATATTTTATATTTTATAACCTGTTACTCCAGATAAAGTTCTCATATATTTCCAATTCAAAAAAGAATAAAATATCAATTGTTGTTTACGAAATGCATCACCTGTGTTTCCCATTTTATATAATATTCGCAATTTGTGTATTGTAAAATATTTTTGACATACAATGTGAAATGTAAAACATTTAAAAATTTTTTGGTTTTTTTTACAATACGGAACTCAGGGCTTATTATACGTTAGAATATTATTAATCAGTTCATGCTCGCATTTCATTCAAATACTCTGTACTGGACTCCAACCATGTAACAAAAACTTATCGACAAAGAGCTCGAGCTCGAACACAAAAGCATATGAATGAAATGTTCTTGTATTGTTTTTGTGTTTCATTTTATTTTTACTTTTTTAAAAAGAAAGTAATAACTTTGTTATAACTTGCGAGCATTTATAAAAAAAAATCTTTTATCTTCCTCGTACAGTTAGTTTTGCGAACCTTTACAAAAAAATGTTTTCAAGTGAATATTAACAAATCATGAAAATTTATTGATATACAATATTATGCTGATTATTGTTTAGAAACTTTTCTATGAACTCATTGAATGATTCTTCATATTATTTGATTTTTTTCAATTATTATCATCAACGTCACCAACTTAGATGGCCTTAGTCATCTTGATTTTTGTTTACTTGGTTTACATTAACTTATCAAAAAAAGCATGTGTAGAGGAGAAGAGCTATATGCATATATATCATCTTACATACATATATGAGGATTGTGAAATGTGTGGTGGGGTGATAATATGCATTTATATAAATATTTATATATATACATTTTTTTGTTGCGGAAAAACAAATATGAATTATTCCTCATGCTACCCATGCATTATACAATATACAACTTGGTTTTGGGTGTAGGCTTAACCTCTTGAACAGAATGAACGCAGCCATCACGCAACCAACAAAGTTTTTAAATGTCAAAAACGCAGCAATTTAACTTTGTGCACAGAATGAAAAACGTTGAAAGGGTTAACTGATATTGTTTTGTTTATTTTTTCTTATAAAATAAACTTTCAAGAAAATTGAAAAATGTTAAATATATGTTATAAACTTATAAATTAATTTTATTATATTATATCTGAGCTCTGCCGCTTAATTTTTTGATTTTAAAATTGATTTTATGATTTGATTACATGATATGGAATGAATATAAACAAAACAATTCAATTTGTGTTAGGGCCCTATTACACATCAATCATTCGTCAATCATTCATACATATATTGTCAATATATTGACCGTTGATTGATGAGAAATGATTGATGGCGGTTCTATTCTCATCAATCATGTCATCAATCATTTTTGACAAGTTCAGCTGAGGCAAAAAAAATTGCTTTTTGGGGAATGTTCAGATAAGGTTATAATATTAATTTGTGATGTAATTCAAAAAGAATAATTTTTATATTAATTTGAATAATTATAGCAATTATTGTAAAAAAACAATTGATATATTATTCAAATGTGCAAAAAAATAATTTGTTGTTTTTTATACCCTTTACTTTCCTTTAAAAATTCAATTTAAATTGAAGTTAAAAACATTCCCCTAAAAATTATATTTTTAATATTCATATATGTTTCGAAATTATCAATATGGAAATTATCATAATGTCAAAATATGGGTAAAAAGATTGATGAGTGAATAATTGATGTGTAATCGGCCATCATTCTTTTCATCCATATATTGACAATATATGGATGAATGATTGATGAAAAGAATGATGTGTAATAGGCATCTTAATGTTTGAACTACAGTCACATAATAATTTCACTTTTACATACACATTCAAATAAAAATAATTTTTATTAGTTGTCAAAGTAGAGTTACTGGGTTGAAGTTAAAATTTTTTCAACTTCAGCGCGATGGCTGCGTTGACAGCTTCTCATTCTGTGCATTTGCATATGTTTCCATATTTTATTTAATTTTTGGTAAGATTTGATATTTTTTTCAGCATTAATATCTTAATTGAATATACTTTTAATATAAATTATTATAATATTCTAATATAAATTAGATGTTGTTTAAATGTTAAAAGTTTTCAGTTTATTTTTATCTGAAAAGTGAAAACATGTGAAATTGACACGTTAAATTGACCAACGCCACGTTTGATTTCGGTGAGCGTCATTCTTTACAACGTACGACGTTTATACGTTGTACGTCGTACGCTCTTATTTAGATTGAGCAGTAAAGGTGGATTTCCTCTTCATGGACGAACGTCCGGACAATTTTATTTTACACTATAATTGAAACACAAATACAATCAAAGAACATTTTATGCATTCCTCTCAAAGCGCGAAGAACTAACATTTGTTGTGTTGACGTTTAAAAAATTGTTTGCATTTTTATTAAAAAAAAATTAAAATTTTGTTAAGACTAATAATGGATAATAACATTGTAATATTCGAAAAAATAAAATATAGCACTTTGCTTTTATCTTATAATACAAATAATTTGTTAGAAATAAGATAATCTTAAACTAATAAACAAAAAACAAAAAAAATTACACTTCATGTATTTTTCTTAAAAAACATTTCAAATTGTACATGTGAATGCGTTCATACAAAAATCGAGATACCAATAAATATTTATCAAATAATTTTATATCTATCCTTTTCTTCTACTTCAGTCTTCAGCCAAAAGTAAAAAATATTTTAACTAAGAAATTGGATGAAGTAAATTGTCCGGAGAAATTATTTTGTGTAATGATTAGTAAAATAAAAGTTTTTGATCGGGTAAAATTTGTATTGTAAAGGCGAGGAGATTTGTTTTCTTTAGTTTTAAATCATAATTGAATATTGTACGTTTCTTGTATATTGGATATAAATTTTAAGATTTTTTTTTTGTTTTAATGTACTTACATAAAGAATTTTAAACTCAGCTAAACTATATTTATTAATAAATTGTATTATTTATTCTCATCTTTTACCTCGGACTTCAGACGAAAACATAAAATATATTTAACTTAAAAATGGATAAATCCGAACCTTCAATGGTGTGTGTAAAATAATCAGTGCACAACTTTTGGTTACTACACTTAGGTTATAGAGATACCGACTTGTAGTACTATTTTTTGACGAAAGTAAAAATTTACATTACTTTATTTTCGTTCGCTTATTTTTATGTTTAAATTTTTTTTGTATACAATTAAAATTATTACATATACACCCATATTCTGTTAGACCCATCGTTGACGAGAAGAAAAAATTCATCTCGTCTCGTCTCGCTGAATATGCCTTTCTGTTAGACACTGTAAGCGGCGCGATAGAACATTTTATTTGTTGGTAGTACTGATCATTTTTTACTATCAAAAATAATTATTGGCATATAAACGAAATATGATTTATAAAATTTTTAAAAATTGTGAGTGGGGTTTTAGTATCAGTTTTAAAATATTTTTTAAATGAAAAATAAATATAAATATATTTATGTTTTAAATATATTTTTTAGTTTAGTACATAAACGTAGTAAAACAGTAAAAATAAAGATGGTTTTTTTTTTCAAAAAACAAACACAATTTTAATAATAGTGCAACAAAAATAATAAAAAAATGTTTATTAATTTTTACTTAACTATTTTATCTATTCAATTTATTTATTTAATTCAATTTTTTGATAAAAAAAACCCAAATCCTCTATCGCTTACAATTTTTGACGAGATAAAAAATGGCTATCTCGTCTCGTCAAAGGTCTAACAGAATACAAAACTATCTCGTCAGAGATATTCTCACGCGATCTCGCGAGATGGGTCTAACAGAATATGGGTGATAAATTATTAGTTACCAACCAGGCTACCAGCTATTATTCAAAATATTATTGTGTACATATTTTTTTTTAATTTATTTAAATATTTTTAAAGAAAAGTTAATTAGTATACGCTGTACAAAAATTTGACGTTTCATGTAAATTGTTGGGTTTTTCCTCTCTTTCACGGAGGTGACCCTAATATGTCAGGACCGACATGCAGGCTTTTATCCCTTTATGCCCTTCTCCACTCTCAACTTAGTCACCCCTTTTGATAAAGACCAATAGGTTTGAGGGTTCTATCTTGCACAAATTTTCTGAGGTTATGTAGTGCGTTTCCCTGACATATTAGGGCCACCTCCGTTTTAAATAAAAAAAAAAAAAAGGTTTCAATTTTTTTTTTATTGAATAATTTTTGAAGATAATATTTCAAATATGTAATATGTTTTTTATTTAAATTTTTTATTTCAGCGATAATTTTAGGTAATAATTTCAAAATTTATTTTTTTTACAATTTATTTACAAATCTTTGAAACAGGTAAATAAGAAACTTCAGAAAAAAATGGTTTAGTTTTTTTTTGTTTCTAGGTACCTAACATGTTTTGTTTCTTTCTGTGTTTTTTGTAAATATTAAATAACGAATGTTTAATTAAAGGATTAGGCAATAAAAAAATATTTTGGTATTTCACGAAGTAACTAATTGTTTCAAAATATTTAAAAAATATATATGTATATCTTTTTCTGCAATTCGGTTTGAGTTTTTCTTAAAAAGTATCTTTTGTATTGTCGTTCGAGATTTTCTCCTTAAGTATATATAAAAAAAAAGTTGTTCTTGGTGATTTTAAGTTTTAATATTTAATGAATTTATTACAGTTTAATTATTTCTGTGGTTTTACAACACAAGATGATAACTGTATTTTTGGCATATCTTATAAATCGCCATTGAATAAAATTTAGTATAGAATTTGGTATAGTTTTCTAGTTATTTTTGGTTTTTAAAATATATTTGTAATGAAAATCTTTTGAAAATCTTTAAAAATATATGATCTTTGAAATCATTTCAATCCTTTTGTATTTGGTTCTTTTTTCAATTCCAGGCTCCAGCATATGAAATTGAAAAAGCATTTAAACAAGGTAAACCAGTTTTATTTATGTTGTACCAAACCAACCAATACCATACCAACACAGTTGTACGCATGTAGCGTATACAATTTTGTGTTTAATTGTACAATTTTGTTTCCGTTCTTTGCAAAAAAATATCCATCAATAAGGCAAAGACAATTCACCACATTGACATAAAAAAATAAAAATAGAATAATAGAATTTTATAGATACGCATGGGTTCTTGAATTTATTTTTTACTTTCGTTTTAGTTGCTGAAAAATAATGAGAAGAGTATGCGTCGGATGATTTAATATAATTCCCTTTTTTTTAACTGAAAATTTCAGGATATATAAATAAAAATTTATTTTATTTAAAAATTATTTTATATACATATATATTTTTCTGTACTGAGATATGATTTATTAAATAACAAAAAAATGTATTGAATTAAATTTTGTTTACATTTTTTTGTTTATAACAGATACTCACAGAAGATTTGCGTATGTGTACACGTTATGTTTTCATTTTGTTCAAAAATTGTGAAAGAGGATATTTTTCGGTTTGCAGCCTGCAAAATCAACGCTGCACAATAGCTTTCATTTTTAATTTTGTTTTTTATCATTCTTATTTGGTTAAAGTGAGTTTTGTTTGCAGCGTAATAGTTGTCTCCTTTTTTTGGCGAATTAAGAGATCTGTATATAAATATTTATCTGTGGTTCTATCCTACAGAAGCTTTCTGAAGTTATGTAGTGCATTTCTAACAACCTGAGTATCAGCCTTGAAACAGCTAGGCATTCTCCTACAACATGTGTGGAGGTTTCTTCCCCATCCAAACAGTTGTTATAGATTATGCGATTTGTTGTTATAATTAATAAAACTTTTGATTCAAATTTTGCTAAGCTGTTTGTATTCTGAGCAAAAAAATGCGGTTCTTGTTTCAACCGCCAGATATTAAACTTAAAAATTTTTGCTCCTCATTTATATAACCGTTGGCAAAATGTTTGACGCTCATTTTGTTTATTAAATATTGTTTATGAAAAAGACTTAAAAACAACGTATTGTCAATCAAGTTGTACAATGTGTGGGCAGTATAATATAGCAGACAACAAAATAATGAGATAAACATAAACAAGTTTTAACGAATTTTTTTGCAAGAGTCATCAAAAATAAAATTCATCAATTAACAAAACAAGCAATATTTTATATTATTAAGGAAATTCATTTTGAGTAAATTTTCCCATAAACATTTTTAAATGATATGCAACTATTTGATTTTTTTTTTCCTGACTCCTCTTGAGAGCATAGGGCTTCTACTTGACATTTCCATCGTAGTCGATCTCTAGCTGCTATTTTCGCTTGTTCCCACGTTATGTTTGTTTTTTTTAGTCCTTGTTATATGATCCTACACCAGGTGTTCTTTGGACGACCGAGTCTTCTTGTGCCTTGTGGATTCCATCCTAAGCTCATCCGCGCGATGTTTTTTGATGGTTTACTGAGAGTGTGGTCTGTTCATCTTCATTTCCTTCTTCTAATTTGTTTCGCTATGGGTTCTTCGCTGGTTAGTATCCAGAGTTCCTTGTTGCTTATTGTATTTGGCCAGAATATTCGGCATATTATCTTTAGACATTTATTAATGAAGACTTGTAATTTGTGGTTGATAATTTTTGATGTTAACCAAGTTTCACTGCCGTATGTCAGGATTGATTTTACACAAGAGCGGAATATTCCAAGTTTAGTTGTTCTGGATATTTGGTTGTTCCTCCATATCGGTTGCAATTTTCCAAATGCTGCTCTTGCTTTCTTTATATTTTCTACATTATCTAGATATTTTCTACATCTTCTTGAGCCCCCCACTAGTTACTATTATACTTCCCAAGTAGTAGAAATTTTTCACAAATTCTATTTATTCTTTTTTCAACCTTAGATGTTCCGTGGTGATGTTGTTTATTCTCATAGCCTTGGTTTTTTCCAGGTTGATTTGTCCAACATGTTTGGCGAGTTGTTCCAGGTATTCTAATTTGCTCTGCATGTCGCTGAATTTGTGCGAAAGAAGACAGATATCATCTGCATAGTCGAGGTCTTCAAGTTGTTTAGTGAGACTCCAAGTTATTCCTATTTTTATTCTTTTTATTGAGCAGGTTTTTTCTAGTCAATTATCTAGGACGATTGTGAAGAGGAGTAGTGAGAGAGGACATCCTTGTTTGACTCCTGATGTGTTGGTGAAGGAAGCACTTGTTTGTCCCCTGTGAATTGCTAAGAGTTCGGCTTCTTCGTATAATGCTTGGATACTATTTGATACATACATATATTTTTGTATACACGTAGTTAATGAATAGTGAAGTTGAGTGACTATGGTGAGTGTCGTGAGTATGCGGTAGTCATGGTTGGGAAGCAAAAGGGAAAGTTCTACCTGCAGTTCTGCAACAGTGTCTGCTACCAGCAAGTTAACATTACGCCTCCCAGTGGTAACTACCGGCAACTGAATGCCGTGAGAGTGAAGAAGGAACTGATCTAGAACTGACTCAAGTAATTGCAGTCAGTTCCTGAACCGTTCCTTCATAACATTCTCAGTTTCAGGCTAAGAAATGTGAGCTAGAGGAGTCAATCTCGAAAACAAAAAACCCAAATCCTAGGGTGTCATTCGTATTGTGCCGAGGGAATAAATAGCTACTGCATTAAGTAGTCGTTAACGGTGGCCGCAGATAGCATTCGCCCTCTGTGTGTACGTAGCCTCGTACTTGTAATGTAATAGAGCTCTGCAAGTGTGGACCAACCTTTCTCCCCATACTCGTGGGGACAAAATGAACCAAAAAAAAAACTAAATAAAACTGAATCAAAAGAGGAAGAGAAAATGTTACTGATGGAAAGTTGCTGACAGCCTTCCCGTCGCTGAAAAATCGAGCGAAGCCCTTCGTCTCGCCGTGTATAAGACGACCAGAACTACAACAGTTTCTATTGTATCTAGTTCATCTAGAGCGTCAGACATAACGCTAACATCAGATGACACTGTCACTAATATACACAATAAATCACAATTCACAAATCAAAAATTTATGTTCGGTATAATATCAAAGAAACGACGCGTCGAAAAGTATGCATTTGTCGATTTGCCAGTTAATCGGTCGCATCAAATGTTAATTGATTGATCGTCAATACAGCATTAAAAAACCCTGCATACCGAAAGCAGGGTTTTTATACAACTTTTTATATGCGTCTTCTTCATTATTTTGTATAAACATATGAAAACCCTTATGAAATTTTTATATGCGTCTTGATTATTTATTAAATACATTTTATTATTTATATATGCGTTTTGATTATTTATTAAATAGTGAGATAAAAAGTTCGGACAAATCTAAAAATTTTATATTGGAATTTTATACTGGGTGGTAAATATAATTATAGATATTTAGCTTGTAATATTGTGAAAACCGGAAAATATTTTAACGGAATCCCCAAGATAAATAGTTTCATTTTGATACGAAAAAATTATTATTTTTAAACATTCTATTTGAATTTCATCTTACTAATTTCGCTACACCTTTTCGTTTACTATATTTCATCTCTTTCATGAACATACAATTCTTATTACCGTCTATTTCTAACAATTTTTTTTAAAAATGTGTAAATGTATGGGTGTGTTAGCAAAAATACATATTCGAGTTTGACTTCTTATTGTAATAGACAGGAACTACAAAATATCAGGACGGTACGGTACGCTTCTTACATTGATTGGGGGTTTTCACACCAGTGTTCCAGTCGTTTTCTGCACTTGTAGTTTGTAGATACAAGGGTAGAGACGAAAAACAAAAAAAAAAGGTTCGGCCTTTTTTATGAATACCAAATCGATCCTATTTCTGGTATTTTTTTTACAAACATATAAAAACATTAAAGTTGAGAATTTATTTCAGTCTGACAATTTTTTATCAGCAGAAGAATTTATTTTTATTTTGAATTTTGGTTGACTACGTAGTTGCGGAATAAATGTATACAAGATGATAAAAATGAATAAAAAAATATGATTATTGAATTTTTTTGAAGGGTAATTTAGGTCTATTTTTCTTTGTTTTTTATTACAAGACAATTTTAGCTATTTGGATATTATTTTAGTATTTATGCAATGTATGTACCTATAATAATTACGTGAATAAGTATTTTTATTTATTTGAATAAGTATAAACAATAATAAAATAAATAAAAATTTGAATATGATTTTGTACAGAAACAGGATATATACGATAATTAAATATGTAGGTATGTTTTCAGCTTAGATTTTTTTTTAGGTACATACGCATGTACACATAATATTATAAGGTTTAACTTATTTGCATTTATTTTATGTAGTAACTAGCCGGTAAATTAATTTAACATCTCAGTTACACGTAATCTAAAAAACAGGTAATATTTAATATTTAAAAAATTAAAACATGCATTTGAAGGCATTTAAAATATTTTTTTTTAAATTTAAAAAGAAAAGGATATTAGAATTAGATAAAAATATTATATTGTAAGAGTACAGTTATCTAGATTTTGTAAATTTTAAGAATTTAATCTAACACTCTAATATTAACTCTGAATATACGTGATGGAATTATGATGATAATAATGAATGAAACAATAGGTGTTATTATTGAGTTTATTTGAAGGGATTTTAGGTTTATTTTTTTCTTGTATATAACAAATTTTGTTTAGCTATTTTAATATTATTACTATTTTTTTATAATTATGTAGGTAGCTATTATTTTTTGTACATAAGTACATATAAACAATAATAAACAAAACACATTTTTTTTTTAATAAATAAATATTTTAAAAAAATTTCGTACAAATGTTATATTATTAGCACAAATAAATTAATTATGCTATTTATTTGTGCTATTACATAGTATATAATATTATTTAAAAAAAAAAAACGAAACAAAAACCTTTCTTGTATACACCGCTCAATGCACTCACAGGCCTTCTTACTCACTATTTTCTACGAAATTAAGCGAAAACTGTCTCTTTAACCTTCGTTTGCACAAAACACTCAAATTTCATTAATTTATTTTTTTCTTTTATTTCATTTTCTTGATGAAATTACAACAACACTTAACCTTGGTTAAAGCTTTTTTAGTATGTAAATTGAGAAAAAAGGTGAATGAAAGAAAAAGTTTCTAATTTTTTCATTAGTATGGTTTTGAATTCTCTCCAGTTTGCTGCTTGAGCTTGTGATGGTAAGATCTATGTCGGATTGTTGAGTAGATTTTGTTTTTAAAATTAAATTTTTTAATGAAATTTTAATTAGTTTTTAATAGAATTTTCAGTAAAAATAGATAAAAATTTATATTTTTTGAAATATATTTCATTTTAAAAATATCTCTGCTAACAAATAAGATTCTTCGATTTTAAATATTCCCATAAAGTTTATACACAAATAAGATACATTTTGAAAATTGCGCTCTGAGTAAGAAGGCCTGTAGTAGAGTGCATTGCACTGCTTATACTCAAAAATAATCTCCCTTTATTCAAGCACATAAACAAAACAAAAAAATATGGAATTCAAAATCTTTTGCGCATCAATTTTTATGTTTCCTCTTTGAAAATAATTTAAATGAGAAAAAGATCTACTAACACATATAAAATCTTTATTCGTTTACACAAAAGGAATACTTCATACAAAATATAGTGTGAAATTTATTAAGAAGAAATCCACCTTTAATTAGCATACATAATATCTACAATAAGAAAAAGCTCTGCTTCCAATTGCTCCCAAAATTTTGACCTTGAAATGGAAAAAAATTATATGAAAAATCTTCAAAAAAGTTGATTCAAAATTAGTGCAAATAAAGAACGAATTTTAGTTTATTAAATTGAAAGTGATATTTATTATATTGTAGAAAATATAGCATTTTGTCAGATGGGGAAACATTCT
Organism: Argyra leucocephala; assembly: GCA_963942445.1. NCBI lineage: Eukaryota > Metazoa > Arthropoda > Insecta > Diptera > Dolichopodidae > Argyra > Argyra leucocephala. The sequence continues at coordinate 35,097,164 of OZ012677.1, read as the reverse complement.
TACAAATGTCTAGTAGTTTGAAAAAGACTAAAGTGAAAATTAACAATATATTAAAATTTCACGCGGTATTTAATTTTATTAAATTATATTTCATGGTGTTCTATTTAAAATAGTATTGTAAATAAAATTGAGATATAATTTTAATATTTGCAATATTTGTAGGAGAGAAAAATGTTTAAAAGATATTAATAGATGATGTGATTTAATTGATCAAAAAATATCAATAAAAACAAATACCGCCGAATGATTTTATGATTATATTAGATAAGTAGGAACAAAAATTTTTAACTTTATTTGATGATATATATGTAGAAAATTTTTTTGAATATAAGTTATTTCAATCTTTAAAATATGATTTTACTTATAATTGCTGTAATAAATGTGATAAAAGTTATTTTATAAAACTGTATATTAGAGTAAGAATTTATTATATAATTAATAATTTCAATAAAAATGTTAATGAATTCAATACGAAACATAAAATTCTAAGTGTAACACATTTATGAAAAATGTTTAATAAAAATTATAAAAAAAAATTTAACATTTTTTAACACAAATATTTTGGAATTTAATTTTTTCTTAGTATACATATTTTGCAACTTCTTGCAGAAAGTTGAATTAGCAATATAAAATTTATCATAATTCAAAAATTAAAGATATTAATTTTAGTTTAACATTTTTGGAACACCCGTTTTTTGTCTTTTTCTCACATGAAACTTTCTTACTACCATATTTTTCTTTTAATTTTTGGAAGATTTTTAACAAATAAAATTTTTTTAGATATTTTTTGGTCGTGACGTGATCGTGAATAAAATGATATGTATTCCCTTACAGAGACTGTATGCGTGAAAAAATAGACAAAAATAAGATAATATTCGTTAGTATAATTATATATAGTTAGTATAGTAGTTTATAACAAAACTTACAAATAAATGAGACTGAAAAATGATATTTGCCTAAGATTTTCAATTTTGTTCTTTTCAACCAATTTGAGTGCGTTGTGAAATAATTTTATAAATTTGGCAAAAATTTTTATGTTTAAACAAAGTTTTCGAGCATTTAATATAAATAAAACAATATAAATTAAATATCAAAATAAAGTTTAGAATTTTTACTTTAATTATATAAAAAATAGTAGATATTATATATTTTAAAATTTAAAAAATTGTTGGTTAAAGAAAAATAGTGAAAAAAAATGTTGTGCTGATTAGAAATAATTTTTTGTTTTTTGATGTACATGTAGTACACTGCATGACAATAGCATACAATTTAAAAAAAAAATGATATTAAAAACAGATACAATATTTATTTCCAGTAGTGTAGTAAATTTTTGCTCTCTTTTGAAAGTAAATATTTTTTTTTCAAATGGCAAGGTCTTTTTCAAATCAATTTTTCTATAATAAAACATTAAAGTATACAATATTTGTTTTTTACTATTCGATCTAAAAAATACAAAATATTAATTTCTTTTTAGAACAAAACTCGAAAAAATTATATTTTTTCAGTTATTTAAACTTGAAAAATCAGTTTCTTATTTTTCCTATGCTACCTGTATAAATAGGGACCAAAATAAGTATCCTCTCTTCAGTGTCATGACTTGTAATATATGTATAGATCTATATCATTATGATATAATATGAAAACTTATGACTATTAAGCAGGCTTTACACGGTACAATATTGTATCAATATATAATTTTTTTTTTATATTGTTTATTAAAACTTTGCCGTATGCGTTTACTTGCCGTCGGCAAAAACAGGGTGCCAATATATGAGTAGCAGTGGTTTGGTTACGGCAGCCCCCAACTATAAAAGCAAGAGGTCCAGCGTCCCAAGTGTAAAGACCGAAGACCTTGAAATTTTTTTTGTTATCAGTACAATAGCCCTTAAATGTGGTGACAAAAAAATTGTTCAAAAACCAAAATGTCAATAATGGTAAATGTATCAAGATAGGTATAAAAAAAAATTTTTTTTTGTTTTTTTTTTTTAATGATAAATAAAAATTAGAACGAAACAAATAATTTAGAAAAAAAAAACAACAAAATTAAATATTTATTCATAATTAATACATAAAACTTTACACATTTATGAATTGCATGTTCTTATTTTATAACTTTCTATTGGTTGACGACTGTAAATACGTTTTATTCGTTTTATATCATTATAATTTCTGAGATCCTCCGAAGAGCTACGTTTTCTTTTTCGACATGTGTTTCCACTATCATGGGGAATCTGATATTCTGGTAAAATATAGAACATATATTATATTTTTTTTTTCAAATACAACAGAAGTATTGGGCCTAATTAGACGATGTTGCAATTGCATGATTTCTCTCTTTGTATTTCATTCCCTTCTCTAAAAACTAATGTTTATATGGAGACATTTTTGTTGCGTCGTGGAAAGATGTTTTCATCAAAACATTTTTTGCTTTACGTAAATTCACAAATGTATATAAACAAAATAAATAAACAAAAATATGAATTGAGTTCAGAATTATTTTTGTGATAAAAATTATATGATATGCGGATTGATTTCTTTATGTTTTTTCAGGATTTGAGTTGATGACAAAAATATTTATGACTATCATTCATATATTGATTTTTTTTTTTTTGGTCATATATTTTTACAAAAAAAATTAAAATACTTTATATACATATTTTTATTTATGGCTATGTATTTACGAATTGATTTTTTTTTTGTCATATATTTTTGAAGAAAATAAAAAAATTGTTTAAATATTTTTGATCTAGCAATAAAATAAAAATATTTTGAATTGGAGTTCCTTGAGTAATATTTTTATTTTGTAATTATGGTTCGATTGTTGTTTTTACGGTTTTCAAATTGAATTTGATGTATTTTTCGCAACGACCGTAAAACAATATTTTTGTTTGTTATATAGTAATTATTTCTATTCTTATTAAAAAGAAAAACATAAAATGGCAAAATGTGTACATAAGGATAAGATAAACATTTTTGACAAAAACAAAAAATTTGTTTTTTGAGAAATTAAATGTTTTTCTTGTCTTTGATATTTTTAAAAATATTTCTAAAATAAATAATCTGCTTTGCGTAATATTCTTATCCTATAAAAAAAAAGTTTAAAAGAAGAAAACAAATAGTGAGAAAATATTCAAATTCTTTTTTGTATTGGAAATATGAAATACGAAATAGCATGCGCGATGCTATCAAGTTCAGAGAAAAATTTTTGTACACTAATCCATAGAAAAAATTCAAAGTGTTGACGACTGGATGCAACACTGGATGCAACAATGTTTTATACAAAATTATTGCGCTCGCAATTGCAATTGCAACATCGTCTAATTAGGCCCATTGTTTTTTTTTTACACTCTTACAGTAACTTAGGTAGAGTCACCTTTTCGTGCTTAATTAAGTACGGTACTGCAATTTTACACTACAATATCTACAATATTTTGAGTACATATTTATTTAACAAAATACTGGCTTATCAACTCATTAAATGTGAAAAACGACTGCTATTGTCAGGAACTAAAGCGTTCTTAAATAGAATAGTTTCTTTTATTTAATTTGTTACCAGATTATACTCTCAATTATTTTTAGTTTATTATCTATGGTTCCGTGGTATTAGCCGGTGGAGCTGAAAACCACAGATACATGGATCTATTCACTGAACAGTGCGGTAACTGTTCAGTTAACGTAATGCGGTTAATTAAAGTGAATCTTAAAAAATTCTAGATACATTTCATGGATCTGACTTTTTATGTAAAAACAACAACAAAATTTTTTATGTTGAATGTTGTAATATCTACTGTAAGAAAAATGAAATGTTTATATTTTTTTATGAAAGTTGTTAAATTTTCATCGAGTGTAAATTAAGAGTTATAAATAATTAACTCTATGTATGATAATAAATATTATTTCATTAAAATTTAATTTATTTTGTACTCATAATTTTCGGTGATGGCGCTATTACTGCGGTAAATTTTTGTGGTGAATTGCGTTCAGTGAATAGATTCCATTCATTGCACATGGAATGAAAGTGGATTCCAAATCCACCGGTTAATGCCATGAATGGACACCCTATGCAACTTGTTCTAAGGTATTCTGCAATCCGTGTGAAATAAATTTCTTTAGAAAATGAATTTAAATTTTCATTTGAAATGAAATATTCACCCATATTCTTGAAGACTCATCGCGTCAGTGATGAAAAATGCACCCGCTCACACGTCTAAATAAATATGTATCTCTAGAAGACTTATTAAAAATATCGTTATGTTGGTAGTCAACTTAAGAAAATTTTTTACAAATGTATTTAGACGTGGGAGCGGGTCAATTTTTTATCACTGACGCGATGAGCCTTCAAGAATATGGGTAATGGTGTTGTGTTAACATTGCATCTTTGCAAACTTCTTTTATATGTACAAAAATGTCAAAATTTGACGAAAATATTTATTTAAATTTTATGTTTCAGATTTTTGAAGATTTTTGTACGTTTTAAAATTCGAGATGAAATAATTATTTATATTTTATTTATGTTTTAACTAATAACAATAAAACCGAAAAAGTGTGAAAGCTACCTGGATAAGAATAAGTAAAGTTTTAATTGAAAAAATAATTATTTTTATCAAAATTACTTTCTGATACCTTGATTTTGAATCAACGATTTAACTGCCTTTGTAACATACTTACACTTTGAATTTGGTTTCTGTAATATGTGCGAAATACTAGTACCACAGATAAGTAGTTTTAATAATGGACATATAGCAGACAGACATAATAGCAATATTTTTTTTATTATATAAAGAACCAAATCTGATGAATTAGTTGTTTAAATACGCTTCAGAATATATTCTACAATAAAATCCTAACACTAATCGCTAATTTATCGATCTACTACGTTGAGACTTTGAGAGTAATGGTATTTTATTGTGTTAAGTTATATTGAAATTAGTATTAAATTAATATTTTTTTAGGTATCTATGAAAGAAAAAAAATAAGAAATATCAAATTTTACTATGAATTCGGTTTAAAAAAAAAAAAAAACAACTTTTTTATGAGAAGTAATTTATATTAAAATAATTGTTTTTTTCTTTGTTAAAGAGTTTTTTTTTTTAGGTAAAGTTTCATTTTTTGATAAAATTATCTTTAATTTTTAGTTAAAACATCAATAATAATCTAATTATATTAAATGTAATATTAATGAGAAAAAATTTGGTTCAGATCTTTTTTAAAAAACATTTTTTTTCAACAATCTATGAAATCTTTTGAAAAATCTATGTACATACATATAGCTATGTATATAAGTTCTAATTAGAGTAAAAAATTAATAAAATTAGTTTATTGATAAACTCAATAAGAAACTTTAAGAAACTTTGATAAACTTTAAGAAACTTTGATAAACTTTAAGAAACTTTAATAAACTTTAAGAAACTTTGATAAACTTTAAGAAACTTTGATAAACTGTAAGAAACTTTGATAAACTGTAAGAAACTTTATCAATTATATTTATTTATGAAATGATTTTTTAAAAATGATATTAAATTCATACTTTTTTTTTTATTTTATGGATTTAAAATTCTTAGTTTGTTTTTAGAAACAATGTTTTCGCAATAAAACTAAAATTTCTAACGCTTTTTTACGATGCAAATTGCAATCTTCGGAACTATCAAACCAAGTTTTAAAGTCATTGTGTGCATTTGCGATCAGCATAAGAGTCATCTGATAGCTAAAGTATTGCATTAATTATTTGTAGCAAACGATTAATTCAGTAAACTATAGCAGGAACTTTTATTTCAGATAAATATTCTTGTAAAACTTACTATCTTTTGTAAAACTTTGAAACTTGTAAACCTTATTATCTTTTTCTAAATTTAATGCGTTTATTATACCTTATTTTGCCGTTTAAACTATCGAAAATATTGTTTTTTCAAAAAAAAAAGCAGTTGCAAGTGCTTTCGATTAAATATGTGGAGAAAATAAATTCTGGCTTGCAATCGTTTCTATTCCAGCAGCATATCTAGTACTTAAAACTGCAGTAGCTAAACGAATACTCATTTTCTGAAATGCGTTAGGGTGAATATGACACGCAGTCAATCGTGGCATTAGATAGTAACATTTTGGTTAATATTTTGGTATTATTATTTTTATTATTCTATAATAATAATAGACAAGCATCCTTAAATGTGCAGTAGACAGTAGACACCTTTTCATTTTATCTGGCAGTCGTTTCTCCTTAATGAACTTTTAATATATAAATAAATTGTATAGACAACAATAACGGGTACACAGTTGAAAAAATTTCTAATCATATGGTTTTATTATTCCCCAAATATATTATGCATATGGATAAGTTCCTATTAAAAAAAAAAAAAAAAATCAGTTATTATTATTACTTGCAATGGGCCAATATAGACGAGTCGTTTCTTCTTTCGTTTTCGTGTTTTTTTTCTTTCGTTTCAGTTCCTTTTACCGACTAACTAATTTTGTGTAGGGGATTTTGGTTTTCATTTTTCAAACCAAAATTTTAGAGTTTTAAAAATGAGTCCACTAACACAAAGAAAAAATCAAATAAAAATTTTTATGAGCTTCAGAATTTTTTTTTGTGTACACACGTTTTATTACTATTTCAAAATTCAAAGAAAGTTAGTCATCAAGTAACTTTACCGGTTCTCTTCAAAATTTTTGTTATTTTTTGTTTTTTTCTTTTATAAATTTTAATTTACAATTGTATTGGAAGAATTTGAAAAAAAATGTGAGTATATTTTTGATTTTTTCGTTTACAAAAGTTGAAGTGTTATATTTTTAGTTAATTAAGGAATGTGGAGGATGGAAGAGGAATGAAACAAGTACAATTATTAGAGAATTTCAAAAAATTTTCATTATCCATTATTAAATATTTTTAACAATTAATATTTTTAAATTCTTAACTATTAATATTAATATTTTAATTTTCTTAAGTAACAAAATGTCAGCATATTTAAAAATGTTAGCTCTTGTTTTCATTATTTCAGCCTACTACATTATTTAAAAAAATATACTTTTATTTTACAAGCCTTAAACTTCAAATTTTATTCTCAAATAAATTATTTGCACACACATATAAAAAAACGACTCTAGTGCTGAACCGTGTGGAATAAAAATGTTTCTGCAAAAAAGACGAAAACGAAAGAAGAAACGACTCGTTTATATTGGTCCAATGAACCTATGTACCACGGAATATGCCAAATAAAAATAAATTTATCTAAAAAAATATAAAAACAACAAAAACAAAAAAAAATCAGTTGAATTCTTCATATGACCTGCAATGCAATTTCATCTTCACATAGTAAAGTTAGAGTATTTATAATTATAAGCATTTAAGAACCTGCGCAGTAAGCACCTTCTCATTTTATCTCTCTTCTCCTTATTGAACTCTTAATATGTAAATAAGTTGTATATACAACAGAAATGCGTAATACGGGTTGAAAAAATTTCTATTTGGTTTTATAATATTCAAACTCTTACATAAAATACATCCATTTTGTGTCATTCAACATATTATTATTTTTATACATAATCAAAGGAAATTTGATCTATTATTTTTTTTTAAGTAACTATCTCAAATTTTGTTTTCTATATTTTGGTCATTTGTAATAATCATATAGTTTTGGTTAAAAATATGTACATATATGTATATATACTTATACATATATGAATCAGTATCTTTAATTACAAAAACATTTTATTTTTAGTAATTTTATACATTAAATGCCACTTACTATAGGGAATATGTCGAAACGAAATAGTATATGAGGGAGCAGTATTTATGTTTCCTAAATATATCTAACTAACCTCTAAATTTTTATGAAAACATTAGTGGTTTCTACTCTAACGTGAGAAGTCTATGTCATTACGTAAATTACTGTTCTTTTAAAATTTTTATTTGCTTCAACTTGAATTATAATAGCTCAACAGGGGCCTAGTTGTTATTTATTATCGTTCATTCAAAAATCTTTTCATAGATACCTAAAAAAAACATATTATGACAAACTCCATTTGAATTTTTTTTTCAAATTTTCATATTATTGTTAAATTTAATTAAAACAATACATATAGCTATACAAACACGCATACAAAATTTTATTTCTTTATAAGATTTCAGATATGTACTTTTTTCAATTTTCTGTTAATAGCAAAGCAAAAAAGAATAAGAAAAATGTATAATGTATATGCAGTGTTCTTGTTTTCTTTGATGGTCGTCTCATCAGAAATTTGTATTATGAAATTGTTCTTCCCAACTTTTTTTTTGAAAAGCTTTAAAAAATAATAGGGGTTAAAAACTTCCCATACGATTTACTCATGTTATATTTAACGATACGATTTATTATATGTTATTAATTTATGATATAACGGAAAATACATCCGGAAAATACTTCTTTATTAAATTTGCTAAGTTTGCATGCGAAAATTTTAAAAGCATATACAATATAATTTCTAAGTATGTATTAAGTTTTGTAAAGTTTATAAAAGGACTTTTATGGCAAAAATTTGCAAATGAGAGAGAAGAGAAAATAAAAGCTAAAAACTCTCATCTGCAAGTAAAAGTACTGGAACGCAATTCTTGTAAAAACTTGCAGCTGTCAAAAAGCTGACAAGCAATCTGACATTCTGAAATTAATTTAATGATAAACAATCATTTTGAATTTACGAAAGTATTTTTTTTTAAAGAATAATTGTAATTGAATATACACAAAATGGCAGCAGAAAAAATAGGTGTCAACCGCGGAGTCGCTACCACGGGTTTCTTTAGTTGCGACTGTTTTCTCTTTCGGAGATTTTTAAAGTCGCACATTATTTTGTGAACAACTTTCATTGCGTGGTGTAACATAATTTATAAAAATTAAAATTTGAAAAAATAAATAAATAAAAATATTTAAATTTTGTTTAAGTTTAAGATTAAAACAATAAAATATATTTTACAGAAATATATCTAGTAACAAAAGACAGTTCGAAAAAATGTGCTTAATAGAAAAAATTAAGAGAAACCCGCGGTAGCATGACTTTTTTTAGCGACTTTCGAAAGTCACAATGACTTAAGTCAGACTCCCGCGGTTGACACCATAAAAATGTTATTACTATTTACTAAGTAGCGATTCGGAATCTGGTTCTACTGATTCAAGTGAAACTACTGATTCTAGCAGGTATGTTACATATTAAGGTACATAATGTTTAATAAAGATTAATTTTTTTAGTGAAAGTGAAACTGAAGCTTAGAGGAAATAGTTCCAGGTTATTGTGACGAGGAGTTTATAAGACATTTTAATAGGTAAACGAATACAAATTTGATTATTAACATAATGTGCTAATGCTTTTATTTTAAGGTGCAATTAATGGTACTCATATAGTAATATATCCACCTGATAGTGGATAGCTGGGTGTTTTTAAATTCATTTATTTATCCTAAGTTAAGGATTTTTTGTGAAAGTAAGTAAGTTATTAAATATTTTATGGCATTGTGTATACATTATATATTACACATCTTTAAATGTTTTTATAATTATAGATTATTACATTTTGGGAGATTCTGCATAACTGTTGAAAGAATATTACACTATCTAGAGATACTAACATCTAACCAGAGCTTCAAAAAAAATTAATTTGAAGCTAATCCTTTTTTAATATGAAATTAATTTATACATATATTATAATAATAAAGAATTGTTAAATTTATCCTCCACTAAATTATATTTTTTAATTTTTTTAATGAATTTAATTTAAAATACAAAATTTTGCATAATAACATAACCTAAAGAATACAACAACAAAAATTTGATCTATAAGTTTTTACAAGTTGAAATTTTAATTGAAAAAACTAATGCGAGAGAATGTTGTTGAACTATGTTAAACGAAGTTGAAAACATATGTTTTTTTTTCGTTTTTAGAAAAAACTCAGTACAGACGTGGTATCTGGTAAAAACAATTTTTAATTATTTGGTCTTTCATCATTGCTCGTACAGAGTATATATATTTATATATTAATTCAATTTTTTTTAGAGAAGAGCAAAAACAACATTCCATGTAAAAGTTTTTCAAACAAGCAGTATAAAAGAACTATTTCAAAATAATTCAATTATTTGAAAATAACAAGCCTTCTTGGGGCTAGTTTTCAAATAATTCAATTAATGTTAATAAAAGTATTTAGATTTTATTTAAATTTAAAATTCAATAAATAAAAATATACTTTCAGAAAAATATTTAGTAACGAAACACAGTTAGAAAAACTATGTGTTTAATGGAAAAAATTAAGAAACCAGCTTTTTGAAAGTCACAATGACTTAAGTCACGGTGACTTCCTCGGTTGACTCCATAATTTAAAAATAAAAGACTAAAATTAAAATGTTTGTGTAATTTAAAAATAAGGATTTTATATTATAATTTTTGTGTAATTTAAAAATAAGGATTTTATATTAAAATTTTTGTGTAATTTAAAAAAATTCCATATTCCACCACATGGGTCACACGATTATTTTCGTTTTGTTATTCAAATTTCAAATAATGCAAGTATTAAACATTCATGCAGACACAATCAAAATTTCAAAATCATCTGTTCTGCAAATAATAATCAATGGCTTATGTACACACTTGTTGTTTCACTGCGTTGCAAAAAATAAAAAATAAAAAAAAATTATTTTAACACTAGTGCCCGTCACGTAATTTCGTAAATTTACGATTCGTATTGTTTTGGTTCTTTTATATCGCTAGTTTGGTACACTTCATACTAAAAACTAAAAAAAGTTTGCTACACTTTCATACAAAGGTTTATAAACGAACGGATGATAAAATATGAAATCGTAATACCAAATTCACACTACACTAAGGACCTCGTAAATATCATGATCTTTACGAGGTCTTTCTCGGTCTTTTCATACATTTTTTAAACGTCAAACGTTTGAATTTTTGAATTAGATACCTATAAATATTTATTAAAATAAAAAAAAATTGCTTACCAAAATAAGAACTTATTTTTTTTTGTTTGTAAACAAATTATTTTTCTCGACACAACATGAACTGTCAAAATTTACCCACTTAAAAATTTCTTTGTAGTGTGAACGCTATTTTAAGACCTCGTAGCATCTTTATGTGGTCTTTAGTGTAGTGTGAATAGCATATAAATTTACGAAAGAAAAATAAGAAGCCTCTGAGCTATATATTTTTATTCCGTATCTTCGTATTGTTGACAGTTAATGTCAAATATCAATAATAAATAAAAATAAATACAAATTATCAACAAAGAATTAATCAATTTCATTTTTTATTAACAAACTTAAACATTCAAAATTGGTTAACTAAAAATAAATTTAAATGTGTAAGTGAAATTTTTATAAAAAAGAAAAATAAAAAATAAATTAAAATAAACATTTGTATTTGCTTTTGAGATATTTCCTAGAAACATGGATTCTTCCGTGAAGGACCATATTTTTGTTACGCATCTTACGCGTCTTAATTTGTGTTGTTCCATATCAGAAAAAATTACAAATTGAAAATAGTTAAATCAAAATCACAAAAAATTACCAATTAAAAATAATTAAATTCTAATAACAACACAACCATAATTAAAACTGGAAATCAAATTTAAACAGACGTCAGATAACAGCTGTTATTACGAATCTACGTATATTTACAAATTTACTCTTTACGCAAATTTGACAATTGTAAATTTACGAAATACGAAGATACAAAATGCGTGACGAGCGCCAGTATTACCACCCGACAAAAAAAAAATGTGTCTAATTCTCAAAAACAAAAAAGTATCCAAAAATATCCTTTTTTTCTTTAATAAAACGCTGTGTAACATATATAGGTCCAAATAGGATACCATAATGATGTACAAAAAATATTCATTGCACATTGTAATTAAAATAAAAAATTAAATTATAAATTCATTTGGTTGAGTAATTAGGTAATTATGTAATATTCATTTAATGATTTTTTGTCCAATAATTAAAATTATGTTCCGGACGAGGTATTCAAATTTCACTAGCTTTATTCGATCTTTAGGAGTTTTTTTTCGGACAAACCATCATTCGATTCGGACCATCATAGAGTCGGTTGTTTCAAGTTGAAGTCTATTTTGTTAAAGTTAGATCATAAACAATCCGTTCGCCAGTGGCAGAGCTATGCGCTAAACTCATCAGATTTATCATAAAATTAGATAAATTTTCAAAAGTTCATTTAAGCAATTTTTTATAGAACCAAATTTTGACGAAAATTCTTCGATATTGGTTTTATCCAAACTATCTAAGTGTAGTGAAACTTTTAGCAATCTGAACTGGTCTTGTAATTTCATCTTTTCTGCTAGAGTTTCTTAATAGGTTTGGGAAATAATCTAAAAGTGGAGTAGTAATGGAGCAGTTTAAGAATTTAATTTAAATAATCTATTTGAATTTGAATTAATTTAGATAATGTTCAGTAGTGCCCGTCACGCAATTTCGTAAATTTACGATTCGTATTATTTTGGTTCTTTTATAACGCTAGTTTGGTACACTTCATACTAAAAACCAAAAACGTTTGCTACACTTTCATACAAAAGCTTTATAAACGAACGGATGATAAAATACGAAATCGTAAATTTACGAAAGAAAAATAAGAAGCCTCTGAGCTATTTAATTTTCACTTCGTATCTTCGTATTGTTGGATATTAATGTCAAATATAAATAATAAACAAAAACAAATACAAATTATCAACAAAATATAAATCAAATTATTTTTTTCTTAACAAACTTAAACATGCAAAATTCAAAATAAAAATAAATTTAAATGTGTAAGTGAAATTTTTATAAAAAAGAAAAATAAAAAATAAATTAAAATAAACATTTCTATTTACTTTTGAAATGTTTTCTAGAAGCATGGATTCAGCTGTTATTACGAATTTACGAAATGAAAAATACAAAATTTACAAATTTACTCTTCACGCAAAATTGACATTCGTAAATTTACAAAATACGAAGATAAGAAATGTGTGACGAGCGCTATTAATTTTCAAGCAAATGAAAAACGACTATAAAAAATGTCATTTGAATGACATGAGCTAATTTGACAAAAATTTATCCTTTAACAAAAAAAAGTATCCATTTTGGTTGTTTTAAACAGTAAATATATGTGCAGAACTATGCATGCATCGCAGCAAAAATAAATTAGAATATATGGTTTTATATAGAATCAATTACATGTAGTTCTGCACGCAATGAATTTTGATGCAAGAAATCTCTATTTCTAATTTTTGCTGCGCAGCGACAGAGCTACCAACACGAAAGATTGTAAAAATTGTCATTTTACTCATACTAATAAAAAGATAATGACAAACGTCATAAAATTTGTTTAATATTTACATATTTATTATTGTTTTTTGGTGTAAATAGGTTATAATCAATTTTGTAAAAATTTATTTTAAATTAAGTAACTGAAGAAAAACTAATTAATTTGAAATGAACGAAAATTTCCCTAGTCCATAGTCTAGATTTTCTTTCTTTTTTGTTGCAATATTCATCATAAATTTTTAAAATATTTAGATATAACAAAATATATGCACAACTAGCATTAATTTATTCATATAATTATTATTTGTTATATTCATGATAGTGATAGATAACAAAATATGTGATTAAAATTTTTACACTTTTACACAACACTTTTAATAACATTTAACTTTAAAATTTTTCAAAAATTATTTTATTTTGTATTTTTTTACTACACAAACAAATTGTATGTGTATCAATGGCGGCAATTATCTACATTATTTCAAAACAAAACAATTTTTGACAAATAAAATATGCACATGTTTCTGGCACGCAGATATGCATGCATATATGCTTGCAGCGATGCATGAGAATTCTGCACATGTATTTCCAACTTTAAACAGTAGTTGCGTTTTTTTTAGCTTGCAGATGTGCTCACAACTACTTATGAATAGTTAAATCTGCAAACAAGTCCAGAGCTTATACAAATGTGTAGATGAAATTACGGACTTACAAAAAAATTTCCGGTAGAGTTTTCGAACATTTCTAGCGGAATTTTTTTAAACTTATAAGATTATATTAATTTTATGTCAAAAAAAATAGCAAAATAAAAAATCAATACATGGCCTTTGAGCTTTGAGGTAGTATTATAATTTCTGTTGAATATTTCGTCCATATTTGTAAATAATATTTTTTACGTTAATTAGAAGAATTTTTAAATTTCTTTTAATTACCCATCAGTTTGTTCTTTATTATTTTAAAATTAAGTTTTGATTTTTCAAAGAAAAACATGAATTTTACACATCAGAAATTAAATAGTAAAATCCTGAGGTTATATTTTACTCCTAAATTTTATTTTTTTTCGTTTTTTTGCGTTTTGTTTACAAACTACTCATAAGTAGTTGTGAGCAACATTTTTTGCGTTTTGTTTACAAACTACTCATAAGTAGTTGTGAGCACTTCTGCAAGCTAAAAAAAAAGCAACTAGTAAATACATGTGCAGAACTATGCATGCATCGCAGCAAAAATAAATTAGAATATGGTTTTATATGGAACCAATTGCATGTAATTCTGCACGCAGTGCGTTTTGATGCAAGATATCTCTATTTCTAATTTTAGAGCTATCACCACGAAAGATTGTAAAAATTGTCATTTTACTCATACTAATAAAAAAATAATGACAAACGTCATAAAAATTATTTAATATTTACATATTTATTATTATTCTTTGTGGTACATAGGTTATAACCAATTTTAAAAATTTATTTTAATGGAAGAAAAACTAATTAATTTGAAATGAATGAAAATTTCCCTAGTCCATCCATAGTAAAGATTTTCTTTCTTTTTTGTTGCAATATTCATCATAAATTGTTAAAATATTTAAATATAACAAAATATATGTACAAAAAACTAGCATTAATTTATTCATATTATTATATTTTGTTACAATCATGATAATAGCAGATAACAATATATATGATTAAAATTTTTTCAAAAATTATTAAATTAAAACTTTTATTACCTTTTAACTTTAAAATTTTTCAAAAATTATTTTATTTTGAATTTTTTACTATACAAACAAATTGTATGTGTATCAATGGCGGCAATTATCTACATTATTTCAAAACAAAACAATTTTTGACAGATAAAATATGCACATGTGTCGGGCACGCAGTTATGCATGCATATCTGCTTGCAGCGATGTATGAGAATACTGCACATGTGTTTCCCACTAAACACTTGTAATAACTTTTAACTTTAAAATTTTTCAAAAATTATTTTTGTATTTTATTACTATACAAACAAATTGTATGTGTATCAATGGCGAAAATTATCATCATTATTTCAAAACAAAACAATTTTTGACAGATCAAATATGCACATGTTTCTGGCAGGCAGTTAAGTGGGAAATACATGTGCAGAATTCTCATGCATCACTGCGTGCCGGACACATGTGGATATTTTATTTGTCAAAAACTGTTTTGTTTTGAAATAATGTAGATAATTTTCGCCATAACTTTAAACATTTTCCGTATCCAATTATCCAATTTGAAATATCTTCGAAAAAAGTATCCAAATGTATAAAAGTTCCAAGTGGTAACACTGACGAGCGCTACTATAAACTCTTGAATATAAATTCCAAAATTAAATTTTTACGCACACATTCAAACTTTCAAGCTTTCGCTGTCATAACCGTTCTCGATGTCATATTTATAACAAGAATATGCACTCATGTATGTATTCATTTTTTTGCACACAAATCCATATGCAAATTTGATCAAAATTGTAAGAAATAGACGATAATAAGAATTTAACGTGTAAGAAAAAGAAAAAATACAGTAAACAAAAGAGAGTAACAAAAAATGTTGGCCGAAATTAAATAAAAAAAGTTGACATATATATATTGAAAAAAATATATTGATTTGGCAAAAAATTTGTGAAACTATTCCAAGAAAAACCTTAAAAGCTGAAAACAAGACTGCAATAAATAAAACTGAGACTTTTTTGGGATAATTTATTATCACATATGCGTAACACTAAACAATTTATGTTTTTTACGTTTTTATTATAATTTTTTTATAAGAGTATAAATTGGGACTTTAATTTATAACTTAATAAGGAAACTTTTGTCTGATTTATCACAACACTCGTAATAAAAATCATTTTTTAATTTTTCAAATATTTTTTTTACATTCCAAATTTTTTTCGACGAAAATTTAGTTGAAATATTTAACAATATTATTTTATAAATTATATCAACTATGCATAAAATTTTTAGGAAACCTGACTAAAAAAGCGTTATTATATTCTTTAAATTCTGTAATTTGTAAATAAATGTTGTCCTCAGTATTATTTTATAATCGTATGGATAACCAATATAATAAATATTTAGGTTTACTATAATTTAATATAATTAATATAAAAATATAAATAATTATAACGAATAAATTGAAGAAATGATAAAAGAAGAAATTTACAGAACATTGCAAAGGATATTTTTAATTTAATTAATGAAGAGTAGTAAAAACAATTTGTTTGAACAAAATATTTAAAATTTCTTTTATAAAAGATGTACTAACAAAATAAGTATAATATGATTAAAACACTTTTAGCTTTATAAATATTTTTTAACTAAATGAAAATTCATTTAAATATGTTTTAAAACAAATAGAATTTGATTTTCATAAGATTCTCTCGAAATTATTATTCATTTAAAAATGTAAAAAAATGTAAAACTCCACTTTAAATAAAAAAAAATCAAACATTCGATATTTCTAAAAAATTTTGATATAAAACAAAAGTTAATAAACAAATATTTAATATATTTAACTTAGTTTTTCTATATCAATTTTATAAAACGCGCTAAATTAATAGCAATAAACTTTACCGATTCATTTTCAAAACACGCGTTTTCATAAATACCAACTTTACAATTGAAACGTCGTTTTCAATAATAGGCATGATTGTTTTTTGGGAATGATCAGATAAGGTTATAATATTAATTAGTAATGTAATTCTAAAAAGAATAATTTTTATATTAATTTTAATAATTATAGCAATTATTGTAAAAAAACAATTGATATATTATTCAAACGTGCAAAAAAATAACTTGTTGTTTTTTATACAAAACATTTACTTTAAAAATTCAATTTTAAGTGAAGTCAAAAACATTCCGCCAGAAATTATATTTTCAATATTGATATATGTTTCGAAATTATCAATATATTCAGAACACTTCTACAGTGTGTCCTTGCAAAATGTATAAAAAGATTGACTAGTGCATGATTGATGTGTCCGTCATCATTCTTTTCATCAATATATTGTCAATATATGGACGAAATGATTAATGAAAACAATGATGTGTAATGCACCTAACAAATTTTGATTATATGTATATTTTAAGTGGATTTTTAAAAAAGTTATTGGAGAAATGTAATGTAACACTCATACAACTTTGTCTACAATAAAATCTTAGATTTGGTCTGGCGAGTAAAAGCTGCCTGACATACTTTCATTACGGATGCAGAACACCAAATTTACTTTTGCTTACCACTATACCTATACTTCACACTACAGAGTTATTGAATGCAATTATGTATATAATTGGTCTGTATGTTAACTCGCAAATTTATATAAATTTACGTAAATTTATCCGAATTCCTGTATGTTAACTTTTTATTTGCATGCACTTTACAAATTTTTGAGAAATTTAAGAGAATTTTGTGTTTAAAACGTCTCGTCAGAGCTCTCTCTTAAATAAATTTTTGCAAATGAAATTTCTATTTGCAAAAATTTGTAAAAATTTACTGTCAATTTTTTGTTGTTTTTTTAAATGTCAATAGAATATTTTTCATATAAAAAGTAGTAAACCTAAAATAAATAAAAAGTTGTATACCTAACCTGAAAACTTATTTATGTAACTTTTTACCATAGATATATAACATATAGATTGGCAGTTAGAATAAAAATTTTCAGCCATTTTTGGTCAGCTGTTTTTAAAAAATCTGAGTTCAAATAATTTAGTTTCTACTGCAAAGAATTCACTTGAAAATGGAAACTTCGCACCAATGTAATATGAAAAGTTTTAGAGTAACAAAAATATAAAATTACAATAATTTAATAATTGGATTATTTTTAACGTAAAATCTCAATTAATTTAAAATAATTATTTTTAAATTTTCTTTTAAAAACATGTATATGTGTATATTCATACAAAATTCACAATAATATATAATTAACAAATCAAAAAGTAAAATTAAAAAAAGATGTTTTGATACGATATATTTATGTTCTTGATAAGAACTATATAAACAAAATTAATTAAATTGATACATTAGCTAATATTGTTTGATTTGAGGAGCTTGATGTTAAACTAAATAAAATGACCAAGAGTGGGAATGATTCTTTTACTTTATCGTATACATTATATATTATTTTATAAAACTAAATTCATATAGATTCTATTATTTATACATTCCCGTGAAATTTTATGTCTACATATATATTAATAATATTAACACATATTAGATGATATGTATACAAATTTATATTATTTATGAGTATTATTATTATTATTTAATAATCAATGTACATATATCTAATCAGTTATATTATATGGATATATATAATATTTATCATTCCCATCAAATTTAAAGTTTTCCAATATAAAAAATAAATAGTTAGTAAATATGTGTAGATAAAAATGTTAAAAAACAAAACCAATTTTAAATTCAATAAGAAAAAATTGAAAAGAATCTATTCTACAAAAATATTAAGACATGGCATGACAATTTATAAAATCAAATCAGCTAAGTTGAAATATTGAAAAACATATGCTCATTTTTGTCTGAATCTGACATTTAATAATTAATATGATAATGTATTAGAAAGGAAGAGAAAGCAATACCAAGCTGCCAATCTATATTTTATATATCTATGATTTTTACCGACAAAAAGACCAAAACCACGAAAAATTATTTAATTTAATTTTTTTCAACAAAAATTCAATAATTTTACAAAACATTTCAGAAAATTACTAAATTAATTCAAATTTAAAAAAATTTCAGCCTAAAAATCAATTTTTGCGTAAGTTACTTTTGCTTGTAAAAGAGAACATTTTAACTATTCTCGCAGAATTTTAAGATCACGTGATTTTTCTTCTCATTTGCAAATTTTTGCAAATAAAAGTTAGCATACAGACCTAATATAATTAAATTAATGCATATAAACTTCAATTTTCAATTATTTCCTGTGAAAAATCTAAACTGTCAATGTCAAATGTCAGAAAGCTAAAATTTGACAGCTTCTAATTTTTTTACTATTTTAATTTGAAAATCCAGCTTACAATATTACTAACATAAATATTATTTGTTGTGTTAATGGTTAAAGTTTCAATAATTAATTAATTACCTTTTGTCAGTTTTGTGTATTTTTTATTGAGCAAGGGAAAAGGAATTAAAGATGAAAATATACTCCATATTTTTTCTCCAAAATTTGTTTTTTGTGCAGATTGGACATTTTTACATATTTTTGAAGTGTTAACTTCATTTTTAAAAAAAAAATCTGGTTCATTCATCGACCGACTTGGAGTATAAAACTTTTCACCTTCGATTAATTCATTAAATTTGCCAAATGTTTTAACATCAATTGGTTTCTTGTTGATACCAGTACATTTTGGTGTCAATTGCAATGTGTTGCATCTTGCATTTAATTCCAATCTTTTTGTTTCTAACTGCCTGGCTTTAACCAGTTGTAAACTGTTACACGACATATACTTGTCCACATCTTCTTTTGATTCTGAACATCCTAATATTGAGGAGTTTATTATTATTGATTTTGAAGAAATCGCATAACATCGATGAATCTGACATTTATCAATTGGAACTTTATTGAAATCTAGATGAGAGTCTTAAAAAGTTTGATTTAAAATTTTTTTACAGATATAATACGATTTTAGAACTTACTATCTTCCACGTAGCCATTATAAAATTTATTTAAGAATGCTCTATGAACATTTGTTGAAACAGTTTGACGTAGCGGTCTTTGTACATTTTTGACAATCAGTTGATTTTTTTTAATTATTTTATCTGATGCGTTTGAAGAAGTCTCACTAAATTTTATTTAAGGTTTTAATATACATATTAATAATATATAAAAGCATGTACATACACAACTCCTAAAGAAGAGCTTAAATCCATATCACTTTCAGTACTTTCTATGCTAGAATAACTTTGAGACCCATCGAAATTAGTTTCATAAAATTTAAGTAGAAGCTTTTGCATAGGCGTTGAAGTTGTTCTGATCAATTTAATATTTGCATTCATCACTCCTTCTTTTATTTTGCGCGACGAAACATTAACTTCAGAAAAATTTAATTCAGAATAATTATTTTCAATGGTTGTGCCTGAAATACTTCCTGTAGATTTATC
Organism: Argyra leucocephala; assembly: GCA_963942445.1. Taxonomy (NCBI): domain Eukaryota; kingdom Metazoa; phylum Arthropoda; class Insecta; order Diptera; family Dolichopodidae; genus Argyra; species Argyra leucocephala. The sequence continues at coordinate 35,076,763 of OZ012677.1, read as the reverse complement.
ATTGCCAAAACTTTTACAACTTTTGGAGGTTGGAGTGTCACTTTTAACAGAAAAATCATTATAATGTAAGCCAGCTTTCGATTTCATTATTTCGAGTTCGCAACGAATTGCGCAGCTTGATAAATTTTTAATATCTGTACTTAATGTAAATATCTGTTTTTAAGCAAAAAATATTTTTAGAATGTTTCAAGTTTCTAATTATAAATTTGAAATACTTTATAACATTTTAAACACTGAATGGAAAGGTGATCCAATATATGACTTAATACTAATGCTGTGAAACTCCACTGTAACACAAATGAATTTGTAAAACTATAGCAAAAATTTACTACACGTTTTACGTCACTGTTTTTGCCATCCAAATGATTATTTTTTTCATGATAAGTGCGACACTCGGAACAACAAAATATTTTCGAACAGAACCGGCAATAAACCTGTATCATACATCCTTTTATTATTAAATAAAGAGATTATATTGCAAATATACATACATGTGATTCAAAAAACATTATAAAAAATTTGAAATAATTTTAGTTTATTATTTCAAAATCCTACTTCAAAAGATCACACTACTTTGAAATTGGTGAATAAGAAAAATTTAAATTACTTCCTTGCAAGAAAAAAATTAATATAACCTGCGTATGCAATAACTTAATACAATATAAAAATTAACAAATGTGAGGACTCACATAATCAAAATCAGCTTACTATAACTGTAGCGTTATACGGTATACCGTAACCCGTAATTATTAATTAAAACCAAGGCATCTTACATAACTGCCTATATGAACAAAATACATTACGGTTTATTGAATGCGTTCAGTTGAATCTAGCGCTCCGAGTGCTGTAATGAATTGCAGCGATAGCGTTGTTGCATTGTAGTACTAAACCTATATTAACGCTGCTGCAGGAAAATTTAAAATGACATTTGTTGTATGTATGCAAAGCATGATATAATAACTATCTAATTGGAAGTTTAAAAATCTAATTAATTTACTTTAAAAAACTTTTAAAGTAAATTTGAAAAAATTACTTTAAAAAAAGTGTTCAAATAATATATTAATTGGAAAATAGTATTTTGTGTTTAAGGCTGGATTAAACAGAATTGAAACCACAAACTTCATGTAAAAATTTGTTTAAATTACTGCATGTAAATTTGAAAGCTATAAAGCTTCTATTAATTTTTATACTGGGTGTTTTCGTTTATTCATTCCGAATATTCGAAATATTCAGAATATTTATTCATTCGGAATATTCCAGATATTCTGTTACGTATTTTTTTTATTTATTCCGTACATTCCGAACGTTTTTAATTCCGGGTGTTTTCGTTTATTCATTCTAAAGAAGGATTGGAAAGAATAGAATACTTGATGACGTCTCGATAGAATATTACGAACAAATAAAGGTTGTTTTCGTTTATTCATTCCGAATATTCGGAATATTCAGAATATGTCAAAAAGCGTTTTTTTTATTCATTCAGAATATTCCAAATATTTATTTATTTTATTTATTTTAAGAGTTGATCCTACAAATAAATCTGTAGGCCAACTTTATAGGTCCTTTTCCCTTTCGAAATGTGGTCCTTTTTTTTATTAAACTATATTAATTATTTGGTATATATTTTTGTATATTATATATTTATATTATTTTTTTTTATTAGTTATATTATATCTTTATTAATTATTAAATTATATTTCAACCGATGTGGTTGTATAGAAAATTACATTTTCAGTAATTTTCACCATTTGAAAAATTTTTTGGTTCTCACGGGGTTTGAACCCGTGCTCCTTCGGTCGTTACATTACTACACTCGAGTGCTTTACCACTCGGCTACCGAGGCCACTCCAAATATTCTATTCTATATTTTTTTATTTATTCCGTATATTCCGAACGTATTCTTTTTGTTCCATCTCAGAATTGGAATAAACAAAATAAAATTACGGAATGACAGTTCACTCTATCATTCTATACAGTAATAACAATTTGATTACCTATATTTTATTTTAATTTAAAAAATGGAAAATATCGTTTAATTAAAAAAATGTTTTTGAAAACAAATATAATATTATGAATAGTTGTATAAATATTAATGTTTATATAAAATTAGTAGTTGTATTTATTATTCAAAAAATAAAATTTTTTAAAAGTTTTTATTGTTTTTTTTTTTCAAGGAATGAGTCTATATAATGGTTATAATAACTATTATGACTTATATTAACTATATTAACTAATAGTAATATAAAAAATAGTAAAAACTTTTATTCACAAAAATTAATGAATAAATAAAAAAACAAACAATGACAATTTCTGATGTTTATTCTTTTTATTCTATTCTGTTCGTTTATTCTATTTGTTCGGAAGATTCTATCGAGACGTCATCAAGTATTCTATTTTTTCCATTCCTTCTTTTGAATGAATAAACGAAAACAACCAAAATAAACGAACAGAATAGAATTATTATATTGAATGTAATTATTAATTTTTTAATTCACTTAAAACTATTCACTTTAAACTTATAATTATAATTTCCTTTTTAAGCATGTACATTTCGTTTTTACTTTGTAATAACATTTTAATTACATAGTTAAGATTACACAAAACCTATATTTGAAACAAACAATATATTGTGGTTTTTTTTCAAACATTTTACATAACATATAATATGAGTAACAATAATTTAACAATAATTATTAAACTACATTTTAGAGTAAGCTATAATAGAATAAATATATTGTTTAGAGATACCAAATACAATACAAACAAAAAAATTAATACGAGAGCTGAAACTTTAATCATATATTGATAAGACAAAAATATAATATTCTATTTATTTACTAATTATTTTAAATATTAATTGACAATAAAACATTAAAAAAAAAGATTACATGAAACAATTTGTTCAAATTTATTTTACTTTTGAAACACAAAATACTATTTTCCAATTAGTATATTCTTTGAACACTTTTTTGCAAGTAGTTTTTTAAAGTAAATTAATTAGCTTTTTAAACATCCAATTAAATTTTTGAATCAAGCATTTTAATTCCAATTTAGTTTATTCAAGTAAATCAATTAGATTTTTAAAATTACAATTAGATTTTTGAATTAAAAGTTTAAAAAAAACTTCAAACCACTCCAAGATTCTTATATAAACTGAAAAATCTCATATAAGAAATTTCTTTGTTTAAATTTTTCAGTACCCTCTGTGACGCCATTTTGAATTGAATGTTTCGGCCTGTCTATTTAGGAGGCCTTGGCTTAACCCACTTGTTGTAGGAATATCCTCTGTTTTTCGAAAAATATTCTGATTTTTTTCCTTATTAATATAATAATCTGGAACTTCAGTAATAAGTGGTTCATTGTTCGGAAAAACTGTTGGTATAATGTTAGGAAATAATTTGGGTCTTTTTCTGCCAATTATAAAATTACCTGTAAAATTACCATCAAACCTGAATGAACTGACAAATGTGCGCTGTTGACTGACGGTTAATCAAACCGTTTGAAACAAAATCAAAATTTTTTGATTTTTCTGACAAAAAAATGAAAACTGTTAAACTTGTTTGATAGTACTCGGGTTACTTTTCGACAGTCATCAGTAAACGAATTTGTTTTTGTGAACCGTTTTTAAAAAATATCAGTTTAAAAAAAAACAGTTTTGAAAAAAATTTCAACATTTTTGGAGATAAGATTGCGATATTTCGGAAGGTTAATACATATTTTACATTATATTGTTTTTTATTTATTTTAGATCAAGTTACATTATATAACAATAGTTGAATTATACATACATACATACATTCATAAAATAATGAAGTGAGTTTAAGGGCCTTTCCGAACCTTTCGCACTTGCACTTTCCGAAAATACTAATTTATCACACTATTTTTCATACTAAATTTTTATACGGGTTTAAAAATTTGTGACTGTACTTTATTTTTCGGAGTAAAATTAGTATTACCCTATAATGTTTTATACCTTATACATGTTTTTTTAACTTTTTATGTCAAATTTATTTTGAAAACAGCAAAAAAATGCTTTATTCTAGCAATATTTAGCAGCATTTAGAAATATTTATTATTATCATGACTATGGCAACGATATAAATTTTAAATTTTAATCAAATGTCATTGTCATTTTATTTCAGTTTGTTATGAGTCATTGTTTGGTTAAAAGAAAAAAATGCAAAATAATAAGAAAATTTGATATTATTTTTGTTATATTAATTTTAAAAAGTAAAAAAAAAATTATTTATATTTAAAATATGCATCACTTTTAATATATATCACTTTTAATAAATTTCATTTTGCGATATCTAGTGTACTTGAGACTACACTAAAATTTTGACAACAAATCAAGTGCGGATCTAAAATTTATTCGAAATTTTTCGGAAAAAAATTTAGTGCGATTTGACAGGTTTAGTGCGAGTACCAAGTGCAATTGCGAGAGGTTCGTAAACGTCCTTAAATATACTTGTGAATTGCTTACAGTGATTCTGCCATTTTTTTCTTTGAGCTACTTTATAATTAAACTTTTAGTTTGTTATTAGGCAAAAGTTAAACTTAATAATAAATGTAAATAAATTTAATAATATTTTTTTTAAATAATAATAAAAATAAATTTATATAGCGGTAACGTGTAAAAGTTTTACGAAAGCATCTAAAATTTTTTGAAGACACATTTATTTTTTTTTGCATTTCAAAAGCCAATACTTAATACAATTCGGAATTTGGAATATTTTAAAATATTTTTGACATACAATATGGAACTCGAAACATTGTCAAAGTTTTAGATTTTTTTACAATACGGAACTCAGGGCACATTGGCTAAACTTATGTTTTTAAAGGGGAAGTCTGGATCAGCTTGTTAATCTAAAAAGTAAATAAAAAATATTTTAATAATAAAAAAGTGAAAATACCAATCAAAAATGCCATCAAAAATATTTCAAATAATAAATTTTAAAAAATATAGTGTAAATAATAATTAGAAATATAAGCTAAAAACAAAGCCGATTATGTAAAAAAATTTTTTTTGAAATATTATTATTTGAATTCGAAAAATGAATGAAGAAAACTGAGTATAGAAGTAAATACATATCATACTTATCCCGTCTTTCATAAGTTGCTATAAAATTAAGGGAAGTGAGAAAATAATTTTTATTAATAAATTATTTTTTAGTCGTATTCAAAAACATTTGTACAGAAATTTAAGAGACAATGCAAATCCTTTCACAATACCTTAAAGTTTGTTTTGCTAAAATTTTCGAATGCCTCAAATAAAAGCCATGAAAATAATTGAAATGCTCTCTCGTTTTGATCAATATCGTTTATTGAATGAAATCACCACAAATCATTTACGCAGAACAGCTTTTTCTTAAAAAGCCTTTTATTTTTAAAGTTAAAAATTTATAAGACCAAGTAGCGATATTTGCTTCACCCAATAGTGAAAGGCCTGCAAGACTATAGTAAGCGATAATGTTCATTTGGTTCTCTTTAAAATGTGATTCTAAGATAAAAAACAAAATGCAGTTAACTACTTTTACTCCTCTAACACATTTTGTGCAGACGATTTTCTATGTTCACGAAAAAGAGAGAATTCAACAAACAAGTTTTTGTTGAAAGATCATCCCACACGTTTAATTGATTTTATTTTCATTTATTTATTTCGTTTTACTCTCAAAAAAGAGCGTTAGCTCATACAGAGTGATTATTAGTACTTAAATTTTAAATTAAATGTTAAATATACATCATAGTAAACAACAAGTAGAATGTATAAATATCAATACTATATAGATAATACCAAATAAAAATTTTGTGTATTCATTGTATTTATTCTTGTTTCAATAATTTTTGTTTAGAAATGAATGAAATTCTTATACATACATACATAGATAAAGAAAAACATTATCGTGGTGAATACAAGGGGAAACGCAAATTGATGCTATATTGAAAGTGTAAGTCCCTAAAAACAATTTGTTATGTGGGTCCAAGGGCTCCTAAATAGACAGGCGGCAACATTCAATTGAAAATGGCATCACAGAGGTCACAGGAAAATGTTAACAAAGAAATTTCTTATATGAGATTTTTCAGTTTATATAAGAACTTTGGACTTTGGAGTGATTCGAAGTTTTTTTTAAAACTTTTAATTCAAAAATTTAATTGCAATTTTAAAAATCTAATTGATTTACTTGAATAAACTAAATGGTGTAATGCTAATGTTAAAACATTCCTAAAAAATCAAGGTTAGCAAATCAGATGGCAATATTTTATAGTAATCTGATACTACAATTTATTTATGTAAACAAATTTTTAGAATATCCACACGATTATGAAAAGTAACAATTCTAATGAGTAAGCATAATTTTAGCATTTAGTATAGGTAGTTTAACAAAGATTAGAATAATAAAGATTCAGTCAATAGACGACAATCGAAGTAAATATGAGTTTAATTATTTTTGATACATATACTTCATGGCAAAACATGTCAGAAATCCATGAAACAAAGATATTTTACCAGAGCACAATCAATTACAAACATCAGAAAAAAAAAATTTAATAAGAAACAATAAGTAAGTCAACCGAGTATGTCAACAGTTACGAATAATTTTTATTGTATTATATTTAAGGAATATACATTTTTTTTTATAGAATAAATATGTAAAAGGTAATATTATATAAGATGTAAATTCATTATTATACATATAAGTAAAATAAAAATAAAATACAAAAATATAGTTAGAAATGCTAACGAAATGACATACCAGTAAATAGATGAATTATTATCAAATTGAAATATTAGTTTTCACTAAATAGCTGTCAGGTGTATACATATGGACTTTAAGTTAAAGTTACTAAAAGAAGAATTTATAAAAGCTACAAAGACAATTTTAAAGGAAAATATTTCCTCAAACGTATTCACTTTACAGTCAAATAGAATTAGGATAACTAAATATTTATGGGATAAAACTAATAGTCTTTATAAATTAACATTAAGGGAACATGCTAAATATGCAAGGGCTAAGCTAAGAAAAGTGTATGAGACATTAAAGTGCAACTATATTATTCCTGAAAGCTTGTTAAGTTTAGTAGAAGAACAAAAAATAGAAACCATGACTAGTCTGACACTTCCCGAATTCTTCAATCTAGCTGCTTCAACCATAAATAGAAATTATAACGGAGACACGCTAACTTTACAGTCTTTTATAGACTCTATACTATTATTAAAAACCCTAGCTACAACAAATGAATTGGAAAATTTATTAAAAGCTTTTGTTTTGTCTAAACTGGAAGGTAAGGCCACAGAACTAATTACTGATGAACTGAATGTAAAAAAAATAATGGAAACATTGAGTGCGAAGATAAAAGCCGAAAGCTCAAAAATAATAGAGGGAAAAATGCAAGCGTTAAATACCGATCGTGTCCCACTACAAGAATTTAGTAAACAGGCCGATGAATTGGCTGATTGCTTAAAAAGGTCGTTACTGATGGAAGGAATAAGCAATCATAAAGCAGAAGAAATGGTAATAGAAAGAGCGGTAGAAATGTGTAGATCCTCGGCCCGTTCGGATTTGGTAAAGTCGATATTGGCGTCATCACAATTTAACAACCCAAAAGCGACAGTAGTAAAATTTTTAATAGAAATAAACACGGAAAATAAGGAAAAACAAGTGCTATCGTATAAAACACTTAATAATAGGAGTTTTAAAAATATAAACTTTGAAAGAAAACCTAACAATAATTTTCATAATAATTATAATAACAGGTTTAAAAAATTTAATAATTCTAATAATAATAGAAACAACAATTTTACTAGAAACAATAACAATAATTCTTTTAGAAATAATAATAATTCTAACTTTAAAAGAGGAAATAAATATAATAATAGCAATAATAATTCTAGAAGTGTTCGGTATTTGAAAAAACCAATGTTCCTCATTGGCATGGGCAGTTGAGGGACACAAACTCAGATACAGAAACGAAAAAATAAAAAAATCAATTGTTAATATTTACTCATTAAATTTGAATTTTTCGGATTATATTAAAATTTCTTCTAACTTAAATAATAACAAACTTAATTTTTTAATAGACACACAAGCAGATGTTTCATTAATTAAAAAATCAGCAATAAATACTTTTTACAACCTAAATAAAAATCAAATTATTAAAAGTAAAGGTATAACCCAATCAAGCATAAAATCTCTAGGAATGGTATATACAAATTTTTTTTTACAAAATTGCGAATTAACGGGTGATTTACATGTTGTCCCAGACAATTTTGATATACCTGCGGACGGTATATTAGGTAAAGATTTTATTAAATACTATAAATGTAATTTAGACTATGATGAGATGACAATCACTATGAAATTAGGCTCTCATGTGTTAACACTACTTATTTTATCTGGACCAAATGATAATTTAATTGTTTTACCAGCCCGAAGTGAAGTTGTTCGTAAGTTTTCCTTACCATCAAGTAATGACTGTTTGATAGTAGATCAACAAATTTCAGATGGAGTATTTATACCAAGAACGATTGGGGCATCTAAAAATCCATTCGTTCGAGTTATGAATACAACTTTAGTAAACAAAGTAATAACTTCAGATATAAAATTAAAAACGTTATCTTTGTCTATGCAGAATGTCATTTGGCTATGTCAAATGCGGATACTAAAATATCTATGTATTAATTTATTCTTGTTCATTTTTAATTTTAATTTTAAATAATTCAAATTATTTAAAAAATTATTTAAATCATCTTATATATTAATACGCTTAAACGTCTATGGTCTGTTAAACTTTTCACAAAGCTTTTTTCAACTAGATTAGACAACTTTATTAGAACCAAACACTATTACGAATTACGATAGTGTAAAAATTTAATTTAAAGGCATAAACTAAAAAAAACAATAAAACCAAATAAAACCAAAAACAAATTAAAATTATAGATCTGATTATATGAGTTAATTTTAAAAAATAAACAAAGTAGCAAAGAAAAAAACCGAATTATCAGAATATAATTATTATCTCGAATTATAAAAATAGCTTTGTTAAAATATTACGATATTACAGCAAAAAAACTTACCGGTAAAACAAATAGTAAATTTAGAAAATATATTCACTCAGACCAGGTTCACAAATTCCAATAACTGAATATTTATTTATTTTATTAACAAATAATTCAAAAGTATAAATTCAAATGCGCAGTAGCATTGAGTAAATATTATATTGTACATGGAGAATCATAAACCGAAATTTACGATCTGCTAAGAACAAGAAAAACAAAATATGTTATGACATTATTATCAAGTTCCAATTCAATACACGGCAAATTTAGTACACATAAAAATTAAAAAAACTTTAAAAAGAAAAATCACAGACTACCCTTACCTACATCAGAGACCCTAGCGGGATAACAATATAACAATAAAAACTGAAGAATAAGACAAAAAGCATAATTATTATTGGCTTTACCCCTAACTATAATAGTCATAAGGCGTCAGTAAAAACTGAACAATAAGAGAAAAAGCATAATTATTGGCTTTACCCCTAACTATAATAGTCATAAGGCGTCATATGATGTCAATCATGACCTTTACTATAATGAATCATACCAAAACGTCAAAACCAAAATTTAAAAGAAGTGAAATGAAAATATAAATTCTATAAATAAATGTTTTTATTTTTTTATTTTGAGTTGGAAATAGTTAGGGCTTAGATAATAAGAAAAAACACAAGAAACGTATCTATGGCTATTTTAAGGTGTTTTTAATGTGGGTGTGGTATGTATTTATTTTAAATGCATTTAATTTCATATCTATACTGCCAGCGACATCTCTGTTCGCCACATTTTGTTGAAATGTACGGCTCTATTAATAGTATTTGTTAGTGAGCGTTTAGACATCAGATTTTGTTTTACTTATTCTTATTACATTTACAAATTTTATTGCAAGTACATCAAATTTTATTTCAAAAGTTTTAATAACATATCTCAAAGGATAAACAAATACAGTTGCAAAGTATACTAAATTTCTTCACACAAAATCCACTTTTTAAAATTGCAAAATACGAAGTTACGAATATACGAGACGAGTACTAATAATAAATACTTATAAACAAATATAAATATTCAGTGTAATTTGAGAACATTTACAAAATATAAATATTTAAATAGTAAATCAATTGTTCTAAGTATTTGTGTTAATAAATAATAATAATATTTAATACACATTTTTTATATTTTTTAATGTATATCTTTCAATATATTGGCATAACACAATTAGAAGTTTATAAATACCTTTTCTAGCAAAATTCATTTTTTCAACTTGCGAAATACGAAAATGTGTGTCGAGCACTATTATTTTAAAAAAAAAAATTTTATGATATTCTATAACAAAGTCGGATGTCAAACTTTAATGAACATCATTTATACGTTATAAACACAATTCAAAAACGTATAAACGCTGCCTTAAAAAAAAGTTTTTCTTCAAAACTATTAGCGGTCAAAATTTTCAATTTGATTCTATGAAAAACAAATAAAATTATTATTTATTATATTATACATATTAAGTATATTATAAATATTGTAAATTATAATTTTATTAATTTTTTTATTCATTTTATTATTATTATTTAAATAACAATAATAATTACAATTATAATAATTTATGATAACGTACGTATTATAATACCTACCTACCTGTTGTGTTGTGAAAATAAAATTTTAATGCATACAGTGAAAATTCCTTTCAAAATAAAACAAAAAAAATATAAACCTGGAGTACGCCTGCAGATTTATCTACAGGTCCACTGTTAAATAAATAAATAAATACCTAAATAAGAAATATAAAAAAAATAGTTATAGATAGATCAAACAATATTGTAAATTACTAGCTATTCCCGGCGTAACATTCGCCGGTCTAGCATTAGCATTATAAACACAACAATTTATTATATTTATTTTCTTTATTTTCTTAAAAAGAATCAATGTTTTACATATTTTTTTATTACATAATAAATAAATTAAATTGAAAAACTTAAAAATAAAATTCACTTTATTTAATATCTTAAAAATAGTTTAACATTTTAATACTTATTCAAATATTTCCCTAAAAACACAATTCTCTATTTCACAGTTGTATGTTGCTTTGCTTATAGACTCTAGACTCTAGAGTACAATCTTTTGATAGTGTTAGTGTAGTCTAAAATATTATGAAATGTTTGAATAAGTATTAAAATGTTAAACTATTTTTAAGATATTAAATAAAGTGAAGTATATTTTTAAATATAATAAAAAAAAAATATGTAAAACATTGATTCTTTCTAAGAAAATAAAGAAAATAAAATAAATTGTTTCATTTATAATGCTAATGCTAGATCGGCGAATGTTACGCCGGGAATAGCTAGTTCAATTTTAAATTTAAAATCTTTTATTTTTAAATTATGTACACAAAAATTTAAATTCCCTTTATAATCTTGTTATTATTATAAATTATGATCCAACAAGAAGGGCTCCCAATCGAAATGGGAGCACTTATATTAATTCTACTGTACTTGACTACGATATTTACGTCTTAACTGAAACTTGGCTTGCTCCATCCATTAATGATCTGGAAATTTTCGACTCGTCTTTTACAGTTTTTAGAAAAGATAGGTACAGTCAGATAGATAGTAATACACCAAACGGAGGTGGTGTTTTAATTGCAATAAAAAAAACATCTGCGCAAGTAAAATTTCTTTTTTAGAGTTTGACGATCTTGAATTTGACGATCTTGAAATAAAGTAGTGTTTCAATTCAAAAATATCTATATAATTAATTGTTACATTCCTCCTAACTCCAATATTGATGTATATGACAGATTCAATAAGGCTTTTGATGCTGTATCTAACAGTTATTATTCTGTTGTTGAAATACTTATTTTAGGTGATTTTAATCTACCCAATATAAGATGGATTTCCCATGACGAAGAATCATGTTTTCATTTTGCCTTTAATAGGGCTAATTTTAATGATATCAATAACTCTTTTATTAATTATGATTTCATTTCTTTATTTGGAAATAATGAAATTGAAGATATGGAAAAAAGTTTTACGATTTAATGTTTGAGGAATTACGATTTAATGTTTGAGGCACTCTATAATTCAATTATTAAAATTAACAATCATAATTCAGGCCCGCCTTGGTTCACTAAGGATATTAAGAAGATAAGAAATAAAAAACCAAGGCATGGCAGAGATACATGAAAACCAAGAATCTAACAGATTACCATTCATTTAACTATTTTTTCTTTCTGTTCAAACAATCTATAATAACTATGTTCACAACATTTCTTTGGCACTCATTAACAATCCTAAAGCCTTCTGGAAATTTATTAACTCAAAAAGGAAAAGCGATGAGTACCCAGTTTTCATGAAATTCAATGGGAAACAAAGTAATAACGCTAAAACCATTTCTCAATTCCTTTGTGAATTTTTCTCCGCTTCTTACCCTAAAACAGTTTTCATGGCTGATGAAACAAAGTTCTCTCACGTGGAAAAACTACTTTTAGAGATCTTATACTGCTCAGATATCTTGGCTGATATCTATAACTGCTCAGATATCTTGGCTGCTCCACTTTCTATCATATTTAATACTTCTATTACTTGTGGCTTGTTCCCATCTATTTGGAAAAAAGCTTTTATTAAACCTACACATAAAAAAAATGCAAAAAATGAGATAAACAATTATAGACTAGAGATAGAATTTCCAAACTTTCCACTATTCCTAAAGTTTTTTAGTTGATTTTTGATTCTATTTACAATCATTGCACTAACTTCTTAACGGCACATCAACACGGTTTTCTGTAAAAGAAGTCTACAGTGACCAAACTTATAGAATCGACATCAACCTTCTTAGTCAATATGGAAGCGGGATCCAAACGGATGTAATTTACACCGATTTTAGTAAACAATTTGATGTTTTACCCCATAGTATTATTTTACTAAAACTCAAAAAACTGGGATTTCCTGCAAAATTTGTACAATGGGTCAACTCATATCTTACTAATAGAAGCTATATCCGCTCTTCATTTTCATTACCATTAATATCAATTTCTGGAGTTCCACAGGGGAGTCATTTAGGACTCGTTTATGCCACTCAAATCTCTTTACATTAACATTACACAGAACAAAATATAGTAAATATGATCCTATTAATAGAATGTTAATAGTAAGTGATAAATATAAGAATACATAGTAAAAAAAATTCAGTATCTAAAGATACTTTAAGACGAAAATTATATGAATTTAATTGAATATTTTGTTAACTTGACCTTTTTAATTTATATTAAAAAAATAATATTACTATTTTTGTATTTTGAATTTTGTTATTTTTGAATGTATATAAGTAAATTTAATTGTATTTTAATTAATATGTTAAATGTAATACTAAATTGTAAACTGTTTGAGCTAAATAGTATAAATAAATAAATATAAATAAAAAAATATAATTTAAATCTTTTATTTTTAAATCACACCAAAATTAAAATTTTAAACATGTAAACAACTTGCTTATTTTGTATTATTACAGCTGGCAGTTGTCAGATGATAATAATTCAATTGCCCATGTTTATACGAGGCAGAAATCTACAATCATGTTCATACGGAAAAAAAACTGATAGATTTCTCCGCATTATTGTATACATAATTTATATTTTTTTATTTGATTAATATTCGATTTGAAAATTAGGTTGTCAACAACAATTTCGTGGTTTTTTGTGAATAAAAAATAATAAGAATATTTGACACATTCCCAGAAAAAAAATGTAAACATAAAAAATCTAGCAGAAATTTAAAATTTTGGTAGATTTTTATCACTTTTCTACCCATATAAACATGCGTATTAACTTTACTTGAATTATTTGAAAACTAGCCCCAAGGAATAGTTCTTTTATACTGCTGAAAAGTGTAGCAAATTTTTATAGTAGTTTTGTGTTTGCTACACAGTCTTATAAACGAACAAAATCCAACTGTCTAAAATAATAAGTTAATCGAATTTAATTTTTACCTCTTGAAAAGACCTTATGAATTTTAATGTTTTCTTAGAACAAATTTTGAAGAAATTGCTAGTTTGAGAGTTATTCACGGATTTTAACCGGTACACTATTTTTGTTCCATAAAAAGACGTATAAATTAAAATTTCGAATTTTATTTTTCATATATAAATGAGTTTTCTGGTACACTATTATAGCTTTCATTCTCTCAGCATACCGTGTAGATATATTGTAGTTCCTGCTCTATTATCTAAGTTTCAATGCCTGCAAGGTTTATAAATTTTTGATTATTCAAAGAACGTTTAGCAATATTTGTTTGGTGTGTAACCACATTATTTTGGTGTCTAGAATTTTTTTATTGAAATAATTTTGAATTTATCACGCATATTCTGTTAGGCCCATCTCGCGAGATCGCGTGAGAATATCTCGGACGATATAGTTTTGTATTCTGTTAGACCTTTGACGAGACGAGAAAGCCATTTTTTATCTCGTCAAAAATTGTAAGCGATAGAGTATCTCGTCCAAGTATTTTGTGTTCTTTTTATCAAAAAATTGAATTAAATAAATAAATTGAATAGATAAAATAGTTAAATAAAGATTAATAAAGTTTTTCATTATTGTTTTTGCATTATTATTAAAATTGTGTTTGTTTTTTGAAAAAAAAAAGCCATCTTTACTATTAATGCTTTACTACGTTTATGTATTAAACTACAAAATATATTTATATTTATTTTTCATTTAAAAAATATTTTAAAACTAATACTAAGTTAGTGGGGTTAACACTTTCCAAAAATTTTATAAATCATATTTCGTTTATATACCAATAATTATTTTTGATAGTAAAAAATTATCAGTACTACCAACAAATAAAATGTTCTATCGCGCCGCTTACAGTGTCTAACACAAAGGCATATTCAGCGAGACGAGACGAGATGAATTTTTCCTTCTCGTCAACGATGGGTCTAACAAAATATGGGTGTATGTGTTTTTTTCATAAATTTTTTTAAAAATTCCATAAATTTGGTGAGGTCTCTGTCCCGGGTTTTCCTCTTAGAGAAGTTACAATTATCAGTGGCAAATTGTATGCAAAAGTTCGAAAAAGCCTTGGTGCATGAAATTGATGTGATTTTATAGAGGTTTTGCATTTATCAAGCGTATATTTAAACGGGTTAGACATAACATATAAGTATAGAAGTCAATCGCGGATGTCTATTAAAATTAAATAGAGAAGACTTTTTATTTTTTTTTTATTTTTAGTCTATCAAACAAATTTTGGGTATCACGGATATATCTATTGAAATAAATAGACTTGTCAAAAACGTTTCTACTTGTACTTCGTAATATTTGTTGCCAAAAATGTAAATTCTTCGTAAATTCATTACTTTGATACTTCTTTTTTTAAGTTGTAAGTTGTGGTTTTATATATTTTGGCGTTTTTTTTAATTGCGGATTAAATAAATAATTGTGAAAATGAGTTTGATTTTGACCGACTTTATTGATGAAGAGGTACTTGCAGACATCTTTTCCAATTTCTATATTATCTACTTATTCAGTTTCTACTATATCCTTTAATGTCTATCAACAAAATGTAGGAGACTTTAAAATTCTATTAATAGAAAAAAGACCTTCCATCCGCGATTAAACTCAATAGACTTTATTCTATTTTAGAAAAAAGTCCTTCCCAATAAACTTCCGCAATTGACACCATAAATTAATTATCTAGGATACGGTTTTGACGCACAAATTTTAGCTTAGGAGTTTCAAAATAGGTATCTCAACTGTTTGCGAAATTGTATATGAAACTTGTGAAACTTGTGAAGTAATTCAGACTGAGATTGATACTTTTCAGTGTTCACAAATTATTATTAAAATCTTTTACATCAATTTTTTAGTTCTATTTTATCTTAAATTGTTACTTTTATAATAATAGTTTGTTGTTTAAGTAGTTATAATAAGTTTAATAGTAATGGTAAGTATTTTTTTTATAATTGTAGCCTTAATAAAAAATTGAAAAATCGAACCTTTATCAAAAAAAAATTGCTATTTCTTTTTTATTTACTTTCCAAACAGTGCTATGTACATATATATAGATATTAATACAAATTTAAAATGTTATTGATAAATTCAAATTTTAAATAATTAAAACTTCTTCTACATATAGTTTATTTTAATGTATTTAGTAGTTTATTTTTATTCGATGCTATTTATCTCCACAGTTAAACATTTTTAAAACAACTATGCATTTCTGTTAATTGTTCAAATAAGTAAACCAAACTCTTCTCCATTCTATTTTAGCGTATACTGATTACAAAAACCAATGACAGAAAAATCAACGTTTAAAATTTTCATTTTTGTCAAGTTTTGAATTTATTACCGAATACAGTTGTAAGATAATTCCTTAATTTTGTTGAGAATTTAAAAATATATGTATATATGCTTCGATTTACTGCATCGGTCTTAAAAATAAAAATACTTATTCTTTACATTTCAAATATTCTTAATTAAAATCAAGTTGTTAATGAAAAACGAATAGAAAATTTTATTTTTGTAGAAACTTTACAATTTGAAACGACAATATATGTATGTATGATGTGTACTTTAAATTTTCCAACATGAAGATTCTTAATTTACCTAATTTTTATATATTCTAACCTAGTATCCATTAGGTTTGATATACATGTGTCTTAAAAATTTGACTTAAATTAACTAACATAAAACTATAAAAAAATGTTTGTATATCTAAACATATATAAATAGAAAACACAATTTTGCGAAAAAAAAACAGTTGTTCTTATGGTTTGTTGTTTTTAGAAAAGTTATGTGATGCCCAATTTAATGAAGTTTTCCATGAATTTGCTAAGGCCTCATTAAATTTTGATCGAAAATGTTCCCTGGCACTTTCCTCTGTTAAATCTAAAACCTTTGAGAAAAACTTTGTAAGCTATTTCAATACAAAAATAAAGAACTATATTACCAGAGTTTCTTTTAAATAATTGAGATCTTTTTCTGATGACAGTTCTGGCAAACCAGTTGAAATCATCATTGCAAATAATGATAATATTAGGCAACCATGTCTTCTTAATATAAGAAATGCCTGAAAAAAAAGTTTAATATATTTATTGTTACATATATAAATATTTTTCACTACCGTTTCACACAAATTTTGAAAAGTTCGAAATTCATCAGTTTCTCGATCAGTTCGGCCATTGTTAATTACATAAACGAAATCATGTGTTAATACGAATGGAACTCTTTCTCTTCTTACACCAAACTTTTCTTTAAAATGTCCTAGTATGTGCCCAAAATCTATATGGAAAAGCTAAAATAAAACAAAACATAATGATATAAAGCACCATAATAAAAAAAATATTTAGACTAATAAAATAAATCTACAAATGCACTTCGAATCAATAGATCAAAACAAAATAGAAAAATCAATAGATCAAAAGGTATGTAAAGTAAATTCACAAAAAAAGACCGATATACAGTTATTTCTAAAGGAAATTTCCGTATTTAATGTACTGACAAAAATTATGGAAATTAAATGGTGTCTATTATCTTCGATTTAGAACAGAATCTGACAGAACAGTTTGGTCAATAATATTTAACCCCCGATACAATATGTACTCCTTGCATTTCTGTAGTGCGGACAGGCCTCAAAATGAATTTGAAGTTTAATTCAATCATTCGTATTAATCCAAATCCAGCCGCCAGTCGCGAAATCAATCCATTAATTCTACGTAGTTTATTTTCAATAACTGATTCAATTAATCACATTTATATAATCAACCATTTAGCATTGCATAATACAATTTCAGAAGTAAAACAGCAGAATGCAGAAATTATAAACCAGAAAACAGATATGTACATATTCACCCATATTCTGTTAGACCCATCTCGCGAGATCGCGTGAGAATATCTCTGACGAGATAGCTTTGTATTCTATTAGACCTTTGACGAGACGAGATAGCCATTTTTTATCTCGTCAAAAATTGTAAGCGATAGAGTATCTCGTCAAAGTATTTTGTGTTTTTTTATCAAAAAATTGAATTAAATAAATAAATTGAATAGATAAAATAGTTAAGTAAAGATTAATAAACAGTTTTTCATTATTGTTTTTGCATTATTATTAAAATTGTGTTTGTTTTTTGAAAAAAAAAAAAAACATCTTTACTATTACTGTTTTACTACTGTTTATGTACTAAACTAATAAATATTTAAAACATAAATATATTTATTAAATATTTTAAAACTAAACCCCACTAACACTTTCCAAAAATTTTATAAATCATATTTCGTTTATATACCAATAATTATTTTGAATAGTAAAAAATGATCAGTACTACCAACAAACAAAATTTTCTATCGTGCCGCTTACAGTGTCTAACAGAAAGCCATATTCAGCGAGACGAGACGAGATGAATTTTTTCTTCTCGTCAACGATGGGTCTAACAGAATATGGGTGATTATGAAGCAGAATGCACTTAATTAATTTTTTATTTATTTAGAAAAAATGTATTAAATCGATAATGATATTGACCGGAAACCAATTGAACCAAGTGTTTTCTAAAATAACATTCGATACTTGTATTTTGGAATATAACTGGAATGGTACGAAGGCAAAAAAACCTTTGTAAATGTAAAGCGTATAAGCAATGGCATTTATGGTAACAAATTTAAATTATCATTTAATTTTCAACATTACATTATTAAATTTATGTTTCAATAGTTAAACAAAAATTATGATTTCGGGTTGGCCGAATATGAAAACGAAATTAAAAAAAATATAAAAAACGCTCATAAAAGAATCCACTCGGTCAACTTCCATAAAAGGCAGAAGTTTGTACAGTAATTATGTATAGAAATCTGTTTTTTAAAAAGTAAATAATTATTTGTGATAATTACTTGTGGTAAAAATAAAATAACAATAATTTTTTATAATTTAATTTAAAACAAAAATTTGAAAAAAAAAAAAAATGTTGGTATTTCAATTACTTCTCTAAATACATTTAAAATATGTTCTAAAAATGCATTCAGAAATGCATTTTTAAAATACATTCAAAATGCATTTCCTAAACACATTCGGAATGTATTTGAAAAATGCATTTCAGAATACATTTGTTATATATTCAAAGAATGCATTATAAATATATTTTCGAAATACATTTTAAACTCATAATTAAATTGCCTTCAGAAATGCATTTTTAAAATAAATTTTTAATGCATTTTCCGTAATAATTTTTATTTAATTTTAAGGAGAAATGTATCACGCAGGCGGACATCGTAATCGAAATCTCTTTGTAAAACGTATTATATAGAATGTATTCATGCATTACGTCGAATGTAATCTAAATATATTCTAAATGCATTTTGTACTAGCTGGGCCATTACAATTCAACATTTGTTTTACTGAAACTAAAATTTTTATGAATGAAAATGCCAGTTTCAATACCATGTTTTATTTGATGTCGCCTAGTACTTATATGGGTATGTTTGGCAAACATTTTGACGGTTTCAATAATTTTTTAAAAATTGTTGTTTCAAGGTGGCTTTCCTCTTCAGTGACGGAACAGACGAAACGGAACAGAACTTCAGAACGTCCGGGCAATTTTATTTTTCACTTATTACACTAATTTTTAACTACAGCACAAAATCGTAATTCTTTCTATTTATGAAAAAAAAACTACCAGTTACGCTTTTTAGCAGCAGAAAGTTTTCAAGCATAACAAAATATAGCAATGTACGACGTCTAATATAAACAAGCTCTACTCTAATCTAATAGTACCCAAATTTACATACCCAACATACCCAAAATTAGCGTAAATTTATCCAAATTTTTTCATTTCGAAAAATGTGTCATGTTTTTAAATTTGAATTAATTAGTAATTTTCTGAAATTTTTTGTAGAATTATTGAATGTTTTTGTTGGAAAAAATTAATTTTTTCTTGGTTTTTGACAAGGAAAAACTCTATAAATAAATTTTCAGGTTAGGTATACTACTTTTTATTTAAATGTAAAGCATTTGATGGAAATTAAAAACAACGAAAGTTTTACAGTTGGTCTGTATGTTAGCTCGCAAATTTATATAAATTTACGTAAATATAACCAAATTCCTGCATGTTAACTTTTTTATTTGCATGCTCTTTACAAAGTTTTGAGAAATTTAAGAGAATTTTGTGTTTAAAACGTGACGTCAGAGCTCTCTCTTAAATAAATTTTTGCAAATGAAATTTCTATTTGCAAAAATTTGGAAAATTTTACTGTCAATTTTTTGTTGTTGTTTTAAATGTCAATAGAATATTTTTCATATAAAAAGTTGTATACCTAACCTGAAAACTTATTTATATAACTTTTTACCGACAAAAAGACCAAAACCACGAAAAATTATTTAATTTAATTTTTTTCAACAAAAACATTCCATAATTTTACAAAAAAATTTAGAAAATTACTAAATTAATTCAAATTTAAAAAAATCAATTATTTTTGACATGAACAAATTTGGAAAAATTTATGCAAATTTTGCGTATTGCAAACGAGAAGATTTTAACTCTTCTCGCAGAATTTTATGATCACGTGATTTTTTCTCTCATTTGCAAATTTTTGCAAATAAAAGTTAACATACAGACCTAGTAAATTTTTGCAAATTTTTACAAACAGAAATTTCATTTGCAAAAATTTATTTAAGAAAGAACTCTGACGTCACGTTTTAAAATCAAAATTCTCTTAAATTTCTCAAAAATTTGCAAAGAGCGTACAAATAAAAAAGTAAACAAAAACGGAATTAAATTGGGAAATTGAGAATTGGGCAATTTTATATAAATTATATAACAATTAATACACAAATAATAAATTAACCGATGTCTTTGAATTAGGCCCGTAGTAAACTACTTTGCTTTGATCAAGTTTTTTTTTTCTCATTTCTACTTTTTTGTGGTATAGAAAAAATTTCTTGTCTCCCTCGTTAATAAATTCAGTTACCTAATTTTTCCAAAATCATTTATTATTTTGTATTTTTTGTTATATTATTATTTATGATTATTATATATAAAAATTAAACTATGTGACTGATTTTACTATTTCACTCTTTTTTGGAATAGGGCAACTCTGATGATACTAAACTCGGATGAAAAAAGTTACTTTTGCGAGAGTTACATAAATATTATATTTTTTTTCTTAAAAGGTGTAAATTTAAATATCATATTTAATAGTTTAAAATTAACAAAATTGAAATATTTAAAAAAAATAAATAAATAAATAAATAAATAGACACCGGATGTTAATATAAAAGTATATAAAATAAGTACATACTTGACCAGTTTTTTTAACCATAATGTTGTCAGAATGACGATCTGCTACACCTAAAACATACGTCGCTACACAGTACCCAGCACAACTTAACGTAAATTCTTTAATTGCTTTTTCGAGAGACTCTTCCGAGGTATTATATTCTTTTAACCAACTAAGCAGAGAACCTTTCTTAAAAGGGGATGTTGCTGAAAACATACCTTTTTCTTTTTGTATGTTTGCAATTGTTTCAGCATTTAACACAACTTCAATCATTCCCATTCTTCTTTCCATGCTTATACATCCATATATATTCATTCGAAAATCGTAACTATAACAAGTTAATAAATATACTTATTAATTTTTATCCATATAGAATTAATTTATATTAAAATTTATTAAATTATTTATCTTTTTAAACTACAAAACTAAAAATATGTAGGTACGTAATTTTGTACCAATGCAAAATATAATAATAGCATGTTCTCATTTGAGAAAAATCCACCCAAATTTGAAAAAAAATTAAAATCTACATCAAAATTTACCAGAATAAAAATATAAAAATATATAAGTATGTAGGTACACAATTTTGTACCAATTGCAAAAATATAATAGTAACATGTTCTCTTTTGAGCAAAATTCTACGAAATTTTGAAAAAAATTAAGATATATTGCAAAAGATAGATTTTGTAATGTCAAAGTTGCCAATAGAATAAAAAAAATATTGCAAACTAAAAAAAAAAAAAGTGTAATTTCAAACTGAAAGAAAAAAACAACTAAAAATAAAAAAAGAAAGTAAACCAAGATGTTGGTAGATAATATTTTTAATTTGCATGTTCATACGGCTCGAAAAATGGTAGAAATATACCAAAACTTGATGGTGAAGGATGATTTCAGTAAGGGTCAGCAAATCTTGAGGTGGATTTCCTTTTAATGGACGAACGTCCGGACAATTTTATTTTACACTATAATTGAAACACAAATCAAATAAAATTTTATGATTTCCTCTCAAAGCGCGAAGGACTATACACGCAATTTCGTAAATTTACGACACACACATTTGTTATGTCTTGACGTTTAAACAATTGTTTACATACACCGATTTTATTTTTATTAAAAAAAAATTTAAATTTTGTTAAAAGTAATAGTGGATAATGTAATATACGAAAAAATAAAATTTAGCACTTGGCTTATATCTTAAAATATAAATTATTTGTTAGAAACAAAATAATCTTATACTTACTTAAAAACAAAAAACAAAAAAATTGTTGTTCTTAAAAAGCATTTGAAATTCTACATGTGAAAGCGTTCATACAAAAATCGAAATAACAATAAATATTTATATCAAATAACGATATATCTATCCTTTTATTAAATAGAAGCTTAAATAGCTTTCGCCAAAAGTTAAAAACATTTTAGCTAAAAAATTGGATGAAGTAAATTATCCGGAGAAATTATTTTGTGTACGGGTTAGTAAAATAAAAGTTTTTGATTGGTTAAAATATTTGTCCGAACGTCCGTCCATCAAGAGGAAATCCACCATGAATGTACCAAAATTAAAAATTTCTGGATTTTTGACGTTGGAATTTTTGTTCTGTGAATATATGTCAGTGTCAAAATTTTTATATTAGCGCTTGTCACGCATTTCGTAGTTTCGTATTTCGTAAATTTACGAATGTCAATTTTGTGTGAAGAGTAAATTTGTAAATTTTGTATTTTTCATTTCGTAAATTCGTAATAACAGCTGATATCTGATATGTCTCTTTAAATTTGATTTCCAATTTTAATTATGGTTGTGTTGCTATTAGAATTTAATTATTTTCAATTTGTAATTTTTTTTGATATGGAACAACACAAATTAAAACGCGTAAGATGCGTAACAAAAATATGGTCCTTCACGGAAGAATCCATGCTTCTAGAAAACATCTCAAAAGTAAATACAAATGTTTATTTTAATTTATTTTTTATTTTTCTTTTTTATAAAAATTTCACTTAGACATTTTAAGTTTAAATTTAGTTTTTAAATTTATTTTTATTTTTAATTTTGAATGTTTAACTTTGTTAAGAAAAAATTAATTTGATTCATATTTTGTTGATAATTTGTATTTGTTTTTGTTTATTATTGATATTTGATATTAACTGTCAACAATACGAAGATACGAAATGAAAACTAGTTAGCTCAGAGGCTTCTTATTTTTCTTTCGTAAATTTACGATTTCGTATTTTATCATCCGTTCGTTTAGCAATCACGACGAACAAATTTTTGTGTTTTGAAATTTCAAAATTTGTTTATAAAAAAATTAAAATAATGGAGGAAAAATTTAAAAAAATTTTTATATGAATTTGAATTTTAAAATAAATAAATTTCAAAATTTGTTTATGAAAAAAATGGAGGAAAAATCTTAAAAAAATTAATTTAAAAATTTTTGTATTTGAATTTGAATTTTAAAAATGTTTTATAAGTCATTTTGACCAATTTATGTTGGTATCAATGAATGTCATTCGCATTCGTCGACGAGTAAAATATAAATAGATCTATTTTTTGAACGTGAAATTTTGGTCATTCGTCACGATTTACATATAATCTCATGTATTTGAAAGCGAAAAATTCGTTATTCGTCGTGATTGTCTTTTCCACATGAAAGTGTAGCAAACTTTTTTGGTTTTTAGTATGAAGTGTAGCAAACTAGCGATATAAAAGAACCAAAATAATACGAATCGTAAATTTACGAAATTGCGTAAAAGGGAAAGGGCACTATTATTTTTTATACATCAAGAAATTGTTCTTGACAACGTAATTTTTGAATCGAATATTAATAAAACAAAAAAGATATAGGTAGGGAAGGGTTTAATCGCGAATTTCTATTGGAAAGGACTTTTTTCTATTAATAGAATTTTAAAACCGCCCATTTTGTTGATAGACATTAACGAAAATAGTAGAAATGGAGAATAAGTAAGTTTTAATTTTATTTTATATGTTTTTGAATATTTGTTCTTTTTATTTTAAGAAAAAGTTTTAGTAATAAAAGAAAATTGTGACTTTGGTGGAAAATAATATAGATATTGAAAAAGGTGCCTGCAAAAACCTCTTCAACAACAAAATCGGTCAAAACCAAACTCCTTTTTACAATTATTTATATAAAATAATCCATAATTTAAAAAAAACGTCAAAATATTTAAGACCACAGCTAAAATTTTCGGAAAACGTTTGTAGTTCAAAAATCAAACGTTCGTTCTGAACATTTGTGTGGGAAAATTTAACAAACAAAAAAATGTAAGTAATTTTTTTTTATTTAACTAATTTAGGTGTTTATATTTGTATTTTTTAAATGAAAATATAGCATATAAACTTAGAAACTATTTTATTTATGTTCATTTGTAAAATGAAAGATTTAATTTCTAAAATAATAAAATACAAAAACAAGTGAAATTTTAGCATATAATGCATATAAACAAAAATTATTTTGTATATAAAAGCTTGTCATTCATTGGCGGTGTCTAGACGATCAGTGAACACTGTCAGTTTTCACTGAAATCCATGTATTTTGTTGTTGTTTGAAAAAAATAAAAAAATTAAATACTTTTAACTTGTTGTCAATTTTTCGATTTCAATCGTTCGAATTTCCTAGCCAACTTTTGTAATCTTAACCGTAACACAGAAAAAACATTTAGAGAAGCAACATTTGAATAATTTGTCAGTTGGAAATTTTGAAAAATAAATTAAAAGAAAAAATTTTGAAATATAAATTAATTTTTATTATTATTGTTTCACTTCCACTTGTTACATAATGGTAATTCTCAGTTTTCACCATTTGTAAATTTTTTCATTCAAAAGTGAACGACACTTCTCAGTTTTAACTGACAGGGAAAACTGACTGAATAACTGATCGTCTAGACACCGCCATTTCCAATTTAAGATTGGTTTTTTAAAAATAAATCACTAAAAGATAAATATGCTAAATTTATTTTAAATGGGAAAACATATTTCCTACCATGGCTATTCACTAATGCTGTTTACCTTCTCTTCGGAGTACTAGGCTGTACTATAGCAACCGCATGTTTGATAACTGTAAAAGTTGAATTCGCCCAAATGTTGCTTCCAGTTATTTTTGTTTTAATTAGTTTCGGTAATTTTTTTTTCCATCAAATATATTTGGTCAGATAAATTTGTTTAATTAAAATAAGCAACCATAAACATTAAAAATCAAATTTCCAAATCAACGATTTACAACAACACCGAAGCATTTTCAACAGACGATAATAAAATTGTTCACTGAAGCAAACTATTGGTCAACACTCCATTCATGGAACGACAGACATATGGCAAAAATATGGTAATAAAAATAACTTTTTTTTCAAAGGGTAAAAAACCCAAAATAAAAATTGTAAACAATAACGTAAACAAAATAATGCAAGCATGCATATTTGTAATTTAAATATTTAATGTAATTCCTCTTTTAGGTAAATTTTATGATATTTGTAATTTAATTTTTTTAGGTAAATTTTATGAATTCGATACATTGTATTAGAAAGATATTTAATTGAGAAATATGCATAGTTTTAGATAATTTGTAAGCATATTTATTGTAATAATTTTCCTAGAATTAAGAAATATTTTGGTATAAATAGACATGTAATTTGTAAAATAAAATCAATCAAGTTTAAAGATTCAACCCGCTCGTTTGACCTTATTACTTTCCTTATACGTCTGAAAAACGTAATGAAATTAAATATTACAAGAGCTCTTAGCTCACGTCTAGATAATAAATATTCAAAAGTATTAATTATACATATATATACTGAATTATACATATACATAATACTTATAATGCATTATGGATATTACCAAATTTCACAAACAAAATATTTTAAACGTAATTCAATAATTCAATCAGCTGTTAGCTGACCCATCGATAAATTAGCCAATGTAAAAATGGCTTTTTGAGGAATGTTCAGATAATGTTATAATGTTAATTTATAAAAGAACAATTTTTATATAACATTAATAATCATAGAAATTATTAAATGCTGTTCATATAAACAAAATAAAAATTTAAAATTTTGTTTTTATCCTTTTTTGTTTATAAAAAATAAATAAACCAATTACTTCACATCAATATGGCGTTGACAATATTTTTTCGTTGTTAAAAAGTAACACTATGTATCTCAAAAAATTCTAGATGCATTTCATGGATCTGACTTTTTCTCCGTAAAAACAACAACATTTTTTATATTGAGGTGGTTATGATGAAGTTCGTCGGAATGTGAAATTCCGATTTCATTCCGAATTTGGTATGCTGAAGTCCGAAAGTATTCCGCAGTCTGCAAATGTAATTATTTATCCGAAATTTTAAAATTTATGTATGATGAAGTTCGTCGGAACGGAAAATAATTTGAAAATTGTACGCCGGAATTTCTCATTCGGAAGTATTAGAATGGTTCGGAAATGAATTATAAAGCATACAATTTTTGTATTTAGAATATTAGGAGAAGTAGAAAATGTAATAATAGTTTTTTTTTCAATTTCTTTTTCATTTGTATAAATATTTTTTTTTATTTAGGAATAAAAAAGCGCTTCAAAAGAATAATATATTTTATTGTTTTTAATATTATAACATAATATGTATATATATTAAAAACGATACATATATATTTTACATTCTTTAGAGAATTTTAAATTTTCTCTGATGTAACAAAAAATTACTATTATTTTAATTTATATATTATATATTATTATTTATATATATACATACTACATATATAATTAAGAAAGTTGTAACTTTTACTTTCAATTTATGTATGCATATTGTATATATACATTTATGTTATATACATTATCTATTAAAAATTTTTTACAAAATAAATAAAAAAAAAGAAAATAAAAATGTTTGAAATTAATATGAAAACAAAAAAAAAATCTTCCGAAACATATGATTTTGATTTCTGCACAGACTTTGCAGTCGAAGGGACTTCAGCATACCAATTCTTTCGTATTCGGATCGGAATTTTTTTTCGGAGAAATTCCGCTTCGGACTTCATCATAACCACCTGAATGTTGTGACATCTACTGTAAGTAAAATGCAGAACACCTATATTTGACATTCGAAATTCCAATTCACTAGTATTTCACTTTTGTGAATTGTAGAGCACCCAATTTCACTTTCACCATTTAATTTCACAAAAAGTGGAATGCATAAAAGGGGAATGCGTTCAGTGAAATTAACCGGTGTATCTGAAATCCACAGATCGATGGATCTGATCACTGAACGGTGTGGTAAGTGTACCGGTTAATGTACCGCGATTAATGAAAATGTATCTCAAAAAATTCTAGATGCATTTCATGGATCTGACTTTTTCTCCGTAAAAACAACATTTTTTATGTGGAATGTTGTGACATCTACTGTAAGAAAACTTAAATGTTTTATTTTTTTATGAAAGTTGTTAAATTATTCACCATTATTTTTTGAACTAGTGTGAAAATTTAAATTCTTTAGGAAGATTTATGTAAATAAAGCTCAAATTAAGAGTTATAAAAAATAAATTTTATGTATGATAATAAATATTTCATTTAATTTTAATTGGTTTTTAACAGTGCTTATTATACGTTCCGATGTAGGCGCTAGTATTGCGGTAAATTTTGTGGTGAATTGCGTTCAGTGGCCAGATCCATGGTACATGGATCCATAATGGATTCCAGATCCACCGGTTAATTCTACCAAAGATAATTTACAAATAGATGTGGCAACTTATGGAAAGTTTTGTGCTAAAGCTTTTATTTTGAAATTCCTTAATACGGAGCTAATATCAGGACCGTTCCCGTACTTTTCTGGCAAAAAATTGCAAATGATAGAAAAGAGAAAAAAAAAGAAAAAGTTAAATAAATCTCATCTGCAAGTAAAAGTAATGGAACGCCATTCTTGCAAAAACTTGCAGCTGTCAAACATCAGACTTGCATTCTGGGGTGGCAGCACGTAATTTGTTACAAACGCTTTTTTTTGTAACAAAACACCAGCGTCACAAAATTTTTTTGGCAGCATGTACTTTGAAACGCTACTTTGGGATTGAAACAAAAAAAAATTTACGAAACATTTTTGCAAATTTTTTTTTTAACACACATCAACTATTTGTACCGGAAATTTTCATTTGAGACGCTCAGTAAAAATGGGCGTTTCAAATGTTACGTGCTGCCAAAAGTAGCGAAATAAAATTAAATGTGGCGAAACAAAATTAAAATTGGCGAAACAATTTTATGTACTACCGTTTTTCAAAAATAGCGTGACATGTTTGTAACAAGTTACGTGCTGCCACCCCTGAAATTAATTTAATGATAATTGTTTATTAAACAATCGTTTTGAATTTCGCATTTCTTAGAATAATTGCATTTCTTAGAATAATTTCAAAAAGCATTTCTTAGAATAATTGTAACTGAATTTAAACAAAATGGCAGCAGAAGAAATAAAAATATTATTACTATTTACTAAGTAGTGATTCGGAATCTGATTCTACTGATTCAAGTGAAACTATTGATTTTAGCAGGTATGTTACATATTAAGGTACATAATGTTTAATAAAGTTTAATTTTTTTTAGTGAAAGTGAAACTGAAATTTGGAGGAAATAGTTCCAGATTATTGTGATGAGGAATTTATACATTTTAATAGGTAAACGAATACAAATTTGATTATTAACATAATATGCTAATGCTATTATTTTAAGGTACCAATTCATGGTACTGATAGTAATAGATCCACCTGATAGTGGATAGCTGGATGTTTTTAAATTTATTTATTTATCCCAAGTTAAGGAGTCTTTGTGGAGGTAAATAAGTTATTAAATATTTTATGGCATTATGTATACGTTATAATGTTACACATATTTAAATGTCTTATAATTATAGATTATTACATTTGGGAAGATTTTCCGTTATCCGTTGAAAGAATATTACACTATCTAGAGATACTAACATCTAACCAGAGCTAAAAAAAAATTTAATTTGAAGTTTATCTTTTTTTTAAATTGAAATGAAATTATACATATATTACAATAAAAAATAATTATGAAATTTATTCTCCACTAAATTATATTTTTCATTTTTTTTAATGAATTTCATTTAAAAAACAAAATTTTGCATAATAGACGGGTATGAGAAATTACAAAATTAAATAAAAACATAACCTAAAAAATACAACAAAAATTTAATAGTGAAAATAGTCGAATATTTTTCTTTTAATTTTACTGATATGCTTATCATACAGATACGCGTATTTCGTCTACTACTTGCAGACTTGCAGACAAACACTGAAGTTTTGTACTCGACTGAGGAAAGAAATCTAAAATCGTCTTATTTATTATATTCGCACAGGTAACAATTTGATGTTTTTCGCACTGCATGGTTGTTTATTATCCAATGAAATAGCACAGGTAGGGGGTTGAATAAACATATTTTTATATATTCTATTAAACGTTAGAGTGACAGGTAGGGGTGGTGTTATTCGTTTTATTATATTTCACTAAACATTTAGAGATTAGTAGATTAGATTAGACATTAAAGAAGAATATCAATTGCCTTGGTCTTTATTTAGGAGTGAGTCATTTTTAGATTTGTAGATTTCGATGCTTTCAGCTGAATCTAGTTATCTCTAATGTAATTTACCATTACAATGTCTTCTTTCGAAATGCTATGATTCTTCTGGATGATGTGTTCTGCTGCTTTGGATCGGAACTCTGTTTAGTTCTTCTTTTTAGCCAGTTCTGCTTCTTTCAGGTGTTCATTGAGCCGTGTTTGCATGTTTCTCCTAGTTTGCTCAATATAAACTTTGTTGCAATGACTACAAGTTACCTTATATACACCTGATTTTTCCATTTGTTCGATTGGGTCTTTAGCTGAACCTAGAACAGACTTGAGTTGGTTAGTTCTGCTGCTATATACGATATCTAACCCGTGTTTTCTTAATTTCGTTCTGAGTGGGAGAGAAATTTTGCTAAACTCCAATGCTACTCTTCTTTTGGGTTGTTGATCAGTGAGTAGGTTAGTGAGGGAATTCCGTTGTAAACTTCTTTTCCGTTTACTAAGTAAAGCCGTGATGGTTTTTTCCGGATATCCGTTTATTCTTGCAATTTCAAATATGTGTTTATTTTCTTTTACTAAACCTTTTTGGGAAATGGGTAGTGTTAACATTCGATGGATCATCTTATGTTCATAAGAGTGGTGGAACAAAAATTTGTAGTGGTGTAATTTCAAACAAGTTAAAATTTTACTTGCACAAACTTATTCGATACGCACCTCTTTTAATCTATTTTAAATCTGCCTATGACAGCATACATCGATCAGTGCTTTACGAATCAATGTCGGAATTTGGTTTCCCAGCCAAGCTTATCCGTTTGTCAAAAATGATCCTGGAAAACACCTGGCGTGCTGTGGTGATTGGGAGGAACATTTGTGATTCATTTTGAACGTGCTCCGGATTTCGACAAGGCGATGCGCTGTCATGTAATTTCTTTGATCTGGTGTTGGAGCATATAGTGCGACGTTCCGGTGTGAACACACAGGGCACTATATTTTACAAATCGGTGCAGCTCCTGGGTTTCGCTGACGACGTCGATATCATCGGAACATCACGACGAGCAGTCATTGAAGCCTTTACACAGATTGAGGAGGAAGCAGGTAAAGCGAGTCCTCTCATAAATGAGAATAAAACAAAATATATGTTGTCGACAAATAAAATGTTCTCCCAACATGATATAGGACACAACATCACTGTCGACTCATATAATTTTGAGGTAGTTCAGGAGTTTATCTATCTTGGAACCAACATCAACTCCACCAATAACATCGATGTTGAAGTAAGGCGAAGAATTACTCTTGCAAACCGTTGCTACTTCGGTTTGTCCAAACAACTGGGTTCAAAACTCCTATCCCAAAATACCAAGGCACAATTATACAAAACGCTCATTTTTCCGGTGCTGCTATATGCCTCTGAATCGTGGACATTACCAAAAGTAAACGAGCATGCACTTGGTATCTTTGAGAGAAAAATTCTTCGTCGCATTTATGGTCCTGTGTCTGACGAAGGGGTTTGGAGAAGAAGATACAATGCCGAAATATACCAGCTCTTCAACGACATGGACCTAGCTAAAAAGTCAGAATAAGACGGCTTCATTGGCTAGGCCATGTAGAGCGTATGGATGAAAATGCTCCGGCTAGGAAACTCTTCGAATCCAAGCCCCAGGGAACGCGTCGTCGAGGGAGTAAAATAAATACATAATATTAATAAGTAGCTATATTTCAGGATTTTACATCAAATTGCATCAAAAAAACTATTTCGGTCGAAAGTGGAAATAACGTCTTTTGAAATTCAACTCTTCATTTATAAATTATCCATTATTACAATAAATTAATCACAACAAATCACAACAAATCGAAAAAAAATCAAATTTCAACTAAAAAAATTTAGTTGAATTTTAAAATCAAAAAAAGTTGAAAAAATTCAAAAAATTGATATACGCGACAGCTAGAATTGAAATATTTCGATTTTAGTTGAAAATCAAATCAAAATTGAATGCCGGTACACCACCTGAAATTTCATATCATAAATATTTTGATTGAAAACCTTTAAAAAAATAAAATTGAAATTCAAAATTATTATTCATACTATTCAATCATAACTTCATACAGCATTTAAAATAACAACAACTTATTCATATGAAATATATACTATAAAAATACTATCAGAATTTATATATACATAATTATATATAATTATACATATTATCATAAATATATATAATTTCTGATACTATATAACTACATATATTTATTATTATTATTATGTGCTCATATAGTTTACTGGTTTATATTAATATTAAACATCATTTTAGCTATATTTTGACCTGACCGAAAATTTAAAAAGAATAAAATATATACCACATACATTTTATTTAAAAAACCACTTTTTTATATGAACCAAAAATAAAATACAGTTTTTTTTTATTTTGATTTTACGTTTTTCTTAATTTCTTCTAGTTGAAAATTCTTTATATTATATATTATGTATTACATACAGCTGAGAAAAAATTTTGTTGCGTTTTTTTTTTTAATGAGAATAAAAAAAGCTTTTAGATTTTTTACTCAATTTTCAAGAGCTTGAATTTTTAAGGTTTTTATTTTATATATGTTTGCCACATCTATATGTAAATTATCTTTGATTCTACTGAACCAACCCAATGATAGAGACAAACCGGTATTATAATGGTGGATTTCCTCTTGATGGACGGATATCCGGACAAATTTTTTAACCAATCAAAAACTTTTTTTTTAGTAACACATACACAAAATAATTTCTCCGGACAATTTACTTCATCCAATTTCTAGCTAAAACCAAAACTATTTTAACTTTTATTATATAATATAGATATATAATTATTTGATAAACATTTATTTCTATGTCGATTTATATATGAACGCATTCACATATAGAATTTCAAATGTTTTTTAAGAAAAACACATGAAGTGTAATTTTTTCGTTTTTTGTTTTTAAGTAAGTATAAGATTATTTTGTTTCTAACAAATTATTTATATTTTAAGATAAAAGCAAAGTGCTATATTTTATTTTTTCGAACATTACAATGTTATTTTCCATGATTACTCTTAACAATTGATCAAATGAATTAAAAAATAAAGAATACCGATAATAGTAATAAAAAATAACAAATATACCTATTAGAATTACATCATTTTAAAACTTTTTAAGTAACATGCAGACTATCATTTCATATTCGAACTGATCCCACACACTACAAAAAAAAAACTGTCATTTTTAAAATATGTTGTTGTTGTTTTTCTTACTATTCTAATTTGAATTTTGTTGTTGATTTTCTTACCATTCTAATTTTACAAAACTGTTCGTCCGAATCAAAATTTTTTGATATTTCATCATTTAAATTGTCATTCCATCATTTAACACTAGGTCTGTAAGTTGTTACTTTTATTTTCAAAAAATTGCGAGCAAAAATCACGTGATCATAAAATTCTGCGAAAATATTTCAAATGTTCTCTTTCACAAACAAAAGTAGTCATACGCAAAATTTGAATAAATTTTTTCAAATTTTTTCATGAATTGATTTTTAGGTTATGAAATTTTACATATGTATATATGTATATATATATGTTTGGTAGGTAGGTTGGAATTTTTTTGTTAATATTAAAACCAAACGCAAAAAGTAAAAGAATAATGTTGTTTAAAAAATTTAAAGATAGAGTTCTGAAATTTTGCACAGTTACTCATGATGAAAAAAGCAACCGGACGCGGTACTTTACAAAGCTATCAAATGACAGGTTCGGGTTGCTGCCGAACAAGTCCTAGCACGTCTCAGGCATATTTGAAAACTAATTGTGTTATAGACAGAAGATTTTACACTTATATACTCTTTTTGAATTTATAATACCTGTAGGTTTCACTTAAAACTAAAAAGTATAAAATAATAATGTAAAAATAAAAAATTTTAAAATATAGTTTTATCGAAACCAAACTAGCCCCCTAAAAAGTAGAAAATAAAACTAGTGGTGGATGTTGAGCATTTAGAACTACTATAAGATAAAACACAAAAGTATATAATGAATCTTGTTAATGGACACTTTTAATATTTGTCGCTTTAAAAAAATCACGAATATTAAAAGAACATCACAAAGCGTTTCCAAATTCCCATTAACAATATTCCAGCAGGATTCAATAAAATATCTTGAACTACACCTTGACTCGCGTCTTAACTGGAAGCATCACGTTAGACATACATATCATATATTTAAACTATTAAAACTTTTTACACTACAATTCGGAAGTCACCAAAAAAATGGTATTTACTATGTTATTATGAAAACGATTTTTTTTTTGCAATGGATGAAATTTTCCTCATTTAAATTAGTTGATAAAAAAATGTTCAAAGAAAAAATATTGTGAGGAATATAGTGTTGCCAAAGTCTTAATAATAATAAAAAACTAATGACAAATATTTTCGAGTACAAAACACTAAAGAAATCTGCAAATAGTAGACGAAATAGGTGTATCTGTATGCATATTTAGTAAAATTAAAAGGAAAATAAATGTTCGAATATTTTCAATAAATACTCGATTATTTACCAAATTACGTTACTCTAACGGTAACGGTAACGGTAAAGTTTTTAAAAAACCGAATGATAAATATAATTAAAAATAAATAGAAGCGGCTTTGGGACATCAATTAAGATAAAAAAAAATAGAAGACTACTATTTATAACAAAAAACTTAAAAATAAGTAAAATATTGTAAGAAATGAAAAATTATGATTTGATTGTAAACACAGTAAATTAGTGATATTCCACAAGAAAATTACCCTTCATTTTTCCATAGTTGATCCATAACTCGAAGCATTTGGAGAGTAAGCATATCCTGTCTAAGATCATCTCCATTCTTAAATATGATATATATATCATCTCCATTTGTATCAGCATTTTCAAATACAATCCAAAGTGGTCTCATTTTAGAATCCATTATTTTACATTTTTCTGGTCTAAAAAATTTGAACATAAAATATTGAAATAAATTATAGACAAACCTACTTCACCCCTTTGCAACGAAAATATGGATTAAGCGGACTTAATAAATTAGCAAACACTCCTCCATTCCGTTCTCTAGTTAAAAACTCTTGCAAAGATGTTTTCACTTTTTCTTTATTTCCTTTCCTGGCTAATTCTGAGCCCTGTCTTAACTTTTCCAAGCATTCAAATTGTTTGTATAATAAAGGAATATGTGTATGACTACCTTGTAAGTAAGCTTCCAAAATTAATCCAAATCGTATTTGCATTGCAGGCACTTGCATTTCTGACTTTAAATGCCAAAAAAAATAGTGACCAATTCTTTGATTTTTTAGAGCTCTTTTTAAAAGGAATTTTACTAACTCGCAATCCAAATAGCTTTCATGTTTAATTGCTTGAACTAATTGTAACAAATACAACAATAATTCTTCATCCCTAAAAAAACAAGTTTCTTTTAATAAAATATTTAAAAAAAAATTTGTATTTTCAAAATTACCTTAGTTCTTTGAGACAATTGATCGCAAAGCATCTAACAGTTGGATCAGGATACGTATAATCTAATAGCTCAAGAGCCCGTTCTACTGACAATGTGGGCCAATTTTTTAACAACTTACATATTTCACTAACTTCATCTCTCTTATTCCATTCAACACAATGTAAGAGCAATGGCAGAGCATAAGGAGCATCGCTCAAACAGTCAAGTCTAAAACAAAATTTAGGTGGTGTAAAAATTTTTATAACTTAACTTAATCAAACCTTTTAGCCCATATTGCGTTTCGTTCTTGGTCATGCATTTCATATAAACGATCGTTGCTAAAATAAGGTTCAAGAACTTGTTTGATGGTTCTTGTATCTTGAGCACTATCTCTGTTTAAAGACTTAGTTTTAGATATCTCTGTAGCGTGATGAAGAACTATTTCTTCTGACGGATATACAATTGAAGTTTCAGAATTATAACTACAATATATTAAACAATTATATTAGTTAAATTTTTATTACTAACTGAAATTATACGAATTTAACAAACTTGTGGAATGATATTTTTACAACTGCACATTCTTCGCATCGAGGATTTTGCTCCACAGTTCCTAATGAATTAAATATGTCATCAGATTGAATATTATCCGCATAATTCCACGTGTACAATGTTAAGGTTCCTGTTTTTAGTTCGTCTTTAAAATCAAACAGCGTAACATTTACCCAAGCTAAATTATTCATACATGGCTCCTTATTTTCTTTAATACGTTTCGTTTTAGATCCTGCTGGTTTAACTGATTTAACAATTTCATAGATTCCAATGCAAAGTCTTGTCATTCTAGGTATGTTTAGTAAATTTATATCAAATACTATTTCATCATCAAGTACAACTGTTTTATCATTTCCAATTGATCGTTCCGATGATTGTTTAGAGGCACATAAAGTTTTATCTCCATGAAACAAGCCTAAATGAACTCCAATTTCGACCTTTTTATTCAAATCACAATTAAGATTTTGAATAGAATGTAATCGCAGTTTAAAATTGTTATTAACACTCCATGATGTTACATGTTTACGTTTCCAATGTGAATTTAAAGAGCCTTTATTTATATTTGAATTTATTTCTATCTCATTCAGAGGATTTTCAGTGTGAGAATCTAACTTGTGGATGGATTTCATTACAACTGAAGGTACTCCGTCACTTGATAGTGTTTCCTAAAAATTTCCATAAATAATAATACTTTGAAAAGTTTGTTTAATTATTTGCAACTTCAAGTTACACAATTCGATTTATTTACACTTAGTATACACGTATGCTTAGTAAAATAAACGGTGGACCGGTGACTATTGGTCAATAGTGAAAATTACTGCAGACCAAAACAAAAATATACATAAGTACATAAATATATTGTATAAAATAATAAAAAATAAAATAATGTGCAATAAAATGTCTATTTTTTTAGTTTCTTTATATTTGAAGAATAATTTCTATTTGTTTTAGTTTCTTTATATTTGAAGAATAATTAAGATTTAAGAATTCAGATTTTATTAAATTACTTTAATAGAATTACCATATGCATTGACAAAATAATAACAACCTATGCTTTCCGCTTTTTTCCTTTTTGCACACAAGGTAACAACACAGCAACAAACAGCACAAGAAAAAATTTGTTTGTTTTTTTTCGAATTTTTGTACTTATTTATATAAGTATATTTTTGTTTAAATTGGTGTAGAATAAACATGATTCAGAACAAATTCGTAAATATGTAGATTCTGAAATCGAAAATAGAGACTGTGCAATAAGTGGAGGTCAAACCAATAAACTAGTTCCACAAGAAAAAAACACAAATTTTATGGTAAAAATGGCTTCAAGTGGTCCTCGGAAGAAGCAATACGTTTTGCATGACATAATTCGTTTACCTATTATTCGTAAAAAAAAATTTCGTATTTCATATTTCAAATACAAAAAAGAATTCGAATATTTACTATTCGTTTTTTGTTTTCTTCTTTGAAACTTTTGTTTTAAACAAAGGAAATACGCAAAGTGATATATGTATAAGGATATTACGCAAAAGGATATACAGGATTTTACGCAAAGCAGATTATTTATTATAATATAAAAATATAATATTATCAAGAAAAAAATCAATATGTACTAAATAAGACAATTTTAGATTTCTTTCCTCAGTCGAGTACAAAACACTGAAGAAGTCTGCAAGTAGTAGACGAAATACGCGTATCTGTATGATAAGCATATCAGTAAAATTAAAAGGAAAATATTCGACTATTTTCACTGTTATACCAAAATTTTACTCTAACGCTGGAAAACAAGTTTTTATAAAAACTAAATATGGCAACCAAGCCCACATCAGAGCCAAATAAGTTCATCGCTTTGACTTTGAAAGACATCGCATTTTTAAGCAGATGCAAAAACTCTAACCTAACACCTAAGAGTCATCAAATAAAAATTCGTACATCGATTAATATCAAGATAATGAAAAAAATTGAGAATGAAATAATTAGCAATAGTATTGCTTCCCTTAGAGCTAAACTTGATCGCAAAACTCTAGAAGCATACTATCTTCATCTCAAACTAGCACAACAATATCCTAGAGAATTCCCCTTGTTCCTTATCAAAGTGAAAGTGGCAGAAGAATGCGAGAGCGAAAGAAAGAGGAAACTGCTTGAAAGGAAATTCAACTTACTTCAGGAAAAACAACAGGTTGACAAAAAACTTCGTTCACGTGCAGCAAATTGGAAATTTTGTGGTGAATCAGTCTTCTCAGACCTTCACCGAAGATCAAATGGTGCTACTTAACAACGGACTTAATTACGCGATACCAAATGAAACTGATGTCGAAAAACTTATTGTAGACTTAGAAGCAGGAATCAACACGTACAATCCAACGTTGCCCATTACAACAGAACAAAAGGAGCTTATAAGAGCCACCACAGCAAGTCATTAAAGAAAAAATGTCGATTGACTATGAGAATAAAAAGGTAATCATAAATGAGAAAAAAGTCATCAGAGACATCAAGGCGAAACCAGTATACTTTGTCAAGGCTGATAAAGGCAACGCACTGGTAATTTTAAACAAAGAAGATTACGATAATAGGATGCAGGAGAAGATCACGAACGGACCTTACAGGAAATTAAGAAACGATCCTCTTCAACAGTTCATCAAGCGAGTAGACAGCACTATCAAGGAATGCCGACAAGTAATAGGAGTCAACAAACTTAAGGTCCCCAATCCAGCACTTCCTAGAATTAAAGGACTTCCTAAAATTCACAAACCAGGGAATGAGATGAGAGAAATTGTGACAGCAGATATGTCTCCAACATATAAAATAGCCAAATGGTTAGTGGAGGAGTTTCGTAATATGGATAAGCAGTTCGAAACCCAATCAGTGAAAAACTCTAAGGAACTTGCTCAAGAATTAAAATCAATGGGAGGACTTAACGAAGACAAGGTCATGGTCTCTTTTGACGTAAAATCGCTTTTTCCCAGTATCCCAGTCAAAGAGGCTATTATTCTGGTAGAAGAATGGTTACTACAACAAGAAACTGGACCACAGTGGAGGACAAAAGTAAAACACTACATAAAACTGATCCGGCTTTGCATGGAAGAAAATTATTTCACCTTTAGAGGAAATTTCTACAAGCAATTGAAGGGAGCTCCAATGGGAAATCCCCTTTCTTCATTCATCAGTGAAATTTTCATGGCTAAATTGGAGTCAGATTTAGCAGCAGAAGAACGGTTACCAAGATTTTGGAAAAGATACGTAGATGATATTTTTGCTGTAATAAAGGAAAGGGACTTAGAATCAACCTTAACTACTCTTAACGGGCTCCACAGGAATATACAGTTTACTGTCGAAGTAGAAAAAGAAGGCCAACTACCATTCTTAGATCTACTGTTAAGTAAAACAGGAACATCTCTAGAACTAGAGATTTACAGGAAACCTACAGATACTGACAGGGTCATCCCGAATACCTCTAACCACTCCTATCAACATAAGATGGCATCGTTCAACCACATGATCCATCGAATGTTCATCTCCCAAAAAGGTTTAGTAAAAGAAACTAAACACATATTTGAAATTGCGAGAATAAACGGATACCCGGAAAAAACCATCACGGCCTTACTTAGTAAACGGAAAAGAAGTTTACAACGGAATTCCCTCACTAACCTACTCACTGATCAACAACCCATAAGAAGAGTAGCATTGGAGTTTAGCAAGATTTCTCTCCCACTCAGAACGAAATTAAGAAAACACGGGTTAGATATCGTATATAGCAGTAGAACTAACCAACTCAAGTCTGTTCTAGGTTCAACTAAAGACCCAATCGAACAAATGGAAAAATCAGGTGTATATAAGGTAACTTGCAGTCATTGCAACAAAGTTTATATTGGGCAAACTAGGAGAAACATGCAAACGCGACTCAATGAACACCTGAAAGAAGCAGAACTGGCTAAAAAGAAGAACTCAACAGAGTTCCGATCCAAAGTAGCAGAACACATCATCCAGGAGAATCATAGCATTTCGAAAGAAGACATTGTAATGATAAATTACATTAGAGATTCTAGGAAACTAGATTCAGCTGAAAGCATCGAAATTTACAAAACTAAAAATGACTCACTCCTAAATAAATACCAAGGCAATGGATATTCTTCTTTATTTAAATTTTTAGTGAAATACAATAAAACAAATAACACCACTCCTACCTGTCACCCTAACGTCGGAAAAATTATTTTAAATACCAATAATAAAATAAATAAAAATATTTTTACTCAACCCCCTACCTGTGCTAATTCATTGGATAATAAACAACCATGCAGCTGCGAGAAACATCAAATTGTTACCTGTACGAATAAAATAAATAAGACAATTTTAGATTTCTTTCCTCAGTCGAGTACAAAACACTGAAGAAGTCTGCAAGTAGTAGACGAAATACGCGTATCTGTATGATAAGCATATCAGTAAAATTAAAAGGAAAATATTCGACTATTTTCACTGTTATACCAAAATTTTACTCTAACGCTGGAAAACAAGTTTTTATAAAAACTAAATATGTACTAATAAATAAAAAAAAAAAATCATTATAAACATTTATAAATATGGACCTATGTTATGACCGTTTCTTTATTACTCAGCCGATTTTGATGAAATTTCCGTAATATGTTACTGAAATCCAGGACCTAACCCATGGCTATATTAGAATGTAGATATCGTAGTTCTAGTGCTATTTCAAATTACGCAGTAACAAGAAACATACCAGTCAGTATATTCATTGACGGTATATTCACTTCTTTTTTAGTAAAATCCCAACAAACCATAAAAAGAACGTGTTCTTTAAGAAGTAACATATACAAATCCCACGGGTGAACTTTATGCGAATGTTCGCCTGGAAGAATTAAAAGCGAATTAATTATGTTTCATTAAAATAAATGTTCTCTTAGAAGAACAAATGGCGAATAAAATAAAAGAACTTTAGATGAATGTTCGTTTGCAAGAACTTCGCACGAATACTTTTAATTAATTTTAAGGGAATGTTCATAAAGATAGAGTTCTGATATTTTGCACAGTTATTCATGATCAAAAAAGGAACCGGACGTACCATGTTTTACAAAGCTATCAAATGACAAGTTCGGATTACTGCCGTACAACTCCTAGCAATTGCATTAAAGGCATGAAAATTTACACTTAGAAACTCTTTCACAAATAAAGAAATACGACTGTTACCGATTTCGAAAACTTGGACTGGTTCGGGTTCCTGTCCTACAACTGTTAGCACATCTCAGGAATATTTCAAAAACCAATTGTGTTACAGGTGAAAATTGACATTTAAATACTCTTTCACAAATAAAGAAATACGACTGCTACCGATTTCGAAAAATTGGACTGGTTCGGATTGCAGCCGGAACCAATTGTTACAGGCAGGCAAATTTACACTTAGGTACTCTTTCACAAATAAAGAAATACGGCTGTTACCGATTTCGAAAATGTTGACTGCTTCAGGTTGCTGCCGTACAATTCCTAGCAGGTCTCAGGAATATTTCGAAAACCAATTGTCTTACAGGCATGAAAATTTATACTTAGATACTATTTTACAAATAAAGAAATACGACTGTTACCGATTAAATGTGGACTGGTTCAGGTTACTGCCGTACAATTCCTAGCACGTATCAGGAATTTTCTAAAAACCAATTGTGTTATAGACAGGAGAGCTTACAGGTATATACTCGTTCTGAAACTATAATACCTATAGGTTTCATTTAAAACTAAAAAGTATAAAATAAAATAATGTAAAAATAAAAATGTTTAAAATATACTTTTATCGAAACCAAACTAGCCGCCTAAAAAGTGGAAAATAAAACTAGTGATGGATTTTGAGCATCTAGAACTACTATAAGATAAAACACAAAAGTATATAATGAACCTTGCTGGAATATTGTTTAAAAATTTTAAATATTCACGGCTTGAAAAATCGCGAATATTAAGAACATCACAAAGCGTTTCCGAATTTCCATTTGAATTTTTTTGCACTATATATATTGAAGTATATAAAATATAAAATTGAACATCAGTTAGTAGAAAAAATAATTTCTACTACTTAATAGTAGGACCAATTTTATGATTTTCTATTTAACAAAAACTAATTATTGCAAATAGACAAAAATAAATTTAAAATTTCGACATTTTGTATTTTATTAACTGTTTTTCTTCTTCAGTAACCTGCACAAAAGATCAATGGTCCCGGACAACCTCAAGTTTTAAATTAATAAAGCGTGTTTGATCTTATAACATATATAATTATACCTGAATATAAACAAATTGTATAAGAGGATAATCACCCAGTAGATATTCCTCTCTTCCAAAAACTTTTAGAATATATTCGCCGGCATGTCCAATTTTTTGATGATTCATTGTTTTTGATAATTTTCGAGATAAAACTTCATTTAAAAATTTATGTGGTGTCATGTTATATTCAATGTAAAGTGTGAACCAATTATCGTCATTTTCTAACCGAACAACTATTAAAAATGTACCGTTAGGGTGACGAATTCTTATAGTTTCTTGGATAATTGCAGTTTTTGCCAATCGGGGTGGATTTTGATACATCAATTTATCATACCAATTCATGTTATATCGTGTTTTCAAGATTTCTTCTCTAAGAATTGACATTTTAAGTCTAAAATCTTTAACTTCACAATTTTTTAATTTTTTGAAGTCTTCCAATGAGCGTCCAATCAATAAACCTATTACTTTACAAAATTCGCTGTCAGAAGATACTTCCGCTAAATTTTTCTTCTCTGTTATATTTAAGACGCAAAAATAAGGTTGAATATCACATAGTCGTTTAGACTCATTATTAAACTCATCAATATTCGCAAAGGCTGATATAGCACTGATAACGTACATATTTTGCTCCTTCAAATAATGATAAAGTGGATATGATTTTGCTGTTTCCCATAAATCCTTTAAAAATTTTTAAATGTTAGAAGTTTCCATTGTTTAAATTAATACTTACATCTTTAATATCTCCTATTGTAGAACTGGGGTAAGCTTTTATTGGTATCATTAATCCATTAGGCATCAAACATGCAACTTCAATAAGCATTGTGTCTGGTAAGTCATTTTGCCAAAAATCCGATTTCTAATTTTATAAAAAATTAAATGTAAAGAATATATGTATATAAACGAATTGATTAATAATAAAAATTTACAGAGTTACATACATTAATTTAAAAGGTTTTCTTGCCAACTTTTTTTAAATAAAACCATTAATTAAGAATACGATATAGCTGGATAGAAATTTTAGAATAAAATATTTATGTTTTCGACTAAATTTTGGGATTCTTTTGGGTTTCTGAATTTATAAAATTTTATATTTTTTGTTTCATGATTTTTATATTTTTTTTATTATTTCACATTTATATATATATATTATACATTATGTATTTGAAATTTGAAAATTTATATTGCTGTTAGCGGATCTCGGAGAACATTCTTCCCCCTGGTGGAAATGAAATTTGTAAACGTATTATTGCAATTTAGATAGATAAGAAAAATGAATATAAATACATTGGTTTTAAATATTTTTTAGTTCAGTACATAAACAGTAGTAAAACAGTAATAGTAAAGATGGTTTTTTTTTTCAAAACAAAAACACAATTTTAATAATAATGCAAAAAAAATAATGAAAATTGTTTATTAATCTTTACTTAACTATTTTATCTATTCAATTTATTTATTTAATTCAATTTTTTGATAAAACAAACACAAAACACTTTGACGAGATACTCTATCGCTTACAATTTTTGACGAGATAAAAAATGGTTATCGTCAGAGATATTCTCACGCGATCTCGCGAGATGGGTCTAACAGAATATGGTTGTATATGATTGTACTCTCAACGAAGATTTAATTCATCTTCTTCATCCCCCATGAAATAAATTTGTAAAAGTTTTGAAGATTCGTCAGGTATTGCAAGTAAAGGTCCAACTTTATTACTTTTAGCTTTGAATGTTGAATTAAAATTATGATCAATATGACTTCTACCAATTTCATTTACTCTGAAGCTTGTCATCTGAAAAC
Source organism: Argyra leucocephala (assembly GCA_963942445.1). Classification (NCBI taxonomy): domain Eukaryota; kingdom Metazoa; phylum Arthropoda; class Insecta; order Diptera; family Dolichopodidae; genus Argyra; species Argyra leucocephala. The sequence continues at coordinate 35,032,814 of OZ012677.1, read as the reverse complement.
ATTGGTAAAATTTTCTTATTTTTAAATAATTTTATTTTAATTCTGCTGTTTCTCTCTCATTAATGTTTTTAAAGGTTCTAGTGGTGGATTTTATTTTGGCAAATGCACTTTTCCGGAGCAACAGCACATCCCAGATGTTCATTTTTAAATTTTAATGCATGACAACACTCACATTCTTTGTACATTTCTCCAATATTAATTTTGGAATGAGCAGCATAATAAATTTCAGGATTATAATCAAATGCAATAGGGTCAAATGATAACATGTTAATGATCTACGTATTTACATTCGTGTTCTATTATTTAATTGATTTAAATTTCTATTTGTATCACTTAATTGTTGGCGTGATCTTCTATTTTCATTTCTTCTATATTCTTTCGTTCAGCCCTGTAATCTTCACTTTCTCTTAAATATAATTATTGCATTCGTATTCTTCCTACTTCTGTTTCTTGTTGTTCTTGTTGACGTTTCCTTTCATTTATACTTCGTCGATTATATTGACTTAAATTTGTACGTCGTCGTGGCATTTTATAATTTCACTTTTTAATAAATTTCACTTTTCAATAATAGCTATTTATGTATTTTAAAAATATTTATAATTTTTTTTTATTAGCTACTTTCAGCAAGCTTAGATTTAATTTAACTTAATATTAATACAATTTAAAAAATACTAAAAATATCGTCTTTTTTTTAAATATCTCTTGTACTTGTATGTAACATATCGAGTTCAAATTTTCATATATTTTTTGAGCATTTTATTTCACAAAATTCAACCCATTTGACCCATAAATACGATTTTTCAAAATAACGCAAATCCAAAGCCACCTATCGAAAAAAAGTAGACTATATGTTAAGTTACGATGTTAGTAAAATATGTTAAAAATATGGTAACATTTGGTTCAGTGGTTTCCGAGATCACGAAGATATGCACTAACGATTTTATGTATTAAGATAATAAATATTCTTAAATGTGTCATTGTTTTTGATTTTTTATTATTTGTACATATTTGTATCATTTGAATTTTTTTTTGAATTGATTAGTTACCAAAATTTCAAATATGGATATCATTTTAATCTTTAATTTTTTATTAGACGATCAGTGAACACTGTCAGTTTTCACTGAAATACATGTATTTCATTTTGTTGTTGTTTGAAAAAAATAAAAAAAGTTGAAATGCTTTTAACTTGTCGTCAGTTTTTCGTTTTCAATCGTTCCGAATTTCATAGCCAACTTTTCTTATCTTAACCCTTTAACACAGAAAAAAACCATTTTAGAGAGTAATTTGTCAGTTGGAAATTCTAAAAATTAATAAAATTAGTTTATATTATTATTGTTTCACTACCACTTGATATATTAATGGTAATTCTCAGTTTCTGCCATTTGTAAATTTTTTTATTCAAAACTGAACGTGCAGACACTTCTCAGTTTTAACAGTTTAAACGGAAGTGGCGCGTTTTTTTCCGCACAACTTCATTACAGGGCGGCTTATGAGTATGAACTCACAAAAAAATTAACCTATAGACTTTTTCATATGTTAGATCTGACTATGATTACTATGTCTAAAATTTTAAAAATTGAATTACCAGAATTTCGAGAAATGGTAGTGAAAATTAAGTGCCGAAATGGTAACTGCAAATCAGAAACTGAATCATACTGTCAAAAATGCATCATTCCTCTTTGCCAAGCAATGTTTTCTTACATTTCATAAATAATAACTACTTTTTCACAAAATTTACTTTTACAAATATATAATACCATTGAAAAAGTAGTATAATGGAAGTACAGTGTAGAACAAATTTTTCTAGCAATTTTTTTCAATAGCCTGCCTCGTCACTTTCTTGTTTTTTTTTTTCTCTCGATACTGTTTTTATAATTTAGTAAACAAAATTTCTTACTGTAAACTGTTATTTTATTATAGAATCAAAAACAAAAAATAATATTTTTGATTTTTTGTTATTACAATATACAAAATATATATCAATTGAAAATTTTTTTAATTATCAATATTATCTACCAAAATTCCAAATATGGATATCATTTTTAACGAGTAGGCTTTTAAGAAAAATATTTTATTTTTCTCAATCCATGTAATTCTGTATTGGGCCCTTAATGTTATAAAATAATTTTATAAATGTTAAATTGTGCGTGGAGATATGTATATATATTTATAATAATAAATTATATAATTTTATAATGTTTGAAAATCAAAAATATATTTTTTTTACTTAATCTTTCTTTTTTAACCCTTCTGTCTATACCTACATACCCTGGTATGTTTTCCTATTTTCGTCTTGAATAATTCCACTTTTATCCATTCAAATGAACCCAAGTTTCATGAATCCTCAAATGGGACTGTTATTTATTAGATCAGGCTATCTATCTCAACGTTTAATTTTAAATTATGATCTTAGAACCAACCATTTAAATCTTGTTATCGTGCATAGAGCACGCAAGACCCATTTTTGTCATTTTTACAATATCCTTCCTCCCAGACTTTATAATTTATTACCACTTGAATATTCGAACTGAACGAAGGTTGAATTCTTTTAAAAAGAATCTAAAAATTTGGCTGTTTGAATATGAGTTGTCCCAAATTGAACATTTTTTGCATATAAATTAATAACTGGAGCCAATTATACTCACCTTATTGATCATTCATTGATTTATCAGGTAGCTTTATAGCACTACACCTTTTTCTATATATTATTTTTATATATTATATTTCTAATATTTTGATGGAAGATTAAAAAATTATTTCATTTATTTTACTTTTAATATTACTTTCATATTTTTTTTTATGGAATTTTTACTTTTGTTGACTTATATTCTAGTTTTATAAAACAAATATTATTCTGATTGTCATTTTGGCTACTATTTTCTTATTCTTATATGTATAGGTATTGTATTTGTTACTCTATTTATCTATTTTAGCTTATACTTTTTTGTTATTTTAATTGCTTTTTTAATTTTTAATGATTACTTTTTAAGTTTTCTCATGATTTTATTTTTGAATTAATTTTTTTTTAATTTTGTTATTTTTTAGTTTAAGTGGACTTCTGGGCATTCCTCTAAAAAAAAAAAATCGCGCCATATTCTCTACCTCAAAGGTGATGTGGAAACGAGAATAACATAAAAAAATGTTTTATATTAACAAATTTATTTTGAAATTTTTTAGATAGTTTATGGTTTTACTATGAAGTTGCTTGTTCATGTTGTCTGGTTTTTTATAAGTTCTTGCATCATACTCTTTCTTGCATCACTTTTATTGTTGCAATAAAAGAGTTCATTATAGCTTCAAGGCCTTTTTCATTGTTGGAAATTCCTCTTTGATTTGCGTTTAGTTTGTCTGCACTTTTTACAACGTTAGCATAGGTTTTAGTTATTTGATCGCTTATATTTGTCAGATCTGGTAGATGTTGATTGAAAATAGGATGATGTTGATATAAATTATTTTGATGTTGTAATAAATTTGGTTGAGTTGAGTAAATTCTTCTTGGTGCTTGTTTTCTGCGAAGTTCCATGTACACTGAACAATGTCTATAGTTTGCTGTATGGTTATCTCCACAATTGCTACATGTTTTAATTTTTGGGTCGTTTTTACATTTGTTGCAGTCTACTGTATAGTGATAATCACCGCATACAACACATACAGGTGGTAGTTTACAGAAAGGTTTTGTGTGGCCGAACTCTTGGCAGTTCATACACTGTACGGATCCAGCTCGTTTGTTTGGTTCTTCTATTGTAATTCTCCAATATAATATGAATCTAATATTATATATAGGATGAACGTCTAGAGTGTACGGGTTCCGGGCTTTTTAGATGATTTATCATATTATGGACATTTTTGATTCTAAATCCTTCCAATTCTAGTGCTTCGTTGATTTCATCTGTTCGCTAACCTTTTTCTATTCCTCTTAATACGACAATTAGCCCTTTGCGGGATTTTAGTTGCTATGTATAAATTTTTTTGCTTGTTTGTTAAAGATTTCAAGCCAAAATTCTATTACTTTTTTCGTTGTTTACCTGCACTTTAGTTTCTTCAACATTTCCCTTTTTAAAGTTAATTGTGTAAAAATTCTTTGTTCCTAATGCTTCTGTGAATGACTTTATTAGAGTAGCACTATTTTCCTCCCTAATATATATTGGTGAAGGTTTAGATTTAACGAAATTCGGATTTTTTTCCCCATCATCTGTACTAAGTAAGCCAAATTAGTTATTTTGATCGATTTGCAAGTTGTTTTCTATTGTTTGATCGATTTGCAAGTTTGGGTTTTCTATTGGCAATCTTTTTTCATATCGGAATGAACAACGTCCATATCTGTTGTTTGATTATCACTTTTTTTACCAAATAGCTCGGATAATGCTTTTGAAGGTTGACTTCGCATTATGGATGGTGAATCAAATGATGATGAATTTTTTGTGCAATTATTATTTAAATTGTATTTAGCAGCATTATCTAAAATACTTTCTTTTTCATTTGGTAAAACTTTTATGTTTTCAGTAGGTGTTTTGATAGGAGTACAATGCTCGTGACTTTCGAAACGTCAAAAAATACGATTGTGAGACTTTTATTTGTTGTGTTCAGTAAACTGTTTTAGGGCGTTCTAAAACGTTCTAGAGTAAAAAAGAACACTTTTTTGTCCGAAAATGTTCTGTTCTGTGTTCATTAAATTGTGCGAAACTGTTCTAAATTGATCTTTTTTGTTCTGAATTTCTTTGAGAACAGTTTTTGACAACTTCGTTGTTTTTTTCTGTAAATTTTGACAGTTAAATTAGAACAAAAAAACTCAAAAAAGGTGTTTAGTAGATTTTCCTGTTCTAAGTGGTTCTAAAGTGCTTGACAGTTAACTGCCATTGTCCAAAACTGTTCTGTTCGGTTCTGTTCTAAATCTACTGAATACAACTATTATCACAATATCAAAATCATGTGTTGGATTTGGATGTGTCTATAGTCTATACAACGTATTATTTCACGTTAATAAACATTTCTTGCAATTTTACGAACATTTGTTTTTTAAATGTCATAAGAGAAAAAAATTAATAATAATATTGCAAACATATAAATTAATTTTATATTTGATGATTGTTTTGCATTTAAAAAAAAAATTTAAGCATGAATAAAGTGAGCATTGATTCTATCAAACGTAAGAAAAAGATTTCTTTCGTGTGTTTATTTTCCTACTAAAAAATTTCAGTTACGAAAACAAAAATTATTTTTGTTTTTAAAACAAATAAAAACACTAATTCAATTGATTATTTCATGCCACATTTAAATTTTCCAAATTATTATGAACGTCAAACAAATGTCTTTCAGAAATTCTCGATGCATACCTTCTTTGCACATTCGAGACGTCGCGAATACATAATTTAGGCTTATAAACTCAACACATTGTGTTACAATTTTGATTTAACGAATGTAAATACAAGAATGTTTCAACTTTTTTTAGACGTTTCGAAAGTACCGAGGTGCATTTATCATATGGATGTCCGCAAAAAAAAGCAATGCGATCGGGTCTTAATTAATTTAAGTAAAACATGCCGTTCCATGCCGAAGCAATGACTGCGAAAGCATGTAGATTTGTGTTTAGTGTTTTCAATGAAAATTTAATGTTTTAATTTTGAACAATATATATTTTTTAAAATTATTTATTAATTGAAACAAAAACATAAGTAAATAAAACATAAAATTTTACACCACTACTTAGGTGGTTATGCTGAAGTCCGAAGCGGAATTTCTCCGAAAAAAAATTCCAATCCGAATACGAAAAAATCAATTTTTTACCAAGAAACTAAGGTGGTTATGATGAAGTCCGAAGCGGAATTTTTCCGAAAAAAAATTCCGATCCGAATACGAAAGAATTGGTATGCTGAAGTCCCTTCGACTGCAAAGTCTGTGCAGAAATCAAAATCATATGTTTCGGAAGATTTTTTTTTTTGTTTTCATATTCATTTCTTTTTTATTTTCAATTTTTTTTTATTATTTTGTAAAAAATTTTTAATAGATAATATATATGATATAATGTATATATACAATATGCATACATAAATTAAAAGTAAAAGTTACAACTTTCTTAATTACATATGTAGTATGTATATATATACAAATTAAAATAATAATAATTTTTTGTTACATCAGAGAAAATTTAAAATTCTCTAAAGAATGTAAAATATATATGTATCGTTTTTAATATATATACATATTATGTTATAATATTAAAAACAATAAAATATATTATTCTTTTGAAGCGTTTTTTTATTCTTAAATAAAAAAAAATATTTTTCATAAATGAAAAAAAAATTGAAAAAAAAAACTATTATTACATTTTCTACTTCTCCTAATATTCTAAATACAAAAATTGTATGCTTTATAATTCATTTCCGAACCATTCTAATACTTCCGAATGAGAAATTCCGGCGTACAATTTTCAAATTATTTTCCGTTCCAACGAACTTCATCATACATAAATTTTAAAATTTCGGATAAATAATGACATTTGCAGACTGCGGAATACTTACGGACTTGAGCATACCAAATGCGGAATGTAATCGTAATTTCACATTCCAACGAACTTCAGCATAACCACCTAAAAAACGAAAACAACAAAATAAAATTTTTAACGAAGTCATTTGCTTTAGAAGCGCTTCATGAGAAGCAAACTATGTAGAAAGTATGAATAATTTTGTACAATGCTTCTACAATTCTACAAGGCCTCCTTTCTTTTACTGGGTTTGAAGATCGAAGGGGTGTGAAAGAAAGAAAAAAATAAGGTAACAGGCAATGAAAACGTACATAGGTCCATGCAAAAATAACGTTCCATTTAAGTTTACCTTTGTGCTTCTATACTCTGTATACTGGTATTTTTACTGACTGTTGTTTTATTGATAGTCAATGCTTGAGATGTTTGCATATGTGTGTAAGAATTTTATTTACTTGTTTTTAACTAAATAGATTATATTTTTTCTAAAACAAATATTTTTTTCTTTTGATGCACACTACTTGAAATACAGAATTAGAATGATTTTACACCTACCAAAATATTTGTATTGCTCATTTTTATGAGTTAATAAAAACTGGCCAAGAATACCAAAACCAAACAAGTTTGCGATTTTTTTGAAAGAATAGGAAAAGGTAACAGACAGTGACAATATCAAGGTACCCCAATAATTATATTATTCTTTCTTTAATCTTCTATTGGTTTCGAATAAAGTTTAATACAATGTTCGCATGATCTAAACTCTCTACGAAAGCTCACAAAATCAAAGACAATTGTCTCATGATCAAAACTGTTGTCAGGTGTATCCGCAATCGGTTTGATAGTTATTTGGATATCCAAAAATTTTTAAAGAGCCAATGTTTTTTTTTTAAATTTTTGTGTAAAACGGGTAAAAGCAATGAGCTATGTTGTTACTAAAATCAAATTAAAATAAACATAAAAAACGTTAATTATTTTTTTTTTTTACCAAACCCATTATACAAACATAATGTAGGTACATACCTATTTTTGCAGTTCGCAACTAAATCAGACATTACTTTTGTTTGCATGTTAGAAAATATTTTTTTTGTTTTTTTAATTTGATTACCGCGCGATCTATTATTTCTTACCACGCCTATTATCTCTTTATTCTTTATGATAAGCTTATAAGTTATAATTTTGTGATAAAAATAATTTTTAAAGTTACACCGTGCGTAAGCATGGACGTTCAACTAGTATCATTAAATAACGCTGGAATCAGAGTTATGTTAGGTATAAGAACGTAGACGACAAATTTCAATAGAATATATTAACAGCACATCAAGATTTTTGAAATATCAAATTTTTGTATTTACCTAGTATAAACCTAGCATATTCCTACCTTTAAACCTTTATTTTTATATAAGTATCAGACTTAAAATTTAGTATACTTTGTATTATATTACGAATAAAATTAGTTACTCAATTTCTACTTTCGGTACAATTTTATTTATTTTTGTAAAAAATGCTTAATGTAGAAATAGCAAGTGGTAAACTAAATAAATTATAGGATGAACTAACCGATGAAAGTACTTTTTCTAACTATGACAAACATTAATAATGAAAACAAATAATAAAACAATTCTTTTGATTGAACTAAAATTTTACGTAAATGAAAAAGGCACAAAATAATGTCAAAATGTCACCATGGAACTCGTAAAATCCTACTACTCTTTAAAAAAAAAAACAATGTTTTTAAAGATGATATACTAAAGCTTTTGAAAAATTTTTAATCTTTAATTGTTTATAACTAGGACTGTACACTTTCCTTTTTTAACAAATTAAATTACTTCTTCAACTTAACAATTTATCTGAAAAAACACCATTACAAATGATTTTTTTCTTTTACTTTATTAGAATAGCCTTATTTTTAGATATTATATGTATTTCAAAAAATTGAAAATACTTTATGACATATATTTTAAACTATAAGTTGCTAAAATGCATATAATTATGCATGTATATTGTACGTACACTCATTGATCTTCTTTCTTACTTGGAACCACGTAATGTATTTTATAAGTTGGATAAGTACTATATTTCTAAAAGAATTTATTAATTTTATTATCACTTACACAAAAATATTCTGTTGATGGAATCATCTTGATCTTAAAAAGACTCGTTTGAAGACTTTGATGGTTTCACAATTTTTTACATTGGTCTTTAATCCTTCTACTTTGTTAGTTTAGTTTTTTTCATATTTACAATGTAATATTGTTATTCGCCTATTATATAATATTTCCTGCTATGATGTAAAAATTAATAATCAAGCACATAACAATAATTAAAAATTTATATGCAGGAAATATTTCTGCTAAAAATTATTACTTCAAATAATTCAATTGAAAAAAATTTCTGAACTAAAAAATTTATAATGGTTGATCATTTATATTGGAAAGAGGGAATAAGAAAGTATGTACGCTCATTGAAAAAACTGACATATATAAGTCAAAAACTTTTCTGTTTACAAATTGATTAAACTACTACCTAATACCTATAAACATATACAGTCAATAGTCATACAGTGCAGTTACAGACAGACCACACAGAACAATACAGTACGGTACAGAAGCACTTTTATCATAGATATAACTTTTTTTTTCTTCTTTTGAAAAATTCTTTCGTTTTATAATTTTTTTTCAAATGAAAAATGAGATGGCAACATAAATGTCAGGCAAGTAAAATAAAAATACAAAATTGATCTGTTAATCATGGTATAAAGAATTAATAAGGTAATATATTGCGCATGTATGTTGTTGTCTCCTTCTACATTTGTGACGTCATTCGACGACAAATATATTATTGTTTACATATTTGCGTATAACATTATATGCAATCAACTTCAATTATACTTTTAAAAATTAATTTTACTGTAAAAATGTTCAAATAGAGATTTTTCAATTAATTTGTTTTGTAATTGATTTCCAGATTTCAAAACAATTGCCAATTAAAGTATGATAATATATTAAATTGTATTCACATTTCAGAATTGAAAAACATTGGTATTCCTTATTATTTTGCATAAATTTAATTTATTGTTTTATTTATCTTTCTTTTATGTCCAGCTAAATTACAACCAATATGTTTTTAAGTTTCTTGTTGTTGTTACTAAAACAACTAAGTACAGCACAATTCACCATTGTTTTATTGTTTTTATTTATATATTTTAATAATATGTTTATTTTTATTAATTATAAAGTAATATTATTTATTTAAAAAACTTCTTTATTTATTTTTACTAAAATAACTAAACTGTCGCGATTTTGTTTTGAATATTTGAATTTAAATTCAATCAACTGTCACATTATTTGTCGTCGAGTATTTGACGTATATGTGGAGTAGAATAAAAAATTTACACTATTAGAGCCAGTTTTTAGGTGAACACTTAAGTATCAAATCAAACTTAAGGTACACTTTAATTAAAAATTGTGTTTTTCAGTTGGTACTTAAAACAATACTTAAGTGGCATTTAAGCTTGGTAAAATGACCGCTTAAGCTACACTTAGAATTGTTATATTTTGATAATCTTTCTTACACATCTTTCTTACACATTTACACTAGTGCCCGTCACGCAATTTCGTAAATTTACGATTCGTATTATTTTGGTTCTTATATATCGCTAGTTTGCTACACTTAATACTAAAAACCAAAAAAATTTGTTACACTTTCGTACAAAAGCTTTATAAACGAACAGATGATAAAATACGAAATCGTAAATTTACGAAAGAAAAATAAGAAGCCTCTGAGCTATTTAATTTTCTTTTCGTATCTTTGTCTTGTTGACAGTTAATGTCAAATATCAATAATAAACAAAAACAAATACAAATTAAGTTTTAACTAGAAAACTCAATTTTTTTAAGTGTCGAATGATACTTAAACTTAAGTGTAACTTAACTACTCACCTGAAAACTGGCCCTAAGTTGTTCTGTTCACCTACAATTGAAATAACGTGTTACTATAGAATTGTATGCAACGTGTCTACGGCCCGATAGGTTATGTGGAGATCTTACGTAATTTATTGTATTTTATTTATCTAAACGATTTCTGCGTCATTATGTCAGACAAAACAAAATGGGCGGACGTCAATCAGTTAATAATCGGAACTTTCTATTTCCTAAATATTTTCTGTTAAGAAATTGTCAACGAATTTAAAGATTATTTATATTTTTATATTTATATACATTGCATTAATACGCTACAGTTGTTCGTGATTGAAGTTCTTAAACGATTGATGACAGTCAAATTTAACATTTAAATGAAGTTTTATTTCAAGGTTTTGTTCGAAATGTAATTTTAATTCTATTCATATTGTTTCTAATATTAATAAAAGATTATTGGCTTAGTTTGCCGTAAGAGCGACTGCAGAAAAAAAAATTAAAGGCTAAAACAAAATGGCTGGCTTAGCGGTGGTGACGAAGAAAACATTTTTTTATTTTTAAATTCTAATGTAAGTGATTGTCATTGTGTTGTGGGACAAATGAAAGTAGAACAAATTTTATTTACAATTAAAAATAGTAAACAAGCAGCCTGGAAATATTTTCAATTAATAGAATTAAAACATGAATAAAAATGACAGATAAAACAAAAATAATGAAAAATACCTTCAAATGCTCTTTTTCAAACTCTGAAAAAAATGATCATATTGAAAATAATTGTATCGTTAAAAAAGTTGAATTAAAAATTAGCAAGGAAATATGCGACAATGATTTAGTTAGTGATCAAAAAAATAAAATACTAAGAACTGGTATCAAACATGTAAATTCCAACATAGGGGGACGGCTTCAATTTTTTAAAGGTAATTTAATGTATATTTTGTATATTTCTCTAATAATAAGCAAACAATTAAAATAAGTTATTTACACAACTTTAAAACAAGTATGCACATATAATATTTTTTGAAATTCCAAACGTAAAAATAATGAAGAATATTATCGTTGACAAAATTAATTAAAGTCAATGTAATTTATCAAAATATGATTCACCTCAGTGTAAAGTTTTTTATGAAAATAACCACAAGTGTTAAATTGAATAAAATAATTCAAATTATGTAAACAATAAATTAAATTATGTCAATCTTTTACTATGAATTTAATATAAACATGTTATTTTTAGATGGAAAATTTATATTTGAACTAGCAAGATCTAATAAAGGAGAAAAGCGTGGTTGGGTTCCTGTTCCAAAAACTATATTTGAAAATTCGTCGGTTTACTGTAGAAATAATAAAAATTGTCAATTTTTGAATGGTTAGTAAATTAACAACATACAAAATTATGGATATTATAAGTTTGACTTTAAGTTTCAGATAATATCTCAATCAAACCAGTATCTCAACATGGTCAAAAATGGAAACAGTTGAATCCACAAAAAATTAACTACAAAATTTCTACTTTATTTTTTAAAAGAACAAAGAACTTTGTTTTGTCTTCCGACGGTGAAAGATTATCTCTTAAAAAAAGGAGGCAACCATTGAATGAACTTTTATGCGAGACTCCATTCAAAAATGTTGATTATTTAAAATGTTCATCTCTGAATATCAAACAAAAGCTATATCAAAGTGAAACACTAGAAAACTATATGGTAAAAAAAAATTACAATAGCAACAAAAAAATATCTACGGTAATTCAAAAACTGTTAGAACACGCTTCAAATTTATCTACTAATAGGAAAATTGTTAGCATGGTACATAGCAATTTAACAGATAATTTTCCTTGTTTTAAAGACTTTCAGACAAAAACACATGTTTCACCTCGTAAAAGAATATTAAGGGAATTAGAAAAAGTATCATTAGAGGATGCGACCAAAAAACGTCGTGCCAAAGATAGTACATCTTTAAAAAACGAAATATTTTTAGAAAATAGTGGTCTACCACGTACAACTTCAAACGTTAATATAGATAATAAAAGTAAATTAAAAACTACAAATGGGTCCAGTGAAAATTATGATAATAACTGTTCATCTAGTTCTTCAAAATTATACAGTAGTTATAGTATACATTCGCTGTTAGGAAACTGTAAAAAACAAGTGAATAATTTCGATAATTATAATGATTTTGATACTTCTGTAAAAACAAGCAAAACCCAAGATTTAAATTTTCATAACTTAAAGGTTAAGCAAATGATGGTTAAATCAGTTTCTAATTCAAACCAGTCTTTTGAAAGCATGAGTACGGCATCTGATAAAATCTTAAATTGTAATAAATCTAAAATATCTGATACGGGATCTTTATCACCGTTAAATTATTCTAAGTATTTCAATTTAGACAAAATAAATAATATTCAGTCATCAAATCAACACCATCAGTCTTTTCCCTCATATTTTTCATCGCCGCAGCTCTTATCTGATTTACATTCAAATTGTTTGCAAACATTTCCTGCTTTTGAGAGTACATCTTTAATAAAAGATTCTGTTGTTTCAAAAGAAGTATCGTTACAAAAAGGTCCTAAAATAAGTAGATATTCACCTTTAATGGATGCTGATATGCTTAAAAAAGATTTCGCAAATACACAAGTTGGAAGTTCGGATGTTAGTCGTAAATATGAGAATAAATTATCTGAAATAGTTAATAGTCCACACAGAACAAATAATAGAATGACAACGCCTTCGATGCTTCGTATGTATTCACAAAGTGGATTATCTAGAGTTTCGCCTACGTTCTATATGCCTCATGTGTCTTATTATCATCCTTACGCAACGTCTGCAATGAGACATCAACTGTGGATGCACTGTCAATCTGAAGTTCCAACGGATACAGTAGGCAGGCTCTCGCCTTCATTATTTTGCTTAAATGGATTTAACTCTTATAGTTCAATTGATTCAGTGCACATTTTTCCTTCTGATCAATACGAAGAAAGGACATCCTCCCTTCAACCAAATGAAAAATCAGAGTTACCAATATCGCTTTGCGTTAAAGACAAAGAAGACGAATGTAATTCAGGTAAAATTTTGATAGTACATATATATCATAAAATTTATGAAATAAATTAAAAATTAATAAAGCAACTGGCATTAACATTAATAAAAATGATAAAAATAAATACAAGTACATTTTTGTAATTAAAATATTACTTTATTTACAAAAATTTAGTTTATAGTAAAAATTTGATCGAAAAACTAATTTATTTTTATATTTTATTGATGTCTAGCGAGTTGTTTTCTACCAATTTTACCCATCTATATTTTAAATAACTCATTAATTCAATTTTAGATGTACCGCTAAACTTATCGAAACATTAAAAAATGTCAATCATTTAGAAAACAACAAACCCAAAACATATTACAAATGTGATAGTTTGAAAAGAAACGGATTTTTTTACTTTTATATTATGTATTTGTAAAATTGACCAATCTTATAAGTTGTCAGGATGTACCTGTATGATGCAAATTAAGTTAGGATATATTTTTACAATTAACATTTCTTTGTTGCTTCAAAGAATTTATTTAACAACATAACAAATCAAGTTAATTTCAAATGTTGAATGGACCAAATGGAAACGAATATTTAATTTTATACATCTGCAGGTAGCTTTCAGAAGTAATTAAAAAAGAGTATAATCAAAGTTTAAAAGTTTAAAACTTGTTATATTCTAACATATTACATATCTCAAATTCTCAACTAATATGGGGAAACTAACAATAATAGTACAATAAAAATAGTAATATAAATGATAGTAATTGATTCGTTATTTTAAAATTTTTGAAGAGATTAAAAAACATCAAAACCATGTGTAAAATGGTTGTTTTGATTAACTTTTAAATTTAAAGTACGAATTTAAGGGAAAAAATAAAATTTTAGTTACATATTTATTTTATATCTTTATAATAAATAATTAAGTAAATTATATACTGTATATTGCTTCAAATACGACTCCATGAATGTTAACGAAATATCTTTTTAATTTTTTTAAACAACAATAAATTAACAATTTGTAAGCAAATACATATAATATTACTGTGTCGTATAAAATATAAAAAATTAACCATAAATATATGTACAGTATTTCTAAATTTTAAGACTATTAATAAACTTAAGGCAAAAGACTGCAAAAACGTTATTGTATTTAAATGAAATATGAATCCGAATTTGATTTTATATTAAATTACACCTATTGTCTGTTTTTGTATCTAAAATAAATGTACATTTATTTATTATATATTTATGAATGTATAATACAAAAAGTTATTTATGGAATAGCTATTAATTTTTAAAATAATAATAGACATCTCTTTTGTTAATAAAAGAAAGCGTTACAAATTTATGTGTGTATTTGCGAATTTTTGTTTTTTTGTATAATTTCATTTTCAGATCAATTTAAATGGTGTCCCTAAAGTACTTCTGAAAAAAAAAAAAATTGAATTACTTGGAATGAACCTCTCATGTTCTCCATACAGAGGATTTTTGTTTATTTTCATAAGTCGTATATCAAATTTATATATAATATACCATCATATTGGTTTGTGTACAATACTTCATACTCAATCCAAATTATTTGCATTCTCGATGACATCTTTGATCCAAGTCAACTCCAAAACCAAGCATGTATTTTTGGAGCAGCAATTATTACTCCTAAATGCTTATTTAAAACGCAGCTATCGAATAAGTATGTATTTGTAAAATATTCATAGATAGACGTAGGTAATACGTACCTACTACTACACCCTATATAAAACAAGATATCTGGGATTCAATTAAGTTCACATTAAGAAAATTAAATAACTAGTAATATCGCTTATTTTAAAAGTAACTGTAACTTTTCATCACTCAAATAACCTTATTAATGAGACATTTTATAGTACAAAAAGAAAGTTGGGATTTGAGAATATTATAAAGAGATCAAAATCTAATAATAATAATATACTACATAATTTAATTTGATTAAAAAATGCAGCCAGAACCTTCGATAGGGTGTGTTACACGATGCAGCAGATGACAAAGCTTTTTACAAAAAACACCACCATTTGCAGTTCAGCGGCATTTACTGGTGGATTACAAAAATACAAATCCATGAATTTGTCAGCTAAAGGATGAGATAAACTTACCGAGGTAAATTAAAATGAATCTGAAAAGTTCTAGGCAGTAAGTTTTAAAAATTAAATTTAAAAACAGTTTAAAGGCGGTTTAAGAAATGTTTTTTTACAATATGGAACCTCACGGTACCTATAACAGGTAAAAATATATATAAAATGGTTACGTAGATAAAAATCTTTTGTTTTTAAAAAAATCTATATAAATTAATATATTGAAATAAAAGCCAATATTTATTTTAATATAATATATCATATAAAAATGTAGTAATAAAATAATAATAATTTAATATTCATATATGTAATAAAAAATAATATTCATAACCAGCGATGTAGAAGAGGGGGAACGCGGGGGAACGGCGTTCCCTTTGTTAAAATTTTGGTAGAAACGCGTTCCCCCTAGAATTCTGTGATATTTTCATATTGAAAATACATCTAATAAATCTATAAACAATAAAATTATAATTTTCCATCGGAATTCGCGTTCCCCCTAAAATGCTTTGATATTTTCATATTAAAAATAGCTCTAATAAATGTATAAACATTAAAATTATATTTATTGAGGATTTAAATATTAATTACGGAATTTCAGAAGTACAGGAAATATGTGAAATATTCCAAGTCGATATAAGATCTGGAAAAAATGCAATGCGTGAATATGTTTCTAATTTTGGAAAAATTGAGAAAGAACCAGAATTTATTAAGCATTTGAAAATCATAAGTAATTCCATCTCTATCAGTAGTGCTGAGGCCGAGAGAGGTTTCAGTGCCATGAATTTAATAGTTACTGATATAAGAAATAGATTGTTATTAACAAATGCTGCTGATATACTTTACATTAAATTAAATGGTCCACCGTCAATAAAATTTGAACCAGAAAGTCTGGTAAAGTCTTGGTTGCTACACCACGGTTCAGCCGTGAATTCCCAAAGTAGAAAAGTGTTTCAAAGTGAGGACAAGGAAAATGAAAATAAAGAAGTTTGGGAGCTGCTAATTAAATAGTTTTATATTTATGTTTACTTTCATTTTTTTTTTGTTAATTTATTGTTTTTTGTTTTTTTATTTTATTATTAATTTTGTTGTTTTTTGTTTTGTTTATTTTATTGTATGTTTCTGTTATTTAATAAAAAAAAATGTACATACATAAGTATTTTTTTAAAATTAGCGTTCCCCTTGAAAAAATTTAACAACTACATCCCTGTTCATAACATATACATAGTTAAAATATGTATTGAACAAAATTATCAATGATTTTGTTTAGTCCGCTTTTTCAAGTCGGTCTGATATTTTTTCTTCAATTTTTAATATGAGAATGATTTCATGTATACCAAAAAAGTTTTTTCTGACCTGCTAAAAGCAAAGAACAGGAACTAAAGAATATCCATAATAGAAGGTTCACTGGTTAGTTTTATTCCAAATTAAAATTTGTTTCAGCACCGCACACCAAACACTTAACAAGATGATGTTTTCTCAATTTCGAAACATTTTTAAAAAATGTGTATAGAATAGTTTTTATAAAAACTTTTTTTAAGCGTTAGAGTTGTTTTATTTTTAAATATAACATACACTGCTTAATTTTCATATATAATCTGCATTTTTTTTCTAAGTACTTTCTTATATACTAATTTTTTTTAAAAATGCATATCAATAAAAAATATTATTTATTCAAATTTGAAATGTTCATATTATTAATATTCAACTTTGTTACCTATTTATAAAATTAACAGGTACCTAAATGTTACTTATAATATAATATGTATTATTAGTTCATTGATGATTAAAAGGCACAATTTAATTTTTCAGAAACTAAAAAGGCATCGGATTATTCATAAAAAAACAAAACGCTTGATATTCTTTTTAACTACCTATTTCAATATATGAAAAAATGTGTATATTGAAAATACATGAATGATAAAAAATTTACTTCCCTTTAAGAAAATAAAATAAAATAATATGTTATTTAAGAAATAATATATGTTTTTGAAATGAATATTATTTTATGTACGGATCTGTAAAAAATCAATCATTCAAAATTTATTTATTCTCATACCCTTATAAATTTAATACGTTTATTTCAAAAAAAATTCGTACACAAAATTTCAGACGACTGTACAAATGAAAAATCTCTAGTGGGCTAAATAAATAAACAAAAATCTCCCGTGGGCTATTTAAAATTACATTGCAAAAATGAAGTGGTTTTTTAAATGGTTTATATCGCACTCTTTCTTTCTCACAACTTCTTACATAAGAAAATATTTACAATAGTTCTTTGCTTCTTTAACTAATGGTTTTTTTTTGTAAATGTGTTTGTAAAAGTATCTTGACTTCCAGTCAACCTTCTTATTATGGATATTCTTTGGTAAAAGCTCATGAAAGAGCGTAAGAATTTGTAAAAATAAGCTACATAGAAGCACAAAAAATGTTGTTAAAAAAATTTTGAGAATAATTTCAATTTGTATTTACAATATGAATTTTTATAAAACTCATATGAGTATATAATAAATTTATAAATTGCTAAAAAATAAAATTATTATCTATCGAAGAATTTGGGAAAATGCTTGAAATCGCATTAGGTGTCTTAAAGAAATGATCGAAAATTAACATGTACATATATGGAATTGGCAAATTTTGAAAGTTATATGAGATGGAGCAAATAAATTTGCAAAATCTATATTCTCAGAATAATTTTTAGCAAAAATTGAAAACTTGAAAAAATTAATCTCGTGTAGAGATAGTTTTCTATTATTGACACATTTTGCTCGGACTTGTGAAAGTAAATTTTGAATTAAATCTTGGTTTAAACGTTTTGTAAATATAAAGTTTACATCAGGATTACTACTAAATAGTTCTTCACTGAGTTAAATAACTCACACTTCGTGAATGTTAAAACAAAGGAGCAATAAACAAAAAAAGTTTCCATTAAGTCGTATCAGATAGCTTGTAAAAATATTTAATTTATTCCATAAATTATTTTGTTCTAAATAAAATTTCCTAATAAGTTATAAAACTAATAATTAATTCTGAGTATCATTTTAAATCATACTTATAGTAAAGGTAATATACATAACTATTAAAAATAGTAAATTATCTTTGCTTATAGTAAGCAATAAAGTAAAAAAGCATTGTCATTTTAATTCATACCAACTGAAAGCAATAAATTAAAAAAGTATTATCATTCACACTTCTTTCACATCTTCTTTCGGATTTATCACGAAATCTCTAATTTAAAAAGCCAAATCACAAAATCCATATCGACAAAAACGAAATAATAAAAATTCCAAGCCGACAATTTTCAAACCATTAAAATCCAAACATAAAAAAATATTCTACTATTAACGGCGCCGTGAATAGTAGAATATTTTTTTGTTTGGATTTTTAATTTACTGCTAATAATGCCAATTTATTTTTAAAGTTTCCGCCCCCCGCTACTTATTTATTCAAACCCAGTTTTAGCAGATTATTCTAAATATCCATTAAATATTTCGTAATTTTTGATAAAATTAAATGAATTTCATAAAATAAATTTTATTTTATAAAAAGAAATATTTTTCAAAATAATATTAATTTTTCAAATTCAAATTAGAAAATTAATTTTCTAAAAAAAGTCCTTTAAAAAAAATAGCGTTCATACATAATATAAAAGAGTTCTTGAAAAGGTGTTTAT
Organism: Argyra leucocephala; assembly: GCA_963942445.1. NCBI lineage: Eukaryota > Metazoa > Arthropoda > Insecta > Diptera > Dolichopodidae > Argyra > Argyra leucocephala. The sequence continues at coordinate 35,013,614 of OZ012677.1, read as the reverse complement.
TATAAATATACTTCATTTACATTTTTAAAAACTGTAAATTTGGCTTTAACTTGAAAAATAATTAACCAACAATATAAATAATACCAGATAAATCCAATCACAATACTTAACAGTCGAAAGAAATAAAAAATTAAACAAAAAATTCACATTCTTACAAACCATCAGTTTTGCCAGAAATTATAATATAAAATAATTACAAAAGTAAATAAGCGGTTTTGCTTTAAAATTCAATATGATTCAATTTAACTAATCCATTTAATTAATAATAAACAAATAAATGTGCTTAACACTTGTGTACAAAATTTGTAAACATTTCATCATCATGTTCCCTAAATTTTTAGCAACATGTTGGGGACCCAGTAGTAGGACCATTTCAAAAAATTTTACCGTTTTTTTTGTTCTTTGTTTTGTATCTTATAGTTTATATTATTTTTGATTTTACCCAGCTCTACCTACAGCGTATTCTATAAATTATAAGAAAATATTAGAACCAAACAAGAACCAGAGGTATCATTCTTATTCATTAACAAACGTAAAAAAAAGAAACACAAAATTTAACTTTATTTTCTTAGTGATTTTTCAATTCAGCTTTTAAATTCAATATTTATGAGTTTTGAAAATTTAAGAACATTGTAGCGACAACACAAATATTTAGACACATGTTGCTGCATTCAGCGCTGGGTGTAAGCCAAAAATAACTGTTGTACAAGTGGTATGAAGTGCGACATCTTATATTGCTATTTAATCTATGGTCTTTAATATAAAACTGAAAAACTAAATATATTATTAGACTATATAATACTATTAAAGCCAGAAATAATTGTTGTACAAATCGTATGGAGTGCTAAATCTTATACTGCTATACATTCCTTGGTATTACCTGGCATTACCAAAGATTATACAGGGTGGTCCGGTTTAGAGCAAAAAGTTTTTAAGGGGTGATTCCTTGGAGTATTTTAGGAAAAAAAATTGTTCTAGAAGAGGGGTCTATCTTTAAATTTACCTGGGCTACAGAGGGTTAAAGAAAATCGAATTAGAAAAATTATGTCTAAAGAATATCCACTACAGCTCAGAAGAAATTGAAACTAGAGCAACATCTTCTTCATGGCTTTTTTTTTAGAATTAATATCAAACTTACCGTTTTTGAATAATAACTGCATAAACTTAAAATTTTGCTTTTAAAAACTGAAAATTTTGTAAAAAACGTTGATTATCTCGAAAAAATTCGCTATTTTTTTTTTCTTTCTTTTGTGTTGATGCGCTACATCATCCCCTACAACTTTTTCATACACAACTTTCATATCACACTTGCGGTTTTTCAGGTAAAGTCATATTTAATATTTGGGTAATCCATGTTTTAGTAAGAAAAATAATAACTGAGAGTTAAATATTGTAACAATTTTATTTTTTAGTCAAAATTAGTGAAATTAGTTAGGGTTAATGAAATTTTATATGACTTTACATGAAAAATGGCAAGTCTGATATGAAAATTGTGTATGAAAAAGTTGTAGGGGATGATGTAGCACATCAACACAAAAGAAAGAAAAAAAAAATAGCGAATTTTTTCGAGATAATTAGCGAACCCTGTATAATAGTGATAATAGTATTATATAATATTTGGTATTACTAAGCCTTATGAGTGCTAATTTTACTAATGAGTTAAAAAATCCCAATTTAATACGAATATGTATTTTATTATCTTTATTTTCATATATTATTTATTTTTTCCTTAAATATTTTATTTATTTTATCCTTAAATATTTTATTTATTTTATCCTTAAATATTTTATTTATTTTATAATTCAATAAATTACAACTAAATAAATTAAAATAATTTTTATTTGTTTTATATGAAATATTTAAGAAAATCTGAATTTTACTTATTTTTAGTAAAAGATTGGGTTTCACAACTATGCTATTTTAATAGGTTCCTTCAATAACATATGATTGCAATCAATTACAATCAAAAGCATTTTAAAATGTTCAAGATATCAGTAGCCAATCAAAAATCTGCCCAAAAAATATCATTTCCAATCACTTACAATCCAATTTTCTTATTGAACAATGTATAATTGTATAATGAAAAAGATTATAATATGTAGATTGTACATATTTGAAATTGAAGTAGCTTTAATTGTTATTATATTGAACGGAAATAATTAGTACTAGCATAGAAAAAGTAGTATAATAGAAGTCCAGCGTAGAACAAATTTTTTCAATAGCGTTCCTCGCCACTCTCTTGCTTTTTATTTATTCTCTCGATACTTTTATTATAATTTAGTAAACAAAATTTGTTACTGTAAACTGTTATTTTATTATAAAAAGCAAAAACAAAAAATAATATTTATTTATTTATTTTAACAGTTGATCCTACAGATAAATCTGTAGGCCAACTTTATAGGTCCTTTTCCCTTTCGAAATGTGGGCCTTATAATATTTTTTATTAGAAATCAAATAACAATGAGAATATCCTTTTAATTTTTTTTTATTATTGTGTTTGTGTAATTTGAAATTTTTTTCAATTAATATCTACCAAAATTTCAAATATTGTTATCATTTTTATCGAGTAGCCTAAGCCTTTTAAGAAAACAAATATTTTATTTTTCTCAATCCATGTAATGTTATAAAATAATTTTATAAATTTCGAAGGCTTTGTGAGGTGGGACCCGGACCTATGTTTGCTAGACGCTGGTCAATTTCTTGAACTTGGCTATTTCCACCAGCCACCACCTAGAAGATGTAGTTCATGTGACAAGGTCTCGTTGAATACACACACATTGGCTCTACTCTATTCAATATTAATTTGCATATTGAATAAACCTTTTGGACATATTTTTTTTCTTTTACTTCACTTTTTTCTTCGAAATAAAATTTCTTTCTAAATGCACAGCAAAGTCTGCACAGCAAAATCAGCACAGCAAAAAACTTTTTGCTTACTTTGACTTAAAATATTAAAAAGTATTCAGCAAAATTCTACTGTTACTATTATGTTTTGAAAAGCAAAAGCACATGCGTAGTAATTGTATGTGTAAAAAGCATAAAACTATTACTTTACTTCGGTTAAGTTGTAACAGCAAAGCGCAGTAATAGTTTTTTTTTTAATTTGAAATGCTGTGATAGTCAGCAACAGCAATAATTCAAGTGCATTTACTATTTCTGCTATAGTTTTTTAAACCCTGAAATTTAGATCCAATTACATCCCTCTGGTGTTAATTCATCATAAGCTAATATTATTATTTTGTGCCTTTATGGCAACACTTTATATATTTCTTTTTCTTGTATTTCCTTTTTTTGTGTTGTGTTAATGTATTATAGATTTAATTAGACTGAAAAGCAGGTGTTTTTATTCTGATTTTAATTCTAAAATTCATCAGGTTAACAAAAAATGTGACAGTTCGTTTTATTAATCAGAAACTACTCCAAAGTATTTCAGGGACTTCCAGTATATTCAGTCCTCCTCACCAATTGGAATTAAAAGTAGCAGCTATTGGAAATATTGTCATTAAAAACCAGAACACACTCATCATACATTTTGTATGACAAATTATTGTGCCTACCGCAGCCTTGACTTTTTCATTCACTTCACTCTTTTTCCATCCTGATGACAATTTCGGTATTGCAGCATTCACTTTCCAACTTAAAAAGTGAGTGTAAAGTGAAAAATAAATGTTGACATACATAATGTAGATAAAAATAAATTTTAACTTTTTCTATTTATGTAATTTTTCTATAAATCCTATTTAGCTACTAAGCTTTTATTAATAATAGTTAAATTTACTATTATATTATATAATAATTTTAATATATACTTCAACTATCTTTTTCCTATTTGTTTAAAACACCAAACACCAAAAAAATGTTCTTGCAAATTTCAGCTTTTGTATGTATTCACTTCAAAAAATTGGCCGGATAGTATTCACTCGGATAATTTTTTTTTTGGCTTTTTTACTTTTACTAGAGCAAGAGTTCTTTTAAAATCTTTTAAAATTCTTTCTTATGGTAAATATGAGAACTATACTCAATAATGTTAAAAACAGCAATATTTATATTTAACATACTGGAATAAAAGAGTTAGAAAATTTATATTAACATAAGAAAAAAAAGAGGCAACTACTCAAAACTAAACAACATTTTTAAAATGTTGCTCAACATTGTTTCTTGATAATAAGTGAAACTTGCGATACCGTTTTATTCGTCAGACGGCTGAAAAAAAATTTGAAAATTTGTAAATTCCGTCCTTAGAAAAGAAAAACAAAAAAAAAATGTTAAAATTTATTGAGTGTGTAATTAATTCTGCCTACCACTGTATAGTGTTAGTTTTTTCTAAGGTCACTTATCCTGGTATATCACGGAAAACATAAAAGATGAAGAAGTTTTAAACTTAGCAGCAAAAGAACATGTAAATGTAAAAGGAATGTTGAAATAAAATTGATGAATAAGGAGTTGATTAATTTAGAGAACATACTTCATGTTCCTGATTTAACAACAAAAGAATTGTTGGACTGAAAATGTATATGTAAATATATATGTCAACACGCCTATATTAAGGGAAGATCAGTAGACTCTTAGTAATTTAGTAAATATAATAGAAAATGCTATTATGACGAGGCAATACCCATTGGGATGCTTCATCTACATCAAATGAGCTTTCAATAATATAAAAACGGAAAGTATAATCAATAACCTAAACAACAAAGGCATTGCAGGATATTTGACATGGACTAACTCTCTACTAAGGTACAGAATTTGCATATGTTCTGTGTTGTAAAAGCAGTTTAAAATTGATAATTTTATAAATAATTAATTTTACTTTCAAATTTCTCAAATTTGTATTGGTGCGAAGTTTCTATTTCCCAGTATGTTTCTCTAAATAAGATGATTCGAAACAAACTTTTTTTCCGACTTTTTTGCCTTGCTGCATTTCTGTGATTTACATGACTAAATCAATATAAAATGATTTGTTTAAAACTTATTTCTTTTACAGTAAATAAAAGAACTTCTTGCATGAATTTACGTTGAATATGTTATAACAATTTCCAAAGCTAATTCGAGTTTATTATAAATACTTTTCATCAAACGAATTGTATACCGTAATATACATTACATATCAATCGAGTCGTCAATTTGACAATCAGTTAGGCTGATACTATTTTTTTTTTTTCGTTAATTATCGTAATACTGGCAAATTAACATTTAACAAGATTTTCAAATTAAAATCTGCGGAAAATTATGCTGTAAAATATAATAGCTTTGAATATTTTGTCGCAGATTTTTATTTGAAATTCCATCTTGGTAAACGTTTACCACACATGAATAATTGTGAAAGCGACTGTATAATATTGAATTTAAATTTTAGATAGAACCGGCAAAGGCAGCCGTGAAAAAAGGTATCCATGCTTTACTGATGTGAGTAAATAAATTTGTGCATTCTTTTGATATAACATTTTCTTTATCTAAGATGAGTAAAGGAAACAGACTAACCTAGAAAATAATTCAAATTTAATATTTGGTTTTTCATAATTAAGTTCCTTACATTTTTCTTGTGCCATAAATGTTCCAAAATATTTAAAAATTGCTGCATTTCTGAATAACTTAAAAAGAATATCACTAAATCATTTAACTTATCTTCTACTTGTGGACGAGAAAATTTTAAAATACACCACCAAGTTTCAAGAGTTGATGGAATCCAAACATTTGTTATTTCTTTTATAACTGCATAAGATAAGATTTCAATGTCACCACTTTGAGAAATAAAACTATTTACATTTTCTTCACTCAAAAAATTTCTTATTTTTTTCCCTCTAGAATTTGATTTATTGAATAAAGAATTTCCGGAATAACTCGAATGCATGTACCTCTTATTTGTCATTGTAAATACATTACGACTAACCTAAAATATATTGCGTCAGAAAATTAATAAAATTCTAAAAGTAAAATAAGAGTACTTCAGTGTCTCGAATTAGCTGCTTTGCATATGTTTTCATATTTTTTAAATTTGAAGAAGTTGTTTCTCGTAATATTACTAAATATTTTGTTGACATTATCAAAGGACAACCTAAAAACTTTTTTTTTTTTTGTATTGCAATAATCTGAAAGTATACGAATGTACATACATACATTTAGATTCAATAATAAACATTTTAAATACATACTGTTTCAATTTGATTTAAAGCGTAAAACCATTTAGAAAAAAAAATGTTATTTGGCCCAGCTGCTTGTAAAAGCTCTAGCTTTAAGAAAGTTTCGAAGCGATGAGATCTACTGATTTTGGGAGTGCTTTGAAAACCTTCACATTCGATTAATTCAGTTTGACAAACAGGTAATTTATGGATATAATCATTGATTATGTATAAAATGCCAGTTCTGAAAGATAAATTACTTTAAATTGAATGCAAGAATATTCAAATTTATAATACGTATACCACTTACTTTATACGTATAACACTTACTTTAATACAAAAAAACCAGTATTCCATGTACCTTTCATTATGTGACAGTTTTGGTGGCGCTTATAAATTAAAAACTCTTGTTCCTTTGGTTCGAAAAAATTTCTCTGAATATTCATAATTTTACTGGGATCGCTAATGATGCCATAATATACCCAATTATATGTTGCACGTAAAAATATTTTTTTTCGAACAAAACTTTGTAATAAATTAAGATGTTCTAAAGTTAGTTTTGCGATATTAGGTCGAAAAAATCCGCCTTGTCGAATGCAAAATTCTAAATTTGAAACAAGGTCATCTGCTATTTGTGAACCTCCAACTAATAATACTTGGGTGTCTTCAGATATACTACTAAAAATAATAGCATTTCTATGTGGCCCTATCTGTAGCAAAAAACGTGTAATAAGTAATTAACTAAATTAAAATTAATATTTTTATCACCAGAATCTTTTCCAAGTCCGAATATTTGAGAACATATTTATTGCAAAAATAATTTCCTACTAAATTTCGGACATATAGTGCTCTGTTAGTTAAAAATAGAAGTACCGGTGACATCCGTTTTTCGCTGTTACACTCCGCATATAGTTTGAAAACCTGTAAAAATCGAATTAATAAATTTAATTTGAAATTTTTAATTTTTTTTATATTTGTTATACTTTTATTATATTCTCATTTTTATTATTTAACAAATGCAAACAATGTCCATTAAAAAATGCCGAAGGGATTTCATCAATTCCTAATTGAAATGTTGAATTATTAAGTGTTTTTGGAAAATTAGTTTTTGAAGCTTGAATGAGCTCGTCAAATTTGAATCCAACACCAGATGTTTCTATTTCCATTTTTATTTTAGCATTGAAATCTTCAATTAATTTTTGATTAAGTGGTTTTTCAGCTTTAATATACAAGCTACCTTCAAAAGATTTAATTTTTTTTATTTTATTAGCGAATACTACATTATTTTTTATTGGAGATTTTATTAATTTTTTTTTTGTAACATTATAAACGAAGCTTTTTATCAAATCTGATTGAGAAGATTTTAAAAATTCATTTAAAGATAAATTTAATGAATGAGAAGAATTTGGTATAACAATTTCATTTTTCACGTAAGGGTAACAAAACATAATCATATCATCTGGGTTTCTGTTAATTTCACCCGGATTTACTTTTTCCACTATAGTATTTATCCGCATCATATTGTCCAGTTTGTTGTTCAATAAAATTACATTCAAAGTATTTAAATCATATCGTAAGCAATCAAATAAGTCTGGCGTGATTCTTACATTTCTGGCGCTGAAAAATATTGAGCTACTTTCCTTTACTGGTATTTTTATTGTTTGTATATGGTTGCAATTTTTTGAAATAGACTTTTTCATCTGTTGGCATTCTAATGTTGGGCTAAAATATTATATAAGTATAGGTATGACAAAATAATGTGGTCTAATAAAATTTATAATACATATTAAAATAACTCATGTATTATGCATATGTATTTATTTACCTTTTTGCATTCTGATATGTGAAACTGCAAAATTTTGAGCATTTTTCTATCTTTTTGGTTTCGCTTTTCGGAATATTTTTAGCACAACTTTTTTTAGTTAAATAACTATTTGTAATTACTTCAAAAGACTCATTTAGTACTACATTATTTTCGGAGAAAGTTTTCGTAATTAAGGAACTTTGCATAAATGTATTAGGTTTTTCAACCAATATTTGTGGAACAACGGACTCCTTTATAGATTTGAAAATATAAACAAATGCATGTTTTAAAGGCTTCAAATCTATTAATCCTCGCCCAAGTGTTTCTCCCACAGGAGTAGTGTTTAAAGGATTCTTAATTTTTAATTCTGTATTGTGTTCTAGAGAAACTCCAGTGTGTTCATAAACTGTGCTTACACAGTTAATAATATACTTATTTCTGTAATTATTATTTTTGTATTTTGGGACAATGCTACCAATATTATCAATTTCTGTATGTTGCTTTTGAATTATATTGTGTTCTAAAGCACCATTTTTAGTTTTTTTTTTAGGTTGATAACATTCACAATTTTTTCCATAAGTTAAAGGGGCGCGTAAATTAGACTTATTTTTTCTTAATTGTTCATCTACATTGTGAATAAAATTATTTTGGCATCCTAAAATTATAAATTTTATAATAAATTAAAATCAAAGTTCCATAATGTAATTATTGTTTTACTTATAATATTGCCGATATTGTATATCTGCCCATCTAAACTTTTACTTAAATTTTTTAAATATGTCATTTTTGTCTTTTGAATAGACTTTTTTATATTACCATCGGTTTTCAGTGCACATTCACAAGCTAACTGAAGATTTTCCAGGTCTTCAGGGATACCACGTTCAGGTAAATTAGTAAATATATTCTTGAAACTTCCAAAAATTGTTTGAGTCTTATCATTTTTTTTAAGTTCGTGTACATTAAAGTTCCGCATTTTTGCCTTTACACCAAAATCTTCAATTTGATAATTATCTTCATATGAACATTTTTTCATATAATTAATTTTTGGCTTACTTTCTTTAATGTATAGGAATTTATGTTTTGGTTGATCGATACTAGGCTCTGAAAAGTAGCAGTATTCATTAAGAGAATGAAATCTTTTTGAATAACCAATACAATCAGAGGAACTAGATTTTATGCACTCAGATTCTTGCTTAAAACTAAAATGTTTAGAATTATTTAAAATCCCAGTAGAATTTAGATTTGGGTTAGAATTCGAATGAAAAATCTCATTTCTTTCTGAAAGTTTGACTTTTGTAGATCTTATATCTTCATTTTCGTATATTTCAAAATTTTCGTAATCTAAAACATCGGAACAAGCATTTTGCAAACGTGTCGATTTTGGTTTTAAATCAGTGCACCAGCAAGTTAAATGTTCCTGTGAGTTAATTTTATTTGTATCATTTGAACACCACGAATGTCTAATTTAAATAAGAAAATATTAAAAATAAAAATTCAAGTATATTACAAACAGGTAATCAAAATTTTTACCTTCCAGTAGACAAGTTTCCTTTCCCTTTATTTTCATATGTTATAAATCCGTGTTCGATATGAATATTATCTGTCCGAGTGTTTTTTAAAATATCTTCATGAAATGAAACACGTTTTTTAGGCGGTTTACAAGAAATTTTTACTTCTTTTGTTTTATTCCGATATATTACATTTTCTGAATCAGTTGTTAAATTATTACTTTTTATATGATTTTCATTTGATATAATCAATGTATTTTTGTTTTCATTTTTGATATTATCTATTGCTAAACTTTGTCCATAAGCTTTTTTGCTTTGTTTTTCATCTGCAGGGCTTAAATTCTTGTTCTGTTTTTCTAATTTAGTTAAATTTTTGTAAAATTGAGTGTTTGTTTTGTTACAGGACTTAATATTGTATAATTCAACATTTTTTTGATAAAAAGGTTCAATAAATACTGCACCTGATTCCAGATCCAAAAGATCTATCTCCGAATTATTGTTGTTCCTTAAAGTATAAACACTTTCTTGCAGTTGACCGCGGTTTATATCATTAATATCTTCCAATTGACAAAAATTTGAAGATGTTATGTAATTATCATGTACATCACTTTTAAAATGTTGCATGTCTTCTTGATTACACTTTGAAGATGTTTGGTTAATTACTCCTGTAATGAAAAACAAATTATTGTCTTAAAATAATAATTTTTAATTTAAAATTATAGGTATACAATACAAAATATCATCTATATAATAATTTAATTTAAATTCGAAGGCAAACAAGATTATAAGGAAGAGTCGGTCTATTTTGAATTATTTAAATAGTTAGTATTTAAATAATTTAGTTTAACTAATTCATATTTATATAATAAAATAAATGAATTTTTAAACTTTATTGGAGAGTATTATTCACTATTCTTGTAATTCTCATCTAATAAAAATTATGTATTTATTATTATAATTTAAATCCTGTTAATATCGAATATGATTGATTTTGGCTTTATTTAACAAAATAATGTGTACATTTTATATAAAATGAATAAGGATACATTTTGTGATTTCGGAAAACATAAATTTATTTACTTTAAAATTAAATTTAACACAAAATCTGATAAAATCAATGGAATAATTTTCGCTCAAAGACAGATTCGCCTCTTTAAAATTAGTTTGGTAATTGACAAATCTTAATTATATAAAGTTTTAAATATACGAACCTGGCTCATTTTCCAAAAATTCCATTTGCATTTACTTTTGCTATTTATTTAGTGAATTACATACCAATTTAGTTTCTAAAATTTTGAGACAAAAACATTCACCGCAATTGAAAAATCACCCTTAAAAAAAATACATACACAAACAAAAAAGCAAAATGACTTTATGACTATTTTTATTTCTAGTTCTACAATCTACACTACATTACTTCAACATGAAATGAACTACAACACAAGGGCAATACAGAAACATAATAGCCACGATGCGATCATGGGATACGACGCAGCAGTATAGTAGTACAAGCATCATAGATATATAAGATATAGTTTGGCACCTTTATGTTGCTTTCTCTTTCTCTCTAATACAATATCATATTAATTATTAAATGTCAGATTCAGCCAAAAATGAACATATGTTTTTCAATATTTCAACTCAGCTGTTTGATTTTTTAAATTTAACCGCATTTCTTAATATTTTGTTAATTTTGTTGAATAGATTCTTTTTAATTTTTTCTTATTGATCTTAAAATTAGTTTTGTTTTTTAACATTTTTATCTACACATATTTACTAACTATTTATTTTTTATAGTTTTTCTGTTTTAAATATATTATTTACGCTAATACGATAATTTGAAAATAATTTTATTTCATTTTATTAATTGCAATTTTAGAGCATTGGAAAACGTTTTCAAAGAAAAATAGAGGGGACAACTTTAAATTTGATGGGAATGATAAATATTATATACATAACAGTGAAAATAGTCGAATATTTTCCTTTTAATTTTACTGATGTGCTTATCATACAGATACGCGTATTTCGTCTACTACTTGCAGACTTCTTCAGTGTTTTGTACTCGACTCCGATATACATGCATATAATACAAGTGATTAGATATACATTAGTACCCGTCATGCAATGTCTAAATTTACGATTCGTTTTATTTTGGTTCTTTTATATTGCTAATTTGCTACACTTCATACTAAAAAACAAAAAAGTTTGATACACTTTCATACAAAGCTTTATAAACGAACGGATGATAAAATATGAAATCGTAAATTTACTAAAGAAAAATAAGAAGCCTCTGAGCTATTTAATTTTCATTTTGTATATTCGTATTGTTGACAGTTAACGTGAAATATCAATAATAAACAAAATCAAATACAAATTATCAACAAAATATTAATCAAATTAATTTTTTCTTAACAAACTTAAACATTCAAAATTAAAAATAAATTTAAATGTGTAAGTGAAATTTTTATAAAAAAGAAAAATAAAAAATAAATTTAAATAAACATTTGTATTTACTTTTGAGATGTTTTCTAGAAGCATGGATTCTTCCATGAAGGACTATATTTTTGTTACGCCATTGGTGCGAAGTTTCCATTTTCAAGGGAATCATTTGCAGTAGAAACTAAAATATTTGAACTCAGATTTTTCAAAAACAGCTGACCAAAAGTGAGTGAAAATTTTTATTCTAGCTGTCAATCTATATTTTATATATTTATTTATGAGTATTGAGTACAAACACTGCTGGCTATTACATGCACTAGCATAATTTGATTTTTGACGGAAATTTTATTCGCGTCTAATTCGTTTTATTCTCTCATTTCAACGAACATATTTTCAACATTTCTATTTATTTCTGTTTTATTTTTTTGAATTTCTAATTAGTATTTCAGATCAGTAAGTTTTCGTCAGTATATTTTTTAGTAAAACAAAATAGGGTAAGCTGCCAAGATATATTTTTAGTAAAGTGAATATTTTTTATTATTATTTTCTTTTTAAAAAACTGCATTATATGAAATTTTTTTACCAAAAAGATTTTCCTTTGAACGTTTTGCAAAACTTTTGAGTATAATGGATATTTTTATGTATCAGGTTACGCAGCTTTTTAAATAGCAAAAAAAAAATAAACTATTAATTATGGAAAGCCAAAAAATTGAAATAGTTACTTAAGTATAGTAATTATTATTTATGTAGTATCTTCTATATATGTACAAAATATACTATTTCATATGAACGCTATTTTAAACCGTTTAATGATTTTAATAAAATATAAATTTCGGGCTCATAGTAATCAAAAAGAAATTATGTGTCCTTTAACTTATCAAAGTGTAACATCTGGTGACTTTGATGTACCTTTAGATACAATTTGTACATGTGGAAAACGTTCTTTCGAAATTTTTACACACATTTTTTTCAATTTTTGGTAATAATGGTAATATGGTTTTGTCTAATATTATGTGGAATGGAAAATAATAAAGTATGTGAAAATAAAAAATTTTAAGTCATTAACTTCAATACGTTAAAATTTAAATAATTTAAATAATTTAATATTTTTACTTGTTATTATAACTAAAACTTGTTATAACTATATTGTTTTATTTATTTGGAAAATAATATTATGTATTTTAATAATATTTTAATAATATTTATTAATATTATGCGTAAAGATCTTTCTTTGGTTTTATTCAAAATATATTTTCAATTTCAAAAATGTTGGCAACAAAATCAATGTGTACTACACTTGGTAACGCTTATCCTATTTTAAATTATTCAAAAAATTATATATTTATAAAATTTATTTTTAATTTTGTGTTGTGTTACATTACAATTTTTGACAAATAAAATATGCACATGTGTCTGGCACGTAGTTCATGCATATCTGCATGCAGCAATGCATTTGAATTCTGCACATGTATTTCCCACTTTAGTTTAGTAGTTGTGCCTCAGTTCAGCACTTCAATGAAGGTAGACTGTGTTACTTTTTATGATGAGTTTTTTTAAAACCTTATATCGAATTCGAATAAAAGTAAATACTTCGAATGAAAATAAAAGATAATCAAATATTTTTCTTTTACAACTGTAAGATAAAATTTCAAATTTTTTTTCTTTAAAAATTTTTTAATTTTTTTAACTGTAACTATGCAAAAAATTGGATTGATTTTTTATACAAATTTATGAAAAAAGGGATTATAATATAAGGAACCATAATATTGCTAGTTTTGTCAACATTAATTTTTCACTTTACACTCACTTTTTGAGTTGAAAAGTGAATGCTGCGATACCGAAATTGTCATCGGACGAAAAAAAAGTGAAGTGAATGAAAAAGTGAAGGGATATACAACGAATTAGAATTAAATGGAAGTGGCTATCCATACAAAAAAGTGTCCAATGTTTTGGGTATGTTCCTCTCTTTCTTTGGTATTTCTTATTGTCAAAAAACAGAAATAGACGAATATATTCGTTCAATATATTTTCTCTCTTTTAAAAATTCAAAAGATGTAAAATATAATACTTACATATGTAAAGACACGTAATTTTCTTTTTCCAAATGAGACTTACAGCCTGGAATGATACAAATCTTCTTTTTACGTTCCATTTTTCCTTAAAATTTGTAATTTTTTAACAATTTATAATAAAAATCAAAAATTTTATTGACTTTTTTTAATATTTATTTGACAATAACAAATTTTATTTTTGCCTACTTCATTGCTAGTGTTCGTACTTTTTGAAAATTTCATATATCCATATATTACACACTACTGCTACATTTTCAATATTTCAGAAATATGAATGATTTTTTTTTTTTTCAAATAATTTAACAGCAATACTTTTCTGTGTAATAATAGAATACGGTAATAAAGTAAAAGAAAGTTTAAATTGAAAAAACATTGTTATTTTTATTAAGATTATATTTTGATACCTTTTATTTTATTCATACTCAAAGATTTTACTAATTTTCTATTTAAAAAAACTATATTGGCCTAACACTGAAAAAAATTTTTTTTTGACAAAAGGAAACCCAAACAAACCAAACAGAAAGAGAAGTACTAAAAAAATATGGACAAAATGTTTGTATTTTTGTATGGGATAGTCACTTCCATTTAATTCTAATTCGCTGGGGATATATCTATAAAAAAAATTAATTGTGCTGTATTTGGTTGGTTTAGTGACAACAACAAGAAATTAAAACTACAAAAACTATTTGTTATTAAATATATTTTCCTAAAGATGAAAATATAGTGAAGATTTGGAGAAAAAGTGCCAAAAAGATAATTTTAATAAAAGACCGTCTTAGATTTGTTCCAAGCATTATACATGGGTGGTGAGATAGGTAAAGCGTCTACCTTTCAATCGAAAGGTCCCAAGTTTGATTCCCTATGAAGCAAAAAAATTCTTTATTGGTTTTTCGACGTGGTCTAGTACCCATTGTCATTAATAAATGGGATATATGCCAACAAACAATTGAGAGTATATATAATCTGGTAACAAATTAAATACAACGTCCAATTAAATAAACGGATCATATCAACGAAGGAGGACTCCAAAAACCATATAATATTTTTATTCTAAGAAAATATTTTTAATAAATATAATTGAAGTAATTGTTAGTTAATAATAATTATTATATAAAAAAATTATTATATATGCATTTGAAAATGTTGATTTACATACAGAAATTAAAAAAACTTCTATAGATGTAAAATGTATTTTAGAATAAGAATTTTAAATTCAAATATTGGTTACAATTTAGCTGGAAATAAAAGAAAATTAAATAAAACGATAAATTAAATTTATGCAAAATAATACGGAGTATGTTTTTCTATTCTGAAATGAGAATACAATTTAATATCTTATCATACTTTAATTAGCAATTGTTTTAAAATCTGAAAATCAATTACAAAACAAATTAATTGAAAAATCTCTGCTTGAACATTTTTACATAGTAAAATTAATTTTTAAAAGTATAATTTGAAGTTGATTGCTTATAATTTTATATGCAAAAATGTAAAGAATAATATTCTTGTCGTTGAATAACGTCACAAATGTAGAAAGAGACATCAAAATACATGCGCAATTACCTTATTATTTTTGTTGAAATTTTTAATTATATATTAAATTCTTATTCTAATAATTATACAGTTTTATAAAATAACATCACATTTATTACAGCATTTATAAGTAAAATCATATTTTAAAGATTGGAATAACTTAATAACTTATATTCAAAATTTTTTTCTACATGATTAATCTCATCAGTTACCGAAGGATTGTGTATTGTATACGTACGTACAATTTTATTTAATTATATTTCATGGTGATTTTTATTTACAATAGTATTGTAAATAAAAATTTAAATATTAAATATTTGTAATGTGTAGGAGAGAAAAATTGGTGAAAAGCTATTGATAGATGTGATTTAATTGATCAAAAAATATAAATAAGAACAAATACCGCCGAATGAGTTTATGATTATATTAGATAAGTTAGAACAAAAATTTTTAACTTTATTTGATTATACTGTAGAAAATTTTTTTGAATATAAGTTATTCCAATCATTAAAATATGATTTTAGTTATAATTACTGTAATAAATATGATAAATTTCTCTTTTCTCACATGAAACTTTCTTATTACCATCTTTTTCTTTTAATTTTTGGAAGATTTTTAAAATATATAACTTTCCTCCATTTCAAGGCCACAAATTGGGAGAAACATTTAGGGAGCAATTGAAGAAGTGTCTCTTATTGTAGAATGTTAAGCGACTAAAAAAAGTTTATCACCCCTGAGTGCAAACTTCTAGTTTGTTTCCGAAGTTATATTTTGTAAAGTAGAAAAATTAATTTGTTTTAATATGCTATAATGAGTAATGACTATTATTTTAGTTATGTATGTATCCCATGTTTTAAAAAATGCATATGTATGTACGTATTATACGACTGTAAATCATGAATAATAGAATTATTATGATTGTAATTCAAAAAGAATAGAGTATTCTATTAATCTTGATTGTAAGTCAATTTTTATTTAGCAGCTTCAATTTCAATCATGCCTCTTGAGAAGTTTTGCATTCGTTAATTCCAAAGCAGAACTAAAATGAAATTGAAAATTTGATTTGAGGAACTTTTCTTATATTTTGCGATTTCAAAATTTTATCGTATTTTTGTTGCAAAATATACAAATTTAAATACTAATTTCATATAATAAAAATTAATCTTCACTCATTTTTTTGCCGCACGTTGTATGTGTGATGTGTATTCAGAGAATTATGTTGCAATCAAACCATTAAAAAGTTTCCATCCAATATTTATCCTTTGTCCTTCCATTTTAAGTGGTTAACTATTAAATTTGATAATTAATTTTCGTTAACATCAAGGATCGTAAGTATCACCTATCTCACTCAAAAACCAAAAAAATGTTACACCTTCAGTCAAGACTAACACTAATTCATTTTAGTCTTGCCTTTAGCAGTTAATTTTTAGATATATGTACAAAAACAAAATTAAATTAAAAATCCAAAGCAGTAAAATACATAAGTATCTCTCAGTAAAATAAGTTTCTTTGACTTTGCATTTTCGTTTAACAATATAAATTAGAAATTCCAACGCATGAATATTCTAAGCTAATGTACATACATTTACATTTAAAGCGCATTTCTTTCGTATGCATTCTAATTTCTCACGTCACTGAGATCTATCCAGAGTAGTGCAAGTTCTTGTATTCAACAAGATCTTGGTTTTCAATACAGGAATGCACACATTTATAAAATCTAGTCTAGAGGAGTTGCTGAATTGATAAATACAATAGTTTCGTATTTTATATTTACTCTAAATGTATTAACTAAAAATTCTTTAAATAAAAATAAAAACAAACAAGCTTATTGAAGCATTTCTTCAAAATATAATAAAATACATATCAAATAATTAATTTTACAATCCGAAACGATCTTCCAAACTATTAATACGCTCTGTAGATTCTGAACACCGTTGTTCTAAATATAAAATCACTAAAAAAGAACGACATTAAATTTTGCCAAATAAATTTTAAAACTTACTTTTGCGAAGAACCGCATTTTCTTTTTCAACAGCGTTAATACGCTCAAGAAAATCAATTGAACCTGAAGAAATAGCTGGAATACCATCAATCTAAAAAGTATTTATTTCAAAATTAATTTTGTTCTCATTTTAAAAATCTAATTTAAGATTTGAATTTTATTTAACGACAATGAATTAGAGTACATGGTGTGTACATATGGATACATAAATACATATATTATGAATTTGATTTAGCATTTATTTTACCTTTTCCAATGAATTTCTTATGTGTTGTCTCGCTTTAGCTATTTCCGACACAAGATTTGAAGTTTTATAATTCTAAAACAAAAAAAAATTAATTCAAAATGCAATTTCAATTTTTCACTTTTCAAACGTTAAGGATATAGACAATAATTATATGAACATTCGAATTTATTAGTCCGTTAGTATAATTAAATCTAGAAATTAACATGGATTATTATATTTTGGTATAATGATCATAACCTACGATAATGTATGTTGTACAGTTATGCTATCGGAGTCGAGGATTTAATTAAATAAACTGGTTTTGTGTGAATTTAATGTGATCCTTGATTTTAGAATATAAATAAAAATACTTTACCTTTACCCCATATTCATAATATCTTTTTTCAGCATCGTCATAAAGATACTTGTGAACCCAAAATTTTTCTGAAGCTAATAAATCAATCATTTGAAATTTTAATCGGACAAAAATGAATAAAACAAAATTAATAATTTCGTAAATTATTCTTTTTCAAAACTTTCAATTTTGACACGTTAATATGTATCTCAAACAAATCATCAATCATCAGTCGAAGGCCTCCTAGAAACGGGCCATAACATTCAATTCAAAATGGCGCTGAAAAGAGAAAAGGTTACAGAAAAATGTAAAGAAAAAAATTTCTTATATGAGATTTTTCAGAGGCATTCTAAGTTTTTTTTCAATCTTTTATTTAATTTGAATTTTAAAAATCTTATTAATTTAAAGAATATAGCTACTAAAGTTTTATTTTATATTTTCATTTCTACAAATTTTTGTCATATTAAAAATTAATAACAAAAAAATAAAAAATATTTAAAGTTAAAATATGAATGTTTAATTAAAAGCTTATTACTTACTAGATTTGAAACTGATTTGTTGAGAAACACAGCACAATGATAGCATTATTTCCTAATTTTTATTTACTTTTTATTTACACACTGGGGGTGCGGTAGGTAGAGCGCTTGTCTTTCAAGTTCAACTTCAATCGAATCAATCCCAAGTTCGAATCCCGATGAAGCAAAAAATGCTTTAATGGATTTTCGACCTGGTTTAGTACCCTTTGTCATTGGGATATAATAAATGACAAAAAATAATTGAGAGTACATAATATATAATCTGAACAAATTAAATAAAATGAAACTTTTCTATTTAAGAAGGCTTAATTCCTGACAATAGCAGTAGTTTTCCACATTTAATAAGCAATTTGTATATAAGCAATTTGTTAAATAAATACTCGAAATATTGTAGGTACTGTGGTGTAATACTACAGTACCGTACTTAATTAAGTACGAATAGGTGATTCCCAAGGCATCCTAAATATTCTATTTAGGAGGCCTGGTGATTCCTAAGTTATTGTCAAGTGTGTTAATAAAAAACACAAAAACGATTTTCAAATGGGCCTAATTAGACGATGTTGCAATTGCAATGACGGGCGCATCAATTTTGTATTAGACATTGTTGCATCCAGTTGTCAAGATTTTGAATATTTTCTATGGATCAGTCTAAAAAAAACTCAAAGCATTATTTATTTAAGAAATATTTTTAAAAATATTAAAGACAAGAAAGAAACATATTCTGAATATTCCGAATATTCGGAATGAATAAACCCTTAGTTTTTTCTTTTTGTTAAAAAATGTTGATCTTATCCTTACCTAGTTCACTAAAGACCTTATCTTTCGAAAGATCATGATCTTTACGAGCGCGAGGTCTTTCTCGGTCTTTCAATACATTTTTTAAACGTTAAAAGAACGAGGTCTTTCAAAGACCACCTAAAGAGCACGTTCTTTTTAAATCTGTATAACAGATATCGACGTTTCTATCTGTATGATATCGTCGTTTTTTTTCGAGAATCGAAGTTTTTTGAAAGAAAGAAATAAAATGTTTACCGAAATAATGGAAAATAACAAAAAATTTAATTAAATGTTTTTAGTAACATATGCAAGGAATAGTAAATAATATTTTGAAATATTTATTTTTTTTTTCGAATTGAAGTGTTTTAAAATTTTATGTTGAAATGAAATGTTATTTATTTTCTTCTTAAATTTAGTTGTTTAAAATATTTATTTCGTGTTGAAATGAATTTTTGAATTAGATACCTATAAATATTTATGTAAAATAAAAAAAAAACTTACGAAAATAAGAACTTATTTTTTTTTTTTGTTTGTATACAAATTATTTTTACCGACACGACATGAACTGTCAAAATTTACCCACTTAAAAATTTCTTTGTAGTGGGAACAGTATTTTAAAGACCTCGTAAAGATCATCTTTGTGGTGTGGCCTTTCGTGTAAATAGCATATTACGTACACATTTTGCCATTTTATGTTTTTCTTTTTGATAAGAATAGAAATTACTACATAACATACTTACGATCGTTGCTAAAAATACATGAAATTCAATTTGAAAAACTTAATACATAGTCATAAATCAAAATATGTCTTTAAAATATTTTTTGTAAAAAAATATGACAAAAAAAAAGTTAGAAAAAAAATCAAAAGTTATAAATAAAAATATTTTTGTCATCAACTCAAACCCTGAAAAAACATAAAAAATTCAATCCGCATATCATATAATTTTTTTTTAAATTCCTGTATAAGATCTGAATTCACATTTTTGTTTATTAATTTTGTTTATATGTATTTAGTAATTTACAGCATGTGAAGCACAAAATTTTTTGATGAAAAAATCTCTCCACGACGCAACAAAAATGTCTCGATATAAACATTAGTTTTTAGAGAAGGGAATGAAACACAAAGAGAGAAGTCATGCAATGCAACAACGTCTAATTAGGCCCAATTAATATATTCTTTGAACGCTTTTTTGCAAGTAGTTTTTTAAAGTAAATTAATTAGATTTTTCAACTTGCAATTAAATTTTAAAATTGCAATTAGATTTTTGAATTAAAAAAAACTTCGAATCCCTCCAAAACTCTTATATGAACAGGAAAATCTCTTATAAGAAATTTCTTTGTTTACACTTTTTTTTTTGTAACCTCTTTATCGCCATTTTAAAAAAGTGCGATAAGTCATGTCTGTCTGTTTAGGAGGCCTTAATCAGTCACACGATGTGTTAACTGCGAATAAAGTTTAGTGACTCTCAAAATGAACTGTGCTTACATCCGACAGTTGGCACCAGTAGTTAATTTTAATGTCACAAAGGTTTATATGAGGCGGTCCGAGGTATAGAGTGAACCAAGTGCCAATTTTTCAAAAATGAGTTATTGTCGTTTTCTATTAGAAAATAAAAATTTCTTTCATTGTGCAAAGAAACAAGTTAACTGACTTATAGGTGCCTATTACACATCATTCTTTTCATCAATCATTTCGTCCATATATTGACAATATATGGATGAAAAGAATGATAACTGATGACACATCAATCATGCACTCGTCAATTTTTTATGCATTTTGCACGGACACACTGTGGAAGTGTTCTGAATATAATGATAAATATATATATAATTTCGAAACATATATAAATATTGAAGATATAATTTTTGGGGGAATGATTTTAACTTCAATTTAAATTGAATTTTTAAAGTAAATGTTGGGTATAAAAAACAAATTATTTTTTTGCACATTTGAATAATATATCAATCGTTTTTTTACAATAATTGCTATAATTATTAAAATTAATATAAAAATTTTTCTTTTTGAATTACATCACAAATTAATAATATAACCTTATCTGAACATTCCCAAAAAATAATATCTGAACATTCCCCAAAAAGCCATTTATTTGCCTCAGCTGATCTTGAAAAAATGATTGATGACATGATTGATGGGAATTTTGAACAGGGCCATTGTCCTCTGTGCCTGTATGACCTGGGATCCATTGAAGTAATACTTCGTTGAATTTTCCTAGAAGGCTTAACATTCTTTTACATAACAGTGAAAATAGTCGAATATTTTCCTTTTAATTTTACTGATATGCTTATCATACAGATACGCGTATTTCGTCTACTACTTGCAGACTTCTTCAGTGTTTTGTACTCGACTCGACAGTAAAATTAAAAGGAAAAATTAAAAGGAAAATATTCGACTATTTTCACTGTTATACCAAAATTTTACTCTAACGCTGGAAAACAAGTTTTTATAAAAACTAATTCTTTTACAGTTTTACACTGTTTTCGATTTTGTTATTGCATTATTCAATGCTTTAATCGCCCATTGACTATCCGAATAAAGAATAATGCTTCTTTCGGTTATTCCTTTATTTAGAATTAATTCCTTTGCTGCTTTTATAGGTATGATTTCACATTGCAAAATAGCAGCCGTTTCTACAACTTTTTCCGATGGCGCGATTCCTAATTCATCGCAGAAGATTCCTATCCCACAGTTTTCGCCGTTTTTTCGTTTTTTTCTTCATCTGTGTATATCATTGATTTTGATTCTCGTGTGGCATGACCCACTTTCCATTTTGAGTTATTCTTGTCTTGAAACTTTTATCCGGGTTTTGCTCTACAAAATTGTAGTCCCAGTCCCCTCTTTAGTAAAAAATATCTTTACCTCTTCGCTAATATTTAGCTCCGAGATTTTTTCTTGTGGTATTTTTCTTTGCAATTCTTTCCATTTACCTATCATACATAGTCGAATAGACGCATTCAGTGCCATATGTCTTATACGTATTTCTATTTGCGAAATATTCAGTATAGATTCTAGCGATTTTGTCACTGTTGTTTTTGTAGCGCCATGTGATGCCTAGACAGCATTTTCCGAAGGATGTAGGAGGGAGTGTGGAATTCGCTGCAAATAATTTTGCAAAAAGATTAGCTTTTCCAACAGAATCTGATACAATACTACTATTATCAATCATAGGTGGAAACGAAGTTGCAAAAATATTTCCCAACATTTTTAGCAAATATCCAGAAGGACCTATTGCTTGTGAGATTAAAGATTTCTCGTCTCAACCTTTGGTTGTGCAGTAATATTAGATGATTAATAATTTTTTTACATTTATTCCTAACTAATTTATAACTCGTGTAATACGTGTTGACAGTTTTTTTATTTTTGTATTTTTTATAAGAAATATAAATATACACAGTTATAATACGAGAAACAAAACCAACTTCTACCTATCATTATTTAGAACTGACGTACAAAGAATCAATTGTTTATAATTGCTGAAATCTCTTTAATAAATTGCCCGATCAGCTTAAGAACATGACCTCATATAGTAATTTAAAGAAAAAATAAGGGAACTTCTTTGATCAAGGGAAACGTATACATAAGTGTAAAACAAAATTAGTGGAAAATTTAAAATGTTAAACTACGTAAAAGTAAACTTAAATATTTTCTATAACTAATTGCAACAATTGAAAAAAAAACACAATTGTTACTTTAACTATAAAACTATAAGCAATACGACCATTCAGCTCCAGCTAAGGTCTAAATAAATCAAGGACACTAACTATATTATAAGCTAAAACTTGAATTGAAAAAAAAAATTAATAAAAAAAAAAGCTTGGTTGAAGTTTCGTCTTGTCTTCTTGGATGGTTGTTGTGCCTACTCTGTCGAAGCTTTAGTTTACAAGGCAGTGGTCGGAAATACATAGCGGAAAGTTTATATTATAATTTTTTTTATAGTTATGCCTATCATAATTGAAGAATTCGGAAACTGACTATTATCTTTTTCGACTTTCTTATGCTCTTGAAAAACGCTTCGTGGAAAATCTAATTGATATTCAATACAAAAATATTCGAAAAAAGGGCATATACAACAAAACTCAAACCGTTCGAATTAAAATATCTAAAAAATATTAAAGCATTAAATGAGACTTCGATGTTTTTGTTAACTGTTTAACACTTTCAAGGCAGCATTTTCATTTTTAATATTTTTCAACTTTTTTTTGTTGTAGAGGTATCTTAAGTCTTTAAATAAGTAAAATAATTTTTTTTTTAAATTTATATTTCAAAAGTAGAGTTTTAAGGTGGTTATCCTATGATACCACTAAGCAGAATCATACAAAATATTATTTTGATTTTTTTTATGGTATTTTAATAAACAATTTATTTGATCAGATAGATAGAGACCAACTTGGCACTTACATGACCAACGTGTTCCATGTATTTTAACAGACGAACTGCAAAGCCCACGTCACCTTGACGTTCCATAAGTGGGCATATAGGCTGATCGATCCCATATTTTTTCTAGCAAAACATATGGTTTGTAGTGGTCAGCTGTTTTCTCAGTTGAAGAACGTCCTCATTTAGGAATGTTCAATCCAGCGCATATTAGACCGGATGAAACAAAATTAGTGGAAAATTTAAAATGTTAAACTACGTAAAAGTAAACTTAAATATTTTCTATAACTAATTGCAACAATTGAAAAAAAAAACACAATTGTTACTTTAACTATAAAACTATAAGCAATACGACCATTCAGCTCCAGCTAAGGTCTAAATAAATCAAGGACACTAACTATATTATAAGCTAAAACTTGAATTGAAAAAAAAAATTAATAAAAAAAAAAGCTTGGTTGAAGTTTCGTCTTGTCTTCTTGGATGGTTGTTGTGCCTACTCTGTCGAAGCTTTAGTTTACAAGGCAGTGGTCGGAAATACATAGCGGAAAGTTTATATTATAATTTTTTTTATAGTTATGCCTATCATAATTGAAGAATTCGGAAACTGACTATTATCTTTTTCGACTTTCTTATGCTCTTGAAAAACGCTTCGTGGAAAATCTAATTGATATTCAATACAAAAATATTCGAAAAAAGGGCATATACAACAAAACTCAAACCGTTCGAATTAAAATATCTAAAAAATATTAAAGCATTAAATGAGACTTCGATGTTTTTGTTAACTGTTTAACACTTTCAAGGCAGCATTTTCATTTTTAATATTTTTCAACTTTTTTTTGTTGTAGAGGTATCTTAAGTCTTTAAATAAGTAAAATAATTTTTTTTTTAAATTTATATTTCAAAAGTAGAGTTTTAAGGTGGTTATCCTATGATACCACTAAGCAGAATCATACAAAATATTATTTTGATTTTTTTTATGGTATTTTAATAAACAATTTATTTGATCAGATAGATAGAGACCAACTTGGCACTTACATGACCAACGTGTTCCATGTATTTTAACAGACGAACTGCAAAGCCCACGTCACCTTGACGTTCCATAAGTGGGCATATAGGCGGATCGATCCCATATTTTTTCTAGCAAAACATATGGTTTGTAGTGGTCAGCTGTTTTCTCAGTTGAAGAACGTCCTCATTTAGGAATGTTCAATCCAGCGCATATTAGACCGGATGAAAAGGTGAGCCGAAAAGTCTTTAGGTCTATGGGTTTTTCTTCTATTCTAGCTTTGTAAATAATATAAGAATTAGCTACAGCAAAATCAGTGAAATGCCAAAATATTCTAGGCCACCATTTAAGACTTTTTCTATCTATTTCGTTTACTCTTTTTAACATATATAGCCCATGTGATTACAATATGGACTAATATTTTTGTTAGGTATACATTTGATTCTGCCTAGTGGTATGTCTGAGATGCCACATACATTTTTACTTTTATAGCCACAAATATATTTTTTTTATCTGATCTTTGTAAAATAGTTATAAACGATTCCAAAACACAAAAAAAATATAATATCTTACCTGCCATTATCTTTCAATAATGAGAAAACTCACGAAAAAATTTAAAAAAAGTTTATTTCAAATTTTGGCGGTAAATAAAAATAAAAAAATTATATAAAATGTCAAATTAGATTTTTAATACCCTTTAATTACTTTAAAATCCAACAGATGGTTCTCAACTACTGCAATAACTCGGTGGTATTGTTAGGAAACCATTAAGCATACTTTAAAATAAATTTTAAACTGTAGTATTTTCACGTCACCAGTAAGCTTGAAAGGGTAAAAAAAAATGGAGAATATAAACAAATTTATAAACTTAACAATTAAGAAATTGAAAAATCAATGGATTGGCTGATGATTGCTTTGATCAAGAAATTATAAATACATAAGCTAAAATATAAGCTTTATAACTACAAAATTAAGTTTTAGAAGGAATAAAATAGTAAAAATTTTGGTTTAAGCAGTTCATTTTTTGTGCCTTATTTTTCTTAGTTCTTACATTGTGTCAACAAATAAGTTTTTCGCAACTTACAAAAAAAAACTTTCACTTTTTCAATTTAAAATTTAATAGAATTTCTCTAATTTTGACTTCGGATTCAAAAATATAATTGATTTTTACATCTTTAGCAATATAATTTAATTATTAATAACGTTTTATCTTATTTTATTTTTTGTTTAATGTTTTTATTTAACCGTATATAAGCTGTTTTATTTTATATTTTTCAATTATTATCTGCTTCAAAAAATGCATTTACTTAAGAACAACATTTATAATTTATATGTCACTTATATATTTCATTTATTTATTTATTTAATTTTTCACAAACTCGAAGCTCTAAACTAAATTTAAAATATCTTAATATTCACATATTTATATGTATGTATGTATGTATATTTATTAAATATAGATCTTGGTTTATAAAAGTTTATATAAATTTCTTGTATATTTATATATGCTCTTAAGTATATTATATATTTACATATTAATATGCATTTAAATACGTATCAATTTGTATTTTTTAAAGTAGAATATTAATTATTTTCGATCCACAATAACATTTAAATTTAAGATAAGTCAACTTAATCAAATTCATAATCTACTTGACCATCGTCAAATTTGAAAACGTCTGTTTGAGGATCATTATTTACAGTTGTGGATTCTACAGCTGATGAAGTTGATCCTGCATTTAATTCATCACCTTCATTAGTTTGTAAATTAGAATGAGTTGCCATACTTTTGGGTAAATTATTAAAATTATTATTAGTTGAATTATTGCTACTCTTTTGATCGTTATTTTTACTTGCAGATAGGTTATCAGATTTATTAATGTTTTGTTCTACCATATTTGGTAGCGAAGATGTTGTTGTTTGCCTTTGTACAGCATTAGCTGTAGTTGGTTGTCCATAATTACCACCACTATTATTACTGTTATGTCCTTGACTGTTAATGGCTAAATCATAGTTCAATGTATTTGCTGCTGAACGATTAGCATCCGCTTGCCCAAATAAAGTGAATCTGGGTAACGAAATATGCAATCTTCTTGTATTTCCAGTATTAGAATTTGTATTACTGCTATTGTTTTCGTTACCACTTTGAATTGATGATAAACTTTCTCTGCTATTATTATCTACTGAAAGTTCTCTACCGCTGAATAAGCTGGCTGAAGTTGCTCCTTTGAAAAAATTAACATATTTTATATTAGATTTTATGTAAAAATGTTAGTAAAGCTATTTATCTGTGTTACATATTTTTTAAATGAAATTTAAGTTTACTCTTAAGGATGTGTTAGCTGTTTGGTAACTATTGAGGTTTAAATAATAAAATGAACAACAAATAAAACCCACATAATTGTAAAATTTCAGGTTAGAATTTAGTTTTCTGAAAGATTTAAGTAGATTTTATGACCGAAAACTAGTTATACAAGGTGTTATAAATAGAAATTTTATTATGTACATGAAGCTATCAAGTATAACATGTTCCGGGAAAACACGAAAAATTAAAGGGTTGCATTTGCAAATTCGTTCAATATTTTCGATTAGTGAAATACTGATGTTAAATAATTTGTTTATTTATCTTTTATAAACAAAAAAGGATAAAAATAAAATTTTCAATTTTCATTTTCCTATTCTGAAGCAACAAACAAATATTTAGAAAAAAATATTTACATAGATTTAAAAGTGAAAGACACAACAAGAACGACATTTCGCGGTGAAAACATCTGTTTTTGTTCTTTTTTTATATAAACTTCTTTATCCAGTTCATATAATCGATCTTCAACAAAAGCATTTAATTGAAGAAATAAATTGAATACTTACTTTGCTAATAATTATTAAATAAAATAATATTAAAATAAAATATTCAATTTTATAATTTCATATTCATTTATTCAGTTCAAAATTTAAAATGAAAATTCAAAATCAACAAACATAATTAATTAAATTCATTCAAAAAAAAAATTATCACATACACATATGTATATAATGGCGGTGGCAAAATTAATTGAAAAATTCGTTAAATCAGTTTACTATGCGGAAAGAAACTGGATGTAGCTGTTGATAGGATGTGATGCTAACGCACACAGCAAAGTTTGGGGGTACGATAACAATAGGGTTAAGTCCATAGATATATAAAATATAGATTGGCAGTTAGAATAAAAATTTTCAGCCACTTTTGGTCAGCTGTTTTTGAAAAATCTGAGTTCAAATAATTTAGTTTCTACTGCAAATAATCCCCTCGAAAATGGAAACTTCGCTCCAATGTAATATGAAAAGTCTTAGAGTAAAAGAAATATAAAATTACAATAATTTTAATAATTGGATTATTTTTAACGTAAAATCTCAATTAACTTGAAAATAATTCTTTTTAAATTTTCTTTTAAAAATATGTATATGTGTATATTCATACAAAATTCACAATAATATATAATCAACAAATCAAAAAGTAAAGTTAAAAAAATATGTTTTGATACGTATATATTTATGTTGTTGATAAGAATTATATAAACAAAATTAATTAAATTGATACCTGGGCTGATAATACCCAAGAGTGGGAAAAATTCTTTTACTTTATCGTATACATTATATATTATTTTATAAAACTAAATTCACATAGATTCTATTATTTATACATTCCCGTGAAATTTTATGTCTACATATATATTGATAATATTAAAACATATTAGATGATATGTATACAAATTTATATTATTTATAATTATAAGTATTATTTTTATTATTATTAATAATCAATGTATATCTAATCACTTGTATTATATGCATATATGTATATAATATATATTATTCTCATCAAATTTAAAGTTTTCCCCTTTATATTTCTTTGAAAACGTTTTCCAATGCTCTAAAATTGCAATTAATAAAATGAAATAAAATGATTTTCAAATTATCGTATTAGCTTCAATAATATATTTAAAACAGAAAAACTATAAAAAATAAATAGTGTAGATAATAATGTTAAAAAACAAAACTAATTTTAAATTCAATAAGAAAAAATTGAAAACAATCTATTCTACAAAACCATCAAAATATTAAGAAATGACTGTTAAATTTATAAAATCGAATCAGCTGAGTTGAAATATTGAAAAACATAAGCTCATTTTTGGCTGAATCTGACATTTAATAATTAATATGATAATGTATTAGAGCGAAAGAGAGAGCAATACTAAGCTGCCAATCTATATTTTATATATCTATGGGTTAAGTCTTTATTGAATTACTTATAGTACGTTTTCAAGCTCATGTTTATGGATAAACAATTAGCTCATAAACCAGTCAAATGTCAAGTGTTCACAAGCTTATTTGGAAAACCACCAGCTGTTTATTTTTTATATAAAACTATACTACTGTTTATATAAAATTTTTTTTTGTATTATCTTTGAGTAAAACTTAAGCTATTATAATTGGTCATACGATAAATGAATAAAATAAAAAAAAATATGGAGGATTTAAAAAAAATGATAATATCAGAGAAACAAATAAAATAATTCACATTTTAGTTTATTACCATACCCACTTTACTCACTTCAACATTTAGTTCTGAGAATCTTTCAAAAACGAAATACAAAAATATTCAATTTACAATTATATAAAAAAAATAATCATCATTTTAATTTATTATCTCTTTTTCCATTTGAATTTTTTACTTATATATAAAGCCTTATTATTTATACATTTTTAATATATAAAACTGATTAAATTAAGTGAATTAAAAATAAAAATGCATCTTTTACAATATCCTTTGTTTTAATTCTTCTGTTAACTTTCCATGTAAGTCTTGTAATTTCTCAATCACTTCTATAACTCCATAGAATTTTTCTTCACTTTTTTCTATTAAAGTTATACAAGATTTTCCAATTAATCGTGCTGATGATAATTGAGAATTTATACTTGATTTTTCGTTTTTTTGATGATCATTAATTGAAGCTAAACTAATTTCACACAAATTCACATAATTTCATCTATTTTTGGTATTTTGATTTCTTTTTCTTTTTGTTTTTTTTTTTTACAAATGACAAAATGAATTTATGACAAAAAAATCAAGGGTCATGCAAAAAAAAAAATTTAAAATCGACAAAAAATCAAAATTTCATGGATGGGTTACATGTTTTTGAAGTGGTTTATGATATAAACACCTCGCTACTTGTTTATGATTTTCAGCAAATTTGTATGGGAAAACCACTACGTAAACAACCAGTTTATCATAAACAACATGTTTATCCATAAACATGAGCTTGAAAACGTACTATTAAGTACTATTTATGTTTATACGAGGCAGAAATCTACCTTCATGGTCATACGTAAAAAAAACCGGTAGATTTCTGCCATTGTTGCTGTCAGATAATCGAAATATCAAGATGACCGGAATTGAAATTATTGGCAAAGAAATAAATAAATAATTTTTTATTATTATTCTAGTGTCAACCCATCATTGTTTTTTTTGTATAATTTATATTTTTTTATTTGATTAATATTTGATCCGAAAATTACGTTGTCAATTTCCTTGTTTTTTGTGAATAAAAAATAAAAATATTTTGACACTGACACGTCAAAAATCTACCAGAATCTTCAAATTTTGGTAGAATTGCCTACCTCTTACAGAAATCACCCTTCACCAATAAATTTTGGTAGATTTCTACCACTTTTCTACCCGGATAAACATGCATATTAACATGAATATACTTAACAAAGGCAATAAGACAAAAATAGAAGAGAAATAATAAATTAACACGCATTATAACAAAATGGCTGGTGTCGGAGTAACCCTCCTTTTCGGATCATTGTCATATAATTATTGGTATAAATTTGGCCAACCTAGAAGAAAGCGAATTTTAGAAACTAGAATTTGGAATCAATACAGAAACAAACCTGAAAAGAACCTGGAAAGAATACACAGAAAAGCTAGAAACACAAGGGAAGTATCAAGACCCAAGCAAGTCTTATCCAAGACACACCAACAATCAGAATTGATTGAATGCAAAAATGGCTCAATGACCACAAACATGAAACAATCCCTGGAAGTCATAATAAGTAAAAAATAAACTGAAAAATTACATTTAATATGATTTTACTATAATTGATAAATGTCTTAATACCTACCGTATCCTTTTAAATACAAAAAAAATCAAAATCCTATTATTTGAAAATAAAACCTTTTCGCAGAACTTTGGTATTTTCCATAATAACACCTCAATAGAAATAGTCAAAAACTTTGATTATTTAGAAATAACACTAGGTAGCAAAATAAAGTGAAACGAGCATATTGATCATAGTGTTAAGAAAATAAGCCCCTACATTTTCATTTCAGGACGACTACGGAAATACTTCTCAAAAAAGGTATTACACATCAGTTATCATATATTTTGTCCAACATAACATATCTTAATACGACCTGGTGTAAGGACCCATAAAGTGCGTTAAGCAGAATTAATATACTACACAAAAAGACTATCACAGCTATACACTATTATCCAAGACTATTTCCAACCAGCTCTTTGTATTCAGATCAATATATAAGTTTTGAAAATATCTGCAAGCGGGAATTATACACCACTGCTTTTAGAATTGTGAATTTAATAAAACATCATTACAAATTATAGTTCTAGTCATTAACGTTACGGATATTAAAATTCATATACTTAGTTTTAAAGCTCATAATCAGTTCGTGTTTACAAAACCAGTTACGGAGTATATTAATATCGTAGTTCATGTTAACCACAATATCAAAGTTAATTTTATAAGAATATGTAAAAGCAGCGTCGTATGCAAATGCGGTATGACTTCATTTAAACGGTTGAAGAAATAGAAAATTAATAAATACCAAAAAAAGTAAGTCACTATATTCATTCTTAATTTTTACTCTCTGTTTTCTTTCGAACAAATACAAAACCAATCATTTACGAAAAATCTAAACCAGCATTATGCAGTTTTGTTAACAAAAAGTTATGATTTACAAGACCTTTGTGATATCTACGAATAATAGAAACGTTTTGTGTGTTTGTTTCCTCGAATGTAAAACGATCGAAGTCTACTAGTCCCTAACCACAACTTGATTTCTATATGCTCTGCATCTGATATTGATAACCCTATACAAAATTTTTCTCTCTACTATCAAAATGTAAGAGCCTTATGCACCAAAACTAGACTCGTATAAGTCAACTCTGTAGCATTAGATCTTCCTTGTTATGTTTTAAATATGAGACTTGGTTAAGTAAATCCATTATTGATTTGGAATTATTTGACCCCTCCTTCGATGTTTATAGAAACGATAGATATTGTTCCAATTCATTTCAAAATTCTAATTTTATCACTCCGAAAGGTGGTGGTGTTCTGATTGCCTTAAAGAACTCATTCAATACGAAGAGATTAAAATACCTGAAACAAATCTTTCAGAGACTATATGCGTCAATGCTACTTGATCACAAATAAACATAATTTATATTATAAATTGTTATATTCCTCCAAATAGTGACATCAAAATATATAAAAGTCATTGCAAGGCTATCAATTTCATTGACATTTCGGAACAATATAGCGAAATCATTCTGTGTGAGGATTTTAATCTTCCTAACATTGAATAGTCCAGCCATGACGAAGAGTCATACTTAATTCCTACTAATCTTCATAATGAGATCGAGTATATATTCATTGACTCCCTTAACCTAATCTCCCTACAACAATCATCAACAATCCATAATAATAAACATCGTCAACTCGATCTAATATTTCTGTCTGATTGGAACAACTCAACAACAGAAAGTCCTGACACTCTTGTAAATACTGACCCTTATCATCCTCCAATTCTTATTACCTACTTTACTGAGTGTAACGTTCTTCCAAATAAAACTGTAACCTATCAATTCAACTTTTGCAAGGCAGACTTTCAACAGTTTCAAAATATCTACAAAATTTGTGATTTTTCTTACATTTTCACTAGCATTAACATTGCGATAATTTAAATAAATTGGGTAATAACACATCCCCTGGTCCAGATGAGATTCCAGAGGTTATCCTGAAAAATTCTTCAAAGTCCTTGGCCCCAACGCTCTCGAGAATCTTTAATTTATCCATTTCTACAGGATCGTTCAAATAAAAAAGCCTTTATTAGACCAGTGCATAAGAAGAAATCTAAAAAAGAAATTAACAATTATCGTCCACTCGCCAAACTTTCCTCTATTCCCAAATTGTTTGAACTAATCATCTATGATCAAATTTACGATTATTGCAATTGCCTTTTAATACCAAACCAACACGGGTTTCGTTTGATTATCAACTTTTTTACGTAACTTGTTACGCTTATTAATTTTATTTGTGATTGAAATAGATATTCAAGGCTTAAGTTTTTAAATTTATTACAACCAGAATTTTTCGACGAATTCCTATTAATGTAACCAGGCAAGATACTAATAAGACTATCGTAGGCTAGAGATGGAGCTCCTTGATCATAGACTTCAGACCAAAATTCAAAATTTAAAGCTGAGATAAGTTTTTGAAAATCAATATATTCAGTGTTAGTAATCAGATATTTACATTTTTCAATCGAGGATATATTACAAAATTTCAAAAAAAGCACAAGCACACAAGCAAACGATCAAGTATAAAGAACGAATATAGTTTTAACTGCCATTTTATCAAAAGAAGGCGAACTTGATCTAGCGGAGTGGTCGAAATTTTTGAATAAGATAGAATTTTCAATTAATAATACCTTTAATAAGAGTACTCAAACGAGTTCTAGTATATTATTATTCGGAACTTTACAAAAAGGGGAAATAATAGATAAACTACTTGACTATCTCGATGATAAGGGCTGCGAAAACGATACGATAAACTTAGAAGAGTTAAAAAAAGAGGCAAAAAAAATATTAACCTAAATCAAATGTCTAAGGCCTATTTTGACAAGCATCATAAACGGCCGCATAAATATAACGTAGGAGATCTTGTCGTAACAAAAAAAATTTAAATGCGGCGGTAATTAATAAGAAATTATTACCAAAATATGAGGGTCCTTCCGTAAAGTAGTGAAAGTCTTACCTAACGACAGGTATTTAATAAAAGATACTGAAAATTTGCAAATATCTAGAATTCCTTACGAAGGAGTATCATGTCCGTAGAACATGAAACCATATCTATAGTCAAATAGCACATCTGGGTATAATTAAATGTTGTCAATAAACAATATAAAAAGATTAACTATTTGTATAAGTCGAATAATGTCGAGATTTTAAAATGAAATTATGTTTAAAATTTACTTTTTTCTAAAGAAATATTAATGATGTTAAATAAAAATTGAAAAAAATCATGTTCTAAATGGTTGAAATCAGGGTCGATTTCTTGTCAGGTTAGGTCGAGATGTAATCAAATGTAATTATTACAATGTAATCAATTTAATGTAGTTAACGTAATGTAGTCAATAGTGCAATCAATGAAAAAAAAGAAAAAAAGATATTTTATGTTATTCATTTAAGTAAGGCATATGTTTATATAATGCGTGTGACAAAGATAAAAATATGTTTTATATTGCTGTTGATTAGTAAAGTATTACCTAGATTTTATATGAAAAATGTAAATGTGGACAGAAGAAATAGAGTGCTTGACGAGAAAGGTTTAAAACTGTATTATTTTAATTCACAAAAAGATCCCTACTATATAAAATTGTTGATAGATAGATTCGTTAAATTAAATAATTATTTTTATTTCATATATTAGAATAATATTCAATACCTATCTTGTATTACAATATTTAGAATATAATCTTGATTTTTTATAATGAAAAAAAGCCTGAAACACACTAATAAATTACTATTCAATGTATGTATAGAGACTATTGCAAATAGACATTAGTCATTTTAAAAATGTAAATTTAGAACAGAATCGGACAGAACAGTTTTGGACAATGACAGTTAACGCTCAAACACTTTAGAACCACTTAGAACAGAAAAATCTACTGAACACGTTTTCAACTTTTTTCTAATTTTTGTTTCTGTGTTTAACCAAAGATAATATACAAGTAGATTTCCGAAGCAATGGGAATTTTTCATTCAAAAATTAGTGTCTAATCGCAGCTGATGGGTGTCTATAATCACAGATGATTGAGTAGCAGTGAGAGAGCTTTGAAATTTTCTCTTCTTCAAATTAAATTAGTTTTTAAAAAGCTTTACCCATTAATTTGGTACTGAAATATATACACACAATTATACATATTTCTAAAATTTTGAAGAGTGAGTAAAATAATGAGGAAAAATTCATGTTATTACGATTTTATCCTTGGAAACTTTGGCTTTTACTTGTAAATTGTATCTCTTCACACCTATTGTTTATTTCAGTTTTTGTTTTTCTTTTTGCATTGCATTAGAATTAGCTCCTCTAACACACGCAATTATTTAATTTTTGTGATGAAGTGAGCGAAATTTTGGTAAATAAAAATAATAGATAATAAAAATAAGAGGAAAAAGAATTTGTTTTTTTTTTTGTTTTTATGAAAATAAAAAAAAATGATGTAGGGTGAGTTTACCAATCAAATCACATTGTTTTTGAATTAATTTTGAAAATAAAATATTCTATTGCTATTTCTTCTAAAATTTTGTCTTCAATTTACTATTTCTATATTTATCAATAGTTTTCTTCCACAAATAGTCCCTACTTGAAACTAGTTCCATCCATTTTTCATCACATAGTTAAAAATAACAATAAAAAGTAATAAACTCAAAACTATTTCAAAAATAATGTATGTATAGTTACGTTATAAAATTTAAATAAATAAAATTTCGAATTTCAAAAAGTCTATTTATTATTTATGATTAAATAATGGCAATTAAAAACATTTGCAATTAACTTAATTAAGTAATTTTTTTGTGCACCGTTCACAGTTGGAATTTTAAATGTTAAGTTTACATTACGTGTACATCGCGTATTTCGGAATATTCAAAATATTTTGACAGAAAATAGACTCAGAAAATAAACTCTTTTATTTAATTTGAGTACTACATTTCAAAACTATTTTCGTTTTTTATTCATTTAAATTAAAATAACGGAACAAAATTTGTTTTTTTAGAATTTCTTTTACCATTCCCATTATTAATCGCGTAAATTTCGAGTCTTTAGCTGAAATAAAATTGTAAACTAAAATTTTTACATATTATTTTACGTATCGTTACTGCAGTGTAAATAAAAATAACATCTTATACAATTTTTATACAAAAACGTTCTGAACTATTTATAGCTAAAAAAACGAAAAAAGAGTGATTTACCTATACCAAAACAAAACCAAAAATAAATTTAAAGGGCCGTATACTTAAATTTGATTTAGCTCAAGTGAAAAAAAAAACAAATAAAGAAATAAAACCAAAACAGAAACTTTTTCTTAAATCTACAACTGCAATCAACCATTTCAAATATGATGCCCATTTGTATTAAACGATCTTTGGCAGTCTACCCTATTATATTTTTAATACAAAATATGCATAGAAATAACAGCGATAAAACACACACCCTCATCGTCGTAACTCAATTACTCAACTCAATGAGATTGAGAATGATCCAAATGTTTTTTGTCAACTAAACAAAGTAAGAAGCAGAGAAAAGAAAACGAAAAAACAACACAAAAAAATAAAAATTTGAAAAGGTATTTGTAAAGGAAACAATGTAGGTATCGTTGAAGTTGAATTATTCTAAAAAGTAGTTTAGAGTAAAATAAAAATTTGGTAGAAATGTTGTGGTTTTTTTTTTGTTTTTGTTAATAAATAAATTTAGTTTTTTAGTTTCCAGTGGGCATAATCTTCTTAATTTATTTATTTACTTATTTCTTCAACAACTATCTAATAATTTATACATTATCTATTGGATATGGATATGGAAAGGTTTTTTTTGTTTTTTTTTTATTATTTTGTTGTACGAGGGAATGGTGGAAATCTCGAAAGACGCCCATGACACAAAATTTTGTACACTATATTGGTAGCGAGGGACTTTAACCCACTAAAGCCACCCACCCTTTACCATGACCATTCTACGTAGATTGGTTAATGGGTTTTTCACATAAGATATGGGGCGCGTGTTTTGTAAGTTTATTAAATGAAAAAATTTAAGTATGTAGATCATACAACAACTTTAGATAAAATATGGGAGGGCTTAATAAAATTGACGAAATGGAAACAGGTCTTGGAGGGAAATGGATTGATAATAAGTTGAAGAAAAAGAAAATATATGTATTCTCCATTTGAGGCGAATCGTTATGAACCAAATAGCACTATTTATATAGATGAGTACCCTCTTTCTATGGATGAAGGACATTTTAATGCAAGTGTACGAATGATATGTGATTTCTAATGCAAAGTACGAATGATGTGTTCTTTAACTTTAGTAAAATAAATTCTTATATGCTAAACCAACTTTTTTCAAAATAACTGTTTTAACGTTTGCTAATTTTCTCTTGTACCCGTATATCACAATTAAAAAAAAAACTATGTAAATATTGTAAATGAAAAAAAAACAATTCTTACTAGATCCTTTTCATATAATATTTATTTTACTTCACCATCAGAATTTGGTAATCATGCAAAAAAATAGGTATTGGTTGGATATTGCTTATCGACATCTAAAAGATTTTTCTTATTCTCTCATTTATTTTAACCAATATCAACTAATCCATACAAATTTTAATTTTTTTTTCATATGTTTATTTGTATGAAAAATTTGGCAAATTTCTTATTAAAATATATGGTTTGGATCTACTTGGAACCAACTCGAAGAGAATATGATTTTCGTATGTTCGACATTAAGGACAAAAACTTACAATCTTGATATAAAACAATTTTTATATAAGAAGTAGCAAGAAATTTCACACAAACACTGTATGATTACAATATTTTTAGATTTTGGTATTTATGACACCCGCTTTAAATGACGAGAGTATTCTAACATTACCTAAAAAATTAAACATTAAAACTTATAAAAATATATTAAAACCCGCCATTTTAACTTCAAACAATTTTAATTTAATTATGACCCACCACGAAAAAAAAGGTTTGCACTCGCTGGAATAGAGTATGTAAAAATAAAAATCATAGCAAAAAAATAATGCAAATATACATTTCTCAATTGAAAATTTGAAGAGAAAATTAAAGCTATTCAAAAATAGCTTTAAAGTAGCATTTAAATTTCTGGTTTTTATTTTATTAGGCGATCGGATATCCACTTGTAAATTATCTTTGGTTTAACTGTCAAAATTTAAAGAAAAAACAACAAAAAAATGATCTAAAACTGTCTCAAAAAAAATCAGAACAAACAAGATCAATTTAGAACTGTTTCACACAATCTACTGAACACAGATCAAAACGCCTTTGGACAAAAAAGTTTAATTAACGGAAACTAATGAACAGATAAACGTGTTTTTTTTTACTCTAGGACCTTTTGAATGCTCTAGAACAGTCAACTAAACATAACTATAATTGCACGTACTACACTTCGTATACATTGATAATCCAATTTGAACTGCGTACGTCAACAGGCTCACAATAGTCTTTTAGGTAATTTGTTTTTTTTTTATTTTCTTTAAACGATTTATTTTGTATTCAGACTAAATTTTGACGGCTCAGCCAGAGCACTACTTTATCTTAACGAGCCGAAACACAAAAACTCACCATCTCAGTTAAAGACCTGATAAAGATGGTACAATTTGCTATCACGTCGTAACTTAATTACGCCGTAAAGACAATATTTGTTATATGAAAATATCTAAATTAAATCCTTTTTCTTTCCTTTCCTTTAACTATCCTTTCCTTTTTCAAATGGTCAACGGTACGCAAGTACTAAAAGGTTCAAAGCCTAAGTTTTGGCTATAATATATAAAAAAAAAAAAAGGCTGTGCAGATGCTAGAAAGCTGACGAAAAAAACACTCACATACTGTGTGAAGGTCATTAAGGTGTGTGATTAAATTTATATTCATTACATTCTTGTTTTATTCTAATTTTTATATTGTTTTTTATTAATATTGTTATTAAATGATTTTGTTATTGATTCTTTATTCAAATTTTTGAATTCCACTTTTGTCTTGTTTTTTATTAATCAGTTTTCATTTGCTTTGAAAGAATGCTAATATTGTACTACACAGTTACCAATGTAGCCAAACCAAGTACACGTGACACATCACAGGGATATCAACAATTAAAGTTCTACTTAATTTATACGTTAGCGTTGTCATATTATTACCCCTATCATAATAGACTTATGTGATAGCAGAGACTATACTAGGGACGTCGATTTGGAGAAAAAATAGCACATATGTCGCTATCAGTATCGAAATGAAATAATGAAATGATGAAATGATAAAAATTATTATTTTTATAAAATTAAAATTTTCAAAACTTAAAGCAAGATAAGAATGGAATTCAAAGCAAAATACAAAAAAAAAATGTCTTCTCAGTTGCGTTAGTATGCATACCTAAAGCAATACATATATGTATAATTTTATTTTGTATGCTTGAGTTACAACCAATTTGAATCAAGCATATTTTTTGATTTTGAATCCAAATAAAATGAATTTTTGGACAGAGTTAAGAAATTTTGTTGTAAGGTATTTATTCTCTCATTATGTTTATAACATTCTGATTCTCGTATATTAAAAAGTTTATAATTTTTTAATTTGAAAAAAAAAACTTTTGACTAAAAATACTTGGGAGCGTGTGATATGCTTGTGTTTCATTTGCCCGTAGTGTCATTAGCCTGTTTTCTTACGATTTGCCTGTTTTCTGGCGATTGGCTTGTATTTTCATTTGCTTGCATTTCATTTGATTGGGTATTACAGGATTCATGTAGAAAGTTTTTATCAATCAACGAGCATCAAAACTACATCTTCTAGAATAATTTTTAATTTTTTTTTGCATAGGTACGAATGTGCGGAAGTTTGAATCAAAGACCATATATTTGTACTGATGACAAAAAACCAAAAAATTCAAGGTCTTCGGTCCCGACATTTGGGGCCCCGGACCTCTTCTTTTCTAAAAGATATGTACCTACATAACTTGAAAAAAAAAACAAGAAAATTTAATACATCTATACTAAAAACGTATTCTAACTTTAGAAAGAAATTAAAAAAGTACTTACACAAAAAAATTCACACACTATAATTACCAACACATTTTATGGATATGGAACAACATTTCAATTTTTGAGTTTGAGTAAAAACAATAACAAAAATTATTTTTTTCCATTGCATATTTGAATGTGTAAATAAAAAAATAATATTTTGACTTTTAGGTGTATATTTAACTATCTATTGAACTATTTATCTTATACATAAACTAACTATTTAGCCACTGCTGGCTATTACAGGCACTAACGAAGAGAGAGCGAATCTCAATTTATTGAAATATAAATCCCCTTTTTCATACTTTTGTATGAAAAATCAGTGTTTTTCAGCGGGGATCCAATTTTTTGCGAAGTTACACTTAAAAAGATTTGAAATTTATCTTACTAATCATTAAAGGTTTAAAATAGCGTTAATATGAAATAGTATATTTTGTACATACAATAGAAGATACTACTAAACCACCACGCTGAATCAGATTAAAATAATAACTACTATATTTAAGTAACTATTTCAATTTTTTTTGCTTTTCATAATTAATAGTTTATTATTTTTTTCGCTATTCAAAAAGCTGCGTAACCTGATACATAAAAATATCCATTATACGCAAAACGTTCAAAGGAAAATTTTTTTGGTAAAAAAATTTCATATAATGTAGTTTTTTAAAAAGAAAATAATAATAAAAAATATTCACTTTACTACAAAATATCTTGGCATTTGCCCTATTTTGTTTTACTAAAAAATATACTGACGAAAACTTACTGACATACTAATTAGAGATTCAAAAAAAGAAAACAGAAATAAATGGAAATATTGAAAATATCTTCGTTGAAGTGAGAGAATAAAATGAATTAGACCCGCATAAAATTTCCGTCAAAAATCAAATTATGATAGTGCCTATAATAACCAGCAGTGATTTAGCACATTTTAAAAATTTACAATTTTAACTTTTAACAAATTTAAGCTTTAATTTGTTTTATGTGAATGAATATTTAAATTTTGTTGAATGAATTTTGTAATGTATAAATTTTTTTTCTTAATTCATTATTTAGTATAATAAATACTTATGTAAAAATAAAAAACAATAATAGAATGCAATTCTATACAGATAAATGCATTATATGCATAGTCCACCAATGAAATTCTTCATATTTCACTTTTCTTCACTTTTCTTACTTTATTTACTTTCACGAAATTTTAAACAACTCTTAGGAAGATTGCTTAAATTAAATAACCTTATGTTAAATAAATATTAATTTAAATAAAATTTTAAATTTCAAGCTAAACTTTACATTTTGTTTGCTTTTGTTTTCACAATTGACAATATATGGATGAAAAGAATGATGACCGATGACACATCAATCATGCACTCGTCAAACTTTTTATACATTTTGCAAGGACACACTGTGGAAGTGTTCTGAATATATTGATAATTTCGAAACATATATGTATATTGAAGATATAATTTTTGGGGGAATGTTTTTAACTTCAATTTAAATTGAATTTTTAAAGTAAATGTTGGGTATAAAAACAACAAATTATTTTTTTGCACATTTGAATAACATATCAATCGTTTTTTTTACAATAATTGATATAATTATTAAAATTAATATAAAAATTATTCTTTTTGAATTACATCACAAATTAATATTATATCCTTGTCTGAACATTCCCAAAAAATAATATCTGAACATTCCCCAAAAAGCAATTTTTTTAATTCCGCTGATTGATGGGATGATTCACAGCATGATTGATTGGAAGAACCACAATCAATCATTTCTTATCAATCAACGGTTAATGATTGACAATATATGGATGAATGAGTGACGAATGATTGATGTGTAATAGGGCCCTAATAAGGCCATATATTGACGATATATTGATGAAAAGAATGATGACCGATGACAC
Source organism: Argyra leucocephala (assembly GCA_963942445.1). NCBI lineage: Eukaryota > Metazoa > Arthropoda > Insecta > Diptera > Dolichopodidae > Argyra > Argyra leucocephala. Next base: position 34,971,790 of record OZ012677.1, on the reverse strand, counting down.
ATCAATCATGCATTCGTCAATCTTTTTATACATTTTGCAAGGACACACTGTGGAAGTGTTCTGAATATATTGATAATTTCGAAACATATATGAATATTGAAGATATAATTTTTGGGGGAATGTTTTTAGCTTCAATTTAAATGGAATTTTTAAAGTAAATGTTGGGTAAAAAAACAACAAACTATTTTTTTTTTCACATTTTAATAATATATAAATCGTTTTTTTTACAAATAATTGATATAATTATTAAAATTAATATAAAAATTATTCTTTTTAGAATTACATTACAAATTAATATTATAACCTTATCTGAACATTCCCAAAAAATATTATCTAAACATTCCCCAAAAAGCCATTTTTTAATTCCGCTGATTGATGGGATGATTGATGGCATGATTGATGAGAATAGAACCACCATCAATCATTTCTCATCAATCAACGGCCAATCAACGGTCAATGACTGACAATATATTGACGAATGATTGACGAATGATTGATGTGTAATAGAGCCCTTAAGGTTATGTATATAGATTTTAGATGGCAAATCATCTAAAAAAGTTACTATAAAAATAATATAATTTTACTCCCTCATACACATTAACGGTATACTATACTCCTCTTCTAAACTCTCCTTTCTAAACTCCAATTTATCAGCAAAAAATTTCCCATGAAAACCGGCCTTTTCTATTTCTATATTAAAATTTTTTAATTCTCATTTCTTTATGAATTACCAATTAAAGTAAGTTGTTTTTGTTTGCATTAAAAATGTGACATTTTGGTTCCATGACAAAATTACATATGGACAAAATTTCATAAGGACAAAATTTCATAAGACAAAATTTCATATTTAAAAAAATTAAATATGATTTTGTTTTATATTTTTAAGAATTATGTGGTTATGCTGAAGTCCGTCGGAATTTCAAATTAAAAAAGCGCTTCAAACGAATAATATCTTTTATCGTTTTTAACAAAATGTAATGTGTCATAAAAAATTACTATTACATTTTAAATTGTATATATTTACATATGTAATTAAAAATTTATAAGTTTTACTTTTAATTTATGTACATATATACGTTGTATCCGCCCTATGCCCCACGGATATGGTTGCAGGACAATGATGATGATACGTTATGTAATTATTAAAAAATGTATAACTTTGTACAAAATAAATAAAAAAAAACTTAAACTGTCAACGCCTTTTTATTTGAAATAAAAATGAATGAAATGTATTTGAAATAAAAAAAAAATTTCCAAAACATTTAATTTTAATTTTTGCACAGACTTTGCAGTCGAATTTCAGAATACCGACATTTTTCGTATTCCGGACGGAAATTTTTTTCGGGGATATTTCGCTTCGGACTTCAGCATAACCACCTTAGTGTTTTTTAAGGAAAAAAGTACCTTCATTTACAAAACCAAATAATTTTAAATTTTTTATAAAAACTTAAATAGGTATGTAATTTTTTAAAATATGTAATTTTGTTTTATGAAATTTTGCCGACACCATGCATTGTCAATTATATTATTGGTATACTCTACCTCTACCCAACAAAACAAGTGTGTATTTGGTAAGAGATACACAACCTTACCTTTATTGCTACAACTACACTACATATATGTTATATAAAAGCAAAAAAAAAAAAAAACAAAAATTAAAATAATTTTAAAGATTCTCTCTCTCAAAGCTAGAATCTATACAACTGAACCTGCATAAAGAAAACATTTTTAGTTCAATATTTTGTATGAGTTTCTGTTAACGAAGACATTAAATAAACTTATTACAAAATTTTAAAGTGATTTTTTGTAGGTCCTACTGATTATGGGGTATTTTTAAAAAATTTTTAGGCAAAAAAAATCGTGAAAAAATTCGTTCTTTGTAGTTTCTCTATATTTACTTCCTTTATGCTGATACCATTATTACTATTCATTACTGATACTTAGAAAAAAAATACATGATATTTTGTTCGCAATTCGACGCCTCTATTATATTAGGACCGTTCCCGTACTTTTCTGGTAAAAACTTGCAAATGAGAGAAAAGAGAGAAAAAAAAGAAAAAAGAGTTAAAAAAACTCTCATCTGCAAGTAAAAGTACTGGAACGCAATTCTTGTAAAAACTTGCAGCTGTCAAACAGCTGACAAGCAATCTGACATTCTGAAATTAATTGAATTATAAACAATCATTTTGAATTTCCGAAGGTGTTTTTTTTAAAGAATTGTAATTAAATTTAAACAAAATGGCAGCGGAGGATATAAAAAATATATATTACTAAGTAGCGATTCGGATTACATTTTTATTAAATTTTTTTAGTGAAAGCGAAACTGAAGAGTTAAGGAATGTAATTCTAAAGCAAGTGCTGTTGGAGAACTTTTTACATAAAAACAAAAGACATTGCATTCGAAACTATTTGGAAGAATTAGTTCCAGGTTATTGTGAAGAGGAATTTGTAAGACATTTTCGTGTAAGCAAAAATGTTTTCAAATATTTATATGAAGAACTGCAAACATTTGAAAGTTTTGCAAACCTACGTGCAGATAAAAAATGTAGCTCAGAAAAACATATAGCTGTATTTTTATGGTTTGCGGGTCATGAAGCTTGCTGTTATAGACACTTAGCTGACGATTTATCCTTATCAAGTGTATCCGTATTATTAAATTAAATTATACATATATTACAATAATAAAGAATTATGAAATTTATCCTCCACTAAATTATATTTTTCATTTTTTTTAATAAATTTCATTTAAAAAACAAAATTTTGCATAACAGACACATATGAGAAATTACAAAAGTAAATAAAAACATAACCTAAAAAATACAACAACAACAAAAATTTAAAGTATAAGTTTTTACAAGTTAAAATTTTACTTGCAAAAACTTATTCGAGAGAATGTTGTTGAACTTTGTTGAACGAAGTTGAAAACATATGTTTTCTCTCGTTTTTAGAAAAAACTCTCAGTACAGGAACGACTTCTGGTAAAAACTTGGAAAAACTTGGATAAGTTTTTACAAGATGTGCGTACGGGAACGGTCATATTATTTTTTTGTATTAACTTACCAGTGTCTGTTTGTTTGGTACTTATATCGTACTTATTATTTATATATTTATTTGGTAAAACCAAACGCAAAAAGAAAAAAATAATTTTGTTTCAAAAATTTAAAGATGGAGTTCTGAAATTTTGCACAGTTATTCATGATGAAAAAAACAACATGACACGGTACTTTACAAAGTTATCAAATGACAGGTTCAGATTGCTGCCGTGCAACTCCTAGAACGTACATTTCACGAATATTTCAAAAACCAATTGTGTTACAGGCAAGAAAATGTACACTTAAATACTCTTCCACAAATAAAGAAATACGACTTCTACCGATTTAAAAAATTTGGACTGATTCGGGTTGCTGCCGAACAACTCCCAGCACGTGTCAGGCATATTCCAAAAACACATTATGTTACAGGCATGAAAATTTACACTTAGATACTCTTTTACAAATACAGAAATACGACTTCTACCGATTTCAAAAATTTGGACTGGTTCGTATTGCTGCCGTACTCCTCACACGTCTCAGGTATATTTCAAAAACCAATTGTGTTATAGAGAGGAGAGTTTACACTTATATATTTTCTGAAATTATAATACCTATACGTTTCGTTAAGAGCTGAACCTCTTTATAATAGTTATTTTGCGTCTTTGCTTTTCTATACAAAGGCAACCTGAAGTTTGCTGCATTTCTAACATTGTATGTATGACTGTCTGATATATATGTTAGATTTCTTCTTAGATATTCCGGATATATTTCATATTTTATTTTAAGCTTTGCTGTACATTCATCCAATTTAAGTGTGTTAGAATTTCCTGTATATGTGTGTACCGATCATATTTCACGATAATTCGCAAGCTTTTGTAGCTTACAGCATCACACATAAATATTCAATTTATTATAAATACACACTATTTATCACCATACTTTTCGTTTTATCCACATTCAGTTTCAGTTTATTCCTACATAACCATTCAAATAAATTTTCTAAATCAATACTCATTGCTTCTACGCATTCTTAAATACTTTTCCCTTTATGTACAACAAAGCATCATCTGCGAAAAGTACAATCTTAGCATTCGCAATGGCCGTTTTAATATAATTTATGTAAACAAGAAATAATAGAACTCCATCACTGAACCTTGTGGTACTCCAATATTTACATTTATCGAAGATGAAAAACTAATACTGATTCTTGTTCTTTGTTGTCTACCTGTTAAATTTTGTTGAAACCAATTTAATTCCACTCCATCTACCTCAATTTTTCTTAATTTTTTTATCAATAGTTTCAAACGCACGTTGTAAATCTACAAATACAACTACAATAACATAATCATCATCAGTATTTTTTTGCCATTCATTTATAACTTGCCGTTTAACAAGAATGACCCTTTCTAAACCTTGATTGTTCTTCATATATTAATTACTTTTTTCTAAAAAAATTACTTATTTGTTCAGCTACTGTTTTCTCCAGGATTTTTTGATATATGTTAAGCAAGTTGACAAGTCTATAATCTGTAGGTGTTTTCGCATCTTTTACTTTTGGGACTGGCACTACTAACGTATCTTGCCAGCTCTCCGGATAAACATTCTCCATTAAAGATTTATTTCGTCATTTACTAAACTAAATTGGAATCTATATTTACTATTTAGTGTATTGCTATCAATATAAGTTAAATTGTTAATACTGCTGTTAATTTCATGTACACTATTTACAAAAAATTCATTTAATCCTTTGGAAATCTCTCTTTCTTTATTTATTATTCTAGTACCCATTACTAGCTTCCATTGTAGGGTGTAATCTGTCTTCAAAACGTATTTTTTTTAAAATCTTCCACATTTCTTCCTGGTTTCCTGCTGTGTCTAAAAATTTTTTTCAATGTATTTATTTTTTACTACTTCCTACATTTATATTTGTAATTATTCCTGCAAGACTTATATTCGTTCCATATTACTGAATTGTTTAATATTACAGATCTGTTGTACAAATAAACTTTCCTAAGAGTTAGTTGCCTCAGTTCACTATTATACCATTTATTAGAATTTTCTTTAATTACTACCGTTTTTCTCATCATACTCAATGTCTCATCCAAATTATGCTTAAATTTTAATGTACAATCATTGACGTCATTTATTATAATAGTAAAAACTTTTTCTAAATAACAAAATCATCAAAAAAAAAGAAATTTTTTTTAATTGACAAAATCATCAAATCCTCCTTTTTATAATTGAAAAAATTTATTGTTTTGCAGGCATTTTTCGCATAACTTAAGTCTAACAAATTTGTTTCACGGTCAGAAATAATAAATTTTTCTTCAATTTTCACTTTAACATCTGCAATATGATTCGTCAACACATAATCAATAAGTGATTTAGAATGTAGAGTAACACAACATCTAAATCACTTATTGATTAGATTGATAGTAGATCACTAGCTGTTTAAAGCTGTGATCACATATAAATTCTTTTCTCTTTTGCATCACTATTTATTAACAAATTAACATTACATCTTCAGTTATAATTGTATTGCTAGAACTACTAACACAATTATCTTTCCGACCGTCAAGTATTTCAATAAATCTATTTACTGAACATTTTCTACTTCTATATACACATATTAGAAACCAGATAACCATATTTATACACACGTGGGTAAATGTAAAACACCCAAACATTTTCACAATATAGACTGCATACCATTTCTTTTTTCAAATCCTTCTTTACATAGATTAACACTTAACCAGCGTGTCTAAAATATGAATTACATCTGTAAACATTAGTTATACAATATTATTTCAGCTTGTACAATATCTGATATAATATGAGTTTTACTTAAACATCCAAAACTCAATTTATTTATAAACATTAAATTTTAAAATTCATTGTAATTTGTAGATAAACCTTGAATATTTAAGTATACCCCTTTAATACTATCCTCTCTTTTATTATTTATAAAAAAAACATTTTATTATTAATTTTAATTTTTCTACTGTACACTTCACATTCATCACCTATGTTTTTCATCTAGTCCAAGTTTGTATTTTTCATTCGCCCTTACACAATTTGTACACTTTTCTTCTGCTGCTTTACATTCTTTTACCAGATGGTCGCCCCACATTTCAAACTTTTATTATTATTTTCTAAGGAATTTTAATGAACTGAATATTATTATTAAAAATAAAAGTATAAGCAATGAAGGAAAAAAACCAATTAAGTCAATTAAGAGTTATGAACAAAATGATAATAAAACGTATGCTGATATGGTTAAACAGGACGCTCTTGTAGTGATAAAACCTAAAAAAGTACAAGCTAGTATACTAACTAAGACAGCAGTAAAGAAAAATATTTTTCCCGAAAATTTAACAATTAAAAATATAGCAGACAAAAATGGTGCAAAAATTGCTATCTATTATAAAGATTCGGACTCAGTAAAAAAAATAAAAGATAATGTTGAACAAAAGTTAGGAAATGAATAAGCCAAAAATAATAGTTAGTGGAATGTCAGAACAATATGATATTGAATTTATTGAAGAAAAATTAAAAAGGCAGAATAAATGGATTAAAGAAGAGGAATTAAGATGTATCAAAATATATAAACCAAAAAAAAGATTTAATAAATTTAAAACAGTAATAGAAATGTGTGTTGAAGATTATAATGAAATTATAAAAAAAGGAAAAATTGTAATTGGATAGGATGTATGTAGGGTATTTGAAAATTTTCATGTTTTGCATATGGACATAAGAAAGAAATATTTTGGTAATGGCATTGGTTTGAAACAGGAACTACAATATATCAGGACGGTATGCTGAGAAAGTGAAAGCTATAATAGCGTACCAGAAAGCTCTTTTTTGTATGAAAAATAAAATTCCAAATTTTTATTTACACGTCTTCTTATGGGACAAAAATAGTGTACCGGTTAAAATCCGTTAATAACTCTTAAACTAGCCATTTCTCCAAAATTTGTTTTAAGAAAACATACATCACAAACATAACTACAAAAATACCAATTTATTTATATTTTTAATAGAAAATTAATTTTGAAAAAAATTGGTCATTTTTTTTTCTCTCAGTAAAAGCCCATAAAAGAGCGTAAGAATTTGTAAAAATAAGCTACAGGAGGCACAAAAATGTTAATAAAATTTTGAAAAGAATTTCAACTGAATTTACAATATGAATTTTTATAAAACTCATAAGTATATAATAAATTTATAAATTGCTAAAAAATAAAATTATTATCTATCGAAGAATTTGGGAAAATGCCGCCTTTTAGAATTTGTTTTATTGAAACTTGCATTTGAGAAATGTAAAGAACAAATAGTACTATCTTTGGTCGGTTCCCAACCTATTTTTGAAATTGCATTTACCCAAATTTTTTTAAATTTTGATCTTTAGGAAAAACAAATTTAGTAAAGGGTACGTTATAGGTCTCAAAGCTGGATTCACATCCGGGAACACAGCATTTACGACTCAAAATTTAAAAAAGTAATGCAAATGCTAAAATCACAAAACTTACAAAAAAGAATTTAAATCAATTACATTTAAATATAATATAAATTTAAACTTATTATAATATATATATGTATATATATTTTTATTTATTATAAATATTTTTTGTATTTATTAATATATGTTTTTTATTTAATATATATATATATTATATATATTTTTTATTTATAATAAATATTGTTTTTATTTATTAAATATATAAAATCTGTGGTTTTACGACGAAAGATGATAACTGCATTTTTGGCATTTTGGCTGTAAATCGCAATTGAATAAAATTTAGTATAGAATTTGCTATACTTTTCTAGTTATTTTTGATTTTTAAAAAATATTTTTAATGAAAATCTTTAAAAAGATATGATCTTTGAAATCATTTCAATAATTTTTTAATTTTTACCTTTTTTTTTAATTTTTAAATAACTTATTCATTTTTGTTACATAAAAGTTTTTGCTGAAGAACTTGATAACTTAATAACAAAAAATTCGACATTCGACAAATTTAATTAAAATTCGACAAAATTGCAGTTATCATTTTTCGTTGTAAAACCACAGATATATATTTGTATTTACTTATTATATAAATTAATGAAATACGTACTTACTATTTATTCTGTAACTTAAATTTTTTTCCGTCACTAACTAGTCTAACCATTATCACTTCTAAAATGCAACTTGATTCCTTTCTAACTTGAAGTGGAACGAGTAAGCAAAAGATGGCCATTTTTTTTCTTACATACTTTATACAATAAAACGTTTTTCAAACCAAACATTTTGGGCGCATTTATTTTCTTTTTAATAAACTAGCACTCAAAAATACGAGTTCAACTTTCTTTTTTTGGAAAAATCAAATAGAAATTTTAAATTTTATTTTAATCGTAAATTTAGATTTTGAGAACGAAAATTAATATATTAAAACTCGATTTTAAAATATTTTTATCTAATTTTTTAAAAGCTTCTTCAAAAAGTTACAGCTATCAAGAAAAATAAATGAAATTTTTCTTTTTCATAAATGCCAACATGGCGTCTCGGTAAAAAATGCTAGGAAAGTGATTATTATATTTAATGAAAATAATAGTTAAAATTTCTATATGTTCTAGAAAATTCTTCAAATTTTCGTTTTATATAAGTTTTAACATATTGGAGGATATTTTTACTATCATAAACTTTAAACGAAAACTGGTAAATTTAGCTAAAATTTTGCAAAAAAAAGAAAAAAATAAACGTCAAAATTCTCTCTCTGTTTGAATAGGTTAGTTAATTTCTGTGCAATACATTCAATGTAAGAAGCATACCGTCCTGATATTTTGCAGTTCCTGGTTTGACATATAATTGGTCTGTATGTTACCTCGCAAATTTATATAAATTTATCCAAATTCCTGTTTGTTTACTTTTTTATTTGCACGCTATATTATTTTTGAGAAATTTAAGAGAATTTTATGTTTAAAACGTGACGTCAGAGCTCTCTCTTAAATAAATTTTTGAAAATGAAATTTCAATTTGCAAAAATTTGTAAAAATTTACTGTCAATTTTTGGTTGTTTTCAATGTTAATAGAATAGTTTTCATATAAAAAGTAGTATACCTAAAATAAATAAAAAGTTGTAAACCTGAAAACTTATTTATATAACTTTTTACCGACAAAAAGACCAAAACCACGAAAAAATATTTAATTTATTTTTTTTCAACAAAAACATTCATTAATTTTACAAATTTTTTCGATTGACTTGTCGACGTCATTGGCGTCTACATCTTTACTGGAGGACACAGATTTTGTAGGCTTTCCCATTTCTGTTGTCCCTAGGTCAAATAATGACGGGTTCATTGGTGGGCACAAGGTTGTACCAACCATTATGGTTAAAGACAGTGAACCAACTAACAATATGACGTCAACTAACTCTGCAGTTCCTGCAACCTCGAAGGGTTCTCTGCGTCTATCAAAGCCTCTGGTTCCTTCAACCAATCTAGTTTTAGAATCAACTTCTTCCAATCTTACGGTTAGTAGTCCCAACAATCTAATCCGATTGGACTCACCAGTTCGTTCGGATGTCCCGGAGTTGTTGCCATCTAGGAATGATGTACAAGTTATTGGAGTAGCGCAACCTTCTAGGAATGTTGTTGATGTCCCTGTAAGCTCGCTCCCGAACACGGAACCTGGTGACATAGCCCACCATATAAAAAATTCCATTCATATTAATAAAGATATGAGTCAAATCGTTATTGCTAAAATAGCAGTAAAACATTGCTCATCCTTTAAAATTTCATGTCCTGAGAGTCTTTTTGACACTCTAGTCAACCCAATTCATTGGCCTGGTGGGTCTCTTGTTAAAGAATTCATATCTAGGAAGCGTAAAACAACCAAAACGTATCGGCCACAAAAAACTCGAAAACCTCTCAGTTTTCTATCAAAACGTGAGAGGTCTTCGAACTAAAACTCATAACGCTTACCTCAATTCTCATTGCTTCCCTCACGACGTTATCACTCTAACTGAAACCTAGCTGAACAGCGATTTTCACAGTGAGGAAATCTTCTCGTCGAATTATCAAGTCTTTCGAGATGATAGGTTACCTGGAATTCTTGGTAATGGGGGCGCAGGAACTCTTACTGCTGTTAAGTCCACACTCTTGTGTGATCTTGTCACTCTCCCTCCTTGCAACCTGTTCGAGGCTGCGTGTGTGAAAATTACGGTGGGTCATTGTAATCTCTTCTTACTTAATTGTTACATATCTCCCAGCTTATGCTCTACAGATAAGACTGTAGGCTATAAAAAACTTGTAGAGTCGATTTCTCATTTGTACGATCTTCTTGGTTCACATGATAACCTCTTGGTCGTCGGTGATTTTAATTTCTCCAGATTAGAGTGGATCCCTTCCACTTCTGGTGATTTTCTTCTTATCTATGATGTCTCAACAACACATGAAACCGTTTTCATTGATGGGGTTAATTCTTATGACTTACAACAAATTAGTGATGTAAAGAACAAATTCAATAAACAATTGGATTTGGTCTTTTCATCTGACTCGGCGAACTCTGGTGTTTCATTTAGTAATTTATCTTTCTGTACTATTGATGACTATCATCCACCTCTTGACATACTGTTTTCTTTTGGAACCTCAGATGAAATTAGTATGGCAGAGAATTGTTGTAAATTTAACTTTAGAAAATGCAATTTTGAGCATTTAAATGGTTCTATTAGTTCAATTAACTTTGATACACTTTTCAACACCAATGATGTAAATTCCTGTACTCTTAAATTCTATGAAGAAATGTTCCAATGCTTCTTATTATCTACTCTCTATAGGGTTAATAATAATTCACCAAACTCGCCGCCGTGGTATACCAAAGAACTCCGAGCTTTGAGGAATAAACGTAATGCCTCATGGAAATTATTCGTGAAAAATAGATCTTCTTCTGCTTATGCCACTTACTGTGACTTCTTTACTAAATTCAAGCTATTGTCTGAATCCATTTATAACTCCTACCTTAGTAATATTAAAATCAATATATTTACTAATCCAAAAAAGTTCTTTGATTTCATCAACAGCAAACGTAAAACCGATGGTTATCCACCATCGGTTATCCACCTACACATATTAAGTTTGATAGTGATGTTTCTAATAACCCATTTACAATATCCAACTTATTTGCTTCCTACTTCTCTCGCTCATTTGTCAACAATAGTAATTTTACTATCAACAACTCTTACATTAATTCGTTATACTCCTATCCCCCTAGTTTCAAAATTAATGAATTACTAATTGACTTTGATAGAGTTTTGTCATAATTATTATCTCTCAAAGAGGATTATTCCTGTGAGACGGGATTCCTCCCATAGTTTTGCGCAATTGCGCCTATAGGCTAGCTTATCCGCTTAAAAAAATGTTCAATCTGTCTTTACAAACTGGTGTCTTCCCTGAGTTTTGGAAAAAATCTTATATTATTCCAGTTTATAAAAAGGGGTCACGTTCTGAGATTTCCAATTATAGGCCCATTGCTAAAATTTCATGCATTCCAAAGCTTCTTGAGTGCAACCTAATTAATCATTTTTATTCTTATTCTAATTCATTCATTTCTATAGACCAAAACGGTTTTCAGAAAGGAAGGTCAACTGTTACCAATTTAATAGAATTCGTTTCTGAAACTCTTAATGCTATGGAATCTGGGCAACAAGTCGACGTTCTATTTACGGATATTAGAAAAGCATTTGACAAAATTTCTCATGATTTAATACTAATCAAGCATAAACCAATAGGTTTTTCTGATCAGTCTTAAATGGATGGAGTCATACTTATCTAATAGGGAATATCATGTCTGTTTCCGCTCCTCAATTTCTCACCCCTCACATCTGGGGTACCCCAGGGTAGCCACTTGGGTCCACTTTTATTTATTATTGCAACCAATGATGCCTCACAATTTATGGTATCAGCTAAGTTAAGTTGTTTTGCTGATGGCTCCAAAATTAGTAAAACATTATGTCTGTTGATGATTGTATTCTACTTCAAAATGATCTTAACAATTTTGCCGAATGGTGCTCCACCAACAACCTTGAATGAAATGCATTGAAATGTCAAGTTGTTAGTTTTAGTAGAAAACCTCAAAGCTCTATTATTGAATTTGGTTACCATCTTGGGAATCAAACCTTAAACCGTTCTGAGTTAACTCGTGATCTAGGTGTTATTCTGGATCACAGGCTCAATTTCAAAGCACATTAATAATTCCATTATTAATAAAGCTAATTCTATGCTAGGATTTATAATGCGCTAAGCCAAAGAGTTTACAGATCCATACATTACGAAACATTTATATATCACATATGTTAGACCGACACTTGAATATGCTTCGCAAGTTTGGTCTCCATATCGTAATATTGATATTTCACGTATTGAAGCAGTTCAGCGTAAATTTTTACGCTTTGCACTACGTGCTTTTTCTTGGTCTGACCCTTTTCAACTTCCTCCTTACGAAGATAGGTTGCTTTTGATCGACCTGAAATCTCTCCAACAACGTCGATTGGTGGCTGATGTTACGTTTATCCACCAAATTATTGCTGGAAATATCCTGGCACCTAAAATTATGGATTTGATAACTTTTAGAGAGAATTCGCGTAATCTACGTTCCGTTGACCTGTTTAATATTGCTAACCATAGTACTGACTACGGTAAATTTGAGCCTGTGTCTAGAATGTTACGTGAATCTAACTCGAGAGCAACTTGTTTTGATACTAACCTTAGTAAAAGAAACCTAAAATTAAAGCTGTATAACCGATAAATAGTTATGGAATTGATATTTGGTCTTTTTCCATTTTGTTTTAGTACTTGTTTTGTTTTTTTTTCTCTTTCTTATATTTTTAACTTCCTACTAACTATGGCATGTTAGCTATTTATTTTTCTTCTAACTATAGCATTTTATTTATTTTTATCTCTTACTAACATTAATTACTAACGGTGATGGATACTAACCCACTGGATGATGATCTCACCGCTTAGCAACATGATGCAAGTTTTTGTCTATAATAGACGTCTGATTTGCTTGCTCTAAGCAATATCTGACATTATAAAAATTTCAGAAAATTACTAAATTAATTCAAATTTAAAATTTCATAACCTAAAAATCAATTATTTTTGACATGAACAAATTTGGAAAAATTTATGCAAATTTTGCGTATGTCTACTTTTGTTTGCAAATGAGAATACTTTAACTATTCTCGCAGAATTTTATGATCACGTGATTTTCAAATTTTTGCAAATAAAAGTAAACATACAGACCTAATATCTTTTAAAAAGAAATAGTTCAAATTGTATAGAAATATACAAACATGTAGATGCATACATAAGTGCCACACAAACAACAAAAAAAGAAATACGGTCAATTTGATTTTACAACACTATAAATAGTGTCATATTTGTACGAAATGACCCCAAATACGATCTTTCAAATCAACGAAATTGACTAACATTTTTTATTCTACATGAATTATCTATGTATATATAAGTTCTGATTCGATAAAAATTTAACGAATTCGGATTGCAGAACACCAAATTTCACTTTCAAAATTTCAATTCATTTCACTCGAATTGCAGAACACCAGATTTCACATTCACCATTTCATTTCACAAAAAGTGGGCAGAACACACATGAATATATAACATAAATATAACATTTATAAAATATATTTTTATCGAAACAAAACTAGTTCTATAAAATTGAAAATAACTGAAGATCTATATATGAAAATTGCTGGAATATCGGTAACGGAAGTCTGAAATAATTGCTGCTTAAAAACTAAGTACATAAAAACAATGATTCATGACTTTGAAGACCTATAAAAAAAAAACAGAACTGAGAGGCCTCCACTGATCGGACCATATAAACCGGATGAAAAAAACTCCTGCTAAAAAAGCTCTTAGAACCCAAATTCTAGGGAACGCGTGAAGTATTCAATGAATATGAAAAAAACTTAAGATTTGCAACTGGAGTAAATCTGATTAAAATGGCATCCAATGAAGAACAATTTTCGCTAAGCTCAGGATCTTTAAGGTTTGTAACACTCAGAAAATTAGTAAAGTATTAATAAACAAAGCTATAGCCCCTATCATATCTATACGGTATCGACGTGACAATTAGTGTTTTCTGATATTTGTAAATTCATATTTTTATAACTTTTGTAATTCAAATTATGTGTGATAGCAAATATATAAAAATTTAAGATGTTTTCAAAATTATTTACTTACGTATATTAGGAGCAGCATCCTTGACTTCATGTGCTAAACTCTTACGACAAATCGGACAAGTTCCATGTAATTCTAACCAAGGTATTATACAAGGTTCGTGATAAAAATGCTTAAAATAGTACAATCTCAACAATTTTTATTACGAATTTTTTTTTAGACTTACAAGACAAGGTAGTTTTCGAACTGTTTCTTGTAATTTGAAGTCTTCCCAACACACAGAGCACTGCAGTTTAATATTTACTTGTTCCTTTGTTATTTCCACATTTGGTATTTCATCTATTTTTTCTTTTGATAGTGGAGGAGGACCTGCTGTATCCATTTGGTTTAGTAATTGCGTTACTATAGTATCGATTCCTTCTCTTCCCCATGCGTAGTCCCCAGGGTTTCCCATAAAAAACATAGATGCATTACCTAAAGAGCCATCATTCCCTCCAGACAACGTATGTAATATTTCTAATAACACATTATCGAATCTATCAAAGTTGGGCAATCGCCCACGTCGTGCTCTACGGTTGCTTCCGCTTGTTATGTCGTTATTAATACCACTTCTCCCGTGTCGAGTCCAAGATCCTGTACCAAGGGAATTAGAATTTGCTACTAAGCCATTAGCACTTGAATTGGACCCATCTACACTTGAGGAACGGCCCGTATTACTAAGAAAACCCTGTGTGTTATCATGTTCTGGATTAACATCTGGTGGACGTCCGCCATCACGACTCAAAAAAGAAGTGAGTGTAGCCAAAAAGTCCAAATCCTGAAATAAAAATGTTATTTAACGTTAAATAATTTATTTGTAAAACAACTAATTTAAATAAAATTCCAAGTTCTAAAACTCAAAATTACATTTATATTTAAAATTTCATTCTTACATCCATTTCAATATCATTTGGTGAAGAGTGTTCTGTTGAAGTAGAGGCAGTCATTACTGGCAACTCCTCTATAAAACCACCACAACATAACGGGCATGTGTATTCCTTTAATTAGAAAAAATAGATGTAATTACAAAAAATCTTTAATTTCATAATTGTGTACTTATTACTTACGGAACTTACTGAATGTAATTCTAAATTACAAACGTGACAAAAAAATCTTAAAGACCTATCTTCTACCGCAGCTTCGGCCATTTTTTGTTTATTTTTCAGAATAAAATTCTATTTTATAATCTTATTCTTGTTCAAAGTTTAGATTTGTATAAAAGAAAATATTATTGAAGACATTTTTAATAATTTTTCAAATGTTGAAATTTATTTGTATTCTATCCAATAAAATTTTCGTAAAAACTATGACTATAAGATTATGACTAAAAACCTCGCTGAACTTCTACTTTTGACCACTGGTATCAAGATACAATGAACAAAGTACGATAATGCTGGCGACAACATAATGAAATATTTGCGTCAATTTGATGTTTACTTGAAGTAAATAATTAGAATATGTAAATATTTCTTTGTTTAGAAGAAAAGTTGAAAAAGAAAATATAATGAAATATAAAACAAATTTTTTATTTAAACTTCTTTTTGCACTTTTTCCCTGTACAACCAGACATAATAAAAGACATAATAAAAAAAAGTTAAAAAAAAAAACAAAGAAAATGTCAATATTTTAAGTAGACAAGTGACAAATAAATGGAAAATAAAAATGGAAAAGAATATATATAGCATTAATTTCTGGGATAAATTTTATCAAATCGCTGCTTTTGGCTACTTCTACATCTTCATCTGATGATGCCTATTTCCAGACGTGTCAACTTTCAGCACTTCATTTTTCGTTTCATTCCACCTTTTCTATAAACTAATTTTGCGGCACCTATTTTCATTCATCACTTTGTTGACAAAATAAAACAAATTGTAGCTGGTGGAGAGATCTACTAACTAATATAAGGAATTATTATTATGTTGAAATCCAATCGAAGCTGTTACAACTAATGGCCCTAATTAAACGATGTTGCAATTACAATAGCAGGCGCAACAATTTTGTATTAAAAATTATTGCATCCATTGTTGCATCTGTTCGTCAACACTTTGATTTTTTTCTATGGGTTAGTGTAAAAAAAATTTACTCTGAGTGAATACTATCCGGCTCATTTTTTTAAGTGAATAACCATAGATTAAATAGCAATATACAGGATCGTATTTTGATAATGATTTCACTGTAATTTTTTATGAAAAACAAATTTTACGATTTCAATAGTCGTAAAAAATGACTAAATGTTGCTAAATATTGCTGGAAATAAAGCACTTTTTGCTGTTTTCAAAATAAATTTGACATAAAAAGTTAAAAAAAGATATATTAAGGTAATACTAATTTTACTCCGAAAAATATAGAACTGTCATAAATTTTTAAATCCGTATAAAAATTTAGTATGAAAAATAGTGCGATCAGATATATAAAATATAGATGGCAGCTTGGTATTGCTTTCTCTTTCTCTCTAATACATTCTCACATAAATTATTATTTGTATAAATTATACAAAAGATAAGAGTTGTATGTTTGTAAACATTTTGACATTTTTTGTTTTTACTAAAAAAAAATATATTTCCTTTCAATATATTATTTTTATGTGATTTTTTGATTTTTAAATTTTTCCTTTCAATTAAATTGTGAAAACAAAAAAAGAAAAATGGATAGAAAATAAAATGGATGGAAAATAAATTATTAATTAGTTTTAAATTATAACAAAAAAGTGTTTCTAGAAAAAAAATTTCTTCGGGCCACTGAATGGTTATGTTCGAAAAAAAAGTTCGGTATCTTTTTACTCAGCTGAGTTACTAGTTAACTATCAGATTCAGCCAAAAATGAGCATATGTTTTTCAATATTTCAACTCAGCTGATTTGATTTTATAAATTTAACAGCCATTTCTTAATATTTTGATGGTTTTGTAGAATAGATTCTTTCAATTTTTTCTTATTGAATTTAAAATTAGTTTTGTTTTTAACATTTTTATCTACACATATATTTACTAACTATTTATTTTTCATAGTTTTTCTGTTTTAAATATATTATTTACGCTAATACGATAATTTAAAAATAAATTTATTTAATTTTATTAATGGCAATTTTAGAGCATTGGAAAACGTTTAGGGGAAAAGAAAAATAGGGGGGAAAACTTTAAATTTGATGGGAATGATAAATATTATATATATGCATATAATACAAATGATTAGATATACATTGATTATTAAATAATAATAATAATATAATAATATTTATAAATAATATAAATTTGTATACATATCATCTAATATTAATATTAATATTATCAATATATATGTAAACATAAAATTTCACTGGAATGTATAAATAATAGAATCTATGTGAATTTAGTTTTATAAAATAAAATAATATATAATGTATACGATAAAGTAAAAGAATTTTTTCTTACTCTTGGTCATTTTATTTAGTTTAACATCAAACTGTATCAATTTAATTAATTTTGTTTATATAATTCTGATCAAGAACATAAATATATACGTATCAAAGCATCTTTTTTAACTTTACTTTTTGATTTGTTAATTATATACTATTGTGAATTTTGTATGAATATACACATATACATGTTTTTAAAAGAAAATTCAAAAAGAATTTTTTTAAATTAATTGAGATTTTACGTTAAAAATAATCCAATTAATAAAATTATTGTATTTCCATTTTCAAAGAAATTTTTTGCAGTAGAAACTAAATTATTTGAACTCAGATTTTTCAAAAACAGCTGACCAAACGTGGCTGAAAATTTTTATTCTAACTGCCAATCTATATTTTATATATCTATGAGTGTGATAAATAAGTATTTTCGGAAAGTGCAAATGCAAGTGCGAAAGGTTTGGAAGCGTCCTTAGAGTGAATTTAAAAAATAGAAGTAAGAGTAAATAAATTAATATTATACTTTTTATATTTTTTTATATCTTTAAATTTATAGTAAAGTTTTACAAAATTTTAGGCATCAAAATTTATGTCACCAAAAATACATATGTCAAACTCAAGCTATTTTCAAACTGATAGACACTCAAGCTGGTTAATCGAATACACTGCTTGAAATTTTAAGAAGAAGTCAAATCAAATACTCAAGCTATCATGTATACGTAGTAAATGTTGCATTTAGAGCACAATTTTTACTAACAATCTTCAACATTTTTTGAGAAGATAGGTAACAAAATGTTATTTTGCCATAATTTATTTTCTTAAATTATTTTCATGTGTTCAGACCATTTAGTATATATTTGGTTTGTTCACTTAACTTTTCTAGAACGATCTAGAGTAAAAAGAGTCATCAGTTTCCGTTTTTTGAACTTTTTTGTTCAAAAGTGTTCTGATCACCTGATCGGGGTTCATTATATCATGCAACAGTTTTAAATTTATCTGTTTTGTTCTGATTTTTTTTTAGCTTTTGGACAAAAAAATTTCGTTATAAAAGTTTTCATTTGGCGTTTAAATCTATGTATATATTCCTTTTTTAAAAATATGTTTTATTGTTGTTTTATAATAGAAAAATTAAAATTAAAAAGTTTACTTTTATCCTTTTTGGTTTATATTGTCCAATAATGCGTGGACAATATTTATTTAAAGTTGTTAAATTTGCTAGAGTTGTTAAAAAAAATAACACTATAATAGCAAAATCGAACTAATTTTCAAAGGCAACCCCTTAATTTTTCGTGTTTTCACCGAATGCATGTTATACTTGACAGTTTCATTTACATACAAAATTTCTAGTTACAACATCTTGCATAACTAGTTAATCGCTCATAACATGATATAGCCTATATTTATACGAGGTAGGAATCCACCGCAGATCTGCAGCAGAAATCTACCTTCATGTTCATATGCAAAAATACCTGTTCATACCTGGTAGATTGCTGTCAATTTTTTGAAATATTAAGATGGCAGAAAATAAAATTATATAAATTGTTATTATTATTCTAATTGTTATGTATTATGCTCGTGTAAACATTGTTATTTATTATGCTTGTGTAAACGTACCCTAATACTTAATATAGTATGTAGTTGCAAGCTTGTTTTTATGTTATAAGTAAAGATCATTATTTAAGATGTCTGCCTAATGAATGAACGTGCAGAATAATAAACATATATTAAATTTAAAAGAAACTCTGTTTATTTAATTAATTATATTTTCAAGTGTAATGATATGTGTCACCAAAGCAATTATACATTTTGATTCGCTGAATATTTGATTCACCTTTTCTGAAATTTGAAAAGAAAAACTATTGAATTTAAAGATTTCTTTGAGTTGAATAAAAAAAAAACTTACCTGCTTGAATAAAAGCTTTGCCAGTCCAGGAAAATTCTATTTGAAGTTTTAAAGAAAGAATTTTATTAATTATTATCTTGACCGATTTTGACACACCTTTAGTCAAGAAGTCCTGGAAAGAAAAAACCTGAAATAAAACATCTGATTCAACAAAGTTTTCAAAATAATTTTTTATGCATATACATTAATTTTGTGTTAAAAAATAACATGCGCTTGATGCTGTAACGACACATTTGGTAAGACACATGCGCTTTCGAAGATGCATGTACTTGTCAAGACGCATGTGCGTACAAACGTAAGACGCATGTGTTTTTATCTCAGTAGTCACAAAATAAAAGTAAAATAAAATAAAAAATTATGCTATTGACAGACATGTAGTATCGATATCGTACTATTGCTGATATTGTGATATTCTTATATATGTGTCACCTAATATCATGTCGCACAGGTAACAATTTGATGTTTTTCGCAGCTGCATGGTTTTTTATTATCTAATGAAATAGCACAAGTAGGGGGTTGAATAAAACTATTTTTATTTATTTTATTGTTGGTATTTGAAATGATATTTCCGACGTTAGACGTTATTCCTTTTATTATATTTCACTAAAAATTTAAATAAAGAAGAATATCCATTGCCTTGGTCTTTATTTAGGAGTAAGTCATTTTTAGCTTTGTAAATTTCGATGCTTTCAGCTGAATTTAGTTCCCTAGAATTTCTAATGTAATTTAGCATTACAATGTCTTCTTTTGAAATGCTATGATTCTCCTGGATGATGTGTTATGCTACTTTGGATCGTAACTCTGTTGAGTTCTTTTTAGCCAGTCGCTTCTTTCAGGTGTTCATTGAGTCGTGTTTGCATGTTTCTCCTAGTTTGCCCAATATAAACTTTGTTGCAATGACTGCAAATTACCTTATATACACCTGATTTTTCCATTTGTTCGATTGGGTCTTTAGTTGAACCTACAACAGACTTGAGTTGGTTGGTTCTGCTGCTATATACGATATGTAACCCGTGTTTTCTTAATTTTGCTCTGAGTGGGAGAGGGGTAAAAGTAGTTAAGGTTGATTCTACGTCCCTTTCCCTTATTACAGCAAAAGTATCATCTACGTATCTCTTCCAAAATCTTGGTAACCGTTCTTCTGCTGCTAAATCTGACTCCGGTTTAGCCATGAAAATTTCACTGATGAATGGAGTAAGGAGGTTTCCCATTAGAGTTTCCTTCAATTCCTTGTAGTAATCCCCTCTAAAGGTAAAATAATTTTCTTCCATTCAAAGCCGGATCAGCTTTACGTACTGTTTTACTTTTGTCCTCTACTGTGGTCCAGTTTTTTGTTGTAGTAACCATTCTTCTACCAGAATAATAGCCTCTTTGACTGGAATACTGGGAAAATGGGATTTTACTTCAAAAGACACTATGACCTCGTCTTTGTCAAGTCCTCCCATTGATTGTAATTCTTGATCAAGTTCCTTAGAGTTTTTGACTGATTGGGTTTCGAACAGCTTATCCATATTACGGAACTCCTCCACTAACCATTTGGCTATTTTATATGTTGGTTTGTGAATTTTATGAAGTCATTTATCTCTAGGAAGTCCTGGGTTGGGGACCTTAAGTTTGTTGACTCCTATTACTTGTCGGCATTCCTTGATAGTGTTGTCTACTCGCCTGATGAACTGTTGAAGAGGATCGTTTCTTAATTTCCTGTAAGGTCCGTTCGTGATCTTCTCCTGCATCCTATTATCGTAATCTTCTTTGTTTAAAATTACCAGTGCGTTGCCTTTATCAGCCTTGACAAAGTATACTGGTTTCGCCTGGACTTCTGATGACTTTTTTCTCATTTCTGATCACCTTTTTATTCTCATAGTCAATCGACATCTTTTCTTTAATGACTTTTGCTGTGGTGACTCTTATAAGCTCCTTTTATTCTGTTGTAATAGGCAACGTTGGAATGTACGTGTTGATTCCTGCTTCTAAGTCTACAATAAGTCTTTCGACATCAGTTTCATTGGGTATCGCGTAATTAAGTCCGTTGTTAAGTAGCACCCTTTGATCTTCGGTGAAGGTCTGAGAGGACTGATTCACCACAAAATTTCCAATTTGCTGCACGCGAACTTTGAGTTTTGTCAACCTGTTGTTTTTACCGAAGTAAGTTGATTTTCCTTTCAAGCAGTTTTTTTTTTTTTTTTTTATGATCTTGACAGTAACTTAGGTAGAAAAACCTTTTCGTGCTTAATTAAGTACGGTACTGCAATTTTACACTACAATATCTACAATTATTCGAGTATTTATTTTTTACTTTAACAAATTATCGGCTAATCATTAAATGTGGAAAACTACTACTATTGTCAGGAACTAAGCCTTCTTAAATAGAATAGTTTCATTTTATTTAATTTGTTACCAGATTAACTAACTCTCAATTATCTTTTGTCATTTATTATATCCCAATGACAAAGGGTAGTTTTCTCTATCTTTCGATATCGCATTCTTCTGCCACTTTCACTTTGATAAGGAACAAGGGGAATCCTCTGGGATATTTTTGTACTAGTTTAAGATGGAGATAGTATGCTTTTAGAGTTTTTCGGTCAAGTTTAGCTCTAAGGGAAGCGATACTATTACTAATTATTTCATTCTCAACTGCTCTAATTTTTTTTAAATTAATAGATGTACGAATTTTAATTTGATGACTCTTAGGTGTTAGGTTAGAGTTTTTGCATCTGCCTAAAAATGCGATGTCTCTGCTAAGCGATGCAATTGCTTTCCTCAAAGCGATGAACTTATATGGTTCTGATGTGGGCTTGGTTGCCATATTTAGTTTTTATAAAAACTTGTTTTCCAGCGTTAGAGTAAAATTTTGGTATAAAAGTGAAAATACTCGAATATTTTCCTTTTAATTTTACTGATATGCTTATCATACAAATACGCGTATTTCGTCTACTGTTCATTCAATGTGTGAACATATCGTTTCTCCCATTTCGAAACCTCTGCGAAATCTTTTCTCACTTTCATTCTCGACTGGTAAATATCCCAGATGGGGATATTCTCACATATAGGCTGGCGCACCACAAACAAATTTTTTTTTTTAATTTTATTTATACATATTCGATTCAAAAATTAAATGTCAACAACAATTTCCTTGTTTGCACTTTTTTTATAACTAATAATCAAAATTTTTGACACTGACATTATATTCCCAGAAAAAAATTGAAACGTTAAAAATCTACTAGAAACTTAAAATTTTGGTAGATACGCTTAACATTTACCGAAATCACCGCTCACCCCATAGATATATAAAATATAGATTGGCAGCTTGGTATTGCTTTCTCTTTCTCTCTAATACATTATCCTATTAATTATTAAATGTCAGATTCAGCCAAAAATGAGCATATGTTTTTCAATATTTCAACTCACCTGATTTGATTTTATAAATTTAACAGCCATTTCTTAATATTTTGATGGTTTTGTAGAATAGATTCTTTTCAATTTTTTCTTATTGAACTTAAAATTAGTTTTGTTTTTTAACATTTTTATCTACACATATATATTTACTAACTATTTATTTTTTATAGTTTTTCTGTTTCAAATATATTTTTTACGCTAATACGATAAGTTAAAAATCATTTTATTTCAATTTATTAATTGCAATTTTAGAGCATTGGAAAACGTTTAGGGGAAAAGAAAAATAGGGGGAAAAACTTTAAATTTGATGGGAATGATAAATATTACATATATGTATATAATATAAGTGATTAGATATACATTGATTATTAAATAATAATAATAATAATATAATAATACTTATAAATAATATAAATTTGTATACATATCATCTAATACGTTTTAATATTATCAATATATATGTAGACATAAAATTTCACGGAAATGTGTAAATAATAGAATCTATGTGAATTTAGTTTTATAAAATAATATATAATATATACGATAAAGTAAAAGAATTTTTTCCCACTCATGGTCATTTTATTTCTTAACATCAAACTGTATCAATCCATGTATCAATTTAATTAATTTTGTTTATATAATTCTGATCAAGAACATAAATATATACGTATCAAAGCATCTTTTTTTAACTTTACTTTTTGATTTGTTAATTATATACTATTGTGAATTTTGTATGAATATACACATATACATATTTTTAAAAGAAAATTCAAAAAGAATTATTTTAAATTAATTGAAATTTTAAAAATGAGAGACGTTAAAAATAATCCAATTATTAAAATTATTGTGATTTAATATTTGTTTTTACTCTAAACTTTTCATATTACATTAGTGCGAAGTTTCTATTTTCAAGGGAATTATTTGCAGTAGAAACTAAATTATTTGAACGCAGATTTTTCAAAAACAGCTGACCAAAAGTTGTTGAAAATTTGTATTCTAACTGCCAATCTATATTTTATATATCTATGGCTCACCCATAATTTTGAATGATTTCTACCATTTTTCTAATTGTATAAACATTCGTATCTGCTCTGCGGTACGGTTGATTTTTGCCTCGTATAAACATAGGCATAAATGAAGTTGGACGACTTCATCTATCTTTAAAATATCTATTTACGCATGTTGATCCCGGTAGAAAAGTGGTAGAGATCTACCAAAATTTGTTGGTAAGAGGTGATTTCGGTAAGGGGTAAGCAAGTCTACCAAAATTTTAAATTTCTGGTAGATTTTTAACGTTTACATTTTTTTTCTGGGAATATGTCAGTGTCAAAATATTTTTATTAGGTCTGTATGTTAACTTTTATTTGCAAAAATTTGCAAATGAGAGGAAATCTCACGTGATCACAAAATTCTCCGAGAATAGTTAAAATGTTCTCTTTTGCAAACAAAAGTAGAAATACGCAAAATTTGCATAAATTTTTCCAAATTTTTTAATGTCAAAAATAATTGATTTTTAGGTTATGAGATTTTTTTATATTTGAATTAATTTAGTAATTTTCTGAAATTTTGTAAAACTATTGAATGTTTTTGTTGAAAAAAATTAGATTAAATCATTTTTCGTGGTTTTGGTCTTTTTGTCGGTAAAAAGTTATATAAATAAGTTTTCAGGTTAGGTATACAACTTTTCATTTATTTTAGGTGTACCTCCTTTTTAGATGAAAAATATTTTATTGTCATTTAAAACAACTTCAAAAAAATTGACAGAAAATTTTTACAAATTTTTGCAAATAAAAATTTTATTTTCAAAAATTTATTTAGGAGAGAGTTCTGACATCACGTTTTAAACACAAAATTCTCTTAAATTTCTCAAAAATTTATAAAGAGCATGCAATTGCAAATAAAACAGTAAACATACAGGAATTTGGATAAATTTATATAAATTTATATAAATTTGCGAGTTAACATACAGACCAATTATTTTTTATTCACAAAAAACAAGGAAATTCTTGTTGACAACGTAATTTTCCGATCGAATATTAATCAAATAAAAAAATATGAATTATACAAATAACAATAATGTTGGATTGACACTAGAATAATAATAAAAATTTATTTATTTATTCTTTGCCAAAAATTTCAATTCCGGCCATCGTGATATTTCAATAATCTGACAGCAAAAATGGCAGAAATATACGTTTTTGTTTTTACGTATGAACATGATGGTAGATTTCTGCGGCATATTTGCGTCTACATTTCTGCTTCGCATAACCATCGGCTTTAGGATGCTTTGCTTAATTTTTTTAAAGATCGTTTACACGTCAGATTTTCATACCATTTCGAATGAAATTTAGAACAAAATCTTCTGCCTAAACGCTATCTGTATCATTCGATATTCGATAGTTAAATTTAAAAGTATCATCAGATCCAGTCCAGACCAGATGTGTTAATTTTAGTTTGAGTTTATTAAATTTAAATTAATTACTTCGCGGCGACCGCAGTTTATTTGGGCCAAGCTGCTTTGAGATATATCAAACATTTTTTATTTAAATAGATTGCTTATATAAATCATAATGTTGCGAATTGTTAATTGTTTTTCTCGTCGAAGTTTTTCAAATAGTGCAAGAAGCTTAAGTGCCAGACATTTAACCGTAAGGGATGCACTAAACTCTGCTATGGATGAAGAAATGGCTAAAAACGAAAAAGTGTTTATTTTAGGTGAAGAAGTTGCACAATATGACGGAGCTTACAAGGTAAATTACGCTACCCAAATATTATTAATTTCAATGATTACGTAAAAAAAGTTGACATTCTGTAGGACATTGTTTCAAGATAAAAATAAAAAGTTTGTCAAATTTTAAAACAAATTAAAAGAAAAGAAAAATTAAGTGTAATATTTCGGTTTTTAGATAACTAGAGGATTGTGGAAAAAGTATGGCGATAAGCGTGTAATAGATACACCAATAACAGAAATGGGTTTTGCTGGAATAGCTGTCGGAGCTGCAATGGCTGGTCTCAGACCAATATGCGAATTTATGACATTTAATTTCGCTATGCAAGCTATTGATCAAGTAATGGTTATGTTCGTATATGATTAATGAATCAATAATATACATTTTCAGATTATTAATTCAGCTGCGAAAACATTTTATATGTCGGCAGGAAGCGTTAACGTGCCTATTGTATTTCGTGGTCCCAACGGAGCTGCCGCGGGTGTTGCAGCGCAACATTCACAATGCTTTGCAGCTTGGTATGGTCACTGTCCAGGATTAAAAGTTATTTCGCCCTATGATGTTGAAGATTGTCGAGGTTTATTAAAAGCTGCTATAAGGGACCCTGATCCTGTTATATTTTTAGAAAATGAGATTATGTATGGTGCATCATTTCCAGTGGATGATAAAATTATGAATACAGATTATGTGTTACCCATTGGTAAAGCTAAGATCATGAAAGCTGGGGAACACGTAACTTTGGTTGCACATTCCAAGGCAGTAGAGACGTCTTTAGAGGCAGCGAAAGAACTTGCAAAAAAGGGTATTAAGTTCAATGAAATTATTTAGGATCGATTGTTTAAATTAACATTAACATTTGTATCAGGAATTCAAGCTGAAGTTATTAATTTACGGAGCATAAGACCTTTGGATGTAGAATGCATATTTAATTCAGTTAAGAAAACACATCATTTAGTTACAATTGAGAATGGATGGCCTTGTCATGGTTCGTATCTTTCAAATTTATAAATATGTACGTTTTTCTTCATTTTCAGCACTATTTTAGGTGTCGGCGCGGAAATTTGTGCCAGAGTCTCAGAAGATGAAACATTTTTTTATTTGGATGCTCCAATATTGAGAGTTGGAGGTAAAAAAAGCCTTAAAAAAGTTTACATATTACTCTAAAGAGAAGTAAATTCTATTACTGAAATCTTTACATTACACTATTAAACTTGTAGACAAATACATAATGGAATAATACTTTTGTCTACTCTGACCGTTACACATTAATAATATATGACAATACATTAATGCAATATGTACCGTAGACAAAATGTGTGCTAATTAAACATTATAGTAAAATAATTGGAAAACTGATTGCATAATGTGTAGAAATTTACAATTGAAAGTGATGTATGTAATAACTAAAAAGACAGGCTTTTTCGGAAATGCAGGCTGAACTGCCACTTTTAAGTTAGAAGTGCGTTATCTATTTCAACAGAACTTTTTCCAAATTAAAACTGCGTACACAACTTAAACAATTTCGCGAACTGCTCCAACTGCAACTTTTCATTTTAAAAAATATTTATCAGCAGTTTGGACGTTTTCAAATTTTTACATTCTAAAATCACAAGTTGTGCTCAAAAAGCGCCTTTTTGTGTTCCTAATTTAATAATATATTTATTGATTATTTCTTTTTATATTTTAAATAAAAAAATTATAGCTAATGTTAATACAAATAATGTATTATTATATTATAAAAAAAATTTTCGAGGATAAATGTTTCCAAAGATAATAAATATTAGCCAAGGCATACATTTTCTAAAAAATAAATTGCATGCGAAAACTCAAAACTGCACATTTGCTTACAAATTTCTGCACATTTGATTTGCAGTTGAACTTTACGGGCATATTATTTTTGCAGAGTAGATTTTTGCAATATAATGCTGAAATTCACTTCGAAGGCTGCAGCATTATTATTAGTGATTTTTTTGAAAACGTGCAATTTGTTAAATTTTTGATTATATCAATAAGTTATGATATGACGCATAGTAGTATGTATAAAAAAACAATATAAAACCTAAATTGTTTGAGCGAAAAATAAATTTATCCGTTATTTTAGGTGTTGATGTGCCTATGCCTTATACGAAAACCTTGGAAGTTTACGCTCTTCCTCAGGCGATTGATATTGTAAAAGCTGTTGAAAAAATATTATAAGGATGTAAATTGGGAGTCATTCAGAATATTTTTATTTGGTGATACAAATTTTATTTTGAAACAAAATAAAAAAAATTAAATAAATTGCTAAATTAAAATGTGTTTTCTTAAATGTGTTTTTAAACCAAATTTTCATGTAATATTTTTGACTGCAAGTTACATAAATTTTTATTTTCTTATGCTAACCGCCGACAAGGAATTTTTAGTTGAACAACAGCTTCATTGCACTTCCATTAGTTAATATGAAAACGTATTCATTTGCAATTGTTTGTTTAATTATATTTAATTACAGTTTGTGTCTCTAGGAGAAACTCATGTGCGTAAGAGAAAGCAAAATTTGAGGACGGTGACAAGAATTTATAATTATCCCTTGAAATTTACATAACTATCAGATCCAATTGGATTGCATTCAAATTGAAATTTTTCGAAAATGTTTCACTATTATTTACATTTGAAAAAATATTTGTAGAATAAAAATACTTCCACATTCCGAAAGAAAAAAGGACCTCAGGTTGGCCTGCTGATCCGCTGATCTGATACAAGTATAAAAAAAATAAAAATAATCTGTTTTTATTAGATTTGAAAATACATATACAAATCATTTCAAAGCTCATGTATTCATATATTAAATATATTTAATGAAAAGCAAATATGAAGTATTTTTATTATTTATTATGCAACGGTTCCTCATCATTGCAGTGTTTTCTTGTTGATGTTAGTAAATTTAAATTAAATTACTCTGCTCTACTACTTTTCCTTCTGCTTTAATTTGTCTTATTATACAATGGGTTCGTTCAGTAGCATTAACCGGTAGATCTGGAATCCGTTTTGGATCCATGTACCATATATCTTATCTGGCCACTGAACGCAATTCACCACAAAAATTTACCGCAAGCCTAGCGTCATCACCGGAAAATATAATGAGTACTTTTAAAAATAAATTAAATTTGAATGGAATAATATTTATTATCATACATATAATTTATTTTTTATAACTCTTAATTTAAGTTTTGTGTACATAAATCTTCTTTAAGAATTTAAATTTTCACACTAATATAAAAAATAATTTAAAAATTTCATAAAAAATATAAACATTTAATTTTTCTTACGGTAGATATCACAACACCCAACACAAAAATTGTTGCTGTTGTTTTTACATATAAAAAGTCAGATCCATGAAATGTATCTAGAATTTTTTCAGATCCATTTTCATTAACCGCGATACATTAACCGGTACTTTTACCACACCGTTCAGTAAACAATTCCATGGACCTGTGGATTTCAGATCCAATGGTTAATTTCACTGAACCCTACCAATTATTCACATGTTGCATATGTCATTATTTTGTCATATAACTCTACTACAGGCTTTCTTACTCAGAGCGCAACTTTCAAAATGTATCTTATATGTGTATTGTATAGTATAAACCTTATGGGAATATTTAAAATCGAAGGATCTTATTTGTTAGCAGAGATATTTTTAAAATGAAATATATTTCAAAAAATATAAATTTTTATCTACTTTTACTGAAAATTCTATTAAACACTAATTAAAATTTAATTAAAAAATTTGATTTAAAAAAAAAATCTACTCAACAATCCAACATAGATCTTACCATCACAAGCTAAGCTAAAGCAGCAAACTGGAGAGTGGAGAGGATTCAACAAAACGATACTAATGAAAAAATTAGAAACTTTTTCTTTCCTTCATCTTTTTTCTCAATTTCATACTAAAAAAGCTTTAACCAAGGTTAAAGTGTTGTTGTAATTTCATCAACAAAATGAAATAAAAGAAAAAAAAATAAATGAAATTTGAGTGTATTGTGCAAAGGAAGGCTAAAAAGAGACAGTTTTTGACAGTTTTCGCAATTTCGCCTAATTTCGTAAAAAATAGTGAGTAAGAAGGCCTGAAGTAGAGTGCATTGTACATAAATAAACATAACTACAGAACTTTTGTTGGCCAAAGCAAAGGAATATCTTCTTCTCTCCTCACGCTATGGCAACACAACGACGACAAGTCGACAACTTCTACAGAAAAAAACAACAAATTGTCGTTGTCGTTAAATTAGATAATAAATTTTGCCGTTGTGGAACTTATTTTTGATAAATTCCTCAAAGTGAATAACATTTGGTTGTCAGATTTTTGTCTACATAATTCATTCATATATTGAGTTGTAATTTCGAAAACATTACAACAATGTATTAAATTTAGAATACATACATATTTGTTTAGCTAATTTTTGAATTTATTGCGAAGCATTCCGTAAATTATTAAGGAAAATTGGTTCAAAATGTTTTTATTTTTTCATTGGTTTATTTTTATTTTTCATTTTTTATTTTGGTATGTTTACTCAAGGCCTTCTAAATAAGTCCTCCAAATATTTAAGATGCCTCGGTTTACTACTTGAATTTTCAAATTAGAATAGTAAAGAAAAACAAAAATGCTGTTTGCAAAATGACAGTTTTTTTTATAGTGTATTTCATCAGTTTAAATGACAGTCGCGCAAATAATGAGGAAACGAATGATAAATGAAATCACCTAATTAGACGATGTTGCAATTGCAATGGCGGGCGAAACATTTTTGTATTAGATGCAACAATCAGTCGTCCACACTTTGAATTTTTCTATGAATTAATGTGAAAAATTTTACTCTGAACTTGATAACATCGCGCATGCTATTTCGTATTTCACATTTTCAATACAAAAAATAATTTGAATATTTTCTCTTTTTTGTTTTCTTTTAAACTTTTTTTTTTTATACGCAAAGCAGATATTTTATTTTAGAAATATTTTTAAAAACATCAAAGACAAAAAAACATTTAATTTAAAAAAAAAAAACGATTTTTTTGTTTTAGTTAAAAAATGTTGATCCTTATGTACACATTTTGCCATTTTATGTTTTTCTTTTTAATAATAGTAGAAATAATTACTATGTATATGTATATGTACATACAAAAATATTGTTTTACGATCGTTGTTAAAAATACATGACATTCAATTTGAAAAACTTAAAAACAACAATCGAACCATAATTACAAAATAAAAATATTACTCAAGAAATTTAAAATATTTTTATTTTATTGCTGGATCAAAAATATTTAAATTATTTTTATTTTTTTGTAAAAATATATGTGTGTAATTCTTACATTTCTCATAGGAGAAAATATTGTTAAAATGTTTGTACGAAAAAGCAATATGTACTTGCCATGAATAAAAGCAAGAACCGTCAATCAAGCGTCAATTTAGCAGACCTGTCACTACCTAATTTATTTTCTCCTTTTTAGTGCATTTAAAGTAGCTACCAAAATTGTGTCCTTCGAAAAAGCAAGTTTTTAAAAAGTTTTTTTAGTTCACGCCGCAATACATTGTAATTTTAAGTTCAATACATGAGTCTTGTCCATGATGTATTATTGGGATGAGACAACTCTGATTAACAGTTCTAGTACGTATGTGTGATATTCATTTTCAATCATATTGATATGATAATGATAGTTGATCTCATTGGGGGTTTTTACATGCGTATTATTTTTCTGTTGTATTCTTTTTGGTTTTAGGAAAGAGGTAATAGACGTAAGGAAAAACTCTACACTCGTATTCTTTTTGTAGACTTATTTTTCATCAAAAAATATAGTGTTTCTCGCTGTTGTTAAACTAATCCATTGACATGGTTATATATGTGTGTATAATATATAGTTTTATCCATATATTTTAATTTCCCTTAAAAATATTTGTCAAAATCATATAATCAAATGCATACTAGATTAAAAAAATTTAAATATTAAAATAATTATAAATATAAAAATTTAATTTGGTTTTTTTTTGTTGACAAAATTTAATATACACTCGTATGAAAGTCAAGCTGTTGTAATGGAGAATTTAAAAAAGAATACAGCAGAAAAATAATACTCGTGTAAAAACCCCCATTATATTTAATATGTAGCCGAGGTTTGCTATTTATGAGTTGATTTAGATTGAGCAGTAGAATTTGATGCTTTCTATTCATACCTTTGCCATTACCATTATATAACTACTTACCTTTTGTTTTTAATTTACATGTACATTTTAAATAATTAAAAAAACTACTTATATTTCAGATACATGAATATATTTTATATTTAAATTATTTGTTCAAATAGTCAGTATTGGATATGTAAACAAAAACAGTTTTATATATAAATTAATAGTTATCCTACAAAATTAATTATGTATTAGTTTTGTAGTTATTACGCATACTAAATGTAACAAATATTTTATTTTATTTGAACATTTCTATTTTTAATTTATTCAACTCGGGTCAATTTGGCAGTAGAATATGTTTTGGTAACCAACAACACATTATTTAATTTGGTTGTTTATTATTTTTATGTAAGTTGTATTAAAAATTGGTTATTGATATTTTTCGGTTTTTCAATGTAAACTTGTTTTTTTAATACCTATAGATTTTGAATCAACATAAGTATAGTTTTATTGATATTTCCGAGCACCATATTTAGCATTCCACGTTTGAACCAGATTCCATCCAAAAAACAATGTAAATCCATGAATTTGAAACCCTACTAAGCAAAATGCAAACCACAATAAGCCATATGGCATTCTCTGAAAAGAAAATTATATAAAAAATTAAATAATGCCAATAATGTTGCACTATAAAAAAAAGTTGTGACCAATTAATAGTATTTAACGAGCCAATAAATTTAAGAATTATTTTACTGAACAAAATTTGTTCCAGTAAATAATCTGCTGTTATCGATTGTGTAAGACAAAATTCTACTATTATTATGAAATATGAATCCATTTTATAATATGAGTTACAAAAAAAAAAAAAAACTTGGAAATACGTATTCCCATGTATTACCTTATTTAAAATAGACACGATAAAAAAAAAAAATTTTAAGTGCTCACATTAAGTTGCAACTGCAATGCACACATTCTTTTTTCTCTTTCGCACCTATGCGTTTCGTTTTCAGAAAAGAATGTGTGAAAGAAAAAGAAGAATTTGTTAAGTGCAATTGCAACCCTAATGTGAACCCAGTCCATAACAAACACTTTTATATTTATAATAATAAAATTGTTATAATTCTCACAAATGTTATAAATTCAAATATTTTCATTAAAAATACACCAAGAGAATGATTAGAATAATTTAAGTTTTAAATGAAATGGGTACACTGGTGAACACACGTCTGTTGTAGATCATGGTTGTGTTCAGTAAACTGTTGCTGTTCTAGAACATTCTAAGACGTTCTAGAGTAGAAAAGAAACGTTTTTGTTCATTATTTTCCGTTAATTGATCTTTTTTGTCAACAGTTCTAAATTGATTTTTTGATTTTTTGTCCTGAGTTTTGGATGACTTTTTTTGTTGTTGTTTTCTCTTTAGATTTTCACAGTTAAACAAAGAAATTTGAGAGCAAACACAAAAATTAGAACAAGAAAGTTCAAAAAAGGTGTTCAGTACATTTTACTGTTCTAAGTGGTTTTTAAGTGTTTTTTTTTTTTTATATTATAGCCATTTAATATGTTGACCATTTGAAAAAGGAAAGGATAGTTAAAGGAAAGAAAAAGGAAGAAAGGTTTGGTGAGAAAGAGCGAACAATTTTGTTAATATTCGTCTTAAATCTCTGTAAACCATAAATAAAAAATCCTTCTCTCATTGGGAATGCTTCGATTGGAACACGATTCCACAATCGAGATGTTCTTACTATAAAAGAATTTCCATAATCGGACTTAAACCATCTCGGAATTTCCACTGTGAAAGGGTGGGCACTCGATGCTTCTCGTGTTATGCGATGGAATTGCTTGAGGAAGAAATGACTTTAATTCCTCAGAACAAGTGGCAACACTAAGTAGATATCTATAAAATAGAGAAAGTGCTCCAACAATACGACGATGACCAAGTGGTATAAGGGATGAGGTCACATTTATGTCGCCTAAAAAACGAATGGCGCGGTTTTGAACTTTTTCCAAAAAATTTAAAGCAGTTTTTGGTGCATCTTCCCATAAATGTGACTTATACTCCAGCTTGGGTCGGATATATGCTTTACTGATTTTTAAGAGGTCTCGAGATGAAAAATAACTTTGCAGCGACTTAAAAAGCCCAAACATTTGGCGACGTTTTTCGCAATATCTAAAATATGCTCATTCCAGTGCATATTTTGATTCACTCGCATTCCGAGAATGTTCAAGTCTTTGAGTCGCTGAATAACTTCATTTTGAAACCGGAGAATTGGTTCGAATACTGTTAGCTTGTTACTAACAAGACAGCTTTGAGTTTTTGAAGTGTTAAACTTGACTCTGTTTGCTCTACCCCAGTCGACAATTTTGGCTAGGTCGTGATTGAGTGCACCAGTCATCCTTGTTCTTTTGGAGTTGACTGCTGAAGCTGTAGCATTAGTTGTTTTAAGAAAATCATATGATGATACTAGAGTGCTCTCATCAGCAAATTTATGGATTGGATTGAAAGTTAATTTGAGAAGGTCATTAATGAAAATGAGAAATAGGGTGGGTGAAAGGACGGAGCCTTGTGGAACGTCAGCATTGATTTGAAGTTGGTCGGAAAAAGTACAGTCAACTGAAACTATGATAGATCAATTTAAAAGAAAGTTTTCAATCAATTTAGAAAAGATTGGACCAACGCCTACAGCATTGCATTTTGCTATAAGAGCAGAATGCCAGACTCGATCAAAAACCTTAGATATATTCAGAGCTACAACAGCTACAGCTTCACCAGATTGATGAGGACTGGTGTTGAGCTTTTCTCAGAGGCATGTCATGAGATCACCGGTGGAACGTTGGGCTCGAAAGCCGTATTGACTATCATGAATTATACCTCTACTATCAAAATATTTCTTCAACTTTTGATTGATTAAGATTTCCATCGTTTTGGAAATAATGGAAGTAATAGCTATGGGCCTATAGTTCGAAGGATTGCTTTTGTCACCTTTTTCAGAAATAGAGATTTCGAGATTCTTCAAGACTTTTACTACAACTCTTGTTCGGAAGTAAATCCTTCCGAACGAAGAATTTACAGAGTGTAGAATTGGCTGCAAATAATTTTACAAAAAGATTAGCTTTACCAACAGAATCTGATATAATAGTACTATTATCTATCATAGGTGGAAATGAAGATTGACAAAAATTTTGCCCAACGTTTTTAGCAAATGTCCAGAAGGACCTGCTCTTGTTAGGGAGATTAAAGATTTTTCTTCTCAACCTTTGGTTGTGCAGGAGTTTTTGCTGATTGATAATTTTTTACATTTATTCCTAACCACTTTATAACTCTCATACCTCTCTAACCCTCTCAACCTGAGGGATTTCGTTTTATACTTTTAAGGCTATTTGGAATGTAAGTTTTCATTCCTAATAAAATCCTTTTGGTAATCACCTCTGCAGCAAAGTCGACATTTTCATATTGGAAACACAACGACCAGTTCGATCCATTTAAAAAGTTGTTGAAGCCTTCCCAGTCAGCTTGGTGATAATGCCAACTAGTCTTTTGGGAGAATTATTAGAGCTGGTTGTTGTGCCTACTTCAAAGCTTATGCTCAAAAGACAGTGGTCGGAACCACCTAGCGAAGAGTTAACAGAGATTGAATATTTCTCCGGATGAGTAGTTAGGAATAAATCCAGGAGATGTCCGTTCTGATTTCGTCGGTCTATTCTATATGTCGTGTAGTAGTCAAATTAATATGCATACATACATTATACACATTTTTAGTTTTCCAATTCTGTTTTGTTTCCTATTATCTTTTTTGAACAAGAAAAAAAATTTTTATTGTTAGCACTCTTATCGATACTTCGAGTTGAAACAATACCAATACTCAATAGTGACAGTAGAGATTTTTATTCTTGATCAATATTCAATACTCGATATTTTTATATACATTGATGATTAAATAATAATAATAATAATAATAATACTTATAAATAATATGAATTTGTATACATATCATCTAATATGTTTTAATATTATCAATATATATGTAGACATAAAATTTCACGGGAATGTATAAATAATAGAATCTATGTGAATTTAGTTTTATAAAATAATATATAATGTATATTGTATACGATAAAGTAAAAGAAATTTTTCCCACTCTTGGTCATTTTATTTAGTTTAACATCAAACTGTATCAGCCCATGTATCAATTTAATTAATTTTGTTTATATAATTCTTATCAAGAACATAAATATATACGTATCAAAACATCTTTTTTTAACTTTACTTTTTGATTTGTTAATTATATATTATAGTCAATTTTGTATGAATATATACATATATATGCATGTTTTTAAAAGAAAATTAATTGAGATTTTACGTTAAAAATAATGCAATTCTTAAAATTATTGTAATTTTATATTTTTTTTACTCTCAAATTTTTTCATATTACTTTGGTGCGAAATCATTTTCAAGGGAATTATTTGCAGTAGAAACTAAATTATTTGAACTCAGATTTTTCAAAAACAGCTGACCAAACGTGGCTGAAAATTTTTATTCTAACTTCCAATCTATATGTTATATATCTATGTGGTGTACTAATAAAAAATGACAACAGTATGCACTCGTGCATACAGGAACGAATAAATGCAGGAAATAGAAGTTACTATGTTAATAAAAAATTACTACAATCCAAAATTCTTACTAGACAAACAAAACTTGTGGTATATAAGACAATAATTAAACCAATAGTAACATATGGATGTGAATGCTGGACACTTACATTAAGAGACGAAGAACATTTACGTATATTCGAAAGAAAAATAATCCGAAAAATCTTTTGCCTAAAAAGATTACAAAAAGGAGAATATCAAAGAAGGAATAACGAAGAAATCAATAATATAATACAACATGAGGATATTGTAAAGTTTGTAAGGGCACAACGACTTAGATGGGTAGGGCATATGATAAGAATTAACGAAAATCGCCCTCAACAAATAATTTTCAAAACAAGACCACTATATAACAGAGCAAGAGGCAGACCAAGAATCAGATGGAAAGATAATATCGAAAATGACTGCCAAAAAATGAATGTACAAAATTGGCAGAGTTCTGCGGAAGATCGATTTACATTAAATATATTTATGTTTTAAATATTTTTTAGTTTAGTACATAAACAGTAGTGAAACAGTAAAAGTAAAGATGGTTTTGTTTTTCAAAACAAAAACACAATTTTAATAATAACGCAAGAAAAATAATGAAAAATTGTTTATTAATCTTTACTTAACTATTTTATCTATTTAATTTATTTATTTAATTCAATTTTTTGTTAAAAAAAAAAACAAAAAATACTTTGGCGAGATACTCTATCGTTTACAAATTTTGACGAGATAAAAAATGACTATCGCGTCTCGTCAAAGGTGGTCTAACAGAAATTACTCACAAGACTGTTTTGACATTTGCCATTGCGGCAATTTGCTATCGCGTCTGTGGTGTCTAACAGAATACAAAACTTCAGAGATATTTTGACGCGAGATGGGTTCAGTATTTTAATTCAGTATTTTACATCAAATTGAATAAAAAAAACTATTTCGGCCGAAAGTGGATATGACGTCTTTTGAAATTCAACTCCTCATTTATAACTTATCTATTTTTACAATAAATTTATCACAACAAATCACAAAAAATTAAAACAAAACTCAAAATTCAACTAAAAAAATTTGTTTATTTATTTTTTATAAGCAAAAAAGATAAAAATAAAATTTTCATTTTTCTATTATAAAGTAACAGTAAAAAATAAATTTAAAAGTCAAATGAAAACTAGTTATCCGTAGTGTATACACCTATTTCTATAACTATCCGAGCTCGATAACATGTTATACACTCGTAGTCAGTCACCCGTCGAGCTCGGATAACTAACTATAGAAATAGACGTTGACACTACGAATAACTAGTCTTCATTTGACTTTTAAAAATGTAAATATTTTTTTAAAAAAAATATTTTATTGTTGTTGCTTTATAATAGAAAAATGAAAATTTTATTTGCATCCTTTTTTGTTTATGAAAGATAAATAAACAAATTATTTCACATCAATATGAAATTGGCAATATTTTTTCGGCTAGAGTTGTTAAAAAAATAACACTATATTCGAAAAACTTGAACTAATTTTCAAAATCAACCCTTTAAATTTTCGTGTTTTCCGGAAAACATGTTATAGTTGATACCTTCATTTACATAATAAAATTTCTAGTTATAGCACCTGGTATAAGTAGTTATTCGCTGATAACTTGTTATAGAGCGTGGTGTGAACTGAAATAATTCACATTGATTTCTATTGAAAAGTATGCAGAAAAGTAGGTACTACCAGAGAACTGCATAATACCACTTGAAAACAAAAATAATTCATTCATTAAATCATAATACAATGCAATACAATATAAAATATTTTGTAAATCAACAAATCAACAATTTACACTTACTTAGATTTATAAAATATCAATACATACTTAATATGAATTGAATATTATTCACTTATTGAGTAAGTTATATTATTATAGTCATATATTGCCGATTTTACAATGTATTCAACATCAACACATCGATTGGAATTATAATGTAGTGTACACCAGCGTCACAAAATTTTTTTTAGCATGAACTTTGAAACGCTACATTGGGATTGATTTTTCCAATTTTTTTTTTAACATGTCTTTAGTACAATGGCTCTTAAGCACGATGCAAGCAAGAGGTCCAGCATCCCAAGTGTCGGAACCGAAAACCTTGAAATTTTTTTTGTGATCGGTGTAAGAACTCTTTGGTTCGTATGATCTCATAAAGAAGTATACTTTAAGAGACAGATCTAGGTTTTCTGGAATAAATTTCTTGTATTCCATAATATAATATAATTGTGGTTTCCAGCGTGAAATGGCTTTAAGCCTCATTGATCATGGCATCTTTGCAATAGATATCTATTGGTAAGAGATGAAATAGTGTATCCAGTGCCATAGAAGGAGACTAAATGAATTCAAAACATGTATATGTACCCATTGTTATACATATATGTGAACCATGTTATTTTTATATTTCTAAAAGTAAAGCCTGTTTATGTTTACAATATTTAATAAATTTATTAAAAAATCATTTCTGGAACTCATTTTTATTAGTAGATATGTGCACTTTAATTTGTTTACCTTATACTTATTTTGCCTGGTCAAAGTTAAAAAAAAAAAAATTTTTAACTTTGACCACCTCTTTTTTAAGTTTATTTAGATTAAAATATGTAAAAGTCACTATTTTTTATATAAATGGAAACTGTATGAGAGCCGATAATTTAATGTATTTATGAGTATTCGATTCAAATGTAAATAATACATTTTTAATAAGGTTTTGAAATTTGGTCAAACTAAGACGTTTTTACGGTATGTAGTAAGACAAACATTATTTAATTTATTCATTGTACCCAACAAACCATAGGAAGAACGTGTTCCTCAAGAAGAAACATATACAAATGCCCCGGGTGAACTTTATGGGAATGTTCGCCTGGGAGAATTAAAAGCGAATTAATTACGTTTCATTAAAAGAATGTTTATTTTTGTTTTCTCCATTTTGAATATATTTTTCATATATGTAAAATGTATATGAAAATATTTTCAGTTATTTTTTAAAGCGCACGTGTTAAGTACAAACTTCAAAATTTTGGAATGTATTGAATTATAAAATTTTTAAATAACAATTAAATTCAAAAATAAAATAACCTTTAATATTTATAATAAATAAATATTAATAATTAAATTTTGATGAATTTTATTGAAAATTATTTTAAGTTCCTGAAACAGATATTATCTTCTTCTAAAAATTATATTTTTATTCTTTTAAACATTCGTATTTCTTTCATATATGAACTCATATTATGTTCTTAACATTCGCTTTTTATTCTTCTAAACATTCGTATTTTCTTCTTCCCGGGGAAACTAATGCGATTCAATTTACGTTTGCCGCGGCGATGTCAACCTTTTCATAATACTAATGAATCGCAGAAGAATAAAATATGAATTCGCGGCGAACAATTACATTCTTCTTCCGCGATAATTATGCGATTCTCATGTTTGTATTTAAGTAAATAAATATATATAATAATAAAATAAAAATACATTCATTTTTACTGTGAACTTTAAAAAAATAATTGAAAGCATCACAATTATTGTCAGTCACTCACATCACAACAACAATAAGTTGTTTTTTAAATTGAAGAACCGTGTGGAAAAAAACGACAGTTATGTATCTGATGTAAGAAATCTTCGATTTTATTTCGAACCGTAAATATTTATGTAATTTATAATAAAGAATTTCGGTATTTTGGCATAAGAGTAAGGTTTTCAAAATATCGTAGCTATCTTCATTTTATTTTTCAAATAAAAGGCGATATTTCTTAAATTTTAAACCTTTGTTTTTTCATTCAAAAATCGAAACCGAATCGCTATCGAAATCAATTATTACTATTCTAAACTAAAATTGTATTTTCGAATCGATCTCGAACCTACCTGAAAGATTCATTTAGTAAAAACTTATATAATCAGCGAAAAGCACTTAAGAGCTTGATTATTTTTATTTCCACATAACTAATTTAAGAACTTATGAAAAACCAGTTTCTGAGCACTTTTTATCTAGACACTCATTTCAAGGAATACTTTTGAGCTTACAAAATTATATATTTTTTCAGTTAAACATTTTCTTACCCGCCAAATATGTATGCCGATTTCATCGATGTCAACATTTTCTGCCATCATAGTATACTCCCAAATATCACCAAAGTAATAAAAAAAACAATAAACAAGTGGTAGCACACCAAAAACTGTAACTCCAATTAAGTACTTTTGCATTTTGCTGATTATGTTGCTACGGGCAGCTGAAAGTCCGGCAAATGAAAAAAATATTGATATACACCACATATACTCCCACCAAAGTGGCTGCGGTATTTCCAACTCTTCAATTTCCAAAACGAATATATCGAGTCGATCTAAAATATCTGCAGATAATTTAGCTAACATGACAAAAAATAGCAAAGCATGGAAAAATATACACCATTTTAGTCGCGATTTATTCAAAATGCTAAAAATGAATTACATAAATTATTTTATGTTTTTAAAAAAATAAATTTTAATAAAAATATGTACGCAAAATGCCTTGTTTACATTATATTCTTTTACTAGCAACGTGTACTGGTATAATATAATGTACGTACCAATGGAACAACTAATCTTTTAGCTACTAATAATAATTAGCATAAGTCAATAAAAAAAAAGTAAGAATGTTTTATACTTTGTTTTGCTGAACACTAACTGTTTTATTTACTGTTTTGATCATGATTTGATTAGTTTTCATGATTTAAAAAAAAAATGATCTTACTAAAGCAATCACTTCCTTTATCGCTGTTGCATTGATGAAGTGAGAAAGTCTCTGGAAGACTTACTTTGCAGCTCCCCAGCCTTAAATAGCGCCAGACTCTAGACTCTAAATAAAATCTTCCTAAACAGTAGTCTTTTATACAAAATTTGAAATTGAAGCATAGCCGCAATTATAGCGAAACACGCTACCGTTAGCACTAACTTAAGCTATTGACAAATAATATGTATACACTATTAGTGTACTTTGTTTTTTTGCTTGCATCAGTAAATTAGTATAATGTAAACGAAGCATAAAGCAATACTTTTATGATCAGAGGTATTGTAAGTCTTAACACTAAATGACAAAATTTTAATTACTTTTTACATAAAGCTTCTTAGTTTATATCAAACCAAGAATTTTAAATTGTAGATGAATAGTTTTGATTTATCAATTTAATA
This sequence comes from Argyra leucocephala, assembly GCA_963942445.1. Taxonomy (NCBI): domain Eukaryota; kingdom Metazoa; phylum Arthropoda; class Insecta; order Diptera; family Dolichopodidae; genus Argyra; species Argyra leucocephala. The sequence continues at coordinate 34,930,154 of OZ012677.1, read as the reverse complement.
TACATACTACAATTTATCATCTTTCTAAGTGAAACAGTTTACATTACATTACACAAATTCAGTCTGCATCTACAATCTATATGTGTTATACACAACTTCTTTTGCAAAAATAAATAAATTAATTCTCTAAAGGAAAACTTTTAAAAATTTACCAAATATTTCCTAATATATTATAGTTATTTTTAGACGTTCCAAATATTACTATTTGTAAGTAATTTGTATTTAAAATCTTAATTTTTTAACTATTAGCTATTAAAATGTTACAAATTAAACCACCTTAATCGCTTGAAGGAAAATTTTATTTGCTTCTTAATTTGATATAAATTAATATTTTTTCTTTCAATATTTGATTCTATCACTCAAAATATCAAAACAAAAGTCCTTTAATTCTAAAACTTAAGATTCAAAATTATACCTTATATGGTGATTTGTTGCTACTTTTTGTCTATATTGAAAGTCCAAACCGTCTGTTCCGGACACCATATAACCTCCACGTAAAGCCATTTCCAACGTATTAAAAATATATGCATGTACAATATATTAATTTATTATTATTTATTTTTCCTCAGAACGAAATTAAATGTGCATCTGTTAAACACTTTAAATTAAAATAATAAGGTATTCGTATTATTGTAACTTTCTTTACATTGTCATGTAGTAGTTTATAATTTAGCTGTGCGTACTAAAAAAGAAAATCAATAAAATTCTTCGATTCGGAAAGATAATTGAATTTCTGAAAGGGCTTTTGACGTATTAAATTCAGTGCTTACATTCCATTTACAATTTAATTTGACATTTTTTGAATAATGGGGAGATGGAAGTTAAGTAAGGAGTAGATCCTAATATACTATCTATACATCTATACCCTATAGTCTATAGTCTATACCATAGATATATAGGCCCATATTTTGATGGTCATTTCACTGTCATTTTTTACGAAAAACAAATTTTACGATTTCAATGATATAATGACAAATTTGGTCATTTTGAAATTGTTAAATGAAGGCTTATGTTTGTTTGAAAACTTTTGTTGTTTAAAAATTTAAAAAATAGATTTACAAAAAAAAGCGTATTTTATTTTAAATTTATAAGTTTGATAGAAATTTATAGATTTAATATATAAGTTTGTTTTAATTGACATGAAATCTTCGAGGTGGTGACTGGTGGAAAGTGCCAAGTTCAAGAAATTAAGCAGCCTCCAGCAAAAATTAGTGGGTCCCACCTCACAAAGTTTGGAAATTTCGAAAAAATTTTTTAGCTTGTTTTCAGTAAAATGGCTCATAGGCACGATGCAAACAAGTGGTCCCAAGTGTCGGGACCGAAAACCCTAATTTTTTTTTTGTCATCAGTACAATGACCCTTAAATGTGATGAAGACAATATGTCCAAGGTCCTAGGAATTGGGGCCGAAACTCTATATCACCGACTTAAATTATATTTTTTTGGGAAAATGTTATTAATAATTATTATAAATAATTTTGAAAAAAATTTCGGATTGGTCCGACAGTCCGACAAAAAAAAAAAATCTTATCTTGATATGTAATGTAAATTATTGACATTTTGGTTTTTGGACAATTTTGATCCCAAACCAGATCCCCATTCGACACTTAAGCTCCACTTAAAAAAAATTGAGTTTTCTAGTTAAAACTTAAGTGCTGATTTTTAGCTGTCATTTTCGGTTATTTGCAATGGCAGTACTTGTTAAAATGCAATACAAGTGATAAATAAAGTGTAAATGTAAGAAAGATGTGTAAGAAAGATTATCAAAATATTTAAATTTTAAGTGTAGCTTAACTTTGATTTGATACTTAACTGTTCACCTGAAAACTGGCCCTTAGTGCAACAAGCCAAAAATTGTAATCAATAAAGCAAATTAATAAAAATAAAAATTAATTATTAAAAAAAAAAATTTAAATTAGTAAAAGAAAAAAAACTTAAAAGTAAATTTCACGTAACACAACTAATTTAATAAAATATACATTTAAAAAGAAAACAAAATTTATTGCTGACCTAGATACTAAAAAAAAAAAAACTTTAAAGTGAAATTCATTCCAACTAATTTAATAAATTGAAAAAAAAAATTATGTTCACATTTGATTAAAATTCATTTGCAAACTTATAAAATTGATATTTATGTTTTTTATGTAATTGAAAACCTATAATTAATAATTAAAATTCAGACTTATTAAAAAAAAATATTGACCCATAATTACAGCATTTTTTATTCAGTTCCATTCTTTTTAAATCATTTGCAATTTTAGCAACTTCTACATTTTGAACTGAAAATCCTATTAACAAACTTATTTCTTATTCATTTTTATCATGAGTGACACCAAATTAGCTGTCACCCTAAAATCAAAAAAAAAAATGCCACTGTCACTGTGACAATCACCAAATGGGCGTTTCCGAACCACTCGCACTTGCACTTGATACTCGCACTAAACCTGTCAAATCGCACTTGATTTGTTGTCAAAATTTTAATGTAGTCACAAGTATACTAGATATCGCAAAATTAAATTTATTAAATTTTGTGCGATTTGACAGGTTTAGTGTGAGTATCAAGTGCAAGTGCGAGAGGTTCGGAAACGCCCATAGAATATAACCCATAAGGGTTAACGGTTCTAATTATAAAGGAAGGACTTACACAAAAAAAAATATATTAAAAATTTAGAAGCTTATTTACATTTTTGTATTCCAAAGTAGATATTTACTCGAAGTACCTATTAGAACTGTAGACTCTGAAATTCAAAAAAATATCAATTAATTTAAAATATATAAATTAATTTCCCGTAAGAACTTTCCGAAGAAGATTTTCTCGAAGTACCTATAAAAATTGCACACTCTGAAACTCATAAAAATATTTAAAATATTAAAATATTTCAATTTTGTAGGACCACTAATACCTCAAATACTCAGTTGTTTTTAATTTTATTCAAGCGTCAATTACTTACGATCTCGCATCCACAAAACTATTCAAAAATCTCAAGAGCTCAAAATATTTCCACTTTTTCCTGTCATCATCGGCTCCACTTCCAGATGGTAGGTCTCTTAAACCTTTCCACCTTTTTTTACAATTTTCCACTAAAAATAAATGTGAAACATATATAGGAAAATGCATCAGCATCACCTATCATAAAATTTACTTTTCATATTATATTACCTGTAGAATTGAAGTTGATGGCAATTTCTTGCCATTTTTCTTCCTTAATGTCAACTTTTCTATAATTTGGGTCTTGCAAATTATACAGGATTGAGTTTGACCTAAACTGCTCTATCAAATTTTCTTCGAAACTCCATATTATCTATTTAACTTACTTTATTTTTTTAGTAAGTTAACATTAGCACTGATATTAGTTATAATTAAGTTATTCTATCACTATTCTATTTATTGTTAAGTTATTATTAAATTATTATTTATATTATACAAAATACTTATTATAAGTACTTGTAACTATTTTTTAAAAACAAAACAATTATTTATTATTCTAATTAGATTTGTTGTTATTTTTTGATTATTAAAAAGGTTGTCAGAAATGACAAATCCGACTACCAGCGATAAAAATAGAAAATAGCCTTATTTCGACGTCAACGAAAATGTGGTTGAGCGATTGTAGCTGGAATTGTGAGCATATACATACGAGCAACGAATTAGAATTAAATGGAAGTGACTATCCATACAAAAAAGAGTCCAATGTTTTGGGTATATTCCTCTCTTTCTTTGGTATTTCTTATTGTCAAAAAACAGAAATAGACGAATATATTCGTTCAATATATTTTCTCTCTTTTAAAAATTCAAAAGATGTAAAATATAATACTTACATATGTAAAGACACGTAATTTTCTTTTTCCAAATGAGACTTACAGCCTGGAATGATACAAATCTTCTTTTTACGTTCCATTTTTCCTTAAAATTTGTAATTTGTTAACAATTTATAATAAAAATCAAAAATTTTATTGACTTTTTTTAATATTTATTTGACAATAACAAATTTTATTTTTGCCTACTTCATTGCTAGTATTCGTACTTTTTGAAAATTTCATATATCCATATATTACACACTACTGCTACATTTTCAATATTTCAGAAACATGAATGATTTTTTTTTTTTCAAATAATTTAACAGCAATACTTTTCTGTGTAATAATAGAATACGGTAATAAAGTAAAAGAAAGTTTAAATTGAAAAAACATTGTTATTTTTATTAAGATTATATTTTGATACCTTTTATTTTATTCATACTCAAAGATTTTACTAATTTTCTATTTAAAAAAACTATATTGGCCTAACACTGAAAAAATTTTTTTTTTGACAAAAGGAAACCAAAACAAACCAAACAGAAAGAGAAGTACTAAAAAAATATGGACAAAATGTTTGTATTTTTGTATGGGATAGTCACTTCCATTTAATTCTAATTCGTTGCATACGAGCGTATGTAATTTAATTTTTTCGTCGCGAATTTCTCGTCGGTAGTCGCAATTGTGTTTACCACTATAGATACATAAAATAATATAATTCCTAACCACGGTATAAACACTAATAAGGTAATATATTCCGAGTTGAAATTTTGAAATCTTCTGCTAAAGTACGTCATCAACGACAGCAATCTGACAGCTAATATAAATTTTTTGAAAACAAATGAATTTTTGAATTCAATTTTTTTAGAGGGAAGTAATATTGTGATAAATTTTGTGATATCAAAAATTAAATAGGAATATTAATAAAATTTGGGATATTAATTCAAACATAGCTAAAAACAAGTTTAAAAAATGGTAATGTGTGAAGTGTTTGGTTGTTTTAACAACAACAACAGAAGACTTAAAAATTTTCAAAATCATACTGATATGAGCTATTTTTGTTTTCCTAAAGAGGAAAATATTTCAAAAATATGGAAAAATAAGTGCCGGAGAAAGGATAATTTTAACATTAGAAGTTCCCATATTTGCTCTAAGCATTTTAAAGAGGAAGATTTTGTTAGAAACATACAGCATGAATTGCTAAATTACACAAAATGGCCAAAAAAATTAAAACCAATAGCAGTTCCTTTATAAAATTTACAATCTATTTCTGGATCTGTTCCGTTTAATGTTCCATCTGAAACACCAAGAACTGATAGAGCAATAAAAAAAGGTAATAAAAAAATCTTGCACGATTTATTAAATGAGGTAAGTATTGTAGAAGCAGAAAATTACCTAGTTATAAACGAATGTGATAAAGGGACAGGTACGTGTGACTTGAATATTGAAATTTAAGAAGTTCACATAATTTTAAAATTTCAAGTAAGTTTACTTTAAGTTTTTACATGTAGACAAAATAAAGAGGATATGATGGAAGCTAAACTTAAAGGATTAAAAAACACAGTGAATATGATGGAAAATAAAATAAAGTTATTGGAGAAAAAATGTTACGAGTTGCAAATGTAAAATAACGCAACAAAGGAGATTTTCACGGAAAATCAAATAAAAAGAATGCAAAAGGGTGGAACGCGAATTAAATGGAATATGGATGATATTTCTGAAGTGATAGGCATTTATGCAAGTGGACCAAGGGCTTATCGTTTCCTTTTGAAAAAAGGCTACCCATTACCAGCAGTAATAATTTTAAAACGTGGGCAGCAAAATTAGACGTACATAATAATAAGTACAGTAGAATAAAAACGGGTTTTAAAATTAATAATAAATGTTGATATAACGTCAATTGAAAAATATGTGTCATAATGGCTGATGAAATGAAAGTTAAATCATCATATGGGTATGACAAAAAAGCAGATATTCTTTTTCCACAAGCCAATTATGTTAAGGTATTTAAATTAATTTATAAAGTACTTGCTTGACTAAATTCATTTTTATTTTAAATTTATAAATTTACTTTTTTAGGTAATAATGGCAAGAGGATTATTTAATAACTGGAAGCAGCCTATTTTTTATCCGATACTATATTGTCGAAGGAAATAATTGATGAAAAATTACAATGCTTTATGAAAACGGTGAATACACAGTAGTTGCACTAATAAGAGATATTGGAACAGCCAATAGAAGCTTATATGAAGATTATGGTATCGATGAAGATAAACCTCCAAAGAAGGATTATATGATCATCCAGAATCCGGAGTTATTTACTTGGAAGAAACGAAGGCATCGTATCATCATCAGGAAACGTTGAGCAGAAAAAGAAGTTACTACACAAATGGATATACCTTTGTGTACAGAAGAATACAATTCGGATCCGGTCATCTCATCCGAATTAATTTCATCGGTATCGGAAATTACAGTTTCAAACTATGAGGATGAAGATAATGAAACACAAGAAATACCGGACCTGCAATACGATGCCTTAGAATATTTAGCAGGTAATATTTTAACGCCTTAAATCGAAATATCCAGAAGTGGTTAACAAGTTTTTAGATGATGGAGCTTCTGGATACACTTGGATCGATCATATTAATGAAGGAGGACTACAGAAACCTACAACACTATTTTCATTGATAAATTAACTAAGTTGGAAAATATTTTTAATTCTTATAATAATGAAAGTGAACTGTTAGTAGAAGAAATTACATCAAAAATTTATTAGATTTAGCTGAAAAAATTGCTTTAAATATAGAAATAAAAAAATTGTTTTTAGATGTTTGAAACATTACTTCCATCTCATGGAAAAAAAAAGAAAATTAAATTAAACAATTATGTAAATTAATTTTAATAATGAAAATAGTCGAATATTTTCCTTTTAATTTTACTGATATACTCGACGAGTTCAAAACACTGAAGAAGTCTGCAAGTAGTAGACGAAATACGCGTATCTGTATGATAAGCATATCAGTAAAATTAGAAGGACAATATTCGACTATTTTCACTATTATACAAAACTTTACTCTAAGGCTAGAAAACAAATTTTTATAAAAACAAATTAATTTTGAAGATGTAGAAAAAAACTGAAAATAAAATGAGAATAAATTTATTTATATGTACATATATGAAATGTCACTGTTTTATTGACCAAATTTTTATATATTTACAGGTAGAATCTTTCAATATTCTTTTATAAATTTTCAGGATTTTTTTCCAATTTCATATTTTTTTAATTTTACCTGATTATATTTTAAAGAAAATTTCAAAAATTTGCCTTATAAAACTAAATACACCAAAATAAAAATAATATGAAGTTGTCGTTGAAGACGTCATTTTGTTAGAAAGAGATATTACGTGAGATGCGCAATATATTACCTTATAGTTTTTATGCCGTGAGCCCTAACTATAATAATCATAAGGCGTCATATGATGTCATATGATATCGTACGCCAACATGAAAATCCATTTAACCAACTATAATATTCCTAACCATCATTCGATGTCTCTTCAAAATGATTTGTTAAGTCATAAGCATACGAGAAGAAGCGTACAAATCATAAGCAATCATACGCAATTTTGACAGCAATGTAAATATATAAAAAATAATTTTGTAAGCTAATTGGAAAATTGCGTTTTTAAAAACTTTATTCAAATCTCAAAATAAAAAAAAAACATTTAAGAACTTTGTTCAAAATTCAAAATAAAAGAACAAAAACATTTATTTATAGAATTTATATTTTTATTTCACTTCTTTTAACTTTTGGTTTTAACGTTTTGATATGATTAGACTGACAAAAGACAATTTTGTTTTACGCTGAAAACACAATCACGACGAATGACAAGTGACGAATGACCAAAATTCGCCATTAGAGACACAATCACGACGAACAAATTTTTGTGTTTTGAAATTAAAACCATTTTGATCAATTTATGTTGGGATCAATGAATGTCATTCGCATTCGTCGACGAAACGCGAAATTTTGGTCATTCGTCATGATTTACATATAATCTCATGTATTTAATGTCAAAAACACAATCACAACGAATGACGAATTTTTCGCTTTCAAATACATGATTATATGTAAATCGTGACGAATGACGAATGACCCAAATTTCACGTTCAAAAAATAGATCTATTTCTATTTTACTCGTCGACGAATGCGAATGACATTCATTGATACCAACATAAATTGGTCAAAATGGCTTTAATAAAACATTTTTAAAATTCAAATAAAAAAATTTTTAAATTAATTTTTTTAAGATTTTTCCTCCATTTTTTCATAAACAAATTTTGAAATTTCAAAACACAAAAATTTGTTCGTTACGAATATTCGTCGTGATTGTGTCTCTAATGGCGAATTTTGGTCATTCGTCATTCGTTGTGATTGTGTATTCAGCGTAAAAGCGAAAAGTTCGTCATTCGTCGTGATTGTGTTTTGACATTAAAGTATATTGTGACGTCACAGACAAATAGATTGAAATTAGCTGATATGCGCAATGAAAAATTATACCTTGTTATAGTTGTATCATGGGGTGATTGTATAGAATAGATACGCGACAGTCGCAACCGCAGGGTGTATCGCAACTGAATACAAATTCCACCACTGATTCCACCCCTGAGAATGTTTATTTATGTACAATGCACTCTACTTCAGGCCTTCTTACTCACTATTTTTTACGAAATTAGGCGAAATTGCGAAAACTGTCAAAAACTGTCTCTTTTTAGCCTTCCTTTGCACAATACACTCAAATTTCATTTATTTTTTTTTCTTTTATTTCATTTTGATGAAATTACAACAACACTTTAACCTTGGTTAAAGCTTTTTTAGTATGAAATTGAGAAAAAAGATGAAGGAAAGTAAAAGTTTCTAATTTTTTCATTAGTATCGCTTTGTTGAATCCTCTCCACTCTCCAGTTTGCTGCTTTAGCTTAGCTTGTGATGGTAAGATCTATGTTGGATTGTTGAGTAGATTTTTTTTTTAAATCAAATTTTTTAATTAAATTTTAATTAGTGTTTAATAGAATTTTCAGTAAAAGTAGATAAAAATTTATATTTTTTGAAATATATTTCATTTTAAAAATATCTCTGCTAACAAATAAGATCCTTCGATTTTAAATATTCCCATAAGGTTTATACTATACAATACACATATAAGATACATTTTGAAAGTTGCGCTCTGAGTAAGAAAGCCTGTAGTAGAGTTATATGACAAAATAATGACATATGCAACATGTGAATAATTGGTAGCGTTCAGTGAAATTAACCTTTAGATCTGAAATCCACAGATCCATGGATCTGTTTACTGAACGGTAAATGTATCGGTTAATGTATAGCGGTTAATGAAAATGGATCTGAAAAAATTCTAGATACATTTCATGGATATGTAAATGGATATGTAAAAACAACAACATTAATTTTTATGTTGAGTGTTGTGACATCTACCGTAAGAAAAATTAAATGTTTATATTTTTTATGAAATTTAAATCGCCATTATTTTTTGAATTAGTGTGAAAATTTAAATTCTTAAGGAAGATTTATGTACATAAAACTTAAATTAAGAATTATAAAAAATAAATTATATGTATGATAATAAATATTATTCCATTCAAATTAAATTTATTTTTAGAAGTACTCATTATATTTTCCGGTGATGGCGCTAGTATTGCGGTAAATTTTTGTGGTGAATTGCGTTCAGTGGCCAGATATATGGTACATGGATCCAAAATGGATTCCAGATCTACCGGTTAATGCTACTGAACGAACCCAATGATAATTTTTTTTTTCTATTGCAATTCAAGGCCACCTAATTTTGTGAACAATTGTAAGCAGTGCCTCTTTTATTGTAGACATTCTTTGGTAAAATCTTATCGTGTATGTAGGAACAAATGAATAAAAATGTTTTTAAACAAATATGAAGAATTTTTATCCAATAATTATAAGAAAGAAATTGTTAATTTGATCTATGAGTCTGAAAGCAACTTTAATCATGCGTCCATTACAATTGAGTATGATCTAAGTTTTATATGATGAAGTTTTAAAAATCGAGAATAAATTTTTAGTACGATTTCGTTAATTTAAAAAAAGTTTTTTTTGTCTTTAGTTTAACCGTTTTAAAATCTGAAAGCAAAGAATTATATTGCGAAATTATCGATAGTAATAGTATACAAAATGCAATCTTAAAATGGGATACTGCTTTACTAAATATACTAAAAAAAAATTACATGAATAATCACAGTTATGCACTTAGTCTGAATTATCATGTTCGATTTTATAATTTGCCTGATAGTGAAAATTTGTTAAATGAGATATATCCAAACAACGAATTCGTAGGTCAGTTTGTTCAAATAACAGGTAAGCAGTACACTAAGTAATTAAACTAAATTTGTTCCATTTAAGCTTTTCTTTTTTACTAGGTAATGTCGTCCAAATCACGCAAGAGAAATTAATAGAAATTAGACGGGAAATGATATGTTCAAAATGCAATTCAACATTTGAATTTGAAACGAAATATGAAAAAATGTACAAGTTTGACGTACCAGAACGTTGTCTTAAAAGAAAATGTAAAGGAATACTGAATTCAATACATAATTTTCCTAAATTGGAATTTTGCATGGATTTTCAGCAAATTAAACTTCAGGTGCAGCATTTACAAGTTTAGCAAAGTATGTTTATAACATAATCCTTAAAATTTTTTAGAAAATTTTTCCATCAGTAAATGAAAACTATGCAACATCTATAGTAGTATGCCTTGAAAATGATCTTGTTAATATCTGCAAACCTGGCGATTGCTTAACGATATGGTAAACTGAATTGTTTTTAATTAAAAAATATAAATAATTTACTTTTTTAGTGGTACAATTGAAGTTTGGTGGAGCTCTTTGATTATAGGATTTCGCGGTGTGCATACATTGTCTTTAAGAGCAAATAGCGTTGTTAAAGATAAAATTAATCCAAATATAATTAAAAAAATGAATGACCAACTATCTGTTATTCGCACTCAATCACAAAATTATGTAGCCAAGTTAGGTGCAATAAATACCCGTGATTTAATTATTGATTCCATTTGTCCAGAAATAACTGGGATTAAATGTATTAAATTAGGAGTAGTTTTAGCGCTTTGCTCTGGATTTTACAGTAAAAATAAATCTACTTCTGTCAAACGCAATCACTCTCATGTGTTTTTAGTTGGTGACCCTGGTAGATACTTAACTGATTTTTTTTTTGTGAATATTATATGGTCTATTTTTAAAGGAACAGGTAAATCGAAATTACTGAAAACCGTATGTCAAGTTATCACTAGAGCTATTTATACAAATGGTTTGGGTTGTTCCGCTGCTGGCCTAACAGCTGCCGCTTTTAAAGTGAGTTATAATTTTTTCTGTAAAAAAAAAGAGTCAAAAACGTGAATTTCAAAAAAAAATTCTAGAATGGAAGTGAGTGGAATCTTCAAGCTGGAGCTTTGGTGCTTGCTGATGGGGGAGTTTGTTGCATAGATCAATTCCATTTGATGCAACAACATGATAAGGCAGCTGTGCTTGAAACTATGGAGCAACAAACTATTAGCTTAGCGAAAGTATTTAAATATTTCTACTTTTCATGTGTTTAAAATTATATATAAATTATTCAATTAGGCTGGTTTGGTATGTAAAATCCAAACTATGTGTGTCATCTTAGCATCCGCTAATCTTACATCTTTTTACAAATCTTCAGTTAGTAAAACTATTTGCCCTTCTAATTTGGGTGTGCAAACTCCACTGCTTAGTCGATTTGATTTAATTTTTTCAATTAATGACGCACATGAAACAAAATGGGACATTGAAGTTTCAAATCATTTAATTAATTTAACTAAGTCTGTTAATAAATTCAAAGAATTTAAATACTGGAATAGTCATGAATTACGATCTTATTTTGCAGTTGTTAAAGGGATTGAAGTCAAATTTAGTGAATTGGCTAACATTATTTTAGGATCATATTATAAATTCTACCGATCCTATTTTAAACGTGAAATATCAAGAACTACGGTCAGAATGTTTGAAAGTGTAAACCGCTTAGCTCAATCGCATGCTCGTTTAATGTTTAGGAACGAAGTAATAGCTTTTGATGCTTTTGTTGTGATACAACTAATAGAAACGACTTGGGGTTTCGGCAAAATTATTCAACCAATTAATTTCTTTAATAAGGGTATACGCACTGATTGTGGATTGATAAGTTCAATTTTGAGTAATTTAGGGCTTTCTGCTTTAGAAGATAAATGTTATCTTTCTGACAAAGGATATAACTATTTTAAATTGGAAAATCATTTACAGAATAATGATTTTGCAAGGAAGATATATAATAATGCAAACATGGTACAAATTAAAAGAAATTTGTGTATCGAAAGTTATCGTCAAACTGAAAAAAGAGAATGGGCAGATGCAAAGTTTCCAAAATTTATATCGTTGAATTATTTAATTAATTTTTCACCATTAAATTTAATAAAATCAAAAATGGAAATTGAAAAAGTGACACCAATATTATATAAGGAACGACATGACAATCATATTACCGAGTTACTTAAAAAATTACAGTCAAATTATGTGGTATTTAAATTGATAAATAATAATTCAAATTCATGTCAAGATTTCAAAATTATGCCTGCTCACAGTAACAAAACTTCAAAAGAAATTCAAAAAATTAAGTTTTGTTTCCAAAATAATGTTTCAAAAAAATTTATGGAAGTTTATAAATTGAATTCGAAAAATTTTTTCATAATTGAAGCTAATAAGAAAATTAATGGATTTCCAAATTTTACTCAGAATTTAAAAGCTCTAAAGAAACAAATATACAACATGAACAAAAATTGCCTTAAGATATTTCAAAATGAATGTACAAAAATTCCTTTTTATGAAAAGATCAACAATATAGAATATAGCTCAGAAACAAAAACTAAAAATAACAATGTGAAAACTTACAAGTATTTCAAGTTTTCGTCTAAATATGAAGACTTAAAAACCGAAAGCTGTGAAATCGCCAAAATTATGCTGAATTGTATATGTTTCGAAAAGGTAATTTTACTGAAATTTTCTTAAATTCAATGTTAATCCACATCCTTTTTATTTAGTTTAGATCATCTAAAAATTCTGGATCTAACAATTTGTTACAATACAGAAAAATTTTATGTAAAGAAGAAAACTTACATTTATTAAATTTTGATTTTTAAGATTTTAATGGGAGTTAGTATATTCTACCATAAAGGAAATATATAGAGAAACTACACAGAACAAATGTTTTCACGATTTTTTTTAGCTTGAAATTTTTTTAAAAATACCCCATACACAGTAGGACCTTTATTTTAACGAATTCGCTAACAGAAACTCATACAAAATATTGAACTAAAAACTTTTCTTTTATGCAGGTGTATAGATTCTAGCTTTGAGAGAGAATCTTTTAAATGATTTTCATTTTTTTTTTTGTTTTTGCTTTTATATAATATACGTTTATAGCAGTAGTGGCAATAAAGGTAAGATTGGGTATGTCGTATGTATCAAATACACACTTGTTGGGTAAAGCTATACCAATAATATAAAATGCGTTGTGTGGGGAAAAAATTACATAAGACAAAATTCCATATGTATTTAAAAAAATTACATATCTATTTAAGTTTTTATAAAAATTTTTGAGTTATTTGGTTTTGTAGTGAAGTTCTTAAAAAAAAGTAAGAATACTAAGATGGTTATGATGTAGGTGCAGGCTGAAGTGGAATATCGCCGAAAAAATTTTACGATTCGAATACGAAGAAATCGGTATTCTCAAATCCATTGGACTATAAGCTGTAAGGTCTGTGCAGAGATTAACTTCAGGGGTGGCATTGGGGCTTATGATTGAAAACGAAAACGATCAATCGTTTTCCGAATATCACTGTCGTTTGTCATTTGGTATGACAGGAAACGAAAACGGAAAACGTTAATTTCGAAAATAATTTTTCATATGATTGAAAACGATCGGAAAACGTTTGTAGTGCAAAAATCAAACGTTCAGTTGTGTTGAACGTTTGTATGGAAAAAGTTTATAAACATAAACAAAATGCAAGTAGTTTTTTTTATATAACTAATTTAGGTGTTTATATTTGTATTTTTGTAAATAAAAAATTAGAATATAAACTTAGAAATTACTTTATTTATATTTATTTGTAAAATAAAACATTTAATTTGTAAATACAAATAAATACATATAAAATACAAAAACAAGTGAAATTTTAACCTGTAATCCATTTAAAAAAAATTCTTTTCTATATAAAAGAAGAATTGTTTGTTTCTTTTTTTTTAGTTTTTAATTTTTTTTTTTCGTTATTTTTCTATATAACAATTTTTTTTATTTATAATTTATGACACTACACTCTACTCTACACTATTCTTTTTTGTTTGGTTGTTTTATTAAAATTTATTTTAGTTAATTGTTTATTAAATTTTAATTCAATTTTTAATTATAATTTGATTTTATAAACTGTTTGTATAAACTGCGAAGGATTATAAATAAAAAAATAAATCAAAATAAACAGAAACACAACCACAAAAAATTGAAACATATGTTTTTGACAACTGTCAGTTAAGTTTCGAAAATTTGCGAAAATGTTTTTATTCACACGTCTTCAATCATATCAAAATGTGAAGAAGGTGATAGTGATGATCGTTTCGTTTCGTTTTCCGTTTCGTTTTCAATCATAAGCCCCATTATGTTACTTTGTTTCAAATTTTTTGGTCGAAACAAAATTTGGATGACATTACGAAGTTTGAAACGTTAATTTATTTTGAAATGCTCGAAAAAAAGTGAAACACTTTACATAATTCCATTTTAAATTTGTTTCGTTGAAATTTCAACAATTACTGTTTGTAGCAATAATATTGCAAAAAATAATTTACAAAAATTGGAACGAAAAGAAATTGCAACTAGATACAAGTAAAAGAAGCTAGTTAATAGGCACCTAATAATACCAGCATTTTTTTTATTCTGAAGATTATTTCTTCTTGAAAGAAAATCATTATAAATCTACATTATTAATCATTATAAATCTACATCATATCATTATTAATTTTTAATTTTATTGGAATTTTTATTTTTGTGCGTTTCTAAAATAAATACTCTAAAAAAATCATGTATTAAGTTTTTTTTTTTTTGAACATACAAGCGTGAACTATTTTTCAATCGCCAAAATTTAGTCGTATGAAACGTCAAAAAAACAAGCGTTTCAACTTTACATAATACCAAAATATGTCGTTTCGTACCAAATTTGAAAAGATTGAAACAAAATTATACAATACCACGCACGACCACCTTTTGAAAATAGTCGAAAAAACACGACGTTTCAAATTACATATACCACAAGGTAGAGGACTAAAGGAGAGCAAAAAAGTGATTTTGCATTTTGCAATTACTGCTACTGCGGGTTTTTACATGAGTATTATTTTTCTGCTGTATTCTTTTTTAAATTCTCTCCATTACAACATTTACTATTACTGTTTTACTACGTTTATGTACTAAACTAAAAAATATATTTAAAACATAAATATATTTATATTTATTTTTCATTTAAAAAATATTTTAAAACTAATACTAAGTTAGTGGGGTCAACACTTTCAAAAAATTTATAAATCATATTTCGTTTATATACCAATAATTATTTTTGATAGTAAAAAATGATCAGTACTACCAACAAATAAAATGTTCTATCGCGCCGCTTACAGTGTCTAACAGAAAGGCATATTCAGCGAAACGAGACGAGATGAATTTTTTCTTCTCGTCAACGATGGGTCTAACAGAATATGGGTGTATGTTTTATCAAAAAGGCATGCACTTGTTGATAAATTACTTTTTCAATAATTTTGGCCAAAATAGGCTTCAGACATATTGGCCTGTAATTATTGTAATTTGCTTTATTCCCACCTTTGTAGATAGGGATTACCTTTCGGACTTTAAGTAAACCTAGAACAGTACCTTCACTAATGGATTTATTAACAATTATTGGGATTGCCGCACTTACTTCTTCTTTAAATATGTGCGTTGGTCATACGATTTTGAGTTATTTAAATTTTTGATTATTTTAGTTATTTCGTGTTTATTAACAAATTCTAATTACGTATACACGTATTTATTTTAGTCGGCTCATAAAAAATATCATTTGTAAATTTTTGTGCTATTACTTCCGCAGTTTTTACAAAGTTTTTGTTTAATTCATTCAATTTGGAATGTTTGTAGTCATCAGGGATATCTTTCAAGAATTCTACATTATTTTCTGCTTTTCTGCAGTTATAAATTACTTTTTGCTTTTTTGGTATTATCCTACATAACATTTATAGGTACATCTTGCTCATTTTCAACCATCCATATTTTTACTTTGTCGTTGATGCTGGCTACAAGATCACGACATATGGTGGGATTTTTAACGTTTCTACATTGAAATGAGCTCTCCTTTTCGGTCCGATTATACGCCGATTGACAACTGACGTTCTCAACTGCATATACGCGAAAATCAAATGGTGGTTACTACCGACATCCGCATTCTTTTCGTTCCTTACGTCGCAGCGCAGAGCGATTTCCTCCATTTGTGTTGTACGATTTTATGGTCAATCTGGGGAAATGCGTGTTTTTTGGGGACAAATTTTGTGGGGTAATAGGGTTCCACCAATAGTAAGTTGTCGTGAATTACAAAAATCAACGAGCAGCTCTCCATTTCTTACATCTATTCCCTACTTTATTTCTTACCCCATAACTCTCTCTAGACCGGCATATTCATATCCGACTTTTTCGCGTTAACATTGCCCAGAATGGTCTTAATGTCAGCCTTTGGAGCATTGTCATAAATCGTATTTAGCTGCGTTTAGAAAATGAATTTTTGTTCCTCATCTGCGTCTTCAGTTGGAGCATAACACTGGATGATGGTAATATTTCTTACTCGAGATTTCAATCTGGCAGTGATAAGTCTTCGGATACTGGGCCCAGGTGATCAAACTACGTCTAGCATTGCAACTAAACCTAATGCGATGCCTTCTCTCTTTATGCCACCAACTGCTTCATCATCTTAGAGTAGAGCATAGATGTTAACTTGATATATAATCTCCTTGTCCTCTGCATTTGGTTTTGCTTATGCATAATATTTTCAGATTGAGTCGAATCATTTCTTATTCAACTTGCTCGTATCGACCTGCATCGTACAGAAATCTAACGTTCCAAGTTCCGAAAATTGTTTGTGTCCTATAACCGAAAAAATTTTGATCTCAAATTTGCCATGAGGAATTTGTTCATGTTTAGATTAATGGAAAAAAAATTAAAAATATTAAAAGTTAAAAATTGAATGTTTAATTTAAAGTGTTTAATTTTCTTTCCTACTGCTTTTCGTTTTTTTCTTTAGATTTAGATGAATTTGATGTGACAATATTTTGATGGATTCGTTTAACATTCTTCATCTTTGCGATAATTATTAATCAAAATATTGCATCAACTTTTTTAAAATGCCAATTTAATTTTTAAATTAAAAGAAAAGTTTTATCAAATGCAGAACCGTTGAAAATTTAAAGTCAGAAAATGCCACGTTTAAATGCAGAATTTTTTAGAAACGAACACGATTGTCTTTTTCAGATCAACATTTTGTCGAGAAACGAACGCAAAAAATAAAAAAATCCGAATGGTCATTTTTTTGAGAAATGAAAGTATTCTACTGAACAAACGTAATAGTTTATATGGTTATCTTCCATTGGAAAAATTTGACATATCATTAAATGTTTTTTTATTTTCAGAAATTAGAAATTAGAACGACACGATACGAATTACGAAGCATACGAACACTAGTCACAAAACAAGATCACAAACTTTTTTATAATGGAATTCGTCGACGTTTTTCAAAATAAAAACTTGATATTTACATTTAATCCAGATGAGTTTGTAAAGGTATATCTTATGTAAAAATGAAAGAAATAAAGTAATATTTGGTACATTTGTAGGATTCATTTTCAGTTGATCGTTTTTTAACAAAAAATAAATGTTTCGGTCTTGAAATGGTAAAAGAAGATTTAGGTATTCTTCTTAAATTGCTAAAAAAATCGATGACGAAACTCATAAATGCTGACTATCAAGATTTTTTATATCTTTCAACAAGTTTAAAAAATTTGAGAACAAGTGTTAAATGTTTAGAAATTCTTTTTACTTTACTGAAAGGGAAAGTTGATAATATAAAAAACATTACAGAAAATAGCATAATGTTTTTGGAAATTTTAATTGGAGAAAAATATTTGTTGAAAATACTTAGAAGAAAGTTATTTTACTTGTATCGATGGAAAAATTATATTTATCACTTCAAAAATACTAATGAGGTAGCTAGAATAAGTCGACAAATACATCTAATTTATTACTACCGATTTCAAATAAATTTTAATGATAGCAAGTGTCAAAAAACTATGAAAACAATTGAGTTAATTAATCAGCAATTGGAAAATGTTTTTTATTCTAAAAAGAATAAACATTTGGATATATATAAACTCTTATTAACATGCTCAATTGTTAATTACAACAATTCGATTGAACATATTTTTAGAAAAACAGTAAAAAGTTTTATAGAAGATGAAATTGCTTTATTAATTAAAAGTCAAATATCAAAGCAAGCTTTATCCAAATTCTATCAAAATCTGCTAGATTTTGTTCCGCATCATATGAAAGATCTACTTTTCATAACAATATATCATAAAAAAGTCGAAGGTCCAAATTTTTTGATTAATAGTTTTTGGATTGAAGTTCAGGAACAAATGCAAAACAATTTACCGTTACTGTTTTCTGCTGGCAATCCAGAATTATATCTTACGAGGTTAGAGTCAAGTGAAATATTTATAAGCAAATTTGAAAAGATTTTTGGAAACAAAAAATTGACTAAATCATTCAGATCAAATCATAATACAAAAAAATTTTTGGAATGCTGGAATTCCATAGTTTATTTTCAAATTAGGGTTCAAGAAATATTATATAATATAGAAACTTTAAGTTATAATGTTCCAATAAATCTTAGAAAGGATGACTTAAACAATAGAGAATTCCGAATTAATTTCATTAATGAAGCTGATAAAGCAATAATTAAATGCTGGTCAAATGGAATTTATAACTCAAAATTATTTGCTAAATTTTTAAAATTATCTTTACAAATATTATCAAGGATAAATATATGGTCACAAAATTTTTTGAATTCAAATAAGTTTTTTGATAAGTCTATAACAGATTCAGTTGTGTTTCTTTATATAGATATTGATTCATTAATCAAAAAAGTTTTATCTTACGCACAAATAGCGCGTAACAAAATGCCGAAAGAAATAAAAAACTACTCATGTTTAATAATCAATTGTTTTGAACATTCCAAAAAATCTTTCATAAAATTGAAACAAATTATTGAAGGAAAAATAATTTGTTTTTTGATAAACCAAAGTAGTGATCAGCTGAAATTCGTTTCCGATTTATCAAGAATGTATCGAAAAACCAATCGTGAAATACCGATTGAAAGAAGTAGCTATGTACATAATATGGTTGAACCTTTCAAAATTTTTAATGAAGAATATTCATGTGTTTTCGATGAAACAAAATTAAAAGATATATTTCAAAAAGGTTTTCTTCAAATTACTGATAAGTGAGTGTTAAATATTTTATTTAGTTATTTTTCTATTATTTAGTATTTTTTAGCTACTTTATTTGTGTTAACGATGTTTTATTATCAATAAAGAGAACTGAAGAGTCATTGAAAAGATTAAAAAGCGTACGTGCCAAAACTTTACCGTTTCCAGCTACAATATCAGAACAAACTTTTATTGGAGATGATGACAAAATAAGGATGCAATTAAAAATTGATGTATTTTATTGGATAACTGAAATAAATAACTTCACAGAAATTTCAAATTTTCCAAACATTCAAAAATTAAAAATGTTAGTTGATGTATCACCAACACAAACAAAAGGTTTAAATGTGGAATAAAAAACAGTTAATTACAATTATTTATAAACATTAACATCAATAGAATTACATGAAATGTTCGAATTAAAATTACAAATTATATAAATATAAGTACAAATCGGTAATGTTGTAATTTTAAGTTTTCTGGAACTTTCACAAAAACCGATTTCAGCAAAATATAGGTAACGAAAATTCGGAAAACACTTTAAAAATCAATAATTAAAAAGATTTTTTATTTACATATATAAATATGTATATGTATGACCATTGATTAAATATAATATATTAGAACATTTACTCGATGGTATTTGGTAATACTTAAGACACATTTGTGTTATTTTAATATCGTCGCATAATTAGTCTAATCAGAGACGACGCTTTGCTGAAGTTCTAGTTTGCTGAAGTAGTAGCTCTACTAGCTAAGAAAAGAATGGTAGCGTTCAGTGAAATTAACCAATGGATCTGAAATCCACAAATCTGTTTACTGAACGGTGTGGTAAATACACCGGTTAATGTATCGCGGTTAATGGAAATGGATCTGAAAAAATTCTAGATTCATTTCATGGATCTGACTTTTATGTTATGTAAAAACAACAACAACAATTTTTATGTTGAGTGTTGTGACATCTACTGTAAGAAAAATTAACATTTTATATTTTTTATGAAAGTTTTTAAATTTAAATCGCCATTATTTTTTGAATTAGTGTGAAAATTTAAATTCTTAAAGAAGATTTATGTACATAAAACTTAAATTAAGAGTTATAAAAAATAAATTATATGTATGATAATAAATATTATTCCATTCAAATTTAATTTATTTTTAAAGTAGTAATTATATTTTCCGGTGATGGCGCTAGTCTTGCGGTAAATTTTTGTGGTGAACTGCGTTCAGTGGCCAGATATATGGTACATGGATCCAAAATGGATTCCAGATCTACCGGTTAATGCTACTGAACGAAACCAATGTATTCGTATTGCAAAGGAATTACTAAAAGATGACAATATGTTGACAAATTTGTAACAATCTGTCGACAAAATTTTGTAACAATTTTTGTTGAAAAAAGGTCGGTAGAGTTGACCTTCACAATTTTGCCAGCAATTTGTTGAAAATTTGTCATAATTTCGTGGTTTATTTTGTCGACAATTTGTGAATCATTTGTGGACAATTTTGACAACAGTTTGTGAATAATGTGTCATCAATTTGTTGATTTTAGGGGTGGATTTTTAATATTAAAAACATATTTGATGAGTAATATAATAAGCCCAAGCAGGCAAATGTCACTAAAAGGCGTTTTCATTTTTTAGCTCAGAGCAGACAAGGCTCCCTAAATATACAGGCATAACACTTTACTTTTTTTTGTTAAGATTACGCCTTAAAGGCCATAGGAAAATGTAAACAAAAAAATTTCTTATTTGATATATTTAAAAAATGTATAAAAACTTGGTGCAATATATTGATGAATAATTATTGCAAAAATAAAAATAATGATAAAAGAATTAATCAAAAAAATTTTGTCACATCAAATTCATCTAAGTCCATTAAACAAAGAAATTAAACACTTTAAATTAAACATTCATTTATTAACTTTTCGTATTTTTTATTTTTTTTCTATTAATCTAAGCATGAACAAATTTGTTTTTCTTATTAAAATTAAACATTGTAACTTGTATGCATAACTAATATTTTTTTCTATTAATATAAGCATAAACAAATTTTTTTTCTATCTAAAATATATTTTAAAATATAATATAGTCTTTTAAAAATATATATTTAAATTTATATTTTTTATTTGTTTTTTTCTATTCATCACCTACATTTTGATTTTATTTCTGTATGTGGATATATTTTTTGATTTAATAAAGTTAAAAGAAAATAAACCGGTGTTTTTTTTTATTTTTAAGAAGTAAATTATAGGTATGTAATCAAGGCATCCTAAATAGGATGAATTTTAGAATTAAGGAGGTATAATATGATATGTACATATAATATGAGTAACAATAATTTAACAATAATTATTAAACCACATTTTAGAGTAAGCATTTGATAATAGAATAAATAAATTGTTTAGAAACAAATTTTGTTAATAAATTGTTTTACTTCCTCTAAGACATATTTTTAAAAAGTTCTTAAAACATTTTTTTACAATTCCGGGTATAATACTTCCATTAAGATTTTCATATTTTTACAACGTTCTTAAATTTTTTTTTAACAATTCCGGGTATAATACTACAAGGTTTTATAGAACATACAATTTACGTGTCAACATCAGAAATCTAGCTTTTTCCTATGATTTATAAATCACACTTTTGTCATTTCTATAATGTTACTGCACCTCGTTTATTCAATAAATTACCAGATTATCTACGTTGCGAAAGAGTTGAAATCAAATTTCTTAAAGGAATCAAATCATGGCTTCTTTCTTTTGATCATCACGTTATTGAAAACCTTTTAAATCCATTCATTTAAATTTATGTTTTTTAATTGTATAATCTACTTTTCTCTTTGATTTTTTTTTGCATATTTTATTTTAATTTGTTTTACTGTTGAATTTTTTCATCATTTTGATTTATATTTTACTATATAAGCATTATTTTTTCTTTATAATTATTCTATTTTGTTTTATTTTTAATTTTCCCAACTTTATTAAATATGTTATTTCTTTTAAAGATTCTTTCGTCACTTATCTTTGGTTAACAAATTGAACTTTTTCAACAACTACAACTTCAGTATTTAATGTAAATTAGCTTTTGTTTTTATGAAATAAATTCGGCTTTATTATATTATTATATATTAATTGACAATAAATAGGACTGAAAAATCTCATATAAGAAATTTCTCTGTTAACATTTTCACGTGACCTTTATGACGGCATCTTGAATTGAATGTTGCAGCCTGTCTATTTAGAACTAGGAGGCCTTGGCAAACTGGCAAGCGGCAAACTTAAACCAAATTTGACAGCAAAACTTAAGTGTCAGCGCTTATGAAAGTGCTTGGATTTATTTTAACAAACAACAATTAACAGTGACTGACATTTACATTTTAATCTTTTGTAATTTTGTATATGTGAATGTAATGTACATAATACTTTGAATTTAAATAAAAATAATTTATTGAATAATATACTTTTTTTTTAATATATCCCACTTTACGATAGTATCACTTTATTATAGGATTTTGTTACTTAAACTCGTAATTATGGGAAGACGAAAGTCTAAAAGAAAACCGCCCCCAAAAAGGAAGGCAATTGTTCCTTTGGATCAACAGTTTAATTGTCCATTTTGTAATCATGAAAAATCTTGCGATGTTAAAATGTAAGTGAATTTGTTTTTTTCTGCTTAATCTGCTTAATTCAAAATTTTACAATGTTTTAGGGATAAAAGCCGAAATTCGGCTCGAATAATATGTAGAGTGTGTTTAGAAGACTATCAGACAACTATCAATTTTTTATCTGAACCTATAGATGTCTACAACGATTGGGTAGATGCATGTGAACAAGCTAACTGAATAATCCTGCAGATATACGAATATTGTATGTTCGTATTTAATTTCTTTAAATTCAAATGTATTTAAGTTAAAAATTTGAAAGTTTGTCCATTTTTTCTATGAAATGGAAATTCACAAATTATTTGCCATTATGTAAAAAATTTTAAGATAGAGAAGTTTAAATAATAATGGCTTATTTTAAAAGAATGTAAAGTGGAAAAATATTTGTATACTATTTATTTGAATAACATGACTTATATAAACAAGAAAATTATTGGTAAACGCTAAGAAAGTTATATTTCTTTGGAAATATCGAGATTTGCAATCAAATAAAATTATTAGTGAACGAAAATATGGCTTTCAATAAAATATAATACACAATTTTATTTCGGAAATGGTTTTATAAAAAGTGAGAACACCTTGTAATTTCGGCTAGTTTATATTATGTATGTTTTATGATATAGCTTACATTATAATTTGTAATTGCAATTTAAAATAAAGATCCCAATAGAAATTTTATAACTTCAATACTTAATAAATTAGATATACAACTAAATTAAAACTTCTGAACTTTTAAATGTGAAATTGCTTTACTTAGGAAATTAATCTAAAAAGGTATATGAGTCAATAATATGAAGCATAACCATAAGGGTATGAAAGATTATCCTGTAATTTATTTTTCTAATTTATGTATTAGTACTTCGTGCTCCCATTCATACATTTTTTTATAATTTCAATTCTACCAATGAAATGTTGAATTCCTCTTCGGCAGTATTATCATATATATTTACTATGAAGTAATACCAATTTTATCATCAAAACTTTATTTTGCAGGAATTATTAAACCATAGGGTACCCTTCAACAAATTTTTTTTGATTGCGCTATTTGTACAGGTTAATATAAAATAAAAAAACTAATTAAACCAACAACGCTAGTTGCCGGCTCCTTGGTAACCGAGTGGTAAAGCACTCGAGTCACGATGTAGTTTTGTAACGACCGAGCACTGGTTCAAGCCTCGTAAGAACCAAAAAACTTTCAAATAGCGAAATTTACTGAAAATTTATACAACCACATTGATCTAATATAATGTAATAAAGATATTTATAATAATTTACAACTAATAAAATATAATATATACAAAAATATAATCCAAATAATTACTATAATTTAATGCCATGAAAAAAGGGAAAAAAAAAATGCCATTTCGAAAGGGAAAAGGACCCATAAAGTTGGCTTGCAAATTATTTATTTGTAGGATCCACTGTTAAAATAAATAAAACAACGCAGGAACCGTAACTCAAATTACCAAAAAAACAATAAATTTGGCTGACAACGTTACTATTGTGCTTTTGCTTTTTATAAACCGTTTATCCTTATAAAATCAAAAATTATGTAAAATCAGAGTGGCACTTAAACGACGAATTGTTGGTATCTGTGACAATGAAAGTGTAGTAATACTCATCCTTTTGAACTTTTCTTCTTATTCATACATATAAATTTTGATCCTAATAGTTTGAAAAGGAAAAAAACTAAAATATTAATGGTATAGAATGTATACATAGATTTATATCAAAATTATTAAAAAAAAACATTGCAAATTTATACATTTAATAATGGCATCAATTCCTCAGTTGATTCATTGCCACATACACATCATACTGGTTATCTATTTCATCATTGAACATGTTTTTGAATCTTTTTATTGATTTTGGTTCACATGATTTTAAAGTAAAGAGCAAAATTTTGCGCTGAACAAAAGAATTTTCATAATGTGATAACATGTCACGGCATATTTCTAAATCACAAAATAATTTCGGATCGATTTCATTACTTCGACATACAGCCATTGTACCATCTCTAGAATTAATTTCCAATTATTGATTTTTTTTTTGAACTTCATATGCTTACATGAAAATTTTATTCAAACAAAATTTAAAGCGTTCCATCAGCTCAGATGCAAGTCGATTACATTCAACGGAATTTTTCGATAAAAAATCACTGAAAGATTTTGTTTAATTTGATTACAAAACAAAACTAACGATTTTACCATTTATTTACCAGTTTAAAATCAATATTTCATCGCACAAAGTTCTCAAATAATTTATTAAAACATTAGTTTGTTTTAGTTTTGTAATTTCGGGAAAACCTTTTTTTGACATTTCTGTAATGTAGGTTGGGCCATGGACCTCCTCAGTCCTCAGTCCTCTTCAATCAAGAATAATAGTATATTCTATAAATCTTGCTCTTCAATATCTGTTCATATTTCATTTATTTATGCGTGGTTACCAATGGTAGCGTTCAGTGAAATTAACCAATGGATCTGAAATTCACAGATCCATGGATCTGTTTGCTGAACGGTGTGGTAAATGTACCGGTTAATGTATCGCGGTTAATAAAAATAGATCTGAAAAAAATCTAGATACATTTCATGGATCTAACTTTTAATATGTAAAAACAACAACACACAATATTCATGTTGAGTGTTGTGACATCTACTGTAAGAAAAATTAAATGTTTGTATTTTTTATGAAAGTTGTTAAATTTAATTTTTTTGAATAAGTGTGAAAATTTAAATTCTTAAGGAAGACTTACGTACATAAAACTTAAATTAAGAGTTATAAAAAATAAATTATATGTACGATAATAAATATTATTCCATTCAAATTTAATTTATTTTTAAAAGTACTCATTATATTTTCCGAAGATGGCGCTAGATTGCGGTAAATTTTTTTGGTGAGTTGCGTTCAGTGGCCAAATATAGGGTACATGGATCCAAAATGGATTCCAGATCTACCGAGTAATGCTACTGAACGAACCCAAATGTTTCCATGGTATAAAGAAATAAATAAAAAAGTTAATTAAATGATGAATATTGAACTTATAATTAATAAAAATAAATAAAAAAGTTAATTAAATGATGAATATTGAACTTATAATTAATAAAAATAAATATATTAATAAAATATATACATAAAAACTATAAAAACTATAAAAACTATAAAAAATGGTGAATTGTTCTGTATTTGATTGTTTTAGTAACAACAACAAGAAACCTAAAAACACTGAAGACTATATTGGTATAAAATATTTTCATTTTCTTATGTCGAAAACACAATCACGACGAATGACGAATTTTTCGCTTTCAAATACATGAGATTATATGTAAATCGTGACGAATGACGAATGACCAAAATTTCGCGTTCAAAAAATAGATCTATTTCTATTTTTCTCGTCGACGAATGCGAATGACATTCATTGATACCAACATAAATTGGTCAAAATGGCTTTAATAAAATATTTTTAAAATTCAAATAAAAAATTTTTTAAATTAATTTTTTTAAGATATTTCCTCCATTTTTTTCATAAACAAATTTTGAAATTTCAAAAACACAAAAATTTATTTACTTTAAAATTCAAATAAAAATGTTTTTAAATTAATTTTTTTTAAATTTTTCTCCATTTTTTTAATTTTTTTACGAACAAATTTTGAAATTACAAAACACAAAAATTTGTTCGTCACGAATAGTCGTCGTGATTGTGTCTCTAATGGCGAATTTTGGTCATTCGTTGTGATTGTGTTTTCAGCGTTAAAGATGAAAATATATTGAAGATTTGGAAGTGCCGAAAGAAAAGAACGATTCGTCATTTTGGCGCTAAATAGCGTTTGTAATCGACTGTCAATGCTATCGGTAGCATTAACGACGATTGCATAATGACATTTAAAATAATTTTTTGACATTTGGAACAATTTTGTTAAAAGAGAATTCTTATGATTGCGATTCATTGCTTCAGAACATTGTGTTCCGAACAAAAAAAATTTATACATCAGACACTTGAATTTGATTTGAATTAATTTTAAAATTTTTGTTTATTTCAATCTCAATATATCAAATCATTGTTATTCAAATAAATAAAATTATTAAATAATAAATAAAATAATATTGTAAATATACAATAATTTTTAATTTTTAATATATAAAATAAACACAAAATTCTGTAGAATTGTTATAAATATTGGTTTTTCAATATTTTTGTGAATTGTTTGTTTTTTTTTTTGCTTAGGCGTTGTAAATTGTAATGTGAGAAATGTAAAAAAAATTAAAAATGACAGCAAAAAAAATTGTTCCGAACACAAAGTTAAAGTTAAGTCAACTTTAGTTCCGGAGAGAAAAAAATGTTCCGAACATTTTTGAAAATTGAGAGAATTCAAATTTTCATACAAAAAATATGCGCGCGCATGGGTTCGGAACATACGTTCGAATTTTTAAAATAATATTATTTTTTTTTTATAATAGATCTATTTCTATGTTACTTGTCGACGAATGCGAATGAAATTCATTGATACCAACATAAATTGGTCAAAATGGTTTTAATAAATATTTTTAAAATTCAAATTCAAACAAAAAATTTTTAAAATTAATTATTTTTAAAATTTTTATTAAAATTATATTTCATTTAAACACTTTCAACTTATTTTCAACTTAAAGATTTCAAATATAACACTATTATTTTTTCGTATAATAATTTGAATTTGCCAGTTAAAGAATCAAACATATGTCATTTTCATCGTAGATTTGAACTTTACAATGGCAGCATTTTTAAACTCTTTCGATCAAATTTTCATCGAAATACATAATGACACTAACGATTACAATTGAATAACTCTAACGATAACGATGAGCGATTCGATTAATTTCGATCGAAATACATAATAGGAACCTCAATTTCACATATATTACATATATTTCTTTTTTTACTATTGTTATCCTATACTTTTGAACTTGTCGAATACAATGGATCTGGTAGTATCTGTTTCAGCCCAATTCAGCCTTTTTGAGCCACTGCTGAATTGTTTGATTTGGCCTGGATGGAGTAAAAATGTCCTCTAATCTGTTTTCCATATTAATTTTATGAAATTCACTCTCTTTCAGCTTTATTTTAGAAATTCAATTTCTCCAGCTTCTTGCAATCAAATATTTTTTAGTTTTCAATTACTTCTAAAATTAAATATATAAAAATATTAGCTTCCAGACTTACTAGTTCCTTCTATTAAGGAAGAAATGGCATATTTTTCTTTTTCCTTCCATTTCATTATGCGAATATAAAAATGAAATGTACATTATGCCTAATTAGACGATGTTGCAATTGCATGATTTCTCTCTTATAACATAGAAAAAATACATAGAATACATAGAAGAATTCAAGGTGTTGACGACTGGATGCAACACTGGATGCATCAATGAATAATACAAAATTGTTGTGCTCGCAATTGCCATTCCAACATCGTCTAATTAGACCCATTAGGTCTCATGATTCAATTCAAATGTCTTCTATTGTAAATTCAAATGTTCATACAAATTAAAATTATAAGTTTTTAATGAATAGTTTTAAGAGAATGAATTTTCTTTGCTTACTAGATTTAAATTGATTTGTTGAGGAACACAGCACAATGTTGGCATTATTACTATTACATTTACATACCTAAAAATTTACTTCTTAAAAATAGAAAAAAAACACCTTATTTTCTTTTAACTTTATTTTATTAAATTAAAAATTAGCTCAACATATAGAAAAAAACCCAAACATATATTTTAAAAAGAAGAAAGTAGTTCATGCATAGATTAATAGAAAAAAATATTAGTTATAAAACTTACAATGTTTAATTAGAGTTTAAAAAGAAAAAGAAATTTGTTCATGTTTAGATCGATAGAAAAAAAGTATTAAAAGTTAAAAAATTAATGTTTAATTTATGGTGTTTAATTTTCCTTGCTTACAATATTTTGATTAATTCGTTTGTCATTATTTTTATTTTTGCAATAATTATTCATAAAAAAAATGCACCAAATTTTCGAAAATTCCAATTTTTTTTCCCTCACGGAGGTGGCACTAATATGTCAAGCTCGGCATGTAGGCTTTTAGCCCGTTATACCCTCCTCCACCCCTGAACTTAGTTGACCCTTTTGAGGGTTCTATCCTGCAAAAGCTTTCTGAGGTTATGTAATGCGTTTCCAACAACTTGAGTCTCAGCCTTGAAGAAACTAGGTATTCTCCTACAACATATGTGGATGTTTCTTCCTCTTCCAGACAGTGTCTACAAGTTGGATCGTCTCTTAGTGCTAGTATACACATGTGCTTATGACCAGTAAGTAGTCTCACCATTTTCCTACAGTCTAATCTATTGAGAGTTAGTAAGAAGTTGGTTATTTTGGTGTTTGTTCTTGGTGCATATATTTTGGAGAACTCTGGAGCCTTCAATACGCTCTCAAAGAATGTTTGTTT
Organism: Argyra leucocephala; assembly: GCA_963942445.1. NCBI lineage: Eukaryota > Metazoa > Arthropoda > Insecta > Diptera > Dolichopodidae > Argyra > Argyra leucocephala. The sequence continues at coordinate 34,900,585 of OZ012677.1, read as the reverse complement.
CCTTCTTCAGGGTGTTTTCTATCGATAGTTTAATATAACCAAAAGATATAGCAACTGCCGGTTCCGGCTATAAATGTTTCCCGCCGATTTTTTTTTTTTTTTTTTTTTTTTTTTTTTTTTTTTTTTTTATTTATTATGCTCCATATATTGTACAATTAATTCTTTTAAAAACTATTTACTTAGATACAGATATATAATTATCTTTACTACAGTTGATTTGTATTTTTTTTATTTTTATTTAGAAGTTTTCGAGTTTAATACTATAAATTTAAAGGAAAATTGGAGATGAAAAACCTTTTTGAATTTTTGTTTTGTAAAACTTAACGCTAACTTAAACAGTAAAACCTATCTATAGTAAAATCTATACGTCCGAACTAAACTAGCCTAATTTTTTTTTAACTTAATTTAAATTTCTGATCAGAGGATTTTCTGACATGAACAGTTCCGAGTGGAACTTTACAGTTAAATAGCTTATTTTTTCTAAAATTGTATTCATGCTGGCTTTATCATGCAGCTTTTTGGTTGAATACCATCTGGGAAGATTGAATACAAGTTTCAAAAGTTTATTTTGCGCAATTTGCAATTTTTTGGTATGACTAGCTGCACAATCTCCCCAGACTGGTGCCGCATATAACATTATTGGTTGAAAAATTACCTTAATAAGTATCAATTTGTTTTCTGTGGATAAGATTGATTTTCGGTTAATAAGGGGATACAACATGCGAGTACATTTGTTAATTTTATCAATAGTGTTAGAAGTTTGCTTTTGAAAGGTTAGCCTTTTATCTAAGGTAATGCCTAGGTATTTAATAGTATCGGCCCAGTTAATTTCGTCATTTTGCAGTTTTAATGGTATAGAAGGTAAAAGAGAGGCTTTCCTTTTTTTCGTAAAATAAATTGATACTGTTTTGGAAGCATTAATTTTTACTCTCCATTTTGCATAATAACTAGAGAGCTTATTGAGTGAATTTTGTAGGTTTGTTAATATGTGATTGGGATTAGTGCCAGCAGAGTAAATTGCAGTGTCATCAGCAAATACTGATATTTTTGTAAACTCTAGCCTAGGGATATCTGCAGTGTAAGTGTTGTACAAAATTGGGCCAAGTACCGAGCCTTGTGGAACTCCTGCTTTAATTTCATACAAATTGGAGCATGTATTATTCAATATCACACGAAATACTCTTTGATGAAGAAAGTTTTGTATGATTTTAATTAAATATATAGGAAATTTATACACTTCTAATTTATGAAGCAAGCCAGAGTGCCACACAGTGTCAAAGGCGGAATTTATGTCAAGCGCTACTAGACCAATAGATTTGCGTTCTTCTAAGTTGGATTTAATGTAATTTTTGACACGTAGAAGAGGGTGAATGGTACTATGCTTTACCCTAAATCCAAACTGTTCATTTGGAAGAATTTTTTTAGCTGAAATAAACTTTTCCAGTCTAATTTTTATGAGTTTTTCAAATATTTTTGAGAAACTGCATAGTAAGCTGATAGGCCGAAAACTACTTAATTCCTCCATCGGTTTTCCAGGCTTAAGAATCGGAATAATATGAGCTTCTTTCCATATATTCGGGAAATAACCTAGTTTTAAACAAGAATTGTAAATCAAAATTAGATATCTTTTTGCGTTTAATGGTAATTTTTTTGATACATAGATTAGATATGTGATCTGAACCTGCAGATTTTTTAGTCTTTAATTGGGCAAATATTTCATTGACAGATTTCAGTTCAATTTGTTCAAAGGATTCTATTTCAGCTTGATCAATTTTGCTTACAGATTCCTCCACCATAAGATTTGTATCATGGTCGCTTGTGTTGTTGTTCACGGCGTGTTTGTTATAAAAATTTTTAGCTAATGCATTTGCTTTATCAATATTCGTGTAAAATGTGTTACTGTCATCCTTTGGAGTACCTATAAATTTATTTTTATTTTTTAAAACTTTTGAAATTTTCCAAAAAGGTTTTGACGATTTTTTCAAGTGCTTAAGAGTATTAGACCATTTCATATTTCGAAACTCACTTATTTTATGTTTTAAAAAATTGTTGAAGTGTTGTAATTGAGCATAAAAAATTACATTACGACTACGCATCCACTTTCTCCTAACAGTGTTTCTATGCCTGATTATATTTATTATATAGTCAGGTAATTTTTCGGTGTATTGCTTGACTATTTTCATGGGTACAGCCAATTCAGTTGCTCTTTTAATTTTGTTGTTTAAATTAGATATCATATTGTCTATTTGGTAACAATAGTCAACAGAATCATTATTATTGGTATTAAGTTCCATTTTAAGAAACTTCTGATACAGATACCAATTTGCATTGTTAAAATCCAAATAAGTACGATCATGTGATATAGTTTGTTTGCTAACGTTTAAAGTAACCGGCAAGTGGTCAGATGACAGATCATTAATTGTAATAGGTTGGGAGCAATATTCTGGTATGTTAGTTAAAAATATATCTAGTGTAGAAGGTAGTGAATTACTATTATAAGGAATATAGGTATGGTCAAAAGGATATAATAATGTGAACCTATCACTTAGTAATAACTGATATAAAATATTTCCCCAACTATTAGCCCGGGCACATCTCCACATTCTGTGCCTGCAATTTATATCGCCTCCTATAATGAAGTCACCTGTAGTTCTTGAAATTTTTAGTAGATCTTTTTTGAAGTCATTTTTATTTAGATTTCTTACGTTCAGGCTACTTATGTAATTTTTAGTGCCGGAAAAATAGACAGAAAAAAGTTTAATTTTCTTGTTATCATTTAATGTTACCTCTATACCAATATTTTCTATTAAATCCAACTTTAAAGGTTCAATTAGTTTATGCTTAATATCTTTTCTAATAATTATTGCTACACCCCCACCACTTGTTGTAAGACGATCTTTCCTATATATATTAAAGTTCGAGTTTTTTAGGATAATATTATTGTTAAGCCATGTTTCACATATCAAGCCAACATGAATACCATTTTGTAACATAAAATTGAACAATTCATGGTTTTTGTTCTGAATAGATCTAGCATTCCATGTTAAAATATTTAGTTTATTACTAACATTCATTTTGAATATAAGTATTTAACCGAAAGTTCAGTTATAACCGAAAATTGTTCAGCCTTATTTTTGCAATTACTTAATTTATTTAATAATTCATTAGTTAAATTTAATATTTCATCAACAGAAAAAAGATCTGAATTATTTCTTATATTATTACTACTATTACTATTGAAATTATTATTACTATTACTACTAATACTACCTGCTGGAATTTTATTGTTATGACAGCTTATACTTGCAGCAGTGTTACTATTGTTGTTCTCCCAAAAAGAGTTTGATCTACATACAACATTGTAAGGTAATGAATATGTGCTTCTATTATTGTTGTTGTTGTTGTTACTATTGCTGTTACTATTGCTGTTTGTCTTGTAGTAAAGAGTGTTTGGAAAAAGTACATTGTAATTACTTTTACTCATAGTTGCATTGTTGTTGTTGTTTGACACTGAGGTATTTTGTCTTACTTTATTGTTGCGACCCAAAAGAGAGATATATGTTTTCTTATTATCACAAATACTATCAGTGGAATGATGTTCACCGTGACAATTAGCACATTTTTTAATTTCTTTGTTTGTACAGTCAGTAGTTGAATGACTGCCGGCGCAGAAAGCACATTTTGTATTTACGCTACAGTTACGTGATCCGTGGCCAAACATCTGGCAATTGTAACATTGTGTGATTTTTTTATTGGTGGTTTTACGTTCCCATCTAACTTTAGTGTTGAATATATAAGTAAACTTATTACGTAATTCGTTTAACTTAATTGAATTTTTTTCTAAATATACAATATATAGTTGTAAATCATTATATAAATTAGTGTTTTTATTTATTGATTTGATATCCAAACATTTTAAACCTTTTTCCAATAAGTTATTCTTCAAATCAGTGCAATTGTATTGTCCAATCCAGATAATACAAATTTTAGTGGCTTAGTGCTTTTCGATTCATATGTAAAAAACTCTAGATTGTTTATTTTTAGTTCGTCGAGTGCTTTTGTGTAAGATTCATTTGTGTTACAATACAGTTTTATACCAATTGAAATGGATCTGACATAATAATCATTTACACCAATTTTTTTCATAAATTCGTGAATTGTTGAAATTTTTTGTTTTATTATAGTTATTGGTGGTGGACCATTTTTCTTAGAATCAGTGTTTTCAACATTATTTTCGCATGCGTCCTCCATACACGTGCTTTCATTGTCATCATCAATAGTTTGTAGAGGTAAGTAGTAATTACTTTCAGAAGTTTTCTTTTTTTTTTGTGAATTGTCAAAATCACTGTTATTATTTATTTTAAAACTTTTCGCCATGTTTGTGTCTTTTTGCAAAAAAGGCACATTAATTTCATTTGAAATTCTTTTCCTTTTTCGAATAATTTTGAGATTTGGAATTCAAATAATTAATTTTAATGTTGTAAATTACAATTATTTTTCTATAATATGTTGTATGAACAAAATAATTTCTTTTAATAACTTTAGAAGTTTTCTCGATGCAAGCAAAGGGAATACTGTTCCCGCCGATTATCTTGCTAGTTCGTCAGCCATCTCATTTCCAGTCAAGACACTATGACCCGTTATCCAAATCAGTTGTATCTTTTCCGTAAAATGGAGGATAAAACTTTTTAAAAAAAAAAAAAAAACATAATTTTTTTAAAATTTTATTTAAAATTTGCATTTTCCTTAAACTAAATTTCAAGTTTACCTCTGTTTTTTTTTTTATTCATTTTGCATTTTGACTTGATATTGAAAAATTTTGTTTAATTTTGAAAATGTGTCAAATCAACTATTTTTTAGTACTAATTTAATTATTTATTTGACGATAGACTACACTGATGTATATCATTGCCGTGTTAATTCGTAATCATGATACAATTAAATTATAGTTGTATCACGATTCGTAATATTATTCCTTTGCTTTGTAATATCAATACTACGTTTATATTGTCTTACTATCACGATACTGGGTGACACACATACAGGAATATCACAATATTCAGCAATTTTACAATATCGATACTAAATGTCTATCAGTAGCATAAGGCAGCCTGACTGTCATTGAAGATTCTAATGACTTTGTTAGACCATCTTTGTTTTTTTATTATCTTCGCTGCTGCGTTTATGGCAGAGACTTCAGCCTAGAAGACTGTGCAGTGTTTGCCAAGAGGAAACTGGAGTTCAAGTTGTTCTTTTTCAAAGAACACTCAAGCTCCCGCTCACCAAAATTTTTATATGATGAACTGAACTGAATAGTGTCATATGTTTGTCTATTTAGGATGCCTTGACTTGACTAGAATTCTCCTTCTTCTTTCAAGCTGTATATTCGATTGACCAGCTTGAATGGCTGTCAGCTTGAAAATAGCTTGAGCTTGACATATACATTTTTGGTGCTAAAAATTTGTAAAACTAAAAATTTAAAGAAACAATTAAAACAATTAAAAATTTTTAATTTTTTTACTTTTTGAAATCTTTCATTTTTTAAATTCACTCTAAATATTAACAAAACTTTGTAAAATTTTTAGAAAATGGAAGTTTATACTTAAATTTTAAAAAGAGAAATAGCTGTTGAAAAAATAATTTTCGTTTTTGTTTTAAACGTAAGAATCTAAAAACAGATTAAATAAAAACATTTTAAAAAATCATTTCATAAATTATTAAATATAACAACATAAATAAGAAATTAATACAAAATTTATTTATTTATTAATATTTAATTAAATTAAATAAAACACTTGTTATTGTTTCACTGAATTTTAATAATTTCTCACATTAAATTTTGAATAATTTTTTATTCAGTGAAACAATAACTAAATAAATAAATTTTGTATTAATTTCTAAAAATTATGTTTTACCAAGTGCCAACCAAAAAATCTTTAGATTTTTTATTGAACATAAATAAGTTTACATGATTCATTATGCCAGGAATTTCCATGAATCAAAAAGTGTTGCACCATTAAAATCTTCTTAAAATCAAGTTTAAAGGAATAACCCAACAATAATATCAGAATTCTAGTTTTATGCTGCTAATTTTTTATCTCTCAATCGCATTGCTACCTACATAATTTCCTACAACTTTTAAAACTATTTTAATAACGGTACCTTGACCGAAGAAAATAACGTAATCATCAGTTAATGTTACTTTCTGATGATGATCATCAGATTTTCTGTGATAATATCAAATTATTGATAGTACTTTTCCTGTAAAAAAAAATTAGAAACAAAATCCGAAAAATTCAAGTTATCCGGTTTTAGGTATAGAGGTATAGGTTAATCAATGGTTACAAAATCGAAAAACGTATTGTGGACAATTGCTATATTGAAATAATATTTAGCTTTTTTTAACAAGGTTATTTTGATTTTTGAACAATAAATTTGCATAAATAAATGGGAAGACTTTAGATAAGTGAAATCATACTATTGTAGTGATTTAAGTTAACTTCATTAACGTTCTAAATTATTAAAATACGTAATTTAAATTCATTCATATTATGAAATTGCCAAGATTTTATATCATCAAGGTAAATTTTTTATTAAAATCATTAATTCAAAACTCAAGTAAATCAATTAAATAAAAGCAACATGAAATACTGGTATTAAAAACGATTCAATGTTCAAGGTTTCGGGAATATTCATTGTAAAACAAATTTAGTACAAACAATAATACTATAATGCTTAAAAAATACTAATAACCGGTATAGTGTTATTGTTTTAAAGCATATGCATCTATTTTTCAGGTGAAATTTATGTTAGCATTATTGTAAATATTTGAAGAAAGTTTTTTTTTGTGGAATATTTATTTAAAAAAATTTACAGGTGTTCTGCAATTTATGGAGGTGCTAAAGAGTAACATTAAATTATTTATGTATACATATATGCAGTGTAAAATACCATTCAAAACTTTTTTATTTTAAGTTTTTTTAAATTTCATGTTTGGAAATCAACAACGAATTAGAAATATTATCTAATTGATATCTGTTGAAGACAATAAAAAGCTTTATGGGTTTTTCGACTTAGTCTAGCATCTTTTACCGTCTTTGGTTAAAATGTACGAACCATGTATCAATTTAATTAATTTGATTTACATAATTCTTATGAAGAACATAAAATGTACAGTATAAAAACAGTCTTTTTTGACTTTATATAATATTAACTTGTTAATTATTTTTAGCTAGAATTTTTAATGATTTTACACTTACACATTTTCTAATAGAATTATTTAAATTTTAAGTTAAAAATAATCCAGTTATTAAAATTAAAGATTTTATAATTATTTTACTCTAAAAATTTTCATATTGGTATGAAATTTCCATTTTCAGGAGGATTTTATTTTCAGTAGAAACTAAATTATTTCAAATCAGATGTTTTAAAACTAGCTGACAAAAAGGGGATTAGATTAATATATGATAGATAGATATATTATTGAGTATCAATAATTGTCAAAAGTAAATATATTGTATATAGAGAGTCAAAGCTAAAACAAAAGTATAAACTGATTTTAGCGATCGAGTTGTACTTAGAAGAATAAGAAAAACAGAACATAAAAATAATAAGAAAAAATTCACCATTCATGAATTATGGTGACAAAATTTTTCTTAGCAAATTTTATACACATATTTACTTAAATTTTTCTATCTTTGTTTTGTAGGTTTAAAAGTGTTATTTGTGTAGAAATGTATCATATCATTATCAATGCAGTAAATATATTATGACATCAAAATATAATATCCATATATATACAGTTATTATATATATGGATATATAATATATAGTCACTAAATCCAAACATTTAGTTATACCACTGGTTTATAGAAATGAAATTTTGTATTTTGTTCTCTTCAATTCTAGAAAAAGTTCGTCTTTATAATATTTTGGTTGAATTGAAGAATAAAAACTGTGAATGTACATAATAAAATAAATGTGCTAATTTCTCAAAATTTACTGTCTTGAGGGTTGCCAGAATATCTCTTTTAAAGAGAACATGCACTCTTTTTTCAACACGATCTTTTTGTTCACTCTCTTTCTTCGTTCGGATCTTTTGTATCTCTTTTTGCTCTCTTTTTCTCTTAAACTGAATTTATCCTATTTTTATAAAGAAAGAGAGCAAAAATAGAAAAATCTTCGTTGCAAAAAACGTTTTCTCCGATGAATTTAAGGAAAAACCTTTAAATCTGAAATGGATTATATATTTCAAAGAAGGCAAACATGTAGAATTTTATGAGAGAAATCGGCTAACAGTGTTAGATCCTCACATGCAATTATGTGTAAAAATACAAACTGCAAAGAATTTTACAATGAAATAAAATGTGGTAATAAATTTTTAATAGAAATAATGAACTCAAAAAAATACGAAAAAACAAATTATGAAAAAGAGAGCTTTGTGAAATTGAAATATTCTGATTTGTTGTGGAAATAAATTTACAGAAATAAATTTATATTACATTTAATATAAAGTCTGGTTTTTTTGTGTTCTGGTTTTATGAAGAAAAAAACTGATGAAATAAAGTCTTATTTATTCATTCATTTTAACAGTTGATCCTACAGATAAATCTGCAGGTCAACTTTATAGGTCATTTTTCCTTTCGAAATGGAATATTTGGTATATATTCATATACATATTATATATTTTATATTAATATTATTAGTTATATTATATCTTTATTAATTATTAAATTATATTTGAACCGATGTGGTTATATTGAAAATTACATTTTTCAGTAATTTTCACCACTTTAAAAAATTTTCGGTTCTCACGGTGTTTGAACCCGTCCTCCTGAGTCATTACAGTCTTATTTATTTTTTGGAAACGTTTTTGTCTTGATATCTGTAAGTTATAGCATAAAAGGAGTATAATATAGAGAAACTATGCGGAACAAATTTTGTGACGATTTTTTTTTGCTTAAAAAAATTTTGAAAATACCCCATACACAGTAGGACCTAGATAAACTCACTTTAAAATTTTGTAATACGCCATTTTAATGTCTTCGTTAACAGAAACTCATACAAAATATTGAACTAAATTTTTTTCTTTTATGCAGGTTCAACTGTATAGATTCTAGCTTTGAGAGAGAGAATCTTTAAAATGATTTTAATTCTTGTTGTTTTTTTTTTTGTTTTTGCTATACATATAGTGTAGTAGCGACAATGAGGTAAGGTTGTGTATGTCGTATCAGATACACACTTGTTGGGTAGATGTAGAGTATACCAATAATATGAAATGCATGGTGTCGGATTTGACAAAATTTCAAAGACACAATAGCATATTTAAAAAAATTAAATCCCAATTTAAGTTTTTATAAAAAATTTGAAATTATTTGGTTTTGTAATGAAGGTACTTTTTTTTCTTAAAAAAAAGTAAGAATACTAAGTGGTTATGCTGAAGTCCGAAGCGGAATATCCCCGAAAAAATTTCCGATCCGAATACGAAAAAATCGGTATTCTGAAATCCATTCGACTGCCAAGTCTGTGCACAAATGAAAATCAAATGTTTCGGAATTTTTTTTTATTTCAAATAAAAGGGCGGGGTTGACAGTTTGAGTTTGGTTTTATTTATTTGGTAAAAAGTTATTAATTTTTTAATAATTACATTACGTACATATATACATAAATTAAAAGTAAAAGTTATAAACTTTTAATTACATATGTATATACAAATTAAAATTTAATAGTAATTTTTTGTTACATATTACATTTTGTTACATTAAAAACGATAAAATATATTATTCTAACAATATATAAAGTATATTGTTTGAAGCGCTTTTTTAAATTGACATTCCGACGGACTTTAGCATAACCATCTAATTTTTTTATTTCTTAAAAATACAAAACAAAATCATATTTTGAAAGAAACTACTAATCAACTAAAGATTTTGACAATTCTTCCACATTTTATATTAGTTGATAAAAACTTAAACATTTAATTTTTTTAAATATGAAATTTTGTCCTATGAAATTTTGTACTTACTTACAAGTACTTATAACTTTGTCATATAACCAAAATGCATACATTTTTATTATTTTTAATCCAAACAAAAAACAACTTACTTTAAATTGGAAATTCATAAAGAAAAAGAGAATTAAAAAATTTTAATATAGAAATAGAATAACCAAAAATAATGTATGTATATTGTATAAGCAATAAATCCTTATAATAATAAGAACGTGCAAGCAGAAGAAACAAAATTAAAATTTTGTATTGACTTAAGTAAAAACAAAAACGTAAAATCAAAAGAAAAAAAAACTCCTTTGGATATGTGTGGATAACAAATTTGGATTTCAATGATAATGATAATGATCTACACTCTACCTCTACCTACATACTCTGCACTATGAAATCAAGGAATACATTATTATATCTAAATTAATAGATATTCTTTGCTCACGAATTACGATAGTGTGCAAAATTATGTACTTACTTACTACAGTATGGCACAAAAACAATAACCACATTGAAGTAATTGAAAACATAAATTTATAAATAATTTATTTTTTTCTAATATTACCTATTACAATATTTTGTTAAAACTAGTAATATTATAATAAATTTAAAAATTTATTTTTGTTTTATTTAATTTTTCATTTTTATATTATAATATACATACATACTTTACTTACCTATTACCTAGGTACATATATTATAAAAATTTAAAAAGTTAATGTATCTGAATTAAATTTTGTTTAAAAGGGTTTTTTATGCCGAATTGAAGTTATTTGTTTTTATTACATTTAAAATGTTTGTTAGTTTTTTATTACACTTTAATTCGGCTTTTTCCCTTCGTTTAAAATATATATTACAACATACATATACATTTGTGAAATTTTTATTTTAAGAATTTTAATTTTACAGCCAAATTCCAAAAAATACATATTTTTTTTCAAAATCTATCTAAGTTACCTATCGTACCTGTGAAATGTCTTCCGTATCCTTTAACGCATCAAATAATAATAAAAAAATATTTTTTAAATTTATTTGAAATTAATAAAAAATACAAACTCAGTCCAAAAACAAAATCAAAAAATTAAAAATTACAAAAACAGTTTAGACGCTTCCATTAGTGTTATTTTTCATTTTGATGAACAAAAGAAAAAACAACAAAACAAAGTTAAATATTTTATAAATTTTAATTTTTTGAAATGTTCAACATATATTGTACGATACTGTACGAGGTACAAAGGAAATAAAATATTTGTTATTATATTATGCTTAGTCGAATCCTTTTCTTTTGTATTTGTTTAGTTATGATTATTTTTATTTATAAACAATCAGTTTTACTGTTCGCATAAAGAACTTCATTTACAGTTTCTAATGCCAATTCTACCAGAACGCTTTCGTCACTAATAAATATTGAAGATCCTGAATAGTCACATCCTCAAAACCTTCACCTTGTTGCATGTACATAAATAAAAATATGTAACCGTGTTGTTTGTTTGTATTCATAATTATATTATGTATTCATATATATACTATTCATATTATTATCTACGGTAAGAAACAGACAAAATTAACAAAACCAAAATTGATGAAAATTTAAAAATACATGTACGTACCTACTTTTCAATATACTTTTCAATAGAAATCTATTTGAATTATTTTTAATTTTATAAAACCAACATTAATTTTATTGTCCCTTTCCTCTATAAAATTTGAAGTCAAAAATTTCATAAATCACATTGACAAAGTCCAAATAAAAATATTAATTCTTCAAATTTTAAAAATTAAAGCAAAATAACAACAAATCCAGCAATAACAGCAATATCTTGAATTCTTTCAATTTCTAAAAAAAAATTCAATACTTTGATTTGTAATATTATTTGTGGTCTATTGAAAGGACTTTAAATGCATGTATATATTTTTATACACATTGTGTAATTTTTAATTTTTATCACATAAGTAAAGTAGAAATGCGAGCAGCGAAATAAAGAAGTATGTATATACTGTAGCTAGCATGCACATTCGCATATAACTATACAATTTTGAGTACCTATACATACAACTTTTATATTTTTGACACTGTTGGCAGCATAATAACAAATAAATATGTTCATAAGTAGTAGGTACACAAAATCTTTTTATTTATCAGTACAAAATACATTGCGCTCAACTTATAAGCAGTTAAAAATTGAGTAATATTATTTTGAGTGAACACAGAATTTTGATATTTGAAAAAGTGACTAGCAAATTTTGTTCTACGTGAATACTCTACTTATATGATTACTCTATGGTTTTGGCCAAACACAGAAAAATAAAAATTAAATCATTGTACGTGTGAATGAATATAAACAAAACATATTACATTTTTTCTATGGCTTCTTCCTTACTACCTTATTTTCTTTTTTTTACACACATATCACAGGACACACGTATATAAATTATAATGAAGGAATTTGATTAAGGAATTGCAATATTGTTATCAAGATAATTGAATCCGTATGCGATATACAAAATCAAGAGAAAGATTATAATATATAAGAGATATTGGGGCTTATGATTGAAAACGAAAACGTTCAATCGTTTTCCAAATATCACTGACGTTTGTCATTTGGTATGACAGAAAACGAAAACGGAAAACGTTAATTTCGAAAATAATTTTTCATATGATTGCAAACGATCGAAAAACGTTTGTAATGCAAAAATCAAACGTTCAGTTGTGTTTAACGTTTGTATGGAAAAAGTTTATAAACATAAACAAAATGCAAGTAGTTTTTTTTATATAACTAATTTAGGTGTTTATATTTGTATTTTTGTAAATAAAAAATTAGAATATAAACTTAAAAATTATTTTATTTATATTTATTTGTAAAATAAAACATTTAATTTGTAAATACAAATAAATACATATAAAATACAAAAAAAGGTTAAATTTTAACCGGTAATGCATTTAAAAAAAATTCTTTCTATATAAAAGAAGAATTATTTGTTTCTTTTTTTTTAGTTTTTAAATTTTTTTTTTTCTTTATTTTTCTATATTTAACTATTTTTTTCAATTTATAATTTATGACACTACACTCTACTCTACTTTATTCGTTTTTGTTTTGTTTTATTAAAATTTATGTAATTGTTTATTAAATTTTAATTCAATTTTTAATTATAATTTTGTTTAATAAACTGTTTGTATAAACTGCGAAGGAGTATAAATAAAAAAATAAATCAAAATAAACAGAAACACAACCACAAAAAATTGAAACATATGTTTTTGACAACTGTCAGTTAAGTTTCGAAAATTTGCGAAAATGTTTTTATTCACACGTCTTCAATCATATCAAAATGTGAAGAAGGTGATAGTGATGATCGTTTCGTTTCGTTTTCCGTTTCGTTTTCAATCATAAGGCCCATTATTTTGCATAATTTGATATTATACCCTTCTCTTTTTGTCCTCTCTTTTTTCGGAGCAAACTCTCTTTTTAAGCTTTTCGTTTCTGAAAACTCTCGCTAAATCGACAATATTTTTAATAGAATGTTTTTTATAATGGTTATTATTTTGTTTTTCACGAATTTGGTTCTACTGCAAATAATTCACTTGAAAATCGAAATTTCGCACCAATGTAATATGAAAAGTTTTAAGAGTAAAAAAAATATAAAATTACAATAATTTTAATAATTGGATTATTTTTGACGTAAAATCTAAATTAATTTAAAATAATTCTTTTTAAATTTTCTTTTAAAAACGGACATATATATGTATATTCATATAAAATTCACAGTAAAATATAATTAACAAATAAAAAAGTAAAGTCAAATAAAGATGTTTTGATATGTATATATTTATGTTCTTGATGAAAAATATTTTTTATTAAAGTAATTCATAACACTAATTCATAATATAATTTATATATTTTAGTACTCTAAAAAAATTTAATATTCTTTGTGATATAGACAAAACATTAGTTTTAATATAAAACATCACAGAAAAATCCATATTTAAAAATAAAAGTAAAATGCTTACTATCTAAAGCTTACATATATACATATATAGATATACAATTATTATATATTATAACATAAACCAAAAAAAATATATATATGTTATGTGATAATTCACTCTTTGATTAATCTGTCCATTTCTGCAGGATTATTTTTTAATAAATACTTTAATTTTTTTACGAAAAGATCTAAATTAAAACTCTCCTTTATTTCCAGTGGTAATTTATTATATATTCTTATAGCTGATGAAAGGCAACTGTTGCGTGATAAATCTGTTCTTGATTTTGCATAGTTGAGATTATTTAACTTTCGTGTATTGTAATTGCGTACATTACTCCTTTTAGTAATATGAATATTTTTTTGTAGATTCCCTTCCAGGTAACCCGTTCTCTTAAAAATTTCATTTGTACGAGTAAGCCAATTAAATTTATGCAAGCCTATTATAGCCTTCCTTATTATGATATCAATTTTATCTTTTAGCCAAGAGGAACAACTAGACCAATTATATATATATTATATCTAATGTGTGAAATAATATGAGTATAATATAGACTATCAGCGGTTTGTCTACTGAGTATGATTCCACTTCTTTTGATAGCACCTAATAAAGGCACAATTTTTTTTCCAGTTTATAGATATGATCATCCCATTTCAACTTTTCATCAATTACAACACCAAGATATTTATATGTAGCAGCTCTTTCAATTTCAGTATTATTTACTAATGTGCCTATCGCAACCTTAACTTTTTCATTCACTTCACTCTTTTTCCGTCCGGATGACAATTTCGGTATCGCAGCATTCACTTTTCAACTCAAAAAGTGAGTGTAAAGTGAATAAAGTGAAAAATTAATGTTGATATGCATATGTAGGTAAAAAAAAATTTTAATTGTTTTTATTTATATAATTTTTCTATACAGCTTCCATGACTTTGTACTGCAAATTCTGTTTGACGTAAATTGCAGTTCCACCTCCTCTAGATAAATCATTGGAATTAAAGCAAGCTGAGTATCTTGGGATATTAAAAAATTTCTCCTCCTCTGAATATAACCAAGTTTCACCAATCATAATGACATCAATACATTTCCTAGTTTTTACAAAAAATTCAATTTTATTAACGTCACCGAAAAATTGGTATCGGGATTTTTAAAATTTGTCATATTTTCTGATAATTGTCATAATCTGTATAGCTACCTACAGACGGAGACACTTGGTGTCGCCAAATTCTGACCACATTCTCGCCACTTGCCTATACACGCAGCAACTTTGTTGTACACAAGGGCGGCTACCGCATCTTTAAAAAAAATTAATGAATAACGGTCAACGGATAAAAATGTATGAGTATTCAATTTGTTTGTAAAATTTTGTTTGTTTTTGTTTTTTAAAACTTATTTTGCTTGTAAAAGAGTTTTTAAAAAATTTACCAAGAAAACAAACTAGAAATTTTTTAACATAATTTAAATTGAATTTGTATGTAAAAATGAAATAATTAACAAAAAAACCTAATAAAAACAATGTAGATATAAAAATAAAAAATAATAAAAAGACTAGAAAAAAAATTATATGAAATAAGCTTAACTTTCTGTTACATGCTTACGCCTTAAAAAAAATTTGAACTTAAGTACCCAAAATGTGTGGGTTCCCACACAACACCAAGTGGCTGTATTGTGCCTTTTCACTACAGACGAAGACACTTTGAAGACAACTCAAGAAAATATTAATATTGATTACTTGGTGGCGACACCAAGTATCTCCGTCTGTAGATAGCTTATCAGTTACAAATAAGTTGTGTGATAAAAATAAATTTACAAAACAATGCATATAAGGATAATTTTAAAATTGTCAAATAAAATTCATTTAGATTAAAAAAAACTTTAAGTACCTATAATTTTAAAATAAAAAAAAAACAAAAAAACTGATTTGGAAATAAAAGCGAATTATCAAAGACTAAAAGAAAAAGGCAGGTGAACAAATAAAAATTGGAACGGGAAATTCAATTAACAATTTTTCTCATATGAAATAATTTTTAATTGGTTTTGTTTTTTTTTTTTGTTTTAATATGAATTAATTTTATATTTTCTATAAATAGGTATGTGATATAGCAAATAAAAGACTGATATGTATCTAGTTAGTTTGTGGTTTGATTCAACCACAATATTTAATTAACTTATTTTTAATTTTATTTACATTTGATTTATATTTTATTTCACAAAACCTCCTTTTGTTTACTGAAAAAAAAAACCATTTTCAAACTTATTTTATTTTACTTATATTTTTGTGTTTTGTATGAAATTATTTTACTTTATACCCCTTTTTTATTTTATTTATATTCTATTTACACTTTTATTTTATATTTTACAAAAAAATATTTTATTTTTTTTTTATTTCACAAAACTAAACAAAAACTCGAGTGTAGTAATGTAATGACCGAAGGAGCACGGGTTCAACTTCAAGCCCCGTGAAAACTGAAATTTTTTTTCAAATGGTGAAAATTACTGAAAGATGTATTTTTCAATACAACCACATCAGTTCAAATATAATTTAATAATTAATAAAGATATAATATAACCATAGAAAAAGTAGTATAATAGAAGTCCAGCGTAGAACAAATTTTTTTGGCAATTTTTTTCAATAGTCTTCCTCGCCACTCTCTTGCTTTTTATTTATTTTCTCGATACTGTTATTATAATTTAATAAGCAAAATTTGTTACTGTAAACTGTTATTTTATTATAAAAGCAAAAACAAAAAATAATATTTTTGATTAGAAATCAAATAATAATGAGAATATCCTTTTAATTTTTCATTTTCTTGTTATTATTGTGTTTGTGTGATGTGAAATTTTTTTCAATTAATATCTACCAAAATTTCAAATATGGTTATCATTTTTATCGAGTAACCTTTTAAGAAAACAAATATTTTATTTTTCTTAATCCATGTAATGTTATAAAATAATTTTACATTTAATAAATTAAATTATCAATTTTAACAGAGATTTGTTTTAGTAAAAATAAATAATTTTTTTCGATTGCAAAATTTAGTATTAATTTAGAAAATATACATACATATGTACAATTCAACGTTTCAACATTTATAAAATTATTTTATAACATTACATTGATTAAGAAAAATAAAATATTTGTTTTCTTCGAAAGGGAAAAGGACCTATAAAGTTGGCCTACAGATTTATCTGTAGGATCAACTGTTAAAATAAATAAATAATAAATATGCACAATATCAACAATTATAAAAATCCTTTTATTACAATGTATTGAGAGAAAAATAAAATAAAAATTTTCTTAAAAGACTACTCGATAAAAATGCTATACAATTTGAAATTTTGGTACCTATCAATTTAAAAAAAAATTCAAATTATATACAAATTCAATAACAAAAAGTTAAAAACAATAATATACATTCAAGAACAGTATAGAGAAACTGAACACATACAAATTATTTAGAGAATAAAGTCGTATAAAACGTTCAAAAATTTAAAAATTCAAATTGAATATAGAAAATGCACTAACGCATTGAATAAACGGGGGAAAACATATACAATGAAGGGAATATTGAAAAAAAGAGTTAAAAACTTGCTGTTGTTAGTTTTGTTTGAAAATGTTTATTTTTATAGTATTATTAATCAATGATTAAACGGATATATCATATTTCGGTATTGCTCAATAATTCGAAAAACGAAGTATGGTTTTACATTATATTAAAACTTTGAATTTAACAGGTTATTAGCATTTGACATTACATATGTCATTGTATTTTTCTGTTGTTACTATACATTTATTTGGAGGGTTCTCCACTTTATTCGAAGGTGAACTGTTATACATAACTGACGAGTCAAATATAAACATTTATGAATTTTTGATTTTGAATTTGATCATTGTTATGTCGTGTTTTTGACGTTTACGAAAAGTACCTGAGTATAAAAACAAAATATTTGTATCCATTTTATCTATTTAAAAATAATAATGTATAACTGTCATAACCTTCGACAAATAAGAAATTATTTATTAATTTCTAAAAAAACTACATTTACTATTCTTTGCCTTCTTGTCATCCCCGTTATTTCATTTTTGAGGACGATTTTTAGTTGGTGAAAGTTGATCTGTAACTTCTGTTGAGTTTACAACAAAGGAGAGAAATCAGTAATGCGGGAAAACCTTCCAGAAGGTTTTTCTGCTAGGAGTTTCTGCTTTATATTTCGTCAGATATTTGCTAGATATTAGAATTTTCGCCAACACAACTTAACTCTACTTCTTATCTGAGAGCTGATTTTTAAGAATTTTGCTGTATCAACGTAGAAGAGAAATCTGTTATCCGGACACTTCGTTACCGACTGAGTTTATTTTGAAGTTCTTGATACCGACACCCCTTAATCCAACCTATTTATTACCCTTGGTTTCTAGTATTCTCGCCGCAAAGTTTTTTTAAATCAGTCATAAACAAATCTCAGAGCCAAGCTAAGATTCTTTGCCAGAACTCAGTTTACAAAATACGGTCATATGGAATAACCATATCTACTCTTAAGTGTGCCTAAAAAGGTCAAAGGAACGTGTTAATCGTCGTGCGTTCCCTTTCAAACAAAAAAAGATAAATTGAAAACCATAAATTTAAATAAATGAAAAAGGCTAAAAATTATTAAAAAAATTAACAGTTTTCATTTATTTAATAACATGATTGCTTCTACTAGACAGCCCACATTAAAGTTAAGATACCTTGTATATAGTAAGACGGAGTCACACGCTCACGCCGTGGGACAGAATTCAATCAAACAACGCAGAGTCAACAAATGTTACAAACGCAGTTTATCTATCGTGAGAATGTATTAATTTAAGCTTTATTATAATTTTATTTAATTTTTGAATAATTAAAATTAAACAAATGTAATTCAGTTCTAAGTGAGTTGTTAGTTAATAAAGTTAATTTTTTTTTATAATAAAGATTTTTAATAAATCTTAACTTTAAATATTTTATTTTGACAAAAATTAATTTATATAAATAAACATTTTATATTATAAATTTCTTTATTTTATAGATGCTTTTAATATACAATTGCATTATCACTTTTTCGGAAACTGCAGAAATGAAATTGAATATGACAACTTCTGAAAGGAAACTTAGTTTGGAACCATCATTTATTTTTCCATCGTTTTCCCTCCGTAATGGTACAAACATTTATTCTAGATCTGGATTCTTGGTACAAGGTTGGTTGCCTGCGTTTTTTCCGCTGCCATTATATTTACACGAGCGACAAGTTTTTAATAAAACTGCAGTTATTGAAAAGAAAACTACAGAAGTGTGATGCAGTATTAATAAAATTTAAAATAATTTAATAAATTAGTAACAAATGTACTAAATATATGAAGATATATAAAAGTTAGAGACTTACTTTTTATTTCTTTCCCTTAGGTAAATATTATGGGCCTCATACACAATTAAATTTGTTTAAAAACTCGTTTCGAAACTAATTTGTCAGTTCTCCACACACTTTAGAAACTTTTCATTAAACAAGCACAGAAACTTCCCTATTTTTTATAGTTAAGTCAAGACAAGATACGGATAAAATATCACATTAATAATAATTATAGAAATTTATAAAAAAAAAAACAAAAAAATGATTAGAAGATTTATAAAAAATATAAATTACTTCTACATAACAAAAAAACATAAACAAATGATTTTACTTCTACATAACAAAAAAACATAAACAAATGATTTTATTTACATTTTGG
Source organism: Argyra leucocephala (assembly GCA_963942445.1). Classification (NCBI taxonomy): domain Eukaryota; kingdom Metazoa; phylum Arthropoda; class Insecta; order Diptera; family Dolichopodidae; genus Argyra; species Argyra leucocephala. The sequence goes on along the minus strand of OZ012677.1, from coordinate 34,880,863 downwards.
TTTCGAAACTTCACCATAAACATTTAAACATGTAAAGAAACTTATGACTCCGCCCAAACCGTTTAAGAAACTGTTTCGAAACAACTCTACACACGATTAAATATCACAAGTCTTGAACCATGTTTTTAAAAAGATTGAAACGTGTATGGGCACTTTATGTATTTTTTTGTTAAGTAAAAACTGAAAAATAAAAAACATTCATCTTTTACAAAACTAAAAAAAATTAAGTAATACTGATAATATAAAAAACCAAGAAAATTAAAACAAGCATAATATAATCGTCAAACTTAATTTTGTAATATTTGTATTTTCCGTTTGTTAGATTTAAAATTAGATGAAATTTTACCATTAATTTTTTTTGCAATAATTTGTCAATAAAATATTTGAAAAAACGGAAAATATTTTGCGATATGCTAATTAAAGGTATGCCAGGAACAAATTTCTTTAAAAGAGACGTCAAACATCTAATTCGTTAGACTTCTATGTGCTAAAGCACAAATAATGGCTTTCTGATGCGTTCCTTGTAAAAATTTTCGCTTATTTGTTTTTATAATTCTATGCATTAAAGCATCCATTTGAAATAAAATAAAGTTGATTGGATCAGTTGATAAAATTAAGCCACCGCGTTGTATAAAATTAAAATAATCTGTAGAGTGGTTAAAAATTCTTAATACTAAATTAATATTTTGTCTTTCTGTAGAAGTTTGATTCAGAGATTCATAGATTTACTTCAAGTTACTTCGTAAAAAGCACATTCCTAGTTTTATATAGAAAAAGGTAAAAAAAAACAAATTTTTTTAATAAATGATTATGTCTTAGACATTTAGGTTTCTTTTTTATTTAAATCCGTAGATTGAGCAGATTGCTTTCAGATTCTGAGTAATCTGAAATAAGAAACACTTTCAGATTACTTTGATTCAAAAATTATAGAGTATCGTCATATAGCAGAAAAAAACATAATAATTTTTCATAACAGATTTTCGCATTATTGTAAATTTTTTGTACCTTTTAAACATTTGTTAATGTTAATAATGAACCAACAATTGAAAAAATATTGTTGGGGTATGGCTATAAAAGGAGCTAATATTATATTATTTGACGATGAAGATGAGGACAAGGAGAAGAAACCAAACATAAATTGTCAAAATTACGCCGAAGTAATTGTGCCCAGAATATTGGATTGCCAATTTTAGGCAAATTTTCGACTGCTCCTTGAAACTTTTGATGTTATCTAAAGTTATTTAAACGAATTTGCTAAAAAAAACACTACTCGCTTAGAAATTTCCATAGAAAAACAGTTAATGGTTACAATTTGGTATTTGGCAAATGCAGAGAGTTTTAGGTAACTACCTTTTCTTAAAACAATATTTAATATTCCTAGTTAATATTACATTATACTTTTAATAGGACTGTGGCTAGTAGATTTGATCTCGAAAGATCATCATGTTTTTCTATATTTCTAAATGGCCTTCGGAATCAGAACAACAACGTACAGCTTTAGGATTTCAGAAATTCTCTGAAAATTGTTTTTCTTAAATTATTGAAATTCTTTTTAATTTTTAATTTTAAAATTTAGGAGTAATTGGTGGAACTGACGGATGTCACTACAAAATACTGGCTCCAAAAAAATATCATTCATCGTATATCAATCGAAACGCGTATCATTCAGTTCTCCTACAAGGCATTTGCAATGATAAAAATTTTTTTATCGATTGTTACATTGGAGAGGGTGGATCGGTTCATGATGCAACAGTGCTGCAAAGATCACCTTTTTATAAAAATATTTTAAATGGAAGTTTTTAAGTGCATATCCACTCTTGAATTTTTTATTAACTCCGTAATATCTAAAGAACAAAACAACAACATTTCGCATTCCGCATTTCGTACGCTGAAGTCCGTAAATATTCCGCAGTCTGCAAATATCATTATTTTCCGACATTTTAAAATTTATGCATGCTGTAGTTCGTCGGAACGGAAATTAATTTGAAAATTGTACGACAGAATTTCTCATTCGGAAGTATTAGAATGGTTCGGAAGTGAATTATAAAGCATACAATTTTTGTATTTAGAATATTAGGAGAAGTAGAAAATGTAATAATAGTTTTTTTTTTCAATTTTTTTTTTCATTTATGAAAAATATTTTTTTATTTAGGAATAAAAAAGCGCTCCAAAAGAATAATATATTATATTGTTTTTAATATTATAACATAATATGTATATATATTTAAAACGATACATATATATTTTACATTCTTTAGAGACTTTTAAATTTTCTCTGATGTAACAAAAAATTACTATTACATATTTTAATTTGTATATGTATACATACTACATATGTAATTAAGAAAGTTATAACAAAGAATATCCATTAAAAGAAGGTTCACTGGAATAAAATTTTATAATTTATTAATGTGTTGGTTACCATTTTTCCAGTCGATTTCCAATATTGTAAGAAATAGATAGTCATAAGAATTTAATTTGTGAGAGAGAGATAAAAATTTAAAATACAAAGTGGAAAAAAAATGAACGACCGATTTTTTTGTATGAAAGAAATATCGTATTTATATTTAGTTAGTTTATTTCCAAATTATGATTTTTTTCAGCTCCGCACACCAAACACTTAACACGATGATGTTTTCTCATTTTCAAAACGTTTTTAAAAAATTGTATATAGAATTGCAAAAACGTTTTTCTAAGCGTTAAAATTGATTTATTTTTAAATATAACATACACTGCTTAATTTTCATTTATACTCTTCATTTATATTTTTTCTAAGTACTTTCTTATATACTAATTTTTAAAAAAAATGCATATCAATAAAAAATATTATTTATTCAAATTTGAAATATTATTAATATTCAACTTTGTTACCTATTTATAAAATTAACAGGTACCGAAATGCATTATATTACTTATAATATAATATGTATTATTAGTTCATTGATGATTAAAATGCACAATTTAATTTTTCAGAAACTAAAAAGGCATCGAGTCGTCCATAAAAAAAAACCGCTTGATATTCTTTTTAACTATCAATACCTGAAAAAATGTGTATATTGAAAATACATGAATGATAATCTGTTTGAAATAAAAAAAAAATTTACTTCCCTAATAAGCCAATAAAATAAAATAATATGATATTTAAGAAATAACATATGTTTTTGAAACTAATATTATTTTATGTATAGGTAGGTACCTGGAAAAATTCATTTATTCAAAATTTATTTATTCTCACACCCTAATAAATTTAATACGTTTATTTTTAAAAAAATTCGTACACAAAATTTCAGACGACTGTACACATGAAAAATCTCTAGTGGGCTAAATAAATAAACAAAAATCTCCCCTGAGCTATTTAAAATCTCATTGCAAAAATGAAGTTGTTTTTTAAATCATTTATATCGCAGTCTTTCTTTCTCACAACTTCTTACATAAATATTTACAATAGTTCTTTGCTTCTTTAACTAATGGGTTTTTTTGTAAATGTGTTAGGTTAGTAAAAATATCTTGACTTCCAGTGAACCTTCTTACTATGGATATTCTTTGGTTATAACTTTATATACATTATGTCATATACATTAGGTTCATTTTATAGCAAATTGTTTTCGATTGCAATCACTTGCAATCATGTTTTTTTGTTCAATAACTTTTCAATCACGATTTGGAGGGGAAATTTGTGATTGAGAACCGATTTTTTTTGTTCAATAGACGTGATTGAAAATGATATTTTCTGATATTTTCTGATTGCGCTCAGAATTAAAATCACAATCATTGACTGGAATTGAATGTCAAAGCTTAATTTTGAAAATTATTCTGACGCAAAGTATTCGGCAAAAATTAATTATATTTATTTTTTTGAAAAAAGATTTAAAATATTTTAATAAAACATTTTTAAAATTTAAATTCAAATAAAAATTTTTTTAAATTAAGTTTTTTTAAAATTTTCATCCATTTTTTTTATAAACAAATTTTGAAATTTCAAAAACACAAAAATTTGTTCAATAAGAAAAATGGATTGTAAGTGATTGGAAATGATATTTTTTGAACAGGATTTTAATTGACTACTGATATTTTGAACATTTTGGATTGCTTTGATTGTGATTGATTGCAATCACATGTTATTGAATGAACCTATTATCTATTAAAAACTTATCAATTTTAAAAAATAAATAAAAAATACTCAAACTGTGAACGTCGTCTTTTTCGGAGATATTCCGCTTCGGACTTCAGCATAACCACCTTAATTCATTTATATAACATTTGGAAATTAAAATTAAAACAATATCTTGTTCACCATCTTCTCGAACAGTTCTAGCGAAAGGTGATCCTGTCGTTCCATTTTTTCCTTGTGCCGATTTTCAATATCTGATGATTTCCTTTTTACAGTGGATCTACCTGTCCGATTAGAGTCTGAATTATTCTCTGTTAAAACTAGTTCGTGGTTCTCAGTATCTGAAATTTCCTTAGTAATTACCGCTGTGGAAGTGCTAGAACATGTAGCTTGATTTGAAGGATTTGATCCAAGGAATTGTAATGCTTTTTTACGGCATTAATTAAAACTAAAGTGGCAAATTTAGTCCATTTGAAAACTAAAAAATAGGTACATTCAATTAAATTATAAATATGCTAATAAATATTAATAAAATTATGTAGATATATGTCATTGTGTGTCTTAATTTTACACATTTGAAATTATACTTACTTTGCCTTTATTCCAACTCTTCAATTTCAAATTATTCTAAAAATTCCGCTGTAATAAACTATACATTTTCCTTTTTGAACAATGAATTTAAATTAAATAATATACATACAGTGAACCATCAAAATTAAACAAGATAAGTGAAGGTTCCTATAAATAAAACTAGATGTCGCTAGCCAAAAAAAACAATCTACCTCAAGATTTTACTGGATTTTACCATAAAATCTCTCTAATAATTATGGGGCTTATGATTGAAAACGAAAACGTTCAATCGTTTTCCGAATATCACTAACGTTTGTCATTTGGTATGACAGAAAACGAAAACAGAAAACGTTAATTTCGAAAATAATTTTTCATATGATTGAAAACGATCGGAAAACGTTTGTAGTGCAAAAATCAAACGTTCAGTTGTTCTTAACGTTTATGTAGAAAAAGTTAACAAACATAAAAAAAATGTAAGTAGTTTTTTTATATAACTAATTTAGGTGTTTATATTTGTATTTTTGTAAAAAAAAAATTAGAATATAATCTTAGAAATTACTTTATTTATACTTATTTGTAAAATAAGACATTTAAATTCTAAATACAAATACATATAAAATACAAAATTTTAACATGTAATGCATTTAAAAAAAAAATCTTTTCTATATAAAAGAAGAATTTTTTGTTTCTTTTTTTTTTAGTTTTTAAATTTGTTTTTTCTTTATTTTTAATTTTTTTTATAAATTTTAAATTTTTTATTTTGTGTTTAGGAGAAAAATTACCACCCAACAGCAATATCAAGAGTTGGTAAGGAGAATGAGAACTAACGTCCACATTGCAAGGAATCACTCTTCCAATCCAACGGAAACCAATTTATTTTGGATTTAAGTTTGTGATTCCTTGAATGCGATAGGACCACCAAATAGAAATGTCAAGGAGTGGAAAAAATTAAGAAAACTGATAAAAATAATTTGAGTCATTAACAATTATTTATTTTAGGTGTGGGCAGATTACAAATCTTTTGTTAAAAAGAAGATTGTACATAAAAAAAAATAAGGCACATGCAACGGGTGGTGGTCCAAACAAAAAAATCAAATTAACACCAACAGAAGAAGATGTATCAATTATAGTGAGTCTTGATGATATGGTAGGTGGCGAGGTTGGTGATTGTTTCGGATTAAGTCCGGTTGCAGAAGAAAATGCCGAAACACTAATTGTAGAACCATTTCTGGAACATGATATAATTATTACGCCAGAGCAACCAGTCAGTAATATTAGACCGGCATCAGTAACAATAAGGCGAATATCGAATAGAAATTTAAAACAAAATAAGGCGAAAATCAAAATTTAAAACAAAATCTTAATAAGAACAATTAAAAATTTTTACAAAATTAAACAAACATATTTTTATTTCAAACAATGGTAAAATATTAAAAATTATTTTTATGTTTACAGTCCCTCTGTGATGCGCCTTCTAATTTCGACAGCTTCATCGTGATAAGAAGAAATATTTGGAGGTTCAGTTACCGCAAGGCTATCGTTGTCATAGGGTGAAATCAAAAATTAAACATTGCACCAGTGTTTATTAATTCAGCATATGCTAAAAATAAGCTGAATTGTTAAACACTGCCGCAACGTTTAATTTTTGATTTCACCTGTATTCATCCATATTTTCTAAAAATATAATTTAAATATAATAAAAATATATAGTTTTTTAAATTTAATTTTTGTTAGGTACCTGTTTTCACTCATTTCAAGTATGTCTCTCGATAAGTTAATCAAATTTTGTTTTACGATCCTTTCGTTTAATGTCCTATTCTCCTCCTGCTCGGTTTGTAAAAAAAAGCGATAGTATCCATTATACAAATCCTAAATATATATTATATATTATGTTAATAGAATAGAACAGAATTCCTTGATTAAAAAAAATTATTAAACACTTATATATTAAAAACAATTTTTTTTTTATTAATTTCTATATTTAACTATTTTTTCTTTCAATTTATAATTTATGACACACCACTCTACTCTACACTATTCTTTTTTTTTTGTTGTTTTATTAAAATTTGTAATTGTTAATTAATTTTTAATTTTATTTAATTGTTTATTAAATTTTAATCTTAGTTAATTGTTTATTAAATTTTAATTCAATTTTTAATTATAATTTTGTTTTATAAACTGTTTGTTTTGTCCTAAGGAGTATAAATAAATCAAAATAAACAGAAACACAACCACAAAAAATTGAAACATATGTTTTTGACAACTGTTAGTCAAGTTTCGAAAATTTTCGAAAACGTTTTTATTCACACGTCTTCAATCATATCAAAATGTAAAGAAGGTGATAGTGATGATCGTTTCGTTTCGTTTTTTAGATTAATCTGACCAATCTGAATAATGTTTTTTATTTAGTTTTCAGATTAATCTGATTGATTTTTTTGATCTGAATATTTTTTCAGATCGCATAGATTCATTTTTTTTTTAAAAATCCATCGTCATGATTAGGATCAGTATCAGGAAGTAATGCAAGGAGAGTATTAACTATGTCAAGGAGGGAAATCATTATGGACACACCATCACAAAGTAACGTCCAGGTAAATATACTCAATCGAAAAAATAGACAACAACTCTAATTTAAAAAGAGAAAACGAAGAACTAAGAGTTAAGATAGATAAAATAGAAAAATTGCTTGACTATCTCATTAATCAAAAACTAAAAACAGAGAATCAATATCTCAAGAAAGAACTAAACAAGACAGGAGAAGTTATTGTACAAACGGCAAATGAATCAACAAAACCAGATTCTCAACCAGTTAAATCAATAAAAAATGTAAAAAAAGATAAATCTATTCAAAAACATTTGAATGTTCAACATGAAGTTGTAAGTAAAACAACAGATAAACAGGAGTATTATACAGACGAAGAAGAATTAGTTCGAGAAACAGACTGGATTTTAAAAAAGAAACCCAGTAAAAAACGAAAAGCTGAAAACTCTCCGGAAATAGAAAACAGGGAAAAAACACTGTCACTGACATCGATTGGAAAAAATCGAATATTCAATTAAATGTAACAAAATACCGGGAGCCTGAGAGAACTACAAAATGTAAACCCCCACCGGTAGGTTTAAGTAGTATTAGTGATTAAAATCCAGTCAGAAATATACTGATAGATAAAAACATCAAATACGAAGCTAAGGTGCTAAACAACAAGCAGTTAAGAATAAATGTATCTAATGAAGCAGACTACAGAAGCTTAACCAAAGCAATCAACGTAGATAAGTTTCGATGGCATACTTATGAGAATAAACTATCTAGGCCAATCAAAGTAACAGCGAGAGGTTTACATCCATCGTGTTTAACAGACGATATAGTCGAAGAACTGAAAAACAGGGGATTTAACATTGTCGCAGCGAATAATATTAAAAATAAAGTCAAAGGAAAAGAAGAGAATATCATAGTACCACTTCCATTGTTCATGCTCTTTTTCGATTGTAATGAAGAGAAGAAAAAATTTATGATACTAAACATATTAAAATTGTAAGAGTTAATATCGAATCTCCAGGAAAAAGTAGAGCCATTCCCTAATGTCGGAAGTGTCAACGCTATGGACATATCACGAAATTTTGCTTTCGAATAGCATTATGCGTCAAATGTGCTGGCAATCATTTAACAAAAGATTGCGCTAAACCCAAAACAACTGCACCGAAATGTTCTAACTGCGGTGAAGCCCATCCAGCGAATTATCGTGGATGTTTAGTAGCCAAGGAATTACAGAAAAGAAGAAATGAGATGAAACCTAAGGAAAATCTACAACCAAAAAAATTCACATCAAGTAATGTAGTTAAAGGGGTCACATATGCCAACATGGATAGCCAATTTAAACCAATAAATCATCAAATACCGCTTAGAAATGCTCAAGAAAAATAATACTCCAAAATAAAACCAACCACCAAATACTGAAAATAACAACATTGTCTGGAAAATAATGGAAAAAGTACTAGGGATGTTAGACAAAATCACTAATAGATTAGATAATTTAGAAAAAAAAAGTACTGAAAAGTATTAAGAAACACCGTGCAGAACAACAAAATTAATAACACAAAGAGTATAAAAATCTTAACTTGGAATGCCAATGGTATTCTCAACAAAAAAGTAGAATTAGAAACTATATTAAAGTTAAAGGACATAGATATTTGCCTCATATCTGAAAGCTACAACTGCGAACAAATAAAGATTCGGGGTTACAAAATTTATTATGCTCTGCATCCGGATAATCCAGGACAAGATGGCGGTGCAATTATCATCAAAGATGAAATTAAACATTACGAGCTTTGTAAAATAGAAAACAAAGAAATGCACCTTAGTGTAGTAAAAATAATATCTACAAAACAAGATCTACAAGTAGGAGTACTATACTGTCCGCCCAATTATGTCATTAAAAAACAAGTGTTTAAAGAAATGTTTCAACAATTAGGAAATAGATTTTTTTTTATGATCTTGACAGTAACTTAGGTAGAATCACCTTTTCGTGCTTAATTAAGTACGGTACTGCAATTTTACACTACAATATCTACAATAACTCGAGTATTTAATTTAACAAATTGCTGGTTTATTTAGTCATTAAATGTGGAAAACTACTACTATTGTCAGGAACTAAGCCTTCTCAAATAGAATAGTTTCATTGTGTTTAATTTGTTACCAGATTCTGCTCTCAATTATTTTTTTGTCATTTATTATATCCCAATGACAAAGGGTACTAGACCAGCTCGAAAAACCAATGAAGCATTTTTTTTTTGATTCATCGAAAATCGAACCCGGGACCTTTCGGTTGAAAGGCAGGAGCTTTATCTACTGCGCCACCCAGCGTGTAGGAGGTGATCTAAATACTAAGCATATTGAGTGGGGATCCAGAATAACACTGACGACAGGAAGAGAGCTCAGTCAGGCAATTAGATAAGCAAAATGCTTATTTCATTCGACTGTCAAACCAACATATTGGCCAACAGATATTAACAAAACTGATCTAATAGATTTTTTGATAACAAAAAGATATCAGCTAACTATATTAATGTCGAAGAAAACCATGATTTAGACTCTGATCATTCAGCAGTAATTTTAAGTTTGTACTATTGTGAGAAAAGCTGTAAAACCGTTTCTATGCAGCGCACTTACAAACTGGTGCAGTTTCAAATCAAATCTGAAAGAATGTATAGATGGAGATACCTCGATAAATACGAAAGAAGAACTGGAAGTTGCTGCGGAAAAATTCACGAGAGCTATCCAGAATGCAACATGGAAAAGCACTAAAATCAGCAAATTCAGAAAAGTTGGGCATAACCCCCATATAATAGAAAGGATAAAAGTTAGAGGAAGAGCTAGAAGAAAGGAGCCACAATGCACAACACGTGATCCAGCAGATAAAAATAATATCAATTCCAAGTCTATAGAGCTAAAACGGGAAATAAAGAAGCTGAAACAAGAAACAATGCAGAACTACTTAGAAAATCTCTCTGCCACTAAAGAAACTAAATATTCACTTTGGAAAGCAACCAAAAAACTAAAAAAACCGATTGGGCATTCAACTTCACTTAGAAAAGCTGACGGATCATGGGCACGTAGTGATAAAAAAAAGCAAAAACTTTCGCTGATAACCTCTTTGAAACGTTTATGCCAAACAACATAGAATCTGATATAGACATAAATCAAGTACAAGTTATTCAAGCAGATAGCAGAATAACGATTATCACGCGAAGTGAATCAATAAAGGAAATTAAATGTCTTAAATCCAACAAGGCTCCAGAATTTGACTTAATTACAGCTTATATCTTAAAATAACTAGTGCTAAAAGCTTTGTCAGTTCTAACGAAAATAATGATCAATCTAAAATATGTCCGAGTGCTTGGAAAGTGGCAGAGATTATAATGATTCATAAGCCATGAAAATCCCCGAATTAGGCCAAGTCTTACAGACCAATTTCACTGCTTCCAGTAATCTCCAAATTATTTAAGAAATTGCTGATCAAAAGATTACAACCAATAATAGAAAGTAGAAACATCATACCAAATCACCAATTTGGGTTTAAAAAACAACACTCAACTGTTGAACAAGTCCATCGAATAACTGATGTCATCGAAAAGACACTAGAAGAAAAATGTATCTGTTCTTCAGTGTTTCTTGATGTTTCACAAGCCCTTGATAAAGTATGGCATGAGGGACTTATTTTCAAGCTGCACCGTATTCTACCCAAAGTCTATGTCGAAGTAATAGCATCTTACTTAGGAAATAGAGTATTTCATATTAAGCAAAGATAAGATTACTCTACGCTAAGCAATATACATGCAGGAGTACCACAACGGAACATTCTGGGTCCCATCCTATATTTACTCTACACCAGTGATATCCCAGAACTAGAAGATGCAACGATGGCAACTTTTGCAGATGATACTGCAGTATTAGCGGTTGAAAATAATATAAACGAAGCAACAAATAAATTGCAACAAGCAAACAACAAAATCTCCTTATGGTGCAAAAGGTAGGAGAATTAAATTAAACGAATCAAAACACACACATGTTAATTTTACAAAAAAAATAGAGTCGCCCATAGCGGCCACAATAAGCAATGTCGTCATACCATATCAAAATTCAGCAAAATATCTTGATATAACACTTGATGCAAAGCTCAGATGGAAAGAACATGTTACAAAAAAAAACAAGAGTTAAAACTAAAATACTGTATTGGCTAATTGAGCGGAAATCTTCGCTTTCAACATATAACAAAGTTTTGATTTACAATAAAATATTAAAGCCAGTCGGGGCATACGGTATTCAAGTATGGGGTTGTGCTAAACAACTTCATATTCAAACTATCTAAACGTTCCAAAACAAAGTGGTGCGAAACATTGTCAATGCTGACATTCATAGAGATCTTAAGATCCTTATCATAAAAGACGAAATAAAAAAACTGGCAATACGTCACAAAATTCGTCTTTCTCAACATATTAATACTGGAGTTTTACGCTTAGCTGCCAGTCAAAACTTTGTTAGACGTCTTAAACAGACAAAACCGTTCGAGCTGTGTTAGGAAAAAATCTTTTACCTCTCATTAACTCCTAATGGAGTTTTGATTGATCAAAGATATCTGAAGTAATAGAGCCAAAATTGTATTAATGGTTAATCTAAAAGACTAGTTTTAATATAAACAAAAGGATAGTAGTTTTTAGTGCGTTAAAGTCGACACAGTCCTTCACTTTGTGTGGTGAATATATGAATATATATATATATATCTTATAGATCCACATATATAACGGTTTATATACAATAATATCAAAACAACAAGGATACTTTCAAATGTCCTTTTCATCCTTAAAGGATAAGATGCGCCATTAAAGATAAATTCTGACATTGGATCTAGTTTCGCCGTCTCCCTGATTTTCTGATTCAATCTATGGATACTTAGTTAGAAAAAGAATTTAAACTGCGTAAGTCCTTGGCAACTTGGAAATAATTTTTTGTTGATAGGCATTTGAATAAGCAATATCTGCGTCTCTGGTCCTAAAAATTGACTCATCGCACCTGTTTTTGCTAGGATATCTGGCACTTCGTTGTCTTGTATTCCTTCATGTCCAGGAGTCCACATAAGAGTAACTCTGTAACTCTGTTCGGCTAGCTTTAACTAACTTTAGTTTTAAGCTAAGAGCTATAGCTAAGCTTTGATTTCAAAATTGGGGAAGCCAAGGTTGTTTATTAGGTGCAGTCTTGCTGATATTTTTTGTCTTTTAGTAATCTTAGCACATGCTTTCGTCTGTTCTATTTTTGGCCACCATAAAAATGTCACGTGAGATATTATAGGTCCTATTATAGATTTGTAGAAACATACAGTCATCGGTGGAGATAATACCTATGTTTTTCCAAACATACTTTGACATTCAAAAAGTGCCCTGTTAAGTTTTTTGTTTATGTAATCTATGTGAGGATTCCAATTAAGTTTGCTGTCAAGTATTAGTTTTAGGTGTTTTGTTTCCTTTTACCATTTCGATAGCAACTCCGTCCAATGAAGGTGGTTGGTAGATTACTTTTCTTCGATATATAAAAATGATGTTGTTTATTTTGTGTTGATTAATACTCAGGCCCACGCTTTTGCAACATTTATGCACTATGCTTATAGGAAGTTGCATTCGTTCCGCAATTATGTTTTCGAATTTGCCTCTTACTAGTAAAACTAGATCGGCATCGTAACTGCTACATTAGAAACCTTCCTGGCTGATAGGTGGTTCATGACTATTAGCCACAGGAGTGGCGAAATTAGACCTCCTTGAGGACATCCCCTTGTTGGTGCTATTGTTAGGTACTCGTTATTTAGCCTTGCCGTTATTCTTCTACTTTTGAGCATGCTAAATAGCCACTCTATAGTGGTGGAGTAAAGTTTTTTTTAAGTCAATGGCTAGAACACTTAAATCTTGGCATTGGATTTTAATTATAACATAATGGATACAACTTTTAACTATTTTTGGAGTGGTAACTCACAAGGTTGAAAGTACTGCAAAAGTTCTGTTGGATAATTTGTAGTGCCATCATCATTTAAAGCTGTATCGACAGACTTATATATTCTTTTTTCACTTTTTATTTTATTCAAAAGAATTTCGTTTATTTCAACCGAAGTATTATTTATTAATGATAGAATCGCACGGTCGAAAATCCAACAGTGGGCATTTTGATTAAAGTTTATTCATGTTTGGATACACATTAGAAATTAATTCCTGTAAAGTTCACGACATGCTATGTCCCTGGTGATGTCAATTTCACTGGAAACTTCCGCTATGATTCCCTTACTAATTTTTAATAGGATACCAGCAAAAGCTTTTTCTAATATATCACCAAAGATAAATAATTATATACAGATCTCTTAATTCGCCAAAAAAATGAGACAACTTTTACGCTGCAAACTAAAACAGCTTTCACAAAATAAGAATAATAAAAACAAAATTAAAAATTAAAGCTCAATAAAAAGAAAAATATCCTCTTTCATAATTTTTGATTAATCTTCTGTGAATATCTGTTATAAACAAAAAGTGTAAACAAAAAAAATATTGAATTAAATTTTGTTTACAGTTTTTTGTTATTTAATAAATTATATTTCAGTACAGAATAAATATATAAATAAAATAATTTTTAAATAAAATTAATTTTTATTTATATATTCTGAAATTTTCAGTTAAAAAAAAGGAATTTTTGTATATAAATTTGAATTTAAAAATTTAATTATATTAAATCATCCGACGCATACTCTCCTTCATTATTTTTCAGCAACTAAAACGAAAGTAAAACAAAATAATAATGTAAAAATAAAATTTTTTAGAATATACTATAACTTATAAACTAGCCCAATAAAAAGTAGAAAATAAAACTAGTGGTGGATGTTGAGCATCTAGAACAAAAGATAAAACACAAAAGTATATAATGAATCTTGCTGGAATATTGTTAATGGAAATTTTTAATATAATTATAATATATATATATAGTAATTGGTTTACAAATATGTCTGAGACGTGCTAGGAGTTGTTCGGCAGCAACCCGAACCAGCCCAAATTTTCGGAATCGGTAGGAGTCGTATTTCTTTATTTGTGAAAGAGTATCTAAGTGTAAATTTTCTTGCCTGTAACACAATTGGTTTTTTTTTAGGAGTTGTACAGCAATCCGAACCAATCCACATTTTTGACGCTGAAAACACAATCACAACGAATGACGAATGACCAAAATTCGCCATTAGAGACACAATCACGACGAATATTCGTAACGAACAAATTTTTGTATTTTGAAAATTTCAAAATTTGTTTATAAAAAAAATTAAAAAAATGGAAGAAATTATTTTAAAATATTAATTTAAAAAAATTTTAATTTTAATTTTAAAAATGTTTTATTAAAGCCATTTTGACCAATTTATGTTGGTATCAATGAATGTCATTCGCATTCGTCGACGAGTAAAATAGAAATAGATCTATTTTTTGACCGCGAAATTTTGGTCATTCGTTATTTGTCACGATTTACGTATAATCTCATGTATTTGAAAGCGAAAAATTCGTCATTCGTCGTGATTGTGTTTTCGACATGAAATCGGCAACAGTCGTATTTCTTTATTTGTGAAAGAATAATAAACCGACACTGGTAAGTTAATATAAAAGTATATCAAATAAATTTAAAAACCCATGCGTATCTATTTTTATTTTCTATTGTCAATGTGATGAATTGTTTTTGTCTTATTGGATAATTTTTTGCAAAGAACTGAAATAAAAAAATATTTTGCTTTTGGGTATTGTGTTATATAAGTTTCTCTATTAAAATTTTTCATTATTAAGAGATGAATTAAAATAAACTAAAATAAAATTATTATAAAATTAATACAAAAGCAAAAACAACTAACGTAGGAGAAACTGGTTCCAAATTCAATTCAATGTGTACTTCCAGACGAGTCAACCCTCAACACAAGCTGAAACCTGACTCGTGTGGAAGTATGCAATTACATACAAATTATCTAATTATTGGTAGATGTGATGTGATATATCGCACGATTTCTCTTTTAAAGAGACATAAATCATCAATTATTTTAGTCTTTAGTGGCAGATGGCAATTCATTATATGATTTTAAGCATTTATACAGACAATTTTTCTTTTGCTGTTCTGTTTTAAAAAACGTTAAATAGAAATTCGATTTGTTTCTAGTATTGCGATTATGAATGTCGTACATACGGTTGAGAATGAAATTATGTTTGATTTTATTGTTTACTATTTTGATATATATATTATATATATATATATATATGTATATACATATATTTTTTTTTTAATTTATTATAAATATTTTTTTTATTTATTATGTATATTATATATATTTTTATTTATTATATTTATATAGATATGTACGTATATTTTTATTTATTTATTAGCTATATAAATTAATCAAATAGTTACCTACTATTGATTCTGTAACTTATATTTTATTTTTTTCCGTCACTAACTAAAACATCTTTTGAACCAAACCTTTTGGGTGAAGTTATTTTATTTTTAATAAACTAGCACTCAAAAATACGAGTTCAACCTTTTTTTTTTGGAAAAATAAAATAGAAATTCTAAATTTTATTTTAATAGTAAATTTAGACTTTGAGAACGAAAATTAATATATTAAAACTCGATTTTAAAATCATTTTTTTATGTAATTTTTAAAAGCTTCTTCAAAAAATGACAGCTATCAAGAAAAATAAAGAAATGTTTTTCTTTTTCATAAATGCCAACATGGCGTCGGTAAAAAATGCTAGGAAAAAGTGATTATTGTATTTAATGAAAATAATAGTTAAAATTTCGAGTTGAAATGTGAAATCTCGATATGTTCTAGGAAATTACTCAAATTTTCGTTTTATATAAGTTTTAACATATTTGAGAATATTTTTACTATCTTAAACTTTAAACGAAAACTGGGAAATTTAGTTAAAATTTTGCAAAAAAAAAAAAAATAAACGTCAAAATCCTCTCTCTGTTTGAATGAGTTAGTTAATATCTGTGGAATACATTCAATGTAAGAAGCGCATACCGTCCTGATTGATATTTTGTAGTTCCTGTGCTGGAGTTGAAAAAAGAGCCAAATTCAAAAGAATTGTCTTTCCACAGCCTACAACAATAATTGTAGGTTATGGTCTTTCTTTTAAAATAAAAATAATTCTTTTATTGTATTTGTTTGATTTATATTCATTGAGATTTGAGAATATAACGGTTAGTATTGAGGAATTGGAATAATTTGCTGATTTTTTATTTGTCGCACAAGAATTATCAATAGTTTTTATTTAATACAACGGTGTAATGAAATAGAATTTCAACTTATAATATGTAGTACTTTAAAACCTAAATAGTGAAGTTATATTAATTGTTGATAGGTAGATTTATTGATTTAATTAATTATTCTTATTTGTTTTTAAATTATGTAATAATATTTAGTAACTACCTTGTAAAACAATATTTGGAGTATATGTAAACCTTTTTCTTTTTTTTGTAAGTGAAACTTACTATTAACACGTTCATCGATTTTGGTAGAGGAAAATGTAATAAACTCGCGTCACGCTAAATTGTGAGTCACCAGTGTTATTAATATATAAATTCCTCATTCTAAATATAGGTACGAACAACAAAATTTTTTTGCTGTTTTTCTATAGTTTTCTAGATACCTAAATGCTATACAGACAATATACACGTAGAGAACAATATAAGTAAAATAAAATAATCAGAAATAAAATAAAACAAAAAACAATTCTTTTTCTCATTTAAATACAAACAACAAAACAAAAAAGAAAATTTGAAGTTCTCTTCTCATAGTTCTCATCAAAGAATATCCATCACAATTAGAATATGCAGTATGTCTATGCACTCATGTATGTAAGGCCGCTTTTCGTGATAAATTGGAGTTTAGAAAGAGAGGAGTATAGTATACCGTTAATGTGTATGAGGGAGTAAAATTATATTATTTTTATGGTAACTTTTATAGATGAATTGAAATCTAAAATCTATATACATAACCTTAAAATATTCAAAATGTAAACAAAATAAAGGTTATTCAAATTAAGCATTCTTCCTTAGAATTGTTTAAAATTTCGCGAAAGTTAATAACTAAAGTAAATAAAGTGAAGAAAAGTGAGATATTATTCATATAATGAATTTATCTGTGGAGAATTTACTGTGAGACATTTTATCAAACAGTTATTATGTTTTTCATTTAATACATAAGTATTTATTAGAATTAAAATATTATTTTTTTATATTATACTAAATAATGAATTAAGAAAAAAAAATGTATACATACATACATTCAAAAATTCATTCAACAAAATTTAAAATATTCATTCTGATCAAAAAAATTAAAGTTAAAATTGTAACTAAAAGGAAATTTTTTAAATGTGTTAAATAGTTAGTTTGTATATAAGATAAATAGAATATGTATAATTTTAGTTTAAATATATTATACCTAAAAGCTAAAATATTATTTTTTATTTACACGCATTCAAATATTCAATGCAAAAAATTAATTTTTGTTATTGTTTTTACTCAAATTCAAAAATTGAAATGTCGTTCCGTATCCATAAAATGTGTTGGTAGTGTGCGATTTTTTTTTCTGTAAGTACACATTTTTTTATGTTAGTGTTAAAAATATCGGCGAGAATTATAGGAAACATATCTTTGCCAAGCTATGTTTTTTTAAATATTCTCCGATATTTATGGCGACTCCCTCGATATTTCTCTCGATATTATTGTCATTCTCCCGATATTATTGTCATTCTCCCGATATTTTATCATTGTTTCTCCATCGCACTTATGAAATTTTTGTATCTTCTACCTATGCTCTAACCATTCGCCGATATATCGGGTAAATGAAAATCGGGCATTCATTTGTTTGCATAAAAATCCAATGAAAATTTGCTAAAATTGTAAGAAATGACGATAATAAGAATTTAACGTGCAAGAAAAAGGAAAAAATTAGTAAACAAAAGAGAGTAACAAAAAAAAAAATGGTTGAAATTAAATAAAAAAAAATTATCATGAATATATTTACTTTTATGAAAAATAACTATCCTTGAAAACGTTGCGGATAATTGCGGAGCGGTGAATTTTTTGAGATATCATTGAAAACGCAACTGAACGCGAATCATGTATTTGTATGAACATTTTTTCATTTTCTATCCGCAATAATTTTATTGCGGATTCATACATTTTAGTAGTACTGAAAAATAGTGCAGTTCATATATTCCTAGTGATTGATGGTAGTTGAATTTAAAAAAAAAAGTAAATGGAAAACTAAACTTTGTAAGTATCAAAAATATATTTTTCACTATTTAATAATTAAGATTTTAAAAATTATTATAGAAAAAAAAAACAAATCAGGAGCAGTATAAGTGTTTAATTTCGGCCTTAAAAAAAATCCAGATATTGCAAAGAATTCAAAGAGATTTTTGATTGAAGAAGATTGAGAAGATTCAAGAGATTTTTGGATTGATCTAAAAAAAGAATTAAATACTTTCGGGTCACCTTTAAAGAAGTTTCAGAGTGGAAAAAGATAAAACTTTCATTACTATAATTGAATTAAGTTTATTAATCATAAGTTTAAATATTATGCATTTTATTTAATTTTTAGGTATGGACAGATTATAAAAGCTACTTAAAAAAAATTGAGTCCGGAAAAAAGAGAAATCACGTCCACGGGTGGTGGACCGCATAAGAAAATAATTTTTACAAATTTGGAAGAGGAGGTGATTGAGCTATTATCCCTTAAAGACTGTGTTGAAGCAGTTCCAGAAACACGTAGTTTTGGAGTACCTAATATAGTACTTAATGAAACAATTGATGAATATATTGAGGATCTTATGGTATTCCAAATCTACGTGTAACCTCTACTGAAACACCATTGCAGTCTTTGAGGAAAAATAGAGGGTCAAAAAAAATGAATATGACAACTTACTTAAACAACAGATAAATATCCAACAATAATTAGTGGAAAATGTTTCTCAAACGCTACAGTCTATAAATGAGAATTGCAATGAAATAAAATTAGCCTTAAATAGACTTTGTGATCTGAAGCAGAAAGAGTTAGAAGCAAAATTACAAAACAATAAATTTAAATTAGAACTAAAAAAATGAAATTAAAAAAGATGCATATTACAAAGAGAAAACTTTATATTTTCAAAAACAAAGCAGTATAAAATTTATTTTAAGTTTTTTTATTTTTAATTTGTTTGAATATCGTTAGTTATTTGAAAATTAAAATATATTTTTTTTACTTTTAAATTGAATTACATTTAGTTATATTTTCTTATATTTATAATATGGATTCTAATAAAATAATTTTTTTTAAATGCAAAATTACAATTATTTTTCTTTAGTTATTGTAATATTTTTTGAATAGCTAATCTTTTATTGAATTTTTTATTTAACTAATTTCAACAAATCTCTTTCTTTTCATAAAAATATAAACCACACAACACCATAAAAAATTTTTTTTGTATTCTAAAATACTTAAAACATCTGTAAATAAAATATGCGGTAAAATTTTTTGACAAATTTGAAATGTCCGTTTTTGTTTAGCGTTTTCAATGAACCCAAATTTATTGCAGCGGGAGTGCTTGCGGATCTGATTTATTCCAAGCGCAATCAAGTTTGTGTTTTGTAGGATAGGCATGTATAATTTTAAAAAAAAATTTTGATTAATATATTCATTTGGAAAAAAAATTTTCGACAAAAATTTCGTTGAAATATTTAACAATATTGTTTTCTAAATTATATCAACTATGCATAAGATTTTTAGGAGACCTAACTAAAACAGCGTTATCATATTCTTTAAATTCTGTGATTTGTGAAAAGATGTTGTCCTTTTTTTATAATCGTATACCAATATAATAAATATTTAGGTTTACTGTAATTTAATATAATTAATACAACATAATAATGTTTGTAACTCCAAATTATTACTGAGAAAAATATTAATAATATTTTATATTATTGTAATGTAATTATAATTTAATATTTTTAATAGGTATATAAGAAAATAATAATGTTTAAAACGTAAATATTGAAATAATAAAAGATCAGAATTAGTCATCGTATAAGGGAACAAACTAAATCAGAACAAACATTTTTTGCCACCTTGCCTCATATAAATAATGGGGACGCAAACAAATCCAAAGAAGAATAATGGGAACGCAAATTTTTTTTCCAGTAAAAAGCAAAAGGCAAATATTTGTTTTGTACCTTGTGTCTCTCATAATAAATTTGGTATACGATAAGTAAATGTAAATTTGACATCTTGTTTTGGTTATTGAGCTAAGTCCTTTAATAAATTATTGTTTTAATTTAAGTTATATCAAAACAAATATTGGTACCTATCTAAGTCTACATATATAAAAATATTGGTACCTACATAATATAAGTTATAATAGCAAAAGTTATAATTTTTGGAAATAAAAAAGTGATTGATTATTAAAATTTTATTTTTTAAAATATTTTTAATTTTCTTTTTAGTTAATAATTAAAGCTTTAATTAAAAAATTGAATTAAAAATTACTTATTTTAAATTTATATATTTGTATTGTTATATTACATATTTTAAATTTTTCTTTATTTTATAAGTTGAAAAATTTTAAAATTAAAAATTACATACATAACGTATCTTAAATTTTTAAAAATAATACATAAAAAATACTTTTGATTTTGTTTTTAGTCTTTTAATTAATATATAAAGCTTTTACAGTTTTTTTTTAAATTTTTCAAGAGCTAACTACATATTTAAAAATTTAATTAAAAATTGCATATTTTAAATTTTTATATTGTATTGCTATATTACATGCATATTATTTATTATATTTAAATATTTTTTATATTGTTTATAAAACAACGATATTTACATAAATTCCAATAAAAAATTTTGTTCCCTACTTCAGTTACCATAAGCCTATTGTATCTCTTTTAGAATATAATAAAAGCTGTCTAATTTAATCGACCCTCAGGCTCCAATCTCAATCTCAATCATCTGCATTTAAATGTTGTTCCACTTACTACCGCCAGTCCCATGACTGGACTTTCTTTTTTTATAACAGAAAAAAGCCTGAAACACGTTAATAAATTGCTATATATATATGTATCTTATTGTATCTTATTGTATATATGTAGAATATATTTCGATATATTTCGTCATATTTGAACGCTACCTTAAATCTACCGGTTCACTGAAAATCTTAACACAAATATTTTGTCCAATGTTTACCAATTTTACGTTTTTTAATATTATAAATTTTATAGTGAATAAATTTTAAAAAAAAATTTAAAAACAAATAATAAAACTGAAATAAATTCATTAAAAATGAAAACTTAAAATCACCAAGAACAACTTTTTTTTTTATATATAAAGAGAAAATCTCGAACGACAATACAAAAGATACGTTTTTAAAAAAATACGTTTTAAAAAAACCAAAATCGGAATGCAGAAAAATATATATATATATATATATATATATATATGTATATATATATATATATTTTTAAATATTTGGAAACAACTAATTAAGTATTTGTTAAAATATCAAAATATTTTTTTATTGCATAATCTTTAACATTCATTATTCCTGTATTTACAAAAAACACAGGAAGAAACAAAACATATTAGGCACTAGAAACACAAAAATCTAAACAATTTCCTTTTCTGAAGTTTCTTGTTTACATGTTTCAAAGATTTGTACATAATTTTTACACTTATTACCTAAAATTAGCGCGAAAATAAAAAATTCAAGTAAATAAATAAAAAAGAAAAGTGCATTGTAGAAAAAATAATAATGTAAAAATAAAAATGTTTAAAATATACTTTTATCGAACCAAAACTAGCCCCTTAAAAAGTAGAAAATAAAACTAGTGGTGGATGTTGGACATCTAGAACTATTATAAGATAAAACCCAAAAGTCTATAATGAATCTTGCTGGAATATTGTTAATGGAAATTTGGAAACGCTGTGTGATGTTAAAAGAACCAAGGTTTGTGATGTTCTTTTAATATTCGTAATTTTTTTTGAAGCCGCAAATATTTAAAATTTCTACTAACAATATTCCAGCAATATTCATTATATACTTTATATACTTATATACTTATTTTTACATTATTATTTTTTTTATACTTTTAAGTTTTAAATGAAATCTATGGATATTATAATTTTAGAAAGAGTATCTCAATGTAAATTTTCATGCCTGTAACACAATTGGTTTTCGAAATATGCCTGAAACGTGCTAGGAGTTGTACGGCAACAACCTGAAGCTGTCTAGCTTTGCTTTAGTAGCTTTGTAAAGAACCGTGTCCGTTTCCTTTTCTGATCATGAGTAACTGTGCAAAATTTCAGAACCTTATCTTTAAATTCTTTAAACAAAATTATTTTTTTTCGTTTTGCGTTTGGTTTTAATATTAAAAAACCAATTCCAACCTACCAAGGAAACCTATAAATAAATAAATAAATAAATAAATAAGTAAACAAAATATAAAAATAAATAAATATACACTAGCAAGTTAATATAAAAGTGTATAAAATGGCAATTTCTTCAAAAGTTATTCAATAAAAAAACAAAATTGAAACCTGTAAATATTTAAATATTTAATTACCATTCATAATTCAATAAAGTAACTTCATCAATAAATTTATCAACTCTGTTTAATAAAATTCATACCTAGTAATAGTCCGTTATTAACATTGATTTAAATAATTCTAGTCAATAAATTCATATCAAGAAGTTCCGTTATTAAAAATTTTGTTCTAAAAGAATTCTTCCTACCATTATTAATATTTTTTCATTTTCATATCAATTCAAAATACTATTTTTCATTTTATCAACCTAACAAAAATTCATATTTAGAAATTTTATTGTCCGCTATTACAATATGCGATACAAACTCACTAAATTTAATTTAATAAAAGAAGAAAACACATGCATTCCTGTAAAATAACAACAAAGAATAAACCATATAACAAAAAAAAACTGGTTTATCGGTTTTTTAAAAACTTTTAAAAAGGCTTTTGTTTTTTATCTTTTGTTTTCATTATTTTTGTTTTGCAAAAACTTCCTGCTAAAATTGTCCGCTGTTAGATGTCCGCTTTTTCCTATTAAAATTTTTTGTCTCAGATCTTTTGTTAGAACTGCTTCATCTGTATAATTACTTATCTGTGCTATAATGTAGAAAATTTTTTTGAATATAAGTTATTTCTATCTTTAAAAAATAATTTTCCATATAATTGATGTAATAAATGTGATAAACGTTATTTTGTAAAACTCTACATTAAACTAAAATTTATTATATAACACAAATATTATATGCGAAATATAAAATTATAAGTATAGCACATTTATGAAAAATGTTAAATAAAAATTATAAAAAAAAAATTTTAATATTTTTGAACATTTTTTTACACAAATATTTTGGAATTTAATTTTTTCTTGGTAAACATTGTTTCAGAAAGTTCATTTAGCAATATAAAATAATAAAGCATAATTCAAAAATATTAATTTTAGTTTAACATTTTTGGAACACCCGTTTTTTGTCTTTTTCTCACATGAAACTTTCTTATTACCATCTTTTTCTTTTAATCTTTGGAAAACTTTTAAAAAGTATAATTTCTTTCTATTTCAAGGCCATAAATTTTTTGGAGCAATTGGAAGCAGTGCCACTTCTTATTGTAGATATTCTTTGATGTTATTTACTAACATCTAGAATATGTTTTATACTAACATAGAATTAAGATAATAATGTTATCTACATAAAAATGTTTCAGATAAGTTTCAAAAAATAACCTAGTTACCAAAATTAAAATTGGTGCTAAGCTTACTTGTTTTTGTAATAACATTTGTAATCCTTTGGACAAATAAAACATGATAAAATATAAAAAATATCTTAAGAACTTTTAGTTTTCCCGGAATTTTTAATTTCACTAGTATGGAATATGAATTGAAACTAAGTTTGAATTTGAAAAGAAAATGCTTTTCACTTTTTGATCACGTTTTAATTTTTTTTAGTCAGTGGAAAGTCGTGAAATTTTCCTATTTTATATATTAATGAAATTAAAACAGAATTAATAGTAATGTAATGGATGCTACACTTATTGGTAATGTAAGATACATACTAAGTACTTTATAACTAGGATATATATTGTAGTAACATATTTCTTGAATTTTGTAAAAAAAATTTTAGTTGAAGGATTTCAAAATAAAGTTTGTACTCTAGAACTACTCTGGAATATCTTAACTTATATCTTCTAAAATTTTTGATAAATTTTGAAAATCACTTTAGCCGATTACAAAACACTGAAGAAGTCTGCAAGTAGTATACGAAATACGCGTATCTGTATGATAAGCATATCAGTAAAATTAAAAGGAAAATATTCGACTATTTTCACTGTTATACTTGAAAATATAATTTTGGATTTCAGATGTATTTGTGGCAACAATATTTGTGGTAACACAATTTGTGGTAACAAGTTATATCAAGCAAGTCTATAAGTACTTCAGAAAAGCGAGAACTTAAAACAGTTAATATAATGTTTATGATCGAACAAAGGAATACAAATACATTTTCTATAATAATCATTTGCAAATATGCGAAACATTTTCTCTATGAATTTGTCTACTAACTATTATTGGAATTCTAATGTTAACATTTAATTTTTCACATATTGCTGATACATTTTGGTAAATTGAATCAAACTCATTTTCAGCGTCTTCTCTTAAATGTTTGATTGATTGAATTAATAAATCAATAACCGGCCTAGTTTTTAATATGTCTTAAGACTGTTTTTGAAATAAATTTGCTACAGGTAAAAAAAAATGTGAGAAATAGAAACTTGACAATTCAAAGCAAGAATAAATTCAACATTTAATAAATTATCCACTAACATTTTAGCTTCAGTTCAAGTTTGATAATCTAGCCACTTTGAAATTTTCATTTCGGAAGAAAAATGTGAAAGCTATTCTATGTTTTTTGTGCAATATTTGTGTAGAATATACATTATTTTAGCTGATATTTCAAAAAAACTAAGCAACTCCTTTAATTGTACCAATAGTTGGTTTTGCTTGAAACGTTAGAAGATTTTTAAATTTATGGATTTATGGAATGATTAAAACATGGACATCGAAACGAATTTCTTGCTTGAGTTCTAATTTTATTAAAAGCTCCTAGCTTTTCTGAAGTCATTACAGAACACCCATGAGCTCTTATACCAATACATTAAGTTACATCTAATCCAAATGCATTAAATTTTTTTAAAACTAGTTGGCCATAAATTTGAAACTGTCTTTGAAAGTTTTTCGTATAAATTTCAAAATGTTTCTGCAGCTGATGAAACTGATGCTTTATGGAAATTTGTTTTTTCATGAAGTATTATATCTATATATTTTCCTTTAAGTTTGGCAAATGAAATTACTGGGTTTTTAATAAATTTATTAACACTTATATTTTGTACTTAAAATTAGGCAAGTTTTATTGTTTGCAAAAACAACTCATTATTTACAATATAATCCTTTATAAAGGTATGAAAAACAAGCCATTCGTGCTCAAATAAAATACTATGATTTATATAGACCTACTTTCATCTTTATGTAGTTTTTCCTCAACAAACCTTGGAAACTTAAATATTGGTGTAAAAAGGTGATTTCCAAACGGATACGACATCTAAATTTGGATATTTTACTGATGGGAGGTAATAAAATATTCTACTAGGTCGAGGGGGGCGATATGGGTGACAGATTTATCGAATTTAGATTATCCTTAGATATCCCGCTCCCGCCGAAGCTTTTCTCTTTTATTTTCTTATTGTTAATATTTTCTATTTGTCCCGAAAATTAATTAACAGAATTGAACAAAATTTGGCTTTAAGTTTTTTTAAATTATATCACTCTCCTTTGAAAGTGCATAAAAAACTAAGTGAATAAAAAACGAAAAAAACTTATTAGACCGGCATGACGAATCGGGTTATTGGAATTCAATAAAAATTTGTTTTTCGCCTTTTTTAAGATCATGGAAGCTCCGCTAACAATGTTTTTACAAGATTGACGTGTCGGAAGAGTCAAAAGCCAGTGATTTACCAGTGAAAAACTAAACAAACTAGTGATATTCTATGCCAAGAAACAATATTTCTACAAAGTTCTGCAAAGTGTGCAAATTTTCAGCTCTATAGCACCTTTGGTTTTTGAAATATTTTTGGCGGTTGCTAGGAGTTGTATGACAGTTACACAAACAAGTCAAAATTTCGGAAAAATGTGAAAAGCATATTTGTTTATTTTTGAGAGAATGCCTGTGTACAAATTTTCAGCTCTCTAGCGCCTTTAGTTTTTGAAATATGCTCGCTAGGTGCAAAGAGTTGTATGGCAGCTATCGAAATCAGTCAGAATTTTGGAAAACAACAAATCACGAGTTCGATTCCAAGTAACAAAAAACCATCCTGTAAAATTTAATTGAAATTGGTCCATGCATCTCGGAGGAGTTTTGACACAAACATACATACATAAAAACATCCTTCTTTATATATAAGATTTTAAAAATTAATTTGATAATAGCACTAAATGAGTTTATTACTATTGCATGCCTATAAATGTTTATCCGATCAAAAAATTTCTTCAATATAGTGCTATCAAATTCATTATTTGTTTCCTATTATACATAATTCATTTTCATTTAATTTTAAAAACAAAATTTTCGTAAACATACGGAATACATACTATATAAAATATAAGGTGTATCGTGTATGTAATAAGACGAGCTGGTATGTATGCAGAGTATGGTGTGTATAAGAGTAGAAGTTTTAAAGTAACCAAAAACATTAAAATTATTTTTCTGTTTATGTATACATAGGAATAGGAGGTATGTACTTTTACGAACTTAAACTGCACAATTTTTGAGTTGCGTCTTATAAGAATAGTTATTTTTTTTTAGTTTCAGGATATATAGTACAAATGCAGGGTATCCTCGGTCATGGAGAGATTTAAATTTATCTAAAGTGTGTTAATTTTAAAGCTGTGAATTTATTTTTAATTATTATTCAATATTTGTAAAAAAAAATAGAAAAATAGAATATCTGGATTTTTTGAATAATTTTTAGTGATGAATCAGTATTATGTTTTTTTAACTTACTTTATTTTTTTTTCAAAAAAAAAAATAAATTTCACATGTTTAATACACTTAACTCTTCATTTTACTATTAAAAAAGGTATATTTAAAAATATATTTAAGCCTTACCAATAATTTTATGTATCAATATTTTGTTAAATATCCATTTCTAACAATTTAAGTTTTGCTTAAATTAAAAGAAAATAAAAATCCATAGAAGCTACAATCAAATTTTTTTTAGTATTGCGCATTACTTTTTTTAAAAGGAGTAATATTGTGTTCCTACATTCAAACTTTTTGAAAATCACCATTGATGTTTACTACTTTATAACAAAATAAAATTATTTTTTTAGTTTTGCTTTTTCTTTTCTATTTTTATGATGGATGACTAAAATCTATTTCTAGTTTATTATTTGTGTATGTTTTAATTGTGTCCTATGATCCTATATAAATAAAAAATAAAAATAAAAGTTTTTTTTAAATTAATGCAAAATTATTACTCTTATAATTTAAAATAATTTTTGTTTTAGCACTTGGATATGCACCACCCTCTCCATACTATGGAAAATTCATAGGAAAACTTAACCAATATGACCATGGAATAAAGGTATGACTCTAATTTTAAAGATAAAAATATAAAGATTTACTCTATTTATTTTTCATTTTATCTGTCCCTTTGTGACTCTGTTCCTCTCTGCTAATTGTCTGTCATTTTAAATGTTAAAATTTATTTGATAATAATGATGCTTCTTATAAATGGTAGTATGGTTTAATATAACTACATATTTACAAAAAATCATAAAATCTCTGTTAGAAAATATAACTCTAGTTAAATAAGTGTTTAAAAAAAAAAAACTAATATAAACTTCTTTCCATAAAGTGTTTCCAATAAGCATCTTGAACATCCTGCATCATCTTTGTTGTTATTTGTTTATTTCAAACGAATAAAACCAAAACAATATTTAAAATATTAGTTTGTTAAATTATAATATTAGAAGCAATAATACTGTATGTTTGATAAAAATGTTTAATACTTATGTAAAATGTGATTTTTTAGTTTGATAAAATTTTATCTATAGTTAAAAGACCAATTATTAATAGTCCTAAGAACGTTACTTATTTCTGATTTATCATCATAAATCAGTGATTATAATATCCAAATAGAAAATAATCCAAGGCCTTAAATCACTAGAGGTGATAGAAGAGGTCTTAGAAAGCAATTCACTAAACTATTTACTTGAAATAAAAAATATTATGAAATTCAGTCTTTCTATAAATTTATTAGTCTATTAATTGTATAAATTAATTATTTGTTATATCGCTTTATGGCCTATCATAATTTTGCTAAGATTCTTGCGGGTTCATCTAAATTTGGAAGCAAATTAAAATTTATCATGAATCTGTAACAATCACTATAGACAGTAATATTCGCTTCTGCATTATTTTCAATGAAGTAAGGCCCAATCCCAATGACGTCTCTCTAGCATGTGAACCGCAGCAAACAGTACATCTTATTATTCTCACTCCATGTACAAAATAAAATTGTCACATTTTAATGTAAGTAATTAAGAAGAAATTAACTTCATTACCTAACAAGATTTTTAGATAAAAAAGTGAATCAACTTGCAATTGACTTTTAGTTCATTTATCAAACAAATGCGGCTTGAGATCTTGTGCCAATTGGATTTTATATGGGCTTAGAATTCCAAGTAGTGAAATAAAAAAAACCAACTTCTTGCGAATGACAACGAATAGATAAACTCGAACCGAAAGTGCTTTTTAACTTTAACGAACAGAACATTGGTTTTGAAAATAAATTTACACATTTGAAAATACCTTTGTTCCTTCATATTAATTTTACAAATTTTACTAAACTCTACAAAACTCTGTTACTCTAAAAAAATCAACCTTTATGTATATATATAATTTATAAGTATACAAACATTTTACAAAGATAAAATAAATTTGTTGCAATAGCTTAAATGAAATTGATGGGTTATACAATATTTTATTTTTCGTTGTCAATCTAACTAACAACAACAAGCAACGTCTATGTCGTTGAAAATGATAAAAAATATACTTCTTATTTTTGTTTATTTGTTATACAAAAATGTATATAGGGCTCAGTATATGCAGTAGATGAATCAACAATTTATATTAAAGGATTTGAATACGATGGTACTGGACCAGATGCATATTTTTGGGTAGGAAAAACAGCGCGTCCCAGCCCTGAGGGCTATATAATTCCATATCCTGAAGAATACAACGGTCTGTAAGTAAATATTAATATTCATTATAACTCTTTAATTCTAATTTTCATGTACATATAACATAATTTTGTGTTTTTAAAATAATGCACATTTCCTACATTATTATTCTTTCCATTTATTTTAAAACACTAAATATTTATTCTACGAAATAAGTTAAAAAACATTTTTATACGATACATTTTTTGTAAAATATTTTTAATTTTAATAAGTACGAAGGTTTAAAATTATATTGTTTTAAACTATTTAAAATGTGATAATATTTAAAAATCTTTAGAAATCCTCCGACACTACAAGCCCATAATAAATCAAATATTATACTGAGGCTTCCAATGGGAAAACGTATAAAAGATATAAGATGGTTAGCTATTTGGTGCCCAAGATTTACAGTAAGTATATTATAATGAATATATATATTAGTTTTATAAATATTATATGATAATAAAATTCATATTTTTATTTAAAATTTGATTATAGAATTTTTATGTTTATCGAGTAATTTAAAATGTTATTATAGTATTTTTATGAGCTTGTGATGGTCAATGAGGGAATGTCTTACAATCTGATAAACTCAAATTTCTATATTGTGTTATTTATTTATTGAGCTTGTTATTGATAACATGTCTCGTTATCTAAACATCAACCTTAAAAAATTCAAAACTAGGAAAATATAAATTAGGTAAAATTTTATGCTTCAATATTTTGAGCAGCAATATAGTTTTACAAATGTCTATCAAGTAATTCCTCTGACGAAATTAAAAGTATACCTAAACTACCATTGCAGCATAATACTCGTAACCTCTTCCTACAAATTTGTAATATTTAATAAAGCCTCTTCGAAATAAAACTGGCAAATAAAAAATAATTTCATCAACCGAACCTTTAGAATAAGCTATCATCTTAGAAATTAAAGAGACAGGTAAATTAATATCTTTTATATTAAAGACTGCCCGTAGCACCGTTTTCATTTTTTCTATCGCAGAAATGATTCTGCTAAAAAATTCCAAGGCTGTTTACTGGTTTCTCTGTAGTTTTTATTTTTAGGCAATTTAGTGTTACGTTCAATTGCAGCGTTCTGCAAGTTGTTTGTTCACAGTATTCTTCATTTTGAAATACTGTAAAAGTCGTTAGATGATCTCTGACTCTGAGGAAAGGCCATCAACAAATAGAATAAAGTAATCACTAATTCTATGTAGCTTCCTTTCGAAAGAGACACTTAATTTCCTTAATATATCGCTCTGTTTTAAATAGCGAACTATTTTACTATTACATACTTATTGAGGAATAAATAGTTATATTTTTAAGAACTATCGTTTTTTAGAAGGTATAAATTTATTTATTTATTATAGTTTGATTTGGGAGAAGTTTTTATTCCTGTTGGCTTAGATGTTCCAAAACCTAGAGTTCTCCAAGAATTCAAACGCCTTGCTCATGCTGTTCGTTCTAGTAACGTAAGTGTTCTTGATGCAAAAACTTTCTATGTTCCTAATTTTCATTTTGATGGAGAAATAGAATCTTATTTTTGGGCTGGAAATGGATCCGAACCCAACATTATGGGAATAAAGGTTAGATTTTAAATGAAATTAATTGTGAATATTATAAAAATATCTTTTGATATAGGTTCCAAATGAAATGGGTCTTTACGAACCTTTAAGAGCATATCAAGGAGAGGACATTGAAATACAACTGCCAGGTTTAATGACAGTTCATAATATTGATTGGATATCAATTTGGTCGATAAGTTACAGACAAAATTTTGGTCATGTTTTCATTCCAAAAGATTTATTGGATGTGCCACCAGCGTTAGGACAAACAAAATTAACGGTAAATATAAGATTTTCAGTTTTAATTATAATAATTTTCATAGTTAATTAGTTGAACTAAAAATATTTATTTTTCTTTCTATTTTTGTCGTTAGTTTTCCAAAATCTTAATTTTTCATACATACATTGGATTATTACTGAAATAAAGTCGGGATTTCCTTTCGCTAATATTATATTTAAAAAATTTTACATTTATTTGAATACAACCATACAATGTTTAATGTGTATGGTTAAAAACAAGTTTAAATATCCAAAACGACATTGCAAAACGTACAAAAGAAAATTACAGATAACTTTTTTGGTTGCTTTTTAATTATTTTTTTATTATTAATTCAATAGTTTTAAAAATTTAATTTTTGTTAGCTTTTTCTAAATTCTTAAATTTAATAAAACATTATAATTTTATGCATCTATTTTCTCTTACTAAGGACTTGACCATGAATCTATGGCTTAAGTTTACCAGCATAAGAAATAACTATTAAATTTTTAATTTACAATTCTTATTTTGTCAAAATCCTTCTTATTAAATTTTAAAACAAAATTTTCTAAATTGATTAAAACTTTCGAATTCCTTTGAATTTTCTTTTGTATACATTTTTATGGTTCGTATTGGATTCGTGAAAATGGTAATGCTTACTTTTCTTAGAAAATTACATTTAAATTGAAATAAAAAAGTTTAGATGGGACGCACCACACACCACTTCTTTGCTATAATTTTTATTTGTTTTAACCTTCTCAATCCCCACGGAATGGACGGAATAAAACTAAATTCGGTACACCCTTATCCTTTATAATATTTAATGGAACTTATTATTATGTCTGTAATATCCATTCAGATTCAAATGTTTTTAATCACATTAAATTTTCAAAAGGAGTAGTGTTTTAAATGATTTTTGGTATAGAAAAATTTATTTATAAATAGAAACAGTATAACAAAACTAAATATAAATTCTTCTTACTCTATTATTTTAGCCTCCATGGTGGTATAATCCGGTAATATTATTTTAATATTTTTATAAATGAAATTTCATAAAATTTATTTTATTTTTATCTGTAGACGACAACAACGTCCACAACATCTCCATTAAAAACTAAAAATTGTCGTACTCTCTTACCAAAACGTATGCAAATAAAGTGGGAAATTTCAGATTCATTTATAGAAATTGAAATATTGGGTCGAATTTTTGAGGATCAATTCATGCTTTTAGGCTTTTCAAACTCACCCGATGTGGAAGCAAGTGGAGCCGATGCAATAATAGCATACTACCACTCGCAGTTAAATACTTTCGTAATTGAAGACTATTTTATATCTAATTTTGATGATTGCGATGGAAAACGTGGACTTTGCTTAGATTCCAATTATGGAGGCAAAAATGACGTGGTCTTACGTAAGTAAAATTAATTTCAAAATTAAAAACAAAATATTATTTTTTCGATGTGTTCAGTAAATAGTGATCGTACAAATAATACAACTAAAATCAAATTTATGAGGCAATTTCAAACTAATGAACCTAATGCTGATGAAGATATCGTATTAAACAGTTATATGACCGTATTTGGTTCTATTGGAGTATTAACCTCGGATCAAAAACCAATTGGTTCAAAGGATTTCCCAAAGGTTATTGAAAAAGCTATCAAGATAAACTTTTCCCAAATGGTAAGAACGTATAAAAATAAAATTTTGTTAAATTTATCTAAAATTTTAATTTTTATTATTATCTTTTAAGAACGATGATGACTGCCGCGTCAATTTATATACAATTGGCGAAGAAATTTCTCTTTGGTCTGAAACTATATTACAAGATATCGAAACTTTTTATGTTAAAGTTGGACCAAACCTAGGAAAAAGAAATAAAATGTTCCACGGCCGCTGGTCTTCTGATATCCTTTATTATATAAATGGTTTTATAGCACCCGAACTTGTTGTCGAAAGAGGAAAATCCTATAATTTTGTTATTGAAACTGGAAATGATACACAAGAGCCAATAAGGTTGTTTATATAGTATTAAATATGCATTATGATATATTTTATGCACAAAAGTGTGTATGTTTAAAAGACTGTACTATTAAGGACTGTTTTATGATTGTAATAAATTCTTGCACATTCTTAATGCTCATTGGGTAAAATATTAAATGGACCACTTCAGTGTATATTTTACCATAATAAAGTTATTATGCCATACAAAGTTTCTCATAATAGTAGTAACCACATCAAAGGTATTATAAGGATAGAATCATTATTTTGTTGTTTCCAAAACTATTTTCGTACAATACAAATTCTTGAGTAATGTTTTTTATTCTCTTTATTAATTTGGAAATCGTCTTATTTTTTCTGATGAACCAGGGCGCGTTCACAATGTTTCTTAGGACCTTATTCTAGAACCTCTGAATAATATCTCTATTACTTTTTTTTGCTGTATCCCCATAGCTGGATGCCATATGACCATAATGGTTTTAGTATTTGTTATAGTATTTGTTTGTATACAATCGATATTTAAAAAAATATATTTCAAAGAAACAACATTAACAAGCATTCATACAGCGCTGACTAAATTGTATACATACATATGTATTTATTTATGATTTACTTATTTTGTTTAAATTTCGCTATGATAATTGATAATCAATCATCCGTTACCATGCGTTTTAAGGCAATTAGTTATTGCAAAAATTGTATTTAAAATTTAGAAATATCTTCATGTTTTCTAAAATAAATATCAGCTATAGTTATAACTATAAACATTACATACTGTTTTAATAGTAAATTAAACTTATTTATTCTGGCTCTTTTGAGGGAGATATTTTAATGACCATCAGAAGACTTCAGAAAATTGTAATTTCGTAAAAGGCATCTTCCTATTTTTATATAGAAAAAGGATAAAAACAACTTTTTTTTTTAATAAATGCTTATCTTCTAAACTATTCGACGTAGACATAAAGTATGTATGCATGTGGTATAGAAAAACCTTCCAGCAGTATATAAATATTGGGGTGTTTTGTGATAAAACATTGAGGTATTTGGTTTTTCAAGAAAGAAAATTAAAGATGTTTACTTTGAACTACAATATCTCCATAACGGCTGCACCCATCGTCATCAAATAAATGTTAAAATATGCTCCAGACCATTATCCTTCTAAAATATATATATATATAATAGATCAACAGATATAACGGTTTTTATACAAAAACATCAAAACAACAAGAAGGATACTTTCAAATTTCCTTTTCGTCCTTAAAGGATAAAATGCGCCACTAAAGATATATATTTTTGGAAAGTTAATTTCAACTATCCTTGGAATTGGTTATTAGGTCCTACACCGATACAACATTTCCCTCAGAATCCCATTTATTCTAATCCAAAAATGTAATTAATTACAAATTACTAAAAGAGGCTACATGAAATATAATTCAATGTACATAATATGTATATCTGTATGTTGAACTCAGAATAGAGAATGAATAAAAAGCTTATTTGAAGTTTCTTTACAACTCATTAGCATATTTGTGGGTTTTTAATCCTTTAAAAAATCGTTTCACATAATAAATTGTAATTGGATACGATGTTTATAAAATTATGGAGAATAAATTTAAAAATGAGTTCTCCATACAAGATGTCAAAAATTTCCAATAAAATTAAAAAAATTTAAATAACAAGTATTAAAATTTTCGTTCCCCTTTAGATATTATCCGTTTTATATTACAAACTCTGCGGAAGGTAATATAAAACAAAGTTCACCAGATGAATTGAAAAATCATTTACATTATGTCGGTATCCAAAAAAACTCAAAAGGATACTTAACTCCTACTGGAGGTAATGCATATACTTATAGTTACATTTCCATTTTACTCTAAATTTTAATGTTCTAGTTGGGCGATTTTGTACATATAAAGTAGATTTTGATACACCATTACAAAACTTTTCGAAAAACGAACTTACATCATCATTAAAAGCGGAATGCGAGACCGGAAATCCCGGTTATTTAAATTGGACTGTTCCATTAGATGCACCAGAATTACTTTACTATCAGGTATAATATAATTTTTTAAACATTTTACCACATTTTTAATAATATATTTTTATATTAGTGTTTTTCAGAAAGAAATATGGGATGGAAAATTATTGTTATAAATCAAACAGCTTTAAATGATTTCGCATGTAGAAATTTAAATATCAATACTTTTATCATAATTATCTTAAGCTCGATTTCATTACTTTTCAATGTCCAAAAATGAGGCTTTTAATGTTGAGTATGTAACTTATTTTTAATTATAATAATATGCGATTAGCTATATAAGCATAGATAACAATGACAATAAAATAATAAAATTTGAAACCTATTAAATAAGTTTAAAACAAAGATATTAGAGTCGAAAACAAAGAGCAAATTAATGAAAAATGACAATAAACTTTATTTTATTAATTATTAAATTATTACTTAAAAACTAAAAGTAAAATAAATACAAATAAATTTTAGCACAATATTAATCATATATGTCTTTATAGAAAACTATGACAATAAATATTTATAAATATAATTATATTAAAATTTTTACTATCGAAATATTTTCTATAAATGTAGATTATTATAAGTTTAACAAATCATAAAAATAACAAAAAAAAATAATTATAAACAGAACATACATATAAATCTTAAAGATAAATCATTTAGAAGTGCATTGAAATTTTATAAAACTATACTATGTATTTAGTATTACAATATATAGAGTGGTATAGTTGCTGTGTTGCTTTTAAAGCTGCTAAAGCAAATATTACATATTAAAAAAATTCTATTTTTTACATATGTACATACTTATATAACTACTTTACACAATAAAAAAAAATATAGTTTTGTATTTATGGAAGAAATGCTTATGGATAACTATTATTTCTTACATATTATTTACAATTTTCAAGCTTATATTTAGTATATATAAGTAGTTTAGGCAACAATATCATTAAAACGAAATTGAACGAAATTGGTAAACATCAATTAAATATGTAAATAAAAAACAGTATTAACTTATGTATACAATTTAAAAAATGGTTCAACATAATGATGTCATTTTATAATACGAATTACGATCGAACTTTTGTACTTTCAAAATGGAGAGATAATAAACTTTTTAAAACTATACTCAAAAACATCGATATTATCATTTAAATATGCGGATCACAGGGCGGATAAAAGCTTCAACAGTAGACAATATAAAAACAATATAAAAATAAACCTAAACCAAAAACCTAAACCAAAAACCAAAATAAATTTTTGAAAAGTAAAAAAAATTATCACACAACCGTTGTAACTAAAATTATATACATAAAAATTGTATTTCTCATAACAGCTTTTAATATACCTACATAACTGTAAAATGAAATATATTTTAAAATGTAATACCAGAAATTATATATATACATATGTAGTACATATTAGATATAATATATTATTAATAATATTTGAAAATACCCTGAACAAGGTTATTTAAGGTTCGTCTGCACATACTTATAAATTTTTAAAAAGTAACTCAATAAATATCAAATATTATTATAATATATATAGATAGATATATATATTATTTTAGTTTTCAAATTTTAATAATGTTAATTAAAATGCATAATATTTGAATGAAAATTTATTAAAATTAAATTTCGTTCACCAACTGCACTGGAACTCGTCAGTAGATTACCTTCATAGTTTTCATTTTTCAATTCAATCAAAATTCATGTAAAATATAAATTTTTGAACTTATAAAATGTATGCTAGATATAAAAAAATATTATTTTCTAAAATAGCAATCCACATAAAGGGGAGTCATAGTTATGAATTTATTTCTTGAATTTAAAATAGAAAGCATACCAATTACTTGTATAGGCTTTCATCTCTGTATCTATCAAACACTCGAATCTGTATGATAAGCGTATCAGTAAAATTAAAACGAAAATATTCGACTATTTTCGACAATTATACAAAAATTCGCTACTTCAACGCTAGAAAACAAGTTTTTATAAAAACTAATATAATATAAGTATGTACATCATACTGATATACATACCTATAAAAAATTAATGTGGTAATTTTCCAAAATTGTTCTGATAAATTAACAACATTTTCATTAAAATATGAATAGTTTATGTTGATTATCATTTTATTGTTTTACACGAATCTAGTACTTTAAGATTTCTCTATTCTTGGGTAAACATTAATTTACTTAAAACGTATCGATACACGATCTATTGTTTTTTTTATTTTATATAATTTACATTATTAATTATTATTTATTGCATAAAAGATGATAATATTTAATAAAATTAGTATTATAGACTAGACATTATAGTTTAGGAAAGAGTAAACATACATAAACATTGGTACAAATTAAAATTTTAATAGAATATCTATTGTTTCTTTTTTTTATTAAATTATTAATAAGCATATGATAATTAAATTTTAATTGAGTGTTCGTCCTATTTATTTATAGATACAAAATCTTCATGATGTTGTATCTAATGTTGAATTTTTAAATTTCATTTTCAATGTCACTTGGAAATTTCAATTTTTGATCCAGCAAGATATTTAATTATTTTTCTTAGGTTTCTAATTAATTTCTCAATTTGTAACGTATTATACAATTTATTTAAAGTGGAATATTTCGTTAATATTGCTATTTTTAACATTGTTGAAGGATTACACACAACCAAACAAAAAGGTTGAAAAATTTTGAAAAAAATATTTAGTTTTTCTACATTGCGTTTAGAATATCTATCATATAAAAAACAATAATGAAAATCTGTTGTGTTTTGTCATGAGGTGCTTGTGAAGCATTTTTAGCAATTTACAGATGAAATATCAGGATGAGCGTTGATATGAAGTAAATTAATTCATATAATAATTTATAAGCAATAGATGAATAATACACCAAAGTAAAAAGTATAATTCATTTGTACTATACTCCTGTAAAATATGATACAACGTGATACAACCCTCTAGTCACAAGCTAAATACAAGTACCATGTACATATGCAATTAGAATTCCATCGAAAATTATAATTTTGGCGTTAGCTGTCTTTCTTAAATTATATTTTTACCATCATTGAGTAGTTATATTTAATGATTATAATTGTAATTTATTGTTAATATGTAATCATATTTACTCAATGCCATTATATCACTTTTATAGTATAGTATAAATTGAAGTAACACCAATTTCAATGCACATAATTATACATATATACATAATATAAAAAAATATAATTTTATTAAAAATATTTAAATTTTTTATAATTTTAGTTTAGATTTTAAACTAAAAATTAAATTTAACTACATACATACAAATTTAAGTTATTTTTTAATTATTATAATTATAATTTTTATAATAAAAGAATAGTTTTGTTTTAACTATGTTATAAATAACAATTATTGATACAAATATTTAATGTTTAAAAATGTTAATTTTTTTTTTAAATTTCTCATTACAAATATTATTATATTTTTAAGTTATCTTAGTTAAGAATTGTTAGCTATAATTAAAATATACATATTATATTATATTAAAAATTTAATCTAATATTATAAGTAAACTAGTTGAATATTGTATTGTAATTATAAGAATTGATGATCAGCGATTACTGTATTATTCATTAATAAAATCATTTAGATTTTACTTATTTTCTATTTATTGATTTATGTATTATACTAAACAAAAGTGAACTATCATTTAAGTAAATAAATCTATTATCTCATCTAGTTATTCCGGTAAGAAATAGAAATTGTACGAAATATACAATAATAAGAGTTTCACTCATGCAAGGAAATAAAAAAAAGAAATGATTTGAAAATTGAAACAGACATTACAAGGTATACACTTCTTTAATTCTATTTTTTATATAAACATGATGTTGCATGTTCAATCTATTATTACTTACTTACTTAATTAGATGGTGCTATAAACTTTGTTAAATTGGAAAAACCAAATACTGACGCTTCTACGCTCACTTAATTTTTCCATCGGGGACTTGGTTAAACTTTCTTGCGGCGTATTTCTTTATCTGACATTCTTAACAACAACGTTGTCGGATCAATGACTAGCCAACGAAATTATTGTAACTTAGTCTACTTCATTCAATCTATATCGTAGAGTTTGTTCTTTCCCTAATACAGAACTTACCTTTAAAACAAATAAAACTCACTAACTGAACATTTAGTACCATTAAAAAGGTTCAGGCTTTTATTCAATTGGTTACTGAGTCCAAAGTTTAAATAAAAAAGATCATCTTCAAAATATACACAATTCCATATTATTTTTAATAAATTTTTCTCCAGACCTTGACTGAAAAACTTTGTTGAAGGCTGTTTTTTCAAAACTAACTCTAAGGCAATTTTTATGGGACTTTAGAAACTAAGCAAATAAGAAAAAAAATCAACATGAGGACAATCATCCACATAAAAGAAAATAAACTCTAAAACCAACTATAAAGAGATTATACTATTAAACACGTTGTAGAGATATAATGCTGAAAACATTCTAGGAGAATACAAAAGTGCATTAAGATCAAAGGAGCGTTCTGGTGGGGATCAAAGGGGATCAAAGGGGCGTTCTGGTGGCAATTAAGAATAGTTTTAATGCTATTGAGTTGTTTCTTCCGCATTGTGATTCACTTGAATTAGTTGCTTTAAAAGTTGAACTTCTTAATAAATCGCTTTATATTGTTTGTTGTTATATACCTCCAAAATTTGTTGTTGACATATATTCTAACTTTAAGCTTTCTCTTGACCATATCTCAACCTTAATGAATCCCTCTGATGAATTATTAGTTTGCGGTGACTTTAATTTACCGAAAGTATCATGGGTACATCACGAGGATGACACATATCTAATTCCACTTCAGATTAATTCTGACTGTGAATATACTTTACTGGATGGTTGTAATTTAAATGGTCTTCAACAAATTTCTTCAGTGACTAATTGTATGGATAGCAACTTGATCTTATTTTTGTAACAGATTGGGCTAATTATACTTTTAGTGTTTCTATTATGCCCTTTGTAAATGTTGATAATTTTCATCTTCCTATATTTCTTTCATATTGTTATAATAGCCCAATATTACCTGCTTATGATCTATCTTATAATTATAATTTTGCCAACGCTAATTTTTCTGCGCTAAATAATTTTCTTTTATCAATTGACTTTGATTTTATAGTTGAAGATGATGACATCAATAAGGCGGTTTCTAAATTCTACGAAATTCTATCTAAAGGTTTTGAATTGTATGTACCCTAGGCTCGTAATAGAGACCTTAGTTGTAGTCCTCCTTGGTTTAATCATGAAGTAAAAAAATTAAGAAATAAAAAGAATAAAGCTTGGAATAAGTACTTAAAAGAGAAAACCAATAAAAACTATCATGAGTTTGTAATTTTGTTCAACTCCTACAAACTGACATTAGATTTCAGTTATAACAACTATTTAATAAATGTTAGCACTCAGCTAAGGATTAATCCTAAGTCCTTTTGGAAATTTGTTAACTCCAAACGTAAATTTGATCAATTTCCCGTCACCATGTCCTATAATGATGTTAGTGCTAACTCTCCGAAATCTATTGCACATCTCTTCAAACTATTTTTCTGTAGTTCTTATTCAGAAAACCTCTTTGAAGTTGATGAAAATAATTTTAATCACATGATAAACCAACCTGAAAACCAACTTATCTCAATAGATTTCTCTACTCAGAAAATACAGAGTTATTTGAATAATCTCAACAGTGATGTATTTCCTGGACCTGACAAAGTACCATCTTTAATCTTAAAAAACTGTTCTGAATCTTTTGCGTTACCATTATCCCTTTTATTCAATCAATCGTTTACTTCTGGAATATTTCCACAATATTGGAAAAATTCTTTTATTGGCCCTGTTTATGTGCTAAAAATATGGTTACAAATTACCGTCCAATAGCAAAACTTTCATGCATACCTAAACTATTCGAATTAATAGTTTTTGATTCAATTTATGATAGTTGTTCTAAACATTTATCAATTAATCACCATGGTTTTGTAAAGAAAAAATCTACGGTTACAAATTTAGTTGAGTCTTGCTCACACTTCCTGAACACTATGGAGGCTGGCTTTCAGACTGATGTCATTTACACAGATTTGAGCAAGGCATTCGATTTACTGCCTCATAGTGTTATTTTATTAAAACTTAAAAAACTGGGATTTCCTAAATTTTTTATAATGTGGATTAAATCATTTTTATCCAATAGATCTTATAGTGTAATGTTTAGATCAGCTTTTTCTGAATCATTTTCTGCCACCTCTGGTGTACCACAAGGCAGCCATCTAGGTCCCTTACTATTCATTATCTCAATTAATGATGTCAACAATCTCATTAACAATAGTAACGTGATCATATATGCTGATGATATGAAAATTTATAAAAAAATATCATCATATAATGATTTTACTGTACTACAGAACGATCTTGATTCGTTTTTTAAGTGGTGCGGCTATAATAATCTTCTCCTTAATATTGATAAATGCGCTGTTATTTCCTTTACTCGTAGATTGATTCCAATAATAACTGATTATACTTTTAATTCTAAACTAATCAACCGAATTTCTCATTTTAAAGACCTTGGCGTACTTTTTGACGATAAACTCACATTTAAACTTCAGGCTTTCGACTCAATAGAAAGAGATATGATGGAAACTATATTTTTCAAAACATGGGAATCGGACAGACGAATTCGAAATAAAAACAGGAGGCAGACAAAGTGCTGCTCTGTCAACACTAATTTTCAATCTTATGCTTCATAACGCATAAAATATAAATAAGATCATCCACCAAAGGCACGTTGTCATATATCATAATAAATAGCTACAAAAAATACAAATATCTGATTCATTTCGAAACCGATTTTCATTATTATTCTTTTAAATGATAGATATTTAAAAGGAACGTGGTGAAATCATTTCAATTTTTTTAGTTTTCAATTACAAAATTTCTATTGAAAATTTTATCCCATGTATATAAATTATTTTAGCATAAATAAATTTTAATTTCGTCACCAACTTATCCACCAATTCTCCTCTATAATCCTATTTCCCGTCTAATCCTTTTTCTCCTTACCCCAATCTACAATAATTTTGTATAAAGAAATGAGAATCCTTTCCTAGTTTTTGCGTTGCGTGTAAAAAAGAAAAATCATGTTGCCGAAAAAATTAATTTATTTTTTTAAATAAATGATTACGTATGAGATAAATATTTACTGTCTTTGATATGAGCGTATGAAGTTGTTATTTAAAATAAATCAATAAAAAACAATAATGTATATAGTCAATAAAAATGTATATAATCAATAAAAACAATTACTGATATGCTTATCATACAGATACGCGTAATTCGTCTACTACTTACAGCTTCTTCAGTGTTTTGTTTTTGTTTGTACTCGACTGAGGAAAGAAATCTAACATCGCCTTATTTATTCTTCTTGCACAGAGAGCAATTTGACGTTTTTCGCAGCTGGATGGTTGTTTATTATTATTATATAATGAAATAGCACAGGTAGAGGGTTGAGTAATAATATTATTAATTATTTAATTGTTGGGATTTGATAATGGTAATAATTCCGACGTTAGAGTGACAGGTAGGGGTGGTGTTATTCGTTCTATTAGTTGTGTTCAGTAAACTATTCTAGGACGTTCTAAAACGTTCTAGAGTAAAAAAAGACACGTTATTGTATTCATTAGTTTCCGTTACTTGTTCTTTTTTGTCCGAAAATCTTCTGTTCTGTGTTCACTAAATTGTGCGAAAGTGTTCTAAATTGATCTTTTTTGTTCTGAATTTTTTTGAGAACAGTTTTGGACAACTTTTTTTATTGTTGTTTTTCTTTAAATTTTTCTAACAGTTAAACAAAGAAATTTAAGAGTAATCAAAAACTAGAATAAAAAAGTTAAAAAAATCAAAAAAAGGTGTTCAGTAAATTTTTCTGTTCTAAGTGGCTTTAAAGTGTTTAACAATTAACTGTCATTGTCCAAAACTGTTCTGTCCGATTCTGTTCTAAATCTACTGAACACAACTATTATATTTCACTAAAAATTTAAAATAAATGAGAATATCCGTAGCCTTGGTATTTATTTAGGAGTGAGTCATTTTTAGTTTTATAAATTTCGATGCTTTCAGCTGAATCTAGTTTCCTAGAATCTCTAATGGAATTTACCATTACTATGTCTTCTTTCGAAATACTGTGATTCTCTTGGATGATGTTTTCTACTAGTTTGCATCTGAATTCTGTTGAATTCTGCTTCTTTCAGGTGTTCATTGAGTCGTGTTTGCATTGAGTCATGTTTCTCCTAGTTTGCGCAATATAAACTTTGTTGCAATGATTGCAAGTTATCTTATATATACCTGTTTTTTCCATTTGTTCGATAGGGTCTTTATTTGAACCTAGAATAGACTTGTGTTGGTTGGTTCTGCTGTTATATACATATCTAATCCTTGTTTTCTTAATTTCGCTTTGTGTGGGAGAGAAATATCGGTAAAATCCAATGCTACTCTTCTTTTGGCTTGTTGATCAGTGAGTAGGTTAGCGTTAGTGAGGAAATTCCATTGTAAACTTCTATTCCGTTTACTGAGTAAGGTCGTAATGGTTTTTTCTGGACATCCGTTTATTCTCGAAATTTCAAATATGTGTGGGTTTTTATAAAAACTTGTTTTCCAGCGTTAGAGTAAAATTTTGGTATAACAGTGAAATTAGTCGAATATTTTCCTTTTAATTTTACTGATGTGCTTATCATACAGACACGCGTATTTCGTCTACTACTTGCAGACTTCTTCAGTGTTTTGTACTCGACTGAGTACAAAATACTGTACTTAAAATACAAATACTAAATATATTTGTTCGATTCTTTACTCCATCGTTTTACATTAGTCAACGGTTGATTCTACTTGATCGAAATTTGTACATATGGTCACTTCTTTATTATCTTGCCAACGACAAAGTAATATTTTGTTTCCCGATTCAAATTGATAATCATGTTCACCACGTTTTAAAGCTTTTCGTGTTTTTAATGGTTCATAATGGCATCTGTTTGTTCTGACTGTAGCAAAAAAACGCAAAAGTTATCAAAATAAATTTTATGGCTTTCAGAAAATTCAACATTTTCAAGTAAACGCATCACCACATCAGCTCCTAATGTACATAGAATAACGCAATACAAATAGCCAGCTGATGAGCAAAAACACCAAAGCTTATAGCCAAATCTAATCGGTTAGTACATTTTACAGCTGGGCCGCCCAAAGTATGGGATCATATGCTCATCAATACTCAATTCTTCAGAAAATACACCAAATTATATGAATTTGCGGTTGATAATT
This sequence comes from Argyra leucocephala, assembly GCA_963942445.1. NCBI lineage: Eukaryota > Metazoa > Arthropoda > Insecta > Diptera > Dolichopodidae > Argyra > Argyra leucocephala. The sequence continues at coordinate 34,836,079 of OZ012677.1, read as the reverse complement.
TCAAAAATTGGACGAAGCTAAAAGTTATAAAAAATCAAATGTGTGAATGAAAACAAAATTTAATTGAATTACCTTAGTCATTTTATTTGTAGTATGTATAGTAAATATTGTAATTTTGTTCTGATTGAGTTTATCGATATCTTGTTCGCGTGTGTACATAAACTGATGAACTCCAAAAGAGTTCAGTATTTTATATTTAAAACGAGCTCGATTACTAGTTGAGCTTCAACAATATTTATTCCTGCTTCCATTTCTGTGTCCATATCTTCTAATCTATATTTTATTTCTTTATTTTTTTTAATTACCAACTTTTATTTGCTTTTATCTTTATTTGATTTACTTAGCAACAAAAACAATAAAATTCTATATTCTATATATAACACCTTATTCTCGTTCAAAATACAATTTAATTAGAATTTATAATTTTTTTTACGAAATTTATAATAAATATATTTCACAAAACAGTACATTTAATACGATTAAGAAAAATTATTTGACCCAACAGAAAAACATAGATAATTCAAATCGAATGCCAAAAAAAAATGCAAAATAATGGCTAACATTCGGAAAATCGAACATTCATGTTTTCACACAAGTAGCGCTATGTAGGTGTGATAAAACTATGACAAGGATACTATACTAATTAATTATAAATAATACACCTATTAGCAACAAAAATCCTAGAAAAATTTTTTATTTAGACATTTGGTACTTTTGTTTTTATTCGCTTAAAAGAAAGTCCAAGAACAGAGGTTTTTTTAGTCTATAAATTAGCCATTTAAAGTTTTTTCTTTTCTATTTGTCCAATTTAAAATACCACTTTATATTTACAAAAAAAAATATTCAATTATCTTGTTCTATCTTAGTGTAATCCACGTTTGAAAAAGGCAAAATGAAACGTTCGGTTTTCCGAGCAAGAGTAGAAAATGGGTTAATAGTAATGTGTATTGGGCATAATAAGATTTATTAATAAATGCAGTACCGTAAAAATCAAGGATAAAAGAATTATTAATTTAATTACAAAATCCTGTTTTAAATTTTACAAATTATTTCAAAGTGGGATTGCTTTATATCATTTAACACCAAAAGATAATCCTGGTGTTGTAATAAGGGTACCAAAATTAAAGTTAATTTAATGAATCCATCATTTATTTATTTTCATTTTATTATTTATTTTCATTTGGAAGCTGAATTTTAGGACAACGTGAACAATGTAAAGGTACATTCGATACAATATTTTCATTTATTAGTTCAAGCACCAAATTATATTTCAGAGGTATTTTTATAAGTCTTTATTGGTTTTCTTTAATATTAAGCATGAAAAAAACTTTAATCCTTATAACTCCATAAGGCTCAAAACATTTTTTGCTGTCGTTTTTTCAGAAGAGAAAAAATAATATCCGCGAGATGTTCTGAAATTAGTAAATTACCATTTATAAGTAATATAACAAGCGATTACAAAGAACCAAAGTCATTGATTCTTTGTAATATGAAAATAATTTACAAAGATTCGAAAACAATCATTCTGACACCTATGAAAATTAGAGAACAATCAAAATTACTAAATGAAGCTGTAATAGTCAGTTTTGTAACGATAAAAAAACAACTGTTGTTACAAGCGCTCTTTATTGAGTTGTGACATATTTGCTTCGAATAATGCTAAATTTATTTTGTGTTTTAAATTAATCAGAATTTCTCTTGCCGTAATCATTCTCATTTCATTTGCCACATATTCCCCATATATAGCACATTCATCGCGACTTCCACAATTATTAAGCTTAATTTTTTTTGTTTCAAAAGGGTCTTCATACGAAATTTTTTCAATGGCTGCTAGATCTCTTTTCTGAATTCTAATAATTGCAGTTTGCGCTCCTCCTGAATGGTATTCGTTACCATCTTGCTGCAAAATTGTATTTGCATTCGTTTCTTGATGGACTTGTAAATTGTCTTGTTCATGATCATCAATATAATGTTCTATTGTTTGCATATCTTGCGTTGCATAATTATGTTGAACTGGTATTGATTTCATTCGTACTTTAAAATCAGAATTATCTATAATCTCTTCTATTTCTTCAACGTCTTTGGTAGTTTCTTGAATTAATTTCTCAAAATCCTTTTGTGATTCATGATTATCTCTTTTAACCAGTAGTGTATTTTTTTTTGGGATAGAAAGAAATTCAGTTGCTGTTGTTGAAAGTTGCTCTTGTAACAGTCTTTGATTTACCTCCTTTTCATTACCAACTTGCCGGTTATTTTCATGTTCTTGTTGAAGTTGTTTAATAATATAAGTTGCAGGAGAGTTATTTTCTTTTTTGATGTTTACCGTTTTCTCTGAAGATTTTAAGTCTGTTTTGGAACCTCTACAAGCTTTGGGAGAACTTAAAAATTCCAAATGTCTGAACGCAAACCATCTTTAATTAAGTAAAAATATAAAACAAATTAAAAAATATTAAAATAATTTATTGAAAATATAACTTTATATCAAAACTCACTTTGACTTATAGTCTTCACCTGTATAGTGTTTCATTCGGTTTATTTCTCTATGATACTGTGTTCTTAAAGTATGAAATTTTTTTTCAATTTCGTTTATTGGTAAAGTCATATTAATTTTCTCGGCTACTTCAGTCAGAAGCTGCCTTTTAACGCTTTTTTTCCTGTAATCTTCATGAGTCATATCCCATAATCCTTTATGTTATAAAAGAAAAAAATCAATTTAAAAAAAATTAGAAACCATATTTACTAAAAAACATTTTTAAAAATACGTTCATTTAACCCTAAATTCACCAATTTTTTTTTTGTAATTTTAAAAATTGAAGTTGATTAACTAAACGAAATCTATATTTTGTTATTTATTGACAAGTAGGTATGTACTTGATAAATTTTTGTTTTAATATTACATACATACATGTGTACAAATCTAACTTTACCTCTACGTTTTTGATATTCTTCGATCAACATTAATGTTTTTTCTCTAGTCCACTCCATATTCTTGATTCCGAACACTGTATTTAAACTTATTTAATATATTTAAGATCTTTATGTATATTTTTACTTTATATTTACTGCATAATTAATATATTTACTAATTTTGTTAAACGCTTGTAACTTTTTTTCGAAACAATAAAATTAAAAAAATATGCGCTATCTATATCGTTTGGTTTGGTTATGATTATGACTTATGATATGAATTGAATGCCCAAAAAACAAAAATACCTTCTTCTACATACAGTGTGTGAAGGATAAGCCATTCAACCAAACTTTACAAATTTTATCTGTAGTCCCAAAATTAATTATCATATTTATTATTACAAATTATCATATTGTATACAAATTTTCTAAATTAATCTTTATATTTAATATTTAAAAAATATTCTTAAAATTTAAATAAATAACCAAAATCAAAAACTTGATAATAAATAAGAGTTGTGTTCAGTAGATTTACAGCCCAATCTAAATAAGAGCGTACTGCGTTCGCCGTGTCAAAATGAGTTCATTATGATACATTTATATGAAGGTGACCGAAATAAGCAACGCCGACACGCTGTATATTGGAATTTTCAATTTTGACAAGAGTATACTTTAATTTTTTGTTTTATTTATGTATAACAGTTATACAAAGCTATTTATGATTTTGTCATTTGAAGTGCTTATTTAATTTTTGGTAAGATTTAATGTTTTTTTTCAGCATTAATATCTTAATTAAATATATTTTTAATATAAATTATTATAATATTCTAATAATATTCTAATATAAATTAGATGTTATTAGATGTTAAAAGTTTTCAGCTTATTTTCTCTGAAAAGCGCAAACATGTGAAATTGACACGTTAAATTGATAAACGCCGCGCTTGATTTCGGTGAGTCCCATTCGTTCCAACGTACGGCGCTTATACGTCGTACGCTCTTATTTAGGTTCAGCAGTTAGAACAGAATCGGACAGAATAGCTTCGAACAATCACAGTTAACTGTCAAAAGCCTTAGAACCACTTAGAACAGAAAAACCTACTGAACACCTATTTTGATCTTTTTTGAACTTTTTTGTTCTAATTTTTATTTACTTTCAAATTTCTTCGTTTAACTGTCAAAATTTGAAGAAAAAACCACAACAAAACAAGTTGACCAAAACTGTTCTAAAAAAATGAACAAAAAAGATCAATTTAGAACAGTTTCGCACAATCAAATTAAAACAGAACAGAACACTTTCGGACAAAAAAGAACAAGTAACGCAAACTAATTAATACAAAAACGTGTTCTTTTTTACTCTAGAACGTTTAGAACCTCCTAGAACAGTTTGCTGAACACAACAAAGAATAACAAGGGTTTGTTTATACAACAAATAGATTTCTTTTAATTTGAAAATAATTTTGTTGATTTTTTGCCTTCAACACATTCGTCTCAATTGCGGCAATCCCCGTCATTTTTCAATGAAATCGTAGTGACGGCGATTCCCTCACTTTTTCAAAATAATTTAGCTGAGTGCTACAAAAGTAGTAAGAAATAAGTTTTCATTTATATTAGAGCAAAAATTTTCAGCCAAAAATGAAAAACAGCTGAGTGTACCATGCATGTGTTTTAGTATAATTTCTTCAACCATAATTGCGGGAAAATATGAAATTGGGTGGGAATTTTTTCTGTTTACTGTATAGAGTAGTAAACGAAATTTTTTTTTAAAATTTATTAAAAATATATTAAAAATACGATGATATACCTTTATATGCAATCAGTCTTGTAATTGATGCCGCCGTTATATATATTGCAGGGTGAATTCAAAGAAAAGTACTTAAACAAATAAATTGTCCTTTTTGTGTTTGTGCTATTAAAGAAGCCGGTATAGAACAATCGCGATTGATTAATCTAAAAAATTGAGGTGGATTAATTAAACCTAACAAAGATATTGTCCATATTTGCCACGTTTCAGAAAAAAATTTATCAATCTTCGATTTACAAAATAGATTGAGTGAAAACATTTTTTATTATAAATTAGTTATATTAAGAAATATTCCGGATAGTGTTTTTAGTAATACATATGTCGGATCACGTTTTAGAATGCGACGTTCTTCAAAATCCCATATACCTTCTAATCTTTCCTTCTAATCTTTCCTTCTAATTGATTGTCGAAAAATATTTAACAATTAAACTATTCCATATTGGTAAAATAAAAACCGAAACTTTATTAAATAAATCAAACAAGATAAGCCGGAATAGGCCTCTTGGGGAAACCACAGAAAAAAATGCATCTTTTTCTTTACCACATGGGTGGTGTGAAAAAAAGAAAAACATTTTTAAATAAAAACTAAAAACTTTATTTTATTTTAATTTTTAAAAAAATTTTCTACTGAACTAAAATAAGCTGCTCTATTCATCTTTGGTTCTTAGTCAAAGTAATTTCAGAAAAAAACAGTTGAGTGTACCAAACGTATACACATTAGAAATTGCATATGTATATTTTTGGCTGAAAGTCGCAATAGAAGAAAAGAGAAAGAAATATTGGATTGCCAGTCTATTATTATTAAGTTTATGTATGACACAATTTCAAAAAATAACGAATTTTAGACTGTGGTACAATTCTTAAATAATGTATGACAATGATTCTATGCTTCTCAAAAATGAATTACGGAACAAAATTTATTGCTTCTATTAGATGACTTAAAAATTTTGTTGTGACTTCAATGAATTATTCTTTTAATTTAGCTGTGTTGCAGGTACATATAAAATTTGTGAGAGAAAAGTTGCTGGATTCGCCGTCAAAAATTTTTGTGGGGAAAAATCAAGCGATTTTTTCAGCAGACTTCATAAAAATTAAGTGAAGGCGAATGTGTTAAAAATATTATTCATTTTTGAGAATTTAGTTCAAGAAATTGTACAGTGCGCTTAAATGTGATGAAAATATTAGGTCCAGGGTCCCAGGATACATATAAATACTCTAGAAAAAAAGAATATCTATGCGCTTACATTTAGGATGTCTTGAGCCAACTTAATTTCTTTATGGTTCGGCCTTTACTCGTGTACGTCGGCTGATTCTCAACTCTCATAAGACCATTTTACACTAGTTGTTCTCGTCTTTATACTTCACGACGTACTCACTTTTACATTATAATTTTGCATCCAAAATTCTTTTGTGTAAACAAATAAAATATTTTGTATAAGTTGAAATTATTTTTTTTAAGAAGATAAAATAAAAAACGATTGAGCAAAAGATTTGAAATTTCTAATTTTTTTTTTGCTTTTATATTCTTGAAGATAAATATTGAGAAATTTTTTGAGTACAAGCGGTTACACAAGAAAGTTTTTTTTTTTTTTAATAATATTACATACATCTCTACTTATATAGCTACCGGTATGGCGCTATCCTATTATATAAAATCCAATCACAATTTTTTATTTATTTATTTTATTATTGTTTATACTTATGTAAAAAAAATTAATACATATAGTACAAAACAAATAATAAAAATCTAAAAATATCGAAATTTATAAAAGAAAAAAAATTAACCTAAAATCGCTTCAAATAAATTGCATTATATTTTTTCATTTATTTTTATCATCATCCTTTTTTCATTCTGCATTTTCACACATTTCTTCCGAAAATGCAAAAGAATAATGAATTAATCTGTAGAATAAAAAATTCTCAATTTTAATATTTCTGTGTGTAATATTTTTATGTGTGTGTAGAAAAACCAGAAATAGGATGGATTTGGTATTCGAAAAAAAGGTGGAACGATTTTTTCTTTTTCTCTCAACGTTTTATCCCAAAACTGCAACTGCAGAAAACGACTGGAGCACTACTGTAAAAATATCCAATGATTTGGTACACAAAATAAGGCCAAAGCCTTTTTTCTTTTCCTTTCAACCCCTTTGACCAAAACTCAGAGTGCAGAAAAGAACAAGAATACTAGTGTAAAAATACCCCTACAATTTTATATATGGATTTCAATTTTTTTTGTGTCGAGCTTACCTTTAGTCTCCAGTATTATAGGCGCAAGCGACTAAATTTGCTTAAAAACTTGTTTCGAATCTGATTTCTCTCTTCACCACATACTTAAGAAACTTTTGTTTAAACAAGCACAGAAACTTTACTATTTTTTTTAAAGTTAAGTGAAAACAAGATACAAATGGCGGATAAAATTATTGAATTAATAGCAGTTGTAGAAATTTATAAAAACAAGAAATTATGAAAAGATTGGTTACAAATATTATGAAAAATATAAACTACTTTTAAATAACAAAAAAATATAAACAATTGATTTCATTTACATTTTAGTTTCAAAACTTCACCATACATATTCAGAAACTTATGACTCCGCCCAACGAATGTTTACGATGCGCCGGAGGTGATGTTTACTGAAACTTTCCATGTTTCGCAAGCGTACAAGAGAACAGATTTTACACTCGTGTTGAATATTTTTATTTTTGTGCGCAGAGATATGTATGTTGCTTGCCTGCCAAATTTTTGAAAGCATCCCGAAAGCAGTACGGGCTTTACTGATGCGGGCTTAAATATCCAAATCGGCCCCTCCATCTGATGACACGGTGCTGCCCAGGTAATTGAAGTACTCACCTCTTCGATTCGCATTTCTTCATAGAGGATCGGATGTTGTGATGTGTGAGTTGTGTGCATGATTTTAGTTTTAGCTGAATTGACTTTTAGGGCGCACTTTTTCCAGTGTCATACAGCTTTTTGCACATATTGTTCAAACCTCCATTCGCATGTGACAATAAACACAGATCGTCGGCGTAATCTAAGTGGATGATACGTTCGAAAGGACGCCACTGCATATCGTTGCTCTCGTTTACACCCACAGTAATAGTCATTATGTCATCCATTACTACTAAAAACAATATGGGTGATAAAATACAGCCCTGCCTTACTCCCTGACACACCTCGAAGCAATTTGTCAGATGACCTCGATGTAAAACGCGACATCCGCATCTTTGTAGGATTCTTTAATTATAGCTATTATTTTTTCTGGAATGCCTATATACCAAGCGATTCCCAAATATACTCTCGGTTTACTCTATCAAAGGCTTTCTCAAAGTTTACAAACATGTGATTTAGCGGTGTTTTAAATTCAGTGGATTCTTCAAGAATTATGTTATGATCCACAAACAAATGGCCACTGCGAAAACCTGCTTGGTGGCTTTTGAGTGTAGCTTCTATTCTGCCTTTAATCCTTTCGAGTATTATTCTAGCCTTTAATTTCGAGAAAACTGAGAGTAGAATGATACCTCGCCAGTTATTGCACTGATTAAGGTTACCTTTCTTTGGTATTTTGACAATAACTCCTTCCTTCCATTCACTTGGATATTTTTCTTGTTCCCATATACCCTGGAACAAAGGTAACAAAATATCGGCTGATACATCTGGATCAGCTCTCAGGAATTTGGCAAGTATCTAATCTACTCCTGCTGCTTTGTTGTTTTTTAAAAGAAGAATTGGTGATTTTATCTCGCTTATACTTGGGACTCCCACACCGATGGCACAGGAGAGCTTGTAGATACATTTTGTTCTACGAATTGTTGTTGAAAAAAAGTTCTCCTTTTGGTCCGATTACACACCGATTGACAGCTGACGTCCTCAACTGCATACACGCGAAGACCAAATGGTGGTTATACACACATCCGCGCTCCTTTTGTCTCTTACATCGCAGAGCGATTTCCTCCATTTTTGTTTTACGTTTATTACGGGGGCTTTTACACGAATATTATTTTTCTGCTGTTTTTATATCGGTATTCTTTTGAATACCAGATTTTGAGCATGTGTTGGTGTATAATAAATTTTGTCAAAAAAAAAAACCAAATTAAATTTTTATATTTATATTTATTCGAAAATTTAATTTTTTTTAATCTAGTATGTACTTGATTATATGATTTTGACAAATATTTTTAAGGGAAAAAGAAATATTTGTAAAAAATTAAAATATATGGAAAAACTATATATTATGTACATATATAACCATGTCAATGAGCTAGTTTGGGAGAAACACTTTATTTTTTGATGAAAAATAACTCTACAAAAAGAATACGAGTGTAGATTTTTTCCTTACGTCTGTTACCTCTTTCCTAAAAGTAAAAAGAATATACTCGTGTAAAAATGCCCATTCACACTACGCTCTATAAGTTATCAACTATTAACTAATTATGCAAGATGTTATAACTAGAAATTTTGTATGTAAATGAAATTGTCAAGTATAATACCCTATTCATACTATGCACGGTTACCACTAATTTATCGGTAACCTAGTTGTATTCCTGGTTACCTAGATCTCTTCGCATATAAATTGCTGTCAAAACTTTAATTGGATGGTCAGACTTGGGATTGACAGGGCAACATCTGACCGGTCACTGACCCAGATGCGCAACTGAGCTTTGAAGTTCCTGAGCAAGTGCTTACATTATCCAAGTGCTTACATTATCCTCTTATACGATAGGCCAAAATTATAAGCGCGCAAAAACAAGCCCCTCAGATAGAAGGTTGGCGTTAGGTTAACTACTTAACCGATAAAAAAAATACAGTTATGAAAGACTTAATACAAACCTCGGATATGGGTGGTTTGATTTTGACAGCCCAGGAGCATCTAATATTTTGGAAAATGTCCTTACGCAGTATAAAGCTGACATCAATGCGTTATTAAAGGCATCTTCTACATCAGCTTAATATGTGTGCATGAGAAACATGAGAAACATAGAAAAAAGACTTCTATGACACGTTAGACAAAGCATACGAAGCTTGCCCGCAACATGATGCAAAAGTTGTGCTAGGGGACTTTAACGTTAAACTCGGTAGAGAGCAAATTTCCGGCAGAACAATTGGTAAACATAGTAGATATTCCCCCCATATTCATAAAGCCACCTGGCTATTTCCAGATGGCCAAATCAAATTGATCACCTTATGATTGACGTCGAATGTGCTGGACGTACGGTCATACAGAGGGGCTAATATCGACTTTGGTCATTTTTTGGTTATAGCACTTTTCAGAGCCAGAATATCAAATATTAAAAAAGTGCAGCCATGTCATAATCTCAAAATTTAACATTAGTAGTCTGCAGTCGCCCCAGATAGCCAGAAACTTTCAAGAGCAAATTAGCTAAATTTAACAGCCACACCTCCTTTAAACCATTCCTCGATTAATGATCAATGGTAAAACTGTACCAGTATCGGGAGCCACAAACACAATTGGCTTCAAACCACGCAACACCAGAAATTCGTGGTATTACGAGGAATGTGCATTAAAACGTGGAAGGACGAGGTGCATTAAAAAGCGCTGCAACGCAAAACAAGATCAGCGAAGAAAGAATATGGGGCTAAAAGCAGAAATGAGAAGAAACTCATCTGGCGGAAAAAACGAGACTTAATAAAAATCTCTGTTCATAAATATCGAATCTCATAGAAGTAGAGGCAAAGTGCGGAACTTCGACAAAAAAGCCAAGCAAGTGGCAGCTGGCTATAAACTTCCAACACACGCGCTAAGAGATATTATGGGAAATTTGGTTACAGAAACGCAAGGGATATTAAAGGCATAGAAGCAGTACTTCCATCAGCAGATAAAGGGAGAGCATTATGTAATTTAAAACGTCGTGTTGTATGGACCCTTTTCAAAAGGTGACATTGCATAATTTTGTTTCGACCATTTTTATTTCAATCTTTTCAAATTTGTTATCACATATTTTGGTATTGTGTAAAGTTGAAACGCTACTTTTTTGACGTTTGATACGACTAGATTTTGTCGATTGAAAAATAGTTGACGCTTTTAGGTAAATTTAAAAAAAAAAATAACTTAATACATGATTTTTGTTGGAATATTTATTTTAGAAACGCACAGAAATAAAAATTCCAATCAAATTAAAAATTAAGTAAATTTATAACCCCTAACCCTAACTATAATAGTCATCAGGCGTCATATGATAATTGTACGTCAACATGAAATTCCATTTAACCAACTATAATAGTCATAACCATCATTCTTTGTCTTTCAAAATCATTCGTTAAGTCATAAGCATACGAGAAGCGTAAAAATAATAAGCAATCATAAGCAATTTTGACAGTAATGTTAATAAATAAAAAATAAATTTGTAAGCATGGAAAATTGCGTTTTTTTTTCTTTTAACTAAGAACTTTATTCAAATCTCAAAAAAAAAAAAACATTCAAAACTCAAAACGAAAGAATTAAAACATTTATCTTCACCCCTGGTTCAACATTCATGTGTAAGAACTCATCAATTTAAATTGTCAATATATATAGACAATTAAATTGATGGGTACATTGATGTGTAATATGGGTGTAAGCAATATTTATTACACATTTTACATTGCTCTTGAATGGGTATATGTAATAGTAATATGTTATGTAGTATCATTTGAAATGCAATTTAGTTTCAAAATCTAGAGTAAAAACGAACTCAAAATAGAAAAATTAAAAAAAAAATGCCAGTAATAATTTAAAACAAATTTTTTTTTTAAATAAAAACATTTTGTTTACCAAATTTTTTTATACAATAATTAACCACTCCATAAACTAAAATTAGTCTCTCTTCTATTGCCTTTTTATGTTGTTCATCAATTATTTCTGCTAGCTCATCATATTTCAATATATTGTCAACCAATTTTGTTAATATACCACCTGACACTATATTTAAATCATTCCAAGTAGTGTTCCTTATTATACAACATTGATATAAGGGTGCCAATATATCAAAAAACATTTTATTTGGATTCCCAAAAGCCTTCCCATTATCAAGCAGTACCACATTATCTTTTATATACTCATAGTGATGACGATCCCCATTTTGAATAAGAAAGTCAAATATAGACACATCAACGAAATTCAGTAATCTATTAAGATTGAATTGTGTTTTTAAAAACCTAAAACCATTTAATAAATTAATATACAAAATTATTAGCTGCGGTTCTTTGAGTCTTTAGTGTAGCTAGCTGCAGCTAGGATTTTGGATAGCTAGAATTAGTTAGTGAATGGAACGATAAAACTCCTACACCAACAAACTGAAAAAAATTATTAATTGACCAATTATTTGTCATTTAAAATTAAGTTAGTTTCAGTTGAGTTTTGGATTTGATTAATTAATTTTTCGTTTTTATATGAGTTTATTAGATTTATGTATGTTGTTGATCCAATCTTTATACCTCCTTCAATAGATCCTCGTTTTTATACCTGCACCATCTTTTCATAGTGAGCAGTTACTGGGGATTGAAAAACGTAAGATATCTTTTCCTAGCGATTCCTAGCTACTCTTAAAACTCAAAGAAACATTACTATTATATACACACGTTTTTACACGGTATTTTCAAAAGCCGAAATTTAACCGAAAATAAAAATAAAGTTCCTTGCTTTCCTTGTCAATGATTTTTTCTTACTTTTTATTTTCATTTAATACAAAAACTATACCTTTTTCATTTGCTATTTGATCATTATATCGGAGACCACCCATATTCTTGAAAACTTGTCATACAAACAAGTCACTGACGTGTTACTTGGTCTGTATGTTAACTCGCAAATCTATATAAATTTATCCAAATTCCTACTATATGTTTACTTTTTTATTTCCACGCTCTTTATAAATTTTTGAGAAATTTAAGAGAATTTTATGTTTAAAACGTGACGTGAGAGGTCTCTCTTAAATAAATTTTTACAAATGAAATTTCAATTAGAAAATAATAAAAAAAAAATTAAAAAAACTAAAAAAATAATGTAAAGATCTGGAGTGGCAGCACGTAACTTGTTCACGTTCGTCAAAAAGACGTATTAACACTTTTGGTAGCATGTAAGCAACGTTGACGTTGATTTAATTCCGAAAACGTCAAGTATACATTTTTTCGGTAGCATGTAATCAAGTTGACGTTCGTTGATTTTAACGTATACGTTTATTTTTGAACGTCAATGATTTTCTTACCGTGTACTAAAATTTATACGAGAAAGATAGTTTTTTTTAATAATTTTGTGTTATTTTAATAATAAAAATATAAAATTTAAATATTTATAATAAAATTTTAAATCTTAAGAACATTAAATTTTATAGTTTTTATAATTTTTATTTTTATTTTATAATTTTTAATTTCTTTTGATAACATTTTATTTCTGGAAAAATTGAAGTATTTTTGTTTGCAATAAAAAAACATTTATATTTCTGTGATAATTCAAGCATTTTTTATGTGAAAATAAAATAATTTTTTTTTTTTAATTTCTTAATAATTGAGTGTTTTAATTTCTTTAAATAAAATACTATATGTATTAGTTCATTGTAAATATTCTAATTCATTGAAAATATCATATAAAATATCAGCTGAATTGGTTTGTTTACATTTATTTTATTTTTTTTTATTTTATTTTAGTCTATTATAAATTCTATATCTATTGAAACGGGCACATCATTTTTATTATTTTTGCGATTTTTATATAACAATTTTGTTCTTCAAAACTGAAAATAATAAGGCGAAATACAAGAATTCAAAAAAAAAAATTCTAAAAAATTTAAATTCATTTCTTTTTATTTCAAACCTCCATTAAATTTGAAAAACATATGTTTTTTGAAGTTTTAAATAGGTTAGTTTGATTGTCAAAATAATTTTCGAACATTCGGAATATTTTTTCGAATTTTCGGAATAAATTTTCAACGTGATGTTTTACATGCTACCAAAAAAAATCTTTGACGTTAAAATACTTCACGTTGATTTTTGAACGTAAACGTTTTACGTGCTGCCACTCCTGGCCTGAAAAAACTTATATTGTGTTCAAAGGCCACTTAAATAAAGTTATAAAAAAAAAATTAGCAAAAATTTGTAAAAATTTACTGTCAAATTTTTGTTGTTTTAAATGTCAATAGATATTTTTCATAAAAAAAGTAGTATGTATATCTAAAATAAATAAAGTTGTATACCTAACCTGAAAAATTATTTATATAACTTTTTACCGACAACAATACCAAAACCACGAAAAATTATTTAATTTATTTTTTTCGACAAAAACATTCAATAATTTTACAAAAAATTTCAGAAAATTACTAAATTAATTCAAATTTAAAAATATCTCATAACCTAAAAAGAACTTAATTTTTGACATGAAAAATTTGGATAAATTTATGCAAATTTTGCGTATGTCTACTTTTGTTTGCAAAAGAGAACATTTTAACTATTCTCGCAGAATTTTGTGATCACGTGATTTTTCCTCTCATTTGCAAATATAAGTAAACATACAAACCTATTATGTAGCGGTGTTTTTCATTTATTTGACGCGATAATGTCAAAAGTTTCGTGTGTGGTATTTCTGGAAGACTTTTTCTACGAAGCGATGGGCGTAGTTATAGTTAATTAGGTTTTTGTTTTCAGTTGTTTTCGAAAACACAATCACGACGAATTTTTCGCTTTCAAATATGTGAGATTATATGTAAATCGTGACGAATGACGAATAGTAAAAATTTCGCGTTCAAAAAATAAATTTCTATTTTACTCGTCGACGAATGCGAATGACATTCATTGATACCAACATAAATTGGGCAAAATTGTTTTAATAAAACATTTTTAAAATTCAAATTCAAATAAAAAAATTTTTAAATTAATTTTTTTTAAAATTTTTCCTCCATTTTTTTATAAACAAATTTTTGAAGTGGAGAGTTCGGAAACGGCAGAACACGCACAGAATTGCAGATTTTGTGTTCATAAACAAAGTCATACGATAAATCTGGTAAAATTTTAAAAATGTGCACTAGAGTTCGTAATCGTCAATATTGCATCAGCGTCGGCAAGATTTTGCAGGCAAAACATCCTGCCTGCTTTTTTTATGAATATAATTATTTATTTATGCTAAAGAACAAGGAATAAAAGATGCGAGTCGCAAAACAATTTGTGAGTTATTAAATATGCACCCACTTTCTGTTACTCGCCTCTCTGAAGAGATTGAAAAATTATTCCCTTCTCCTCTAATTGAATTTGTGTTTCTGTTAAACCCACGACAAAAGTTTTGATGCACTGATAGCACATAAAATTTTTGAAATTTCAAAATAAAAATTATGAATTTTTTGTTAAAAAAATTGGAAAAAAAATTTAAAACTAAATTTGAATATTTATTGAAAAAAATGTGTAAGTGCATTTATGCATTTTTCCTCCGTTAAGCATTTCAAATTGTTTCTGATTCGTCTTTTTAATTTTTGTCCTTAAAAAAAACGTATTAACATTCGGAATTTTCTTTATAAAAATATTAAAAATCACTAAATTAAAAAAGAATATTTTTTGCACTTACTTTTCAATTTTTTTTAAATAATTGTTTGAAGTTTTCAAAATAAAAAAAAATCGAAAAGATGTTGGCTCGAGTACGCTTTCTCTTCAAATTTTCAACTGACTTAAAATGGCTGTTTAACAGAAACACGCAAGCGACTACTTTTACAGTTGGATCCACGTCAACATGGCGATGGATGAAACACAAATACTCACTACGGATAATCAACTCACGTTAAGAGTGTAACAGAAAGAGGCGTCGAATATTATTTTATTTTTGGAAGTGTAGATATAAAAAATAAAATAACTGTGAAATTTAATAATTTTATATAAAATATTTTAAGATTGATAAAGAGAAATATTTTAAAAATCTAGACAAACAGAAAGCGAAACATATTGAACGGAATAAATATTAATTTCCTTGTAAATTTAAATCGAGTGTGATGTGATATTAAAATTATATGAAATATTAGTTTTTAAAATGTATTTATCGGGGATATTTTCACAAAAATTGTTGATATTTTCAAAAAATTTAGGATATTATACTTTGATAAAGTATATTTTTAAAATATCTGGAATAGTTTCTTTTTGTCGGCAACACTGTTCGAAATTTTTTGAGTAAATGTGTATAAAATAAAATAATTTTTTTCAACAGATGATGTTGGTATCAATGAATGTCATTCGCATTCGTCGACGAGTAAAATAGAAATAGATATATTTTTTGAACCCGGAATTTTGGTTATTCGTCATTCGTCACGTTTTACATGTAATCTCATGTATTTGAAAGCAAAAAATTCGTCATTCGTCGTGATTTTTTTCGACATAACACATAGAAAAAAAATCAAAGTGAAAGTGTTAACGACTGGATGCAACGCTGGAAGCAACAATGTCTAATACAAAATTGTTTCGCCCGCAATTGCGATTGCAGCATTGTTTAATTAGACTCATTTAAATGAAAAACTGTCTGGAAATAGACATTGTTCGACATTTTTAAAAAGCATTCTTATCAGCGATGGCATCCGAAGAGATCATATATATTCAGTTCAGACGAGGCGAAAACAAGTGAAATGATTTTTAATTCTCCATTCGAAAAATCTAAGTCAACCAACATTAAAACGAATAGTCGTAAAGACGAAACACTTTGAAAATTGCACATTGGTAAAAGAAAAATAGTTGATCGACAAATTAAAAATTGACAAAAGATGAAACTATAGAACTGCTAATTGCAACTATTGAAAATTACTTACAGTACCATGAAAATGTATATAATTTGTCTTTTAAGATGTAGCCGTCATTGAGCTTATTGAATTAGAAAAATGATATGAACGACCGCAAGCGTCTGTCTGGCCTTTAACAATCATCTAAATCTGAGCTGTTTCACTATTATTAACCATTATAAAAAATAAAAATTTTCGAATATATATACCGTATGAAAACATGGTTATGTGCAATTTGTTCATACTTGCAGTAATTATCATTTTGCTGCCACTTTGCTTTTACATTATTTTTATAGGTTCTTTGCCATGGTGATCTTTCTTTTTGCAAAGTTCCCGGGACAATAAGTATCACTGCCCCTTCAATTAAATTGTCTTTGTCACCACAAATATGTTCTTTCTTCTTACAATAAAAGCAATTACCAAAAAGACAATAATTATTAATTTTATTTAAATCTGTAAATAAAATTAAAATAGAATACTATCAGCAATCAGCAAAATTTTTTTACCTCTTATAAACATAGATTTTTTCAAGGAGCGGTCACCTTTTTCATAAATTTCTTTCAAATTAAGTTTACGTCCTACCACTTGAAATTCAAATACATACATATATATAATTTATTGATTTGTATCTTCGTTCTTCAACCATACCTAATGGAGTCCACGAAATGTTTAGCACAGCTGCTAAATAAAAGGAATATATTTCTGCATTATGTCTATCTTTTCCAGCATAAACAGGTCCATTTATTTTTGTTTGTCTAGAATACCATTGTGGTTTGAATAAAACTTTTTGTGAATCAAAATATAGTTCTAATTTTAGTTGAGTTCCTTTTGAAGCATTGGTAGCATTTAATATTGGCTCATATCTCAAAGCTTTCAAAACCTTTCCAACAGCATCCAATGAATTATAAACACCAAATCTCTAAAAAAAATATTTATACATACATATTTATAGCTTATTTTATAAGTTTTTACTTAGTAAACAAGATTATTTATATATAATTAATTCTTACAAAAAATAATTTATGGGCACAGAATTAGAGACTGAACCACAATTAGATAAAACTTGAAGCACAATTTTTGGGATAAATACAGTTTACCAATGTATAGTATCATATAAATTTGGAGGCTGACATACTTACATAATTTATCCAATTATTAGTTAGCTCCCAAATAGTATCGTGTTCATAATCATTATATTTAAAATTTCTTAATAATTTCATACGAGACTTAATTTTAGGGTTTACATTAAAAAATCGTGGATCCAATTGCTTCACTAAAAATATTTCTTAAAATTTAAGATCAATAAAGTTCAATTTATTATTAATACCTTCCTCATAAATATACCTCTCTATATTAATATTGATATTTTTCGAAATATTTTTTTCATCAATTTTATGAAATGTTAAATTGAATGACAAAAATACTATTGCGAAGAAGAATAAATACAATATTACAACATATAATAATTTCCTCGGATTAATCATGGACTACCTTGAACATTCCTCGCTTGTAATCTTGTATATCAAAAAAAAAAAAAAGGCAATAAAAATGAATAATTTGCAATTGCAATACTGAGCCAAGCTGAGTTGAGAAAGAAAAATTAATTTGACAGTTAACTGGAATTTGTGACATTTGGATGTTCTGGTTAACGCAAGGCATCCTTAATATACAGGCATGGCACTTCTTACTTTTTTTTTGTTAAGATGGCGCTTTAAAGGCCATAGGAAAATGTAAACAAAGAAATTATATGATATATTTAAAAAATGTATAAAAACTTGGTGCAATATTTTGATGAATAATTATTGCAAAAATAATTATAAAATTCATCAAAAAAATTTTGTCACATCAAATTCATCTAAATCCATTAAACAAAGAAAATTAAACACTTTAAATTAAACATTAATTTCTTAACTTTTCACATTTTTTATTTTTTTTCTATTAATCTAAGCATGAATAAATTTGTTTTTCTTATTAAAATTAAACATTGTAACTTTTATACATAACTAATATTTTTTTCTATTAATATAAGCATAAGCAAATTTTTTTTTTATTTAAAATATATTTTAAAATATAATATAGTCTTTTAAATATATATTTAAATTATACATTTTTTGTTTGCTTTTTTCTATTCTTCACCTACATTTTGATTTTATTTTTGAATGTTGATATATTTTTTGATTTAATAAAGTGAAAAGGAAATAAAGCGGTGTGTTTTTTTATTTTTAAGAAGTAAATTATAGGTTTAATATTAATTTCCATTATGATTAAAATTTTGTAAATGAAAATATAAAATAGGTAAGTGTGCTTAATTATTAATTTTTTAATTCACTTAAAACTATTGACTTAAAACTTATAATTATAGTTTGCATTTTAAGTATATACATTTTGTTTTAATTTTGTAATAACATTAAAATATTTTGCTCTCCATTTTTCAAACTACTATAACTTCATATACCATTCATATAACATTTTAATTACATATTTAAGATTACATGAAACCTATATTTAAAACAAACAATATATAATGGGTTTTTTTTAAAACATTTTACTTAGCATATCATATCAGTAACAAAACATATAATATGAGTAACAATAATTTAACAATAATTATTAAACCACATTTTAGAGTAAGCATTTGATAATAGAATAAATATATTGTTGTGTATGAAATCATATTTTTGATTTTTGTTTTAAAATAAAGTTTAAATAAAAAAATAAAAAAAATTTAAAACTAAAATTAAACAGTAATTAATGTATCGGACAATAAATATACATTTCTTTTAAGTTTTAATTGCTTTAATACGCGACCATAGCAATGACAATACTGATACCCTGCCTGCCGCTCCACGAACTCTTACTCAACGGAATAGATGGGCACAAATGATAGAGATATAAACTGGAACTATAGATCCTGCATACAAATAATACAACCTGCAATACAGTCGAAGGGGGGAAAGGTGCTCTTAATTTTGATGAAATTAAATTAAAAGAATGCTACTATTATGACAAATTATCAGATAATCTTTTTAAATCAGTTAATATATGGTCAAGTTGCAACATTACATAACTGAAATTACATTTATTTACGTTATATGATACAATTGAATTCAAAACTCTATTTATAACCTCCTTTTTATTTTTAAATCATTATTTCTAAGTAAATATAAATTTGACTCCATATTAAATATAAATTAAATTAAATTAATTAAACTTTTTTCTTCATTAAAAATTATTTCATAATTAAATTTTCATTATTTAACTAGATTGACATTAGCAAACTCTATATTATACGAAAAAAAAGTATGTATATTGTGAAATGAAACACAGGAATGCCATATCTTGTTTACTTGAATCATGAATATGAATTATGATCATATGAATATTATAACTATGATATATATAGTTTTCTGCATTTATCTGGATGTTTGTAAGTCCGACGGAATACTCCAACACATATACAAATCGCAATATGTATACAAATTGCTTTGGTACTTTATACAAATTGTTTTTTTTTAACCCCTGTCTCCCATGCTGAACCTTTGCAGGAAAAAATACCATTGCGTGAAATATATTTTTTTAATTTAACGTTAGTCTGCTTCGAAAATAATAAGAAAAAATAAAAAATAATAATAATAATATAAATAAAACAAACAATTTTTTTGATTTATAATAATAAGGACTAATAGAAATTTTATCAATGGTTTAATATGGTATAATAACCAAAAGACAAACAGCATTTAACACAAAAAAAACATAATGCACTTAAAGGTTATTCTTATTACTTACAATTATGCACAAAATGCATATGTGTCTAGATATTTTTTTATTTTTTTTTGTTATGATAATGATTACAACGTCATAGTTTTGCTACCGTATGCATAGCCTAGCCTGTATAGTACTATAGGTATATATTATGCTCTAGCCAGAAATGTGATGAAGAGTTTAAATTGTTATTTATTTTTATTTTTTTTGTTTATTGTTTTTTTTTTTAAATATATATATATATATATATATATATATATATATATATATATATATATATATATATATATAAATTTATGATCGTGTATAATATTAAGTATGTATTATGGGGTTAGGTTTTGGTTCTGCTGATTTACACATAAAAACAATAACAACCTATACATTTTTAAAGAAATTAAATGAAATTTTGTATTATTATTTTTTATTTCTTATCTTAGTAAAATTATAATTTGTAGGTATATTTGTTTTCATCAAGTGTGTAGAAATGTATGTAGAAGAGAGTGATGAATTTTTTTTAATATAGCAGGTAGGTATATTTTATATATATAGGTATCGGTTAAACCATACTGATTGTTGTTCTTCTTTTTAATGTATGTTATAAATAATAGTTATGTATGAATTTTAACATGAACAGTTTGATAATGAATTTTTTGAAATGAAATGAAATTTTAAATAACCGATCAATGGTTCACAAGTTATGAACAGTTTTGTAAATACCTATTTATTTGAAGTAAATTTTTTTATTTTAATTTTTTCTCCAACACGAGTTTTTATTTTACTCATCAAAATAAATATTATGTGTACCTTCAATATTATAGTTTTTTTTTATATTTACAATTTTATTTATTTTTGTTTTTAAAATTGTTTTCGTTCAAAGTTGTGGTTCAGTTTAAAATATTATTTGCGAATGTTATTGAACTTGATTCTGAATTTTACGATAAATTTTCAATGTAGCCAAAAAGGATGTCGCTAAAATGATCGAGTAAATGACCCTTAGGGAATAGAAAATTTTGCACCTTTGCACCTTTTGTTGAGTTACGATGAAAACTCATTTCCTAATGAGCCCTAATTTGAATTAAAACATTGATCTAAAAATTACTTGGCTAATTTGGTTCAATACACGCATCTTGGGTTCCGATAAAAACACTTTAGGGCGTCAGAAAATTTGATGGACCAGATCGCACCGAAGTTCTTATTTTCCTTTTATTTTCTTATTAAAAACGGGTTAACAGAATTCTACAAAAATCGTCTTTAATTTTTTTTAAGTAATAATACCCTCCTTTAAAAATGGAAACAAATTTCCTACAACAATGTTTTTGACAATTTGTTATGCCCGCAATGAGTTATACAGTGATCTCCTCTGGTAGAAAAAAATATTTCTACCATGTTTGAAAACCATCGATCAAGACCGGACAATAAAAAAAGAAAGAAAACTTATTAGACCTGCATACCGAAACGGAAAAGGATATTTGGCCCTTTTTAAAACCATAGAAGCTTCCTTTAAAACTGGACACCATTCTCCAGCGACGAACTTTTTTACAGATCGACGTGCCGAAATATGTTAATGGTTATTCTACTAACCATGCTAATCCAATTCAGAGCTTACTTTGTTGTAAAGATTCTCAAGAATCTGAATATCAAACAGTCTACCAATCCTCATGACATTCTTCTACATTTCAAAACCACTGTGCGTCTTATTCCAATCATTCTACACTATTCAAAGTTATTCTAAATTAAATTGTAACAGACTTTAAAAAAAACAATTTAATGTAATAATTAACAAATTAGAACCTACCGAAACGCATAAACACCTTTTGTAACTTTACATTAACTTCAAGTCTTTTCTTTATCAATTATAGATACTCCCGAAGGCACGCGAGTTGAACTTTTTTCTAATTTACACAACCTTTCTCAACTTATAAAAAGTCAAACAAGAGCCCCGGACCGGATTGGCAATAAAATGAATCTCTTAGACCTATTTCTGACGTCTCATCCCGAGAAATCCAACCAAAATATACATCCCAAAAGATTGATCTGGCATTAAAATCGAGCCAACTGAGATAAAAACGTTATGCACAATTTTTGCGAATCTTCATTTCCGCCACTAATAGACCAGGACAAAATTATGTCAGATTCGGTTTGAAAAAAATTTATTTGCTAAATTGTAAATATGGCATAGTGCATTATTAGCAAAATGTCAAGCTGTAGGCCTGAGTCCTTTTTCTTTCAAATGGATTGAAAGTTTCTTTTCGAATCGTACGATTCAAGTTTTAGTTGATGGATTTAAGTCCGATCAATTGCAAATAAACGGTGGTGTTCCCCAAGGATCAGTTCTCTCACCTACCCTATTACTTATATTTATAAATGATTTGCTCCAAATCACTTTCAATACAATCAACAGCTTTGCAGACGACAGCACTCTAACAGCCTCCTACGATTTTCTTAAAAAATTTGAAGCTACATCTATCGCTGTATCAACAAAAAGAGATATCATGTCCAGTTCCTTCAGTCATGATTTGGTTGCAATAACTTGCAACAATTGGGGCTTAAAAAACAGAGTTGAGTTTAACACTTCTAAAACTCAGTGCTGTACAATCTCCCGAAAAATTTCCATTTTTGATCCTACTCTTTTGTTTCAGGAAGATAAACTTCAGTGGTTTGAAAGCTTAACAGCCCAACCTAAATAAGAGCGTACGGCGTGTGTCAAAATTAGCTCATGATAATACATTTTATATGAAGGTGACCGAAATACGCTGTATATTGGAATTTTCAATTTTGACAAGCGTATGTTTTCATTTTTTGGTTTATTTATGTTCAAAACATATACATATACATGATTGTGATTTTTATGATTTTGCCATTTTGAAGTGCTTATTAAGTTTTTGGTAAATTTTACATTTTTTTCAGCGTTAATATCTTAATTGAACATATTTTTAATATAAATTATTATAATATTTTAATATTCTATAAATTAGATGTGGTTAGATGTTAAAAGTTTTCAGTTTATTTTTCTCTGAAAAGTGAAAACATGTGAAATTCACACGTTAAATTGACAAACACCGCGTTTGATTTCGGTGAGCCCCATTTGTTACAACGTACGGCGCTTATATGTCGTACGTCATACGCTTTTATTTAGGTTGAGCAGTATATATTAGGTATGCACCTTAATCGAAAAATGATCTGAAATAATCATATATTTGATGTTGCAAAAAACGCAGTCAAATGTTTAGGTTTTCTTAGCCGCTGCAAGGCTTACTTCTCCCCCTGTGAACTCTTGAAAATCTATAAAGCTTTCATACGACCCAAAATGGAGTACAATTCTCACATATGCGTTGACACTTCTAATATTGCGTTAAAACATTTGGATAAAGTCCAACAAAGAGCTATTCGTCAATTCCAATGTGACAGCTCAACTTGCTCCTCTTGGACGTCGTCGTATGATTCGGAGCTCTCTCCCTTTTTTATAGATATCTGATAGGCATCGGCTCATGCACCTCCACTTAAACGCTTCCCTCGTGAAACACGAAGAGTAGCATGTACTTATCCCTACACCATTGAAATCCCTAGATGACAAAAGACAAGTTATGGAAATTCGTTTATAACCTCAACATCCCGAATGTGGAACCAAATTCCATCTTATGTGTTCCCAAAACATGGCAAATTTTATATTTATGACCTAAATAAATTCAAGACAAACATTAGCACCTTCGTTCGTAATTGTTCTCTTTCCCTTTTACCATCTTCCTTTCCTAATTTTCTTTCCCACCCTAGCCAAACGTACCAATCGGTATAAAAGGTAAAGAAATTATTTTCTACGTAGTACGTAGTAATTTGTGTACTTTTGGACTTGCCTTATCTTTTTTCAATATTAATTTTATGAAATTCACTCTGCTTCAGCTTTATTGTTGGGGATTCACCTTCTCCAGCTTATTGCAATCAAATATGTTTTAGCTTTAAATTACTTCTAAAATGTAAAATATAAAAAACAATTTTTTGCTAATGCATTCCTGAAGTCAAAGTACAATGTCTGACATCTCTAACTTAAGAGCATAACTTCCTTCAATTGAGCTAGGAATCTCTACATCTAGGGTTAGAGTCTGCATTTCACTCGCCTCAAAAGCAGTTTCTAGCTCACTTGTTGCTTGTATTAAAGAAGAAATGATATGTTTTTCTTTTCCTACCATTTATTCGATTAGTTCAACAATGGCAACTGTAACATATTATTTCAGCTCATAATATACGGTAGTTATAATATGTAGATGTAGTTATATGAATGTACAATGTAGATCTCATTATACTATTATTAGAAGTTATATTTAAATTGGTGATAAAAAATTGTTTAAAGTTAAAAAACCTTGTAGTTAAATTATTTTTCGTTATTTACGGATTTCCTCTTAATGAACGAACGTCCGGACAAATTTTTTAACTAATAAAAAAATTTTATTTTACCAACACATACACAACAATCATTGCGTAAATTGAATAAATGAATGGTTATATTTAAGGTTATTTTCATTGATTGATTTTGATGATAGAATAATAGTAATGTTTTCGAAATTATACTAGGTGCTATTTATTAATATTGTTTTATTAGTTACTATCTGCTGTTATGAAATAAATAAGAATTTATAATAATTATTAATACATACATATATGTAAATAATATAAATTAACAAAATTTGATCTAGGATGTATCGATGATTTTTTTATACATAGTAAATTAGATATGTAACTAAGAATCGAGGTATATTAAAACGCCAAATTCATGAACAACAATAAAATAATAACTATTATAAAATATACCTACATATTATATTGAAAATGTTGTCGATTTATCAAGACAGTAAATTTTGAGAAATGAGCACATTTATTTTATATGTACATTCACAGGTTTTATTCTTCAATTCAACCAAAATATAAAAACGAAATTTTTACTAGAATTGAAAAGAACAAAATACAAAATTTCATTTCTATAATGCCCGGTTTTCATGTAGTCGATATATCGGCGAATGGTTAGAGCATAGGCAGAAGATACAAAAATTTCATAAGTGCGATAGAGAAACAATGATAAAATATCGGGAGAATGACAATAATATCGGGAGAAATATCGAGAGAGTCGCCATAAATATCGGAGAATCGCCATAAATATCGGAGAATATTTAAAAAAACATATCTTCGCAAAGATATGTTTCCTATAATTATCGCCGATATTTTTAATACTAACATAAAAAAATGTGTAATTACACAAAAAAAATTCGCACACTACCAACACATTTTATGGATACGGAACGACATTTCAATTTTTGAATTTGAGTAAAAACAATAACAAAAATTAATTTTTTGCATTGAATATTTGAATGCGTGTAAATAAAAAATAATATTTTAGCTTTTAGGTATAATATATTTAAACTAATATTATACATATTCTATTTATTTTATACATAAACTAACTATTTAACACATTTAAAAAATTTACTTTTAATTACAATTTTAACTTTAATTTTTTTTATCTGAATGAATATTTTAAATTTTGTTGAATGAATTTTTAAATGTATGTATGTATACATTTTTTTTCTTAATTCATTATTTAGTATAATATAAAAAAATAATATTAAATTAATTCTAATTAATACGTAAAAATGAAAAACGTATTATAGAAAAATAATAAATACAAGTGAATTTAAAATTTAAAAAAACTGTTTGATGTAATGCAATTCTCCACATAAAAATTCTACAGATGAAAATCATATCATATTTCACTTTTTTTCACTTTATTTAATTTATTTATATACTTTGGCGAAATTTTAAACAATTCTAAGGAAGATTGCTTAAATTAAATAACCTTGATTTTGTTTACATTTTGAATGTTTTAAGGTTATGTATATAGATTTTAGATTTCAAATCATCTATAAAAGTTACTATAAAAATAATATAATTTTACTCCCTCATACACATTAACGGTACACTATACTCCTCTCTTTCTAAACTCCAATTTATCAGCTAAAAATTTATCATGAAAACCGGCCTTAAACCAGTTTACTATATGTTTGGAAATAGCGACTATATATATATCCATACATATAATAACTATATGTATATGGATATTATATTTTGGCATGAAGAATAGTGTAATAATATATTTACTGCATTGATATGATACATTTCTACACAAATAACACTTGTTAACCTACAAAACAAAAATAAAAATATTTAAGTATGTGTATAAAATTTGATAAGAAAAATTTTGTCACCATAGTCCATAATTCATGAATGGTGATTTTTTTCTTGTTATTTTTATGTTTTGTTTTTCTTTTCTTCTAAGTACAACTCGATCGCTAAAATCAGTTTAACCTTTTGTTTTAGTTTTGACTCTATATATACAATATATTTACTCAATGAATATTACAACAATAATTCATATACAACAAAAAATTCATAAAATTCTTAAACACATCGAAAGCGAACAGTGAGTAAGAAAGTAAACCAACAAAGAGTTTTTTTTTTCTTTTTTCTTAAGTCGGTAATTAACCATTGGATCTGAAATCCACAGATCCATGGATCTGTTTACTGAACGGTGTGGTAAATGTACCGGTTAATGTATCGCGGTTAATGAAAATGGATCTGAAAAAATTCTAGATACATTTCATGGATCTAACTTTTTATATGTTAAAACAACAACAACAATTTTTATGTTGAGTGTTAAGACATCTACTGTAAGAAAAATTAAATGTTTATATTTCTTATGAAAGTTTTTAAATTTAAATCGTCATTATTTTTTGAATTAGTGTGAAAATTTATATTTTTAAGGAGGATTTACATAAATAAAACTTAAGTTAAGAGTTATAAAAAATAAATTATATGTATGATAATAAATATTATTCCATTCAAATTTAATTTATTTATACAAGTACTCATTATATTTTCCGGTGATGACGCTAGTATTGCGATAAATTTTTGTGGTTAATTGCGTTCAGTGGCCAGATATATGGTACATGGATCCAAAATGGATTCCAGATCTACCGGTTATTGCTACTGAACGAACCCAATACAAAATTTTAATTTTGTTTCTTCTAGTTGCGCATTCTTATTATTATTAGTATTCATTGGTATGCTGTTAAAAATTTTTGCTTGTCAAAAAATGAACGCAAAAACTACTTCAAAATTGGTACAAAATTTTATCAAAAATTCGTTTAATCAATAAGAGGTGGCATAACTTGGTCATTAGACAATCAACAACGTGAAAATAAAATTTATTTATTTATTTTATTTCGTACATATACATGAGACGGTAAGTCTCTATAGGACTATATATAAAGTATAATGTGTAGCAAATGCATAATTCCTAAATTAAATTAAATTAAACCTTAACCTAAAGAAAATAAAAATAAAGAAAATAAATTTATAAAGCGAAAGAAAGAAAAAAAAAATAAATAATAAAATTATATAAAAAAATAGAAAAAAAACAAGAACAAATTAAAGTTAAAACTATAAAATACGGAGATAAAGTAATAAAATAACAAAAGTCCAAAAACAAAAAGAAAAAAAAAAGGCTCCTTAAAAAAAAACTATCTTTCAGACGTCACACACATAATAAACATTATTCTACAAAATTTTTCTTCTTCTTAATTAGTGACTACACTTTTTCCTTAAAATCTAACTATAAACTAAAAAAACTAACTGTTAAAATATTTAAACTAACTATAATAATAAAAATGAAACCTTCTGAGGAATACATAGAAGAAGAAATGGAAAAAAACTTTCCTCCAAATTTCGTTTGTAGTTCAGCAATCAGAAAGGCTAAAACCAAATTCATCATTTTATATTTATTTAATATTGTTATCTCTTATTTTTACCTCGTCTTTTTTGCTCAGCATACCAACAGCGTACTACAAAGCAAAATTTTTGTTACCATTTTTGTACAACAACAAATTGCATGAAGCAATGTTAAATTTTTACACAGCGTACTAACAGCATACCTAGCTTTAATCGTTATTTATTTATTTGATGACCTCTTGGTTATCCTCGCAGAAAACTATAATTCTTGATTAAAAGAATTATGTTTCTTGTTTAATTTCT
This sequence comes from Argyra leucocephala, assembly GCA_963942445.1. Lineage (NCBI taxonomy): Eukaryota > Metazoa > Arthropoda > Insecta > Diptera > Dolichopodidae > Argyra > Argyra leucocephala. Next base: position 34,807,801 of record OZ012677.1, on the reverse strand, counting down.
TTTAATTTCGTTTAAAAGAATTTCTTCTCTTTTTCGTGCTATAATTTTGAATTTAATTGTGGCATTTCCACTTACTTTGATAAACTATTGTATGCAACAAATTTGCTGTATTTTTTGACATTTTCGTACTTCAAGACTGCGCGATAAAAACTTACACGCTGCTTATAGGTTAATAGTAGAATTTCAGTAAAATATGTTTTTTTGAATTATTTTATAGGAAATAGGAATAAATCCATATATACATATGTACTATATATTTATTAATACTTTGTGATTTTTGAATAAAAAAAAATTAAATTAGATAAGAAATTTATGAAATATTGTGCAAGGTGAATTAATAAACAAAAAATTTGATAATTATTTATTTTTATAAATAATTATTTGAGAAAATTAATTTTTAAATTCATAAACTTTTGTGGCTATAGAACCCAAAAAGGTTAACAAGACAAGCGTAATATAAAGTTATTTGATAGTATGTACTTGTACTATGTACCATATTTAAAAAAAAAAAACAAAATGATTATCTTAATGTCAAATATTTTAAAGTAGTCATACAATAAATTATTTGCAAGTGGATTTTAGAAATGACAAACTTTTAACTGTAAGTTAGTTACATTTTAATCATTTTTATATTTTATTTATTTCAAACTTTTTGTCTACAACTTTTGAAATTCTTGTAATTTTAAGAAGGGCATAACATGTACGAAAATTTACATTTGATCAATTGTTTTCCAAAATTTAGCAATCAAAATTTGTATCATATTATATTTAAATAAAAAATATTATTTACTTAAGTAGTGAAAATACCAAAATTTAAAAAAAAAAACTACTTAGTTTTAATTGTTAATTTTTATATGTGAGAATAAAGGCAATTATTATAAAAAAATGGTGCGTTGTTAGAACATTTTTACATGATGAATGAAAATGTAATATGTACGTCTGTCTTTCTAGGTTTTGTGTTTCTTTTCATTATTCTTTTGAAAAAGTAAACAAAACCAGATGCAGGGTTTTAATTTAAATAATTTTATATCTAGGTACATATTTGAAACATAAGTAGTTGTATATAATTTCCAATAGAAATGGTAATCCAATGATTTTTTATAAAATAGATCTTCATAGCGAAGAAAAAATGAGTTTTAAAATTCTTATTGCTAAGCAAAATTGGAATTTCTTAGAAAACTTACGCTATTAGGGAATAAAAAAAAAAATTCTTAAAAGTAAAATAACTTTAGATAATTTAAGTTTCGAAAAAAGAATTTTACTAATAAGGTTTACGCATTAAATCGAATTCATTTACAAAGTGATTCATTCCCAGTGTTATGCATACAAAAGTATTATAAACATTATATTAGAACCAAATATAATTCAAAAGTGATAAATGGTTTACGAAAATTATGGTCATAACAAATACCATATTAAACCGTAGAATAAAAAAAGAATATTTAGCTGTGCATGTTATTGAAATATAGAACGAACTCTTAAATTTACTGGCATTGCACCAGCATTGGTAGTCAAAGTGGATTATCAAGAGTCTACACAAATAAAAATAAAATTTTGAATACAATTTCCAATTTCTAAATTTGACACACAATCGAACAGTATATTTTGTTTGACAAAGCTCAATGATGCTATATAATATATATCAATATGCATAATATAGATTAGCCATGAAATCCCTAATGCCAAAATCAAAATGGACTAAATCCAAACGACAAAATCCAGAATTCGAAAATCCAAATACGACAAAATCCCATTGGATCCAAAATTTTGATTTTAGAAAACAGGATTTTGTCGTAATACACATTTAATAAATAAATCCCATGAACATAAAAAAAATATATATGTAAATAGAAAAGAACCATTTTTATTTCAACAACCTAGATTTAAGATTTATGTTATAGTAACAGAGCTACCGGACATTACCCGAGAAAACCGAAAATTCATAGGGTTTATCCTTTGAATTTGAAAAGAAAAAGTTTATTTTATGCTTCTTTTGTATTAGCTTAATATTTATTGCATACAGGTAGATGTGTAGAGGAATAATGTCATATATTCAAGTGTTTGCTTTAAATGTATAATTAAATATGTAATTGTTTCGTTTTTATGTTATTGATTTTTACGTTTAATCTTGGATAAAATCTAAAAATAAACACTGCAACAGTGTTTAACAATTCAGCTTATATTTATTATATGCTGAATTGTTAAATACTGAAGCAGTGTTTAATTTTTGATTTCACCCTTTTTCATGTCTAATTAAGTACGGTACTGCAAGCTTATACTACAATATCTACAACATTTCGAACATTTATCAAATTACTGCTTTATCAACTCACTTAATGTGGAAAACCATTGCTGTTGTCTTCTAAAACCTTAAATAGAACAGCTTCATTTCATTTAAGTTGTTACCAGATTATAATCTCAATTTATTTTGTCATTTATTTTATTTGAATGACAAAGTGCACTGAACCAAGTCGAAAAACCCATAAATCATTTTTTTTGCTTAATCGGGAATCAAACCTGGAATCTTTCAGTTAAAAGGCTAGCGGTTACCCTACTGCGTGTAATTTTTTTTTTTATATTTTGAAAACTAATACAAAGAATACACGGACGTGGCATCCGTTTTCACCAAAACCACCTACGATAATGTTAGTTATAATAACTATTTCACAACGGTAGAAGTAACTTTCTTCGATAATAATTTAACATCGCACGGAATAATAATCAATTAATTTATTTAATCAATTCGTATTCTATAATTTTCAAATATTAATTCCTTACTTCTTATCTTATCATAAAATAATGGTAGATGTTTAGCAGTTAAGATTTTACTTGTTGGTGCTCTTAATTATTTAATTCATAAACACTTAGATCCTTCATTCTATTTTAGTAAAAAACTCATGCTTGATGTAATATAATATATAGGTAACTTTTTCGTTTTTGATTTTTTTAATTATTTAATAAATAAACTCTTACTCGATAATATTCATATAAAATTCTTACTACTATTAAGATAAAACTTATGCTAGATGCAAGTTTTTATTCAAATTTCAAATCAGTATTACAGACTCATGCAAACACAACCAAAATTACAAAATCAGCTGTTCTCCAAATAATAACCGAATAATAATAATTTTAACAACAAAAAACATCCTCATGAGGTAAGCCTTGTTATCCGATAATAAGTTAATCGAATTAAGTTTAATTTTTACGTCGTGAAGAGACCTCTTGAAAACAATATTGAAAATTAAATTCTTACGCACACATTCAAACTTCCAAGCTTTCGCTGTCATTACAATAACACAGTGTAAATTCGAGTGACATTGGGCCTTTCGAGTGTGTAGCAGTTGTACAACTATTTTGATAGTTGGTTCGTCGAAGAAAATCAAAAATGTCTTGATATTATTTTAACAACCACTAAAGCTTGTATTTAAAAAAAAGCTCTTATGTTTGTTAATGGAAAGGTGTGTGAGGGAGAGAATAGGAAAAGACACCACGTAGTGAAACAACAAGTGCACATAAGACCATACAATTTGACAAGTTGTACGACTTGTTGTACGACCAAGTTGGATCGTCGTTAGTAAAAAGTTATAGGAATGCTAAAGATTGTTTTTACAAACAAATTTTGTTCAAAATTTTAACTTTTTAAGTTAAAAATTTAATAAAAAAGGTTATTTTATCATTTTACGGATCCGTATTTTTTTCTGAACCTTTTTCTCAATCAAGGCGAAACTCCTATCTGGGAAGATAAGCGGATGTCCTGCAATAGAAAATATGATTTCGACACCCTTAACAGTTTTAGGGGCTTTCATACAAAACCAAAAGGCGAATAACTTGTTTATTTTGAAAATCAGTGTTCCAAATTTGATAATACAGGGCAGACGATATTTCATTAGAACCCTCATTTATAAAGACAATAATAACGTACGACAAATAGCACACTTTGCTATTATGATTTAACAGAAAGTAGGGGCCCCTGTTGAGTAATTATAATCCAAGTTTAAGTTTTTAAAAGAACAGTAATTTAAAAAAAAGGGTTGAAACCCGTAACTATACGCATTTCTCTTGTATATACAACTTATTTACATATTAAGAATTCATTAAGGAGAAGAGACATAAAATTAAAAGGTATTTACTGCGTAGTCCTTGAATACTAGTCTATTATATATAATCTGAAAAGTGAACATTATTATCGTATCGGAATCAGAATTAAATTATAATAAGCTAATTAACAAATTCAAACAAGAAGCTTCGTCTAGACTCGTGTAGTTCTCATAACCTATGGAACCGATAGTACCAAATATTAGTCTTGATTTGAGATAGTGTTAATTTTTTTTAATAGTAATTTACCACTTCTTTTATTCAATCACTCATATTTCTTTAAATATTTCAGGTTAAAATAGTACTAAAGATAAATTTTGAAATATTCACACTTTCGAATGATAATAAATACAATATATGTGTCTGATGTTTCAGACATCTAATAACTACATGTTCTCCGGTTTAACTTAGATATTTATGCTAAGTCTTCCAAGTAAATAAAACAATTTTACTATAAAAAAAATTAATGTATGTGCACAAGTAATTTTGAATTTGAAAAGAAGTAAGTTTGTTTACTGAATATCCATCATTTAATTTTTTTAATTTTATTTGCTTCCTAATGTTTTTTTAATTAATGCAAAAGATAAAAATTAAGGAAACGAATCGATGAAATTAACGGGGGAAGATTTTTCATCTAAATAAAAAAATCATTTTAGTAAAAATATTCAAATATGTCTCGAAATGGAGTTAATATTGAAAGTAATGAGAACATTCAAAATGAAAATTTTCATAGCGAGTACCAGTGGGCAATGGTAATGGATTCATCTCGTGTCTCAACATGTCTGATATCAATGTTACTTATAGTTTATGGAAGTTTTCGTAGCTTAAATATTGAACAAGAATCCAGAGAACGTCAAGAAAAACGAAAGCACAATGATGATTTATCAAATCTAATAACTGGAGAATCCACTGTACGAGAACAAAGTAAGTTAATTCATAGAATTTAAAATCGCTAATGTTATAAAATTTACGTTATCTTAAAAAGATATTTTACATCAAATTTATAAATTATTATTTTATATTGTTACCATTCATTTATAATAAAACTGTTATTATTGTTTTGACTTAAAAAGATATATTTTAAGCAGAAATCTATTATAGATCGTGGAAAAATAAAACTATAATATAATAAACTATATTTGTGTAAAACATCTCTTTTCAAGCTTCATATCATAATACAAGATCTCAGCAACTCAGTTTCTTGAGTAAAATGAATGTTGAATGGCGAATCAAACGTATTGTTTTATTTCTAGGTCTTTAAGAGTTACAGCACCACAAAAATGTTTCAATTTTGAAACATGTTTGTTTATTGGACATGGATATTCAAAACTTACGTCAATATTTTTTTGATAATTCTCTATAAACAATGTTTTTCGTAAATGTATATATAAATACATTAATATCGCTAATTTTAGTGTAAAAGTTAATATTTTATTTTAAATCCATAATTTGCGAACTAGTGTAATCATTGACATTTAGATTGAAAATGGGTTATAGCAAGCTATAAAAAAAGCGCTTTTCTCTTATCTGTTATTTTTCAAAAGACAAAAATAAACGAACGCATTTCGAAATTTATAAAATTTTAAAATCAAATAACTCATCTCTCCAGCAGGTTATAAAATAGATCCACTACCTTGCCAAATTTTTGTTTATTTCAATCGCACTATCACTCAGTGCAAATATTACCACTGAATCGGGAATATGCTGTGTGTACAAGAAGTTTGAAAAGAAAAATGGTCCTTGTCGCGGGTGATATACCGGGTGTCCCAGAGAATGCGTATAAGCTTTTTAAGAGGAGAAGCAGCCGTTATTTTAAAATTTAAAAAAAATATAGTATCTAAATCGCGGAGGCTCTATCGATTGGTAATGTTTTCAACTTCCGGAAAGAACCGCAAATCGATTTTTTAAGACCAAAAATCGCCGAAATTGGCCGAAATCGAGAATGGGAAGGGGTACTTTTTTATGCTAATTCGGATTCTACGTCAATTAATAAACTTATGTTAAATGATTTTTTTTTCTCAGTATTTTTCTTTAAACCTAATAAAAATAAAACAAAAATCCTCCACATTTTCCTTTGGTAAACTAAAATTAATAATAATCATTTTTATAAATAAATTTGTTTTTCATATTATCATATTTTTTATCTCAGTTTTGGGTACCTACATAGTTTAAACTAAAAAAAAAAAAAAAAAAAAAATTACCTACAAAAGTTTTTTATTTTTTGACGTATCCGACGTATCCGAATTTGCATAAAAAAAGTGCCCCTTCCCATTTGAAAATCTCGATTTCGGCCAATTTCGGCGAATTTTGAGCTTAAAAACCCCATTTCCTTTTCTTCCCCGAAGTTGAAAATATCACCGATCGATAGAGCTCGAATCAGTTAATAACATTTTTATTTAATTTTAAGATCTCTTGTTAATTTTAAAGTTCCTTCCCCTCTTAAAAAGCTGATACGCATGCTCTGGAACACCCGGTATACTTTCAAAAATAAAGTCAGGAAGTATCATGCAAAACTACGAAAAGTTACTTGGGCGAGTTCAACGTAATTGTAGTTCGTATACAGCAGATTAAATATAAAAAAAGTGTATTAAAGTTAAATATATTCACCAAGTTTATGCCTTTTTTCAAATTTGTGGTGTGTAAATGGTAAAACATTATGGATTTCAAATCAAATTGCTAAAAGTACTCAAAAATGCGAAAACAAAACTCTATCATTAAATCCGGACCTATATCAAATAGAAAATCTGTGGAACATAATGAAAAACAAAATTAAGATGTTTCCCTCTTGGACAAAAGATGAATTGTAGCACAAACTTGTGCAAATTAGTCTGAAATAACAACAAAGGATTACCAAAAATTTATTAAAATTAATATGTACATAATACAGAGATTAGAGTTTTTTTTTCAAAAGACATAAACATAGTTTTAGAATACAAATCTGAGTTTTTGCAATTTGTACCTAGTGCTAAACATAAGTACATATTAAAGAAAACTACGTATGATAATGCATACATGATGTAACTTTATCAGTAACTGATATCAGCTGATTTATTAAAGATTAAAATAAAAGGTGAATTGTACTTGTACGTAAATTATAAATTTTTAAAATACGTTTTTTCAAATCATAAAATATTTTCCTAATTTTTTATATCAACATTAAGAAGCATTTCTTTAAGAAACATAATTCTGAAAACTATTTAATGCATAGGAAAATATAAATTTTATTTTTTTAACTCTAATTTTTGTTAGTAAAAGTAAAAACCTTTTTACTACGTCAATTTTTTCATAAAAATGACATAATCTACTTTGATTTTATCTTACTACGTGTACATGTTACTTACTTTATGTAATTTGAAATGCAAAAAAACTATTACTTAAGTAAATGTAAACGTAGAAAGAAAGTTACCTTGATTCTTACGTTCTAACGTAGACAATTACCGCTACGTCTACCTAAGACACGTCACGTCGTTAGCTACAAAAAGTCTTAATTATTTAATTTTTGTTTTTATTACCGCTGTTATAATTTGTAAAAAAACGTTTTGTATATAGTTTTTTCTAATTTATTCCTTTAATCGCTATGGGGATTACGTAATCGTTAAGTTGAATTTAAATTTTACTCCCTATTTTTATTAAAGATTTTGAGATCATTTGAGTTGGTTGCTATTAAAAAACTAATAACTGCAACCAAAATGTAAATTATACAAAAATATGAGAATACTTAAATGTTTTTGAAGCGGACTACATTTAAAGCATGACTTTTAAGCTGCAATAGAATCAAAGGGGTAAACGGACGTTAGCGATTAAAGGTTAAAAACTTTATTGAAAAACTTTTATTCATCCGAATACTTTTTTAAATCTATATGTACTTATATAAAAATTAAAATGATCTATTTAGATTTAATTTATATTAATTAATTATTTTAGGTAAATTTGCAACTTTAGACACGATGCATGCACTTTGTCTACCATTGGGTGCATCTGTATCTTTATTGATCATGTTTTTCTTTTTCGACTCAATGCAACTGCTTTTCGCCGTGTGCACAGCAAGTAAGTTAATTTTTTTCTTTTTGTATTTTTATGAAATTTGTTAAAACAGTATGGTTACACGACTATGTGTATATGTAGTTATGTACACATGCCTTACATTAACAAGAAGTAATCTATATTATATCATTGATCAAGAATACGTATAAATTGACATTTCAGTATACATTTGGACTAAATTCACGGTCCTTTTTAAAATTTTGTAAGTTCTATCATTCTATTAAATAGATTAGTGAGTCTTTCAATTTATAAAATTTTATATTTTTATTTTCTTATTTATACATATTCTCTATAATACTGTGATTGAAATTTAAATTTTCATATTGGTAAATTATCATTGTTGTTCTTTGATTCATTTAAACGTGTTTTTGTTTTTTTTTCTTGTTATTCAATTTGTCTCCTTTGAAAATTTGTGGACTTGATAGTTATTAAAAATTCAAATATGGGCATAATTTTTATAGAGTAAGCCTTTTCGGAAAAAAATACATTTCTTTTTCTAAATATGTATGATTGTACATGTAATAAAAGAACTGTAGAATTGTGCCTACATATATGTATGGCAGTTATTATGGGCCTTTTTATACGACTATTATTTTTGCAAAAAGGTAAGAAACGTAGGAACTCCTATTCTTTTGTAGATTTTTTTTCCGAGCGTTAACTTGTTATCGAGCTAGGATAACTAGTTATAGAAATAGCGTTGACACTACAGATAACTAGTTTTCATTTGACGTTTAAATCTATGTAAATATTTACACACAGGAACTTATTTTAGAAACTTATTTTGAGATCACAATTCGTATTTGTTTATATGGTGACAGAAGTATTTTTCAAATTTTTTATTAAAATTACCAAAAACTTAAAATAAAAATTTGGTAGATCTAATTGCTTTACGGCACTTGTATTTTATTTTTTTTTTTTTTTCAAGATAGTAATATAAAAACTTTACAAAAGAAGAGACGTCATTAAATTAAATAAAAATAATAGTTTTTGTTTATTTTTTAGCTTTACATCATACACATATACGTTTAGGTTCACCATAATTTCTGAAAATGTTTGAAAATATACGTACGAGGAAACTTGAAACCTTCAAAGGGATTGTAAAACATCTCCATTCCATACGCATACACTAAGCAACGTCAAATGAAACATGGTAATAAAACTATCATTTTCATTCATAAAAAATTAATAACAAATTAATGCAACTGGTGAGTGGTCTGCTTTAGATTTTCTTTTTCCATGAAGTCACTGTGTATTTATATTTCACAAATTTGTAGGAGATAACACTAATTACCCACTACCAGTTATATTATGGGTCAACACTGTTGTAGTGTTGTAGTTATATTTGCTGCGTTCAGTAAAGTATTTTTAAAGTCGGGGGCTGCTGTCTGAAAATATTTGCCTTACCTGAAAATATTCCAATTTAACCGTACTCTAATCCAATAAAAAAATTAATTATAACTTTATTTTCATATATTATTTTTTTTATTTGCTATATTTAGATTAAATGCTTAAACGTTTAAATTTCTAAATAAAACAACGATTTTTAAGTTCACGTACAACTTTTAACTTTTATAATGTGTATGTATTAGTATTGCTTTTTTTTATTAATGTAACTATCATCTGTTGAGGTGGTTTTGATGGACGAACGCCCGGACAATTTTTTTTACACTATAATTGAAACAGAAATACAATCAAAGAAAATTTTGTGATTTCCTCTCAATGGGCGAAGGACTGACATTTGTTATGTAGTCAAAAAAGGTTGACGTTTGAAAATATGTTTACATGCGTTGATATTACTTTTAATATCGAAAAAAATAAAATATAGCGCTTTGCTTTTATCTTAAAATATAAATAATTTGTTAGAAACAAAATAATCTTATACTAAAAAACAAAAAACAAAAAAAATACACTTCATATCTTTTTCTTAAAAAACATTTGAAATTCTTCATGTGAATGCGTTCATTCATAAATCGAGATAGCAATAAATATTTATCAAATAATTATATACCTATCCTTTTCTTTTTCTTCGTCCTTCAGCCAAAAGTTAAAAATATTTTAACTAAGAAATTGGATGAAGAAAATGCCCGGAGAGGATTTTTTGTGTATATGTTGGTAAAATTTCTAAAACTCAATTCATATCAAATTACAATGTTTATGCAGATGACACTAATCTGATAGCAAAAGCTAAAACGATCAAAGAGTTAGAAGTTATATTAAATACAGACATAAAAACCTTATGCAATTGGCTGGATTATAATGAAATATGTTTAAATGCTAAAAAAACGAACTACATAATATTTAAAACCCAGAATAAAAAGTATGATAATATTACACTTAAGGTAAAAGAAAATATATTACAGAGAGTCGACAATATTAACTATTTAGGAATTATAATTGATGAAAATTTAGGATGGGACAAACATAAAAAAAAATTAAACAAAAAATTATTCCTATAAGTGTAGCTATAAAAAGATCTGGTGGTATTCCTAATTATGCAGCCAAACTTATGTATAATGGGCATATCTTGTCAAGCATTAGGTATAATATATGCAGTTGGAGTCACTGTTCAAATTTTCATGTAAAACAGATTGGAGCAGTAATGAATAAAGCGCTAAAAAGTTTATTTAAACTAAATCCCAGAACTAGTACTAAGGAGTTATACAAATCAATTAATGTACTGGATATAAACCAACTAATTTACTTTGAGAAATGCAAATACATATACAATATTCTAAATAATAAGTTTAAATCAAAATTAATTCTTAAAAATAGAGAAAATATACATATCTACTTTACTAGAAATAGAAAACATATTGAAGTACCTAAAGCTAGAACATCCAAAAAACAAAAAAGCTTAAAATGTAGTGCTATAATCTTTAAGTTAATATTAAGTTTTCTTTCTTTTTTAGTTTATAATTTCTTATACATAATTTTATAATTAATATTGTAAAGTTATCTGAAATTTGAAAAATAAAGAATTTGAATTTTATTTAAAAATAAAATTTTTTGATTGGTTAAAAAATTTGTCCGGACGTTCGTCCGTCAAGAGCAAAACCACCATTAATCGTGTATTTTTGCATACATTTTTTATTTACATTTTTCAATCCCGATTTTAGAGAAAAAAATATAATAAACGTTACAAAACCTTAATATACGTTTTAAAGCTACATATTTCATCTTTTCATTTCTGGCAAAATATTGCCAAAATCTCTTTTGGTTTTATATAAATTTAAATTTTTTTTTTTATTTATTTATTCGTTCTATTCTCAAAATAGAGTGTTAGCTCATACAGAGTGATTATTTGTACATACTCATAGCAAAGATAATATACAAGTAAATTTCCGAAGCAATGGGAAGTTTTCATTCAAAAATTGGTGTCTAATCGCAGCTGATGGGTGTCTAATCACAGCTGATTGAGTAGCAGTGAGAGAACTTTGAAATTTTCTCTTCTTCAAATTAAATTAGTTTTTAAAAAGTTTTACCCATTAATTTGGTACAGAAATATATACACACAATTATACATATTTCTAAAATTTTGAAGAGCGAGTAAAATAATAAAGAAAAAAAAAATAATTTCATGTTATTTTACGATTTTATCCTTGCAGACTTTGGTTCTTTGTATCTCTTCACTCCTATTGTTTATTTCAGTTTTTGTTTTTCTTTTTGCATTGCATTAGAATTAGCTCCTCTAACACACGCAATTATTTCATTTTTATGATGAACTGAGCGAAATTTTGGTAAATAAAAATAATAGATAATAAAAATAAGAGGAAAAATAATTTTTGTTGTTTTTATGAAAATAAAAAAAAAAATCATGTATCAAGTAGGGTGAGTTTACCAATCAAATCACATTGTTTTTGAAATAATTTTGAAAATAAAATAATTAAATTATATACTTTCTAAATTATTTAAAAATAATTTGATAAAGTTTATTGTTCAGTTTTAAATAGAAGGGAATCTGAAATTACAAAATAATTTATGTGCTGAATGTAAATAAAGGCTTAATAATTTCTTATATACGCCAGTATTTGAATAAGATAAATAAATTGATACTTAGAAAAAAATAATAATTGTATAATAGATTCATTTTGATTATGATTTTGCACTGCTTTGTTAACAATGTTTTTTAAACCAATGTATTACAAGTATGTACATTGGCACCCTATATTTCTATTGCTATTTCTTCTAAAATTTTCCAAAATTTACTATTTCTATATTTATCAATAGTTTTCTTCCACAAATAGTCACTACTTGAAACTAATTCCATCCATTTTTCATCACATAGTTAAAAATAACAATTAAAAGTACTAAACTCAAAACTATTTCAAAAATACTGTATAGTTATAAGACTTAAATAAATAAAATTTCGAATTTCAAAAAGTCTATTTATTATTTATGATTAAATAATGGCAATTAAAAACATTTACAATTAACTTAATTAAGTAATTTTTTTGTACACTATTCAAAGTTGGAATTTTAAATGTTAAGTTTACATTACATGTACATCGCGTATTTCGGAAAAGTCAAAATATTTTGACAGAAAATAGACTCAGAAAATAAACTCTTTTTATTTAATTTGAGTACTACATTTCAAAACTATTTTCGTTTTTTATTCATTTAAATTAAAATAACGGAACAAAATTTGTTTTTTTAGAACATCTTTTACCATTCCCATTATTAATCGCGTAAATTTCGAGTCTATATCTGAAATAAAATTGTAAACTTAAATTTTTACATATTATTTTACGTATCGCTACTGCAGTATAAATAAAAATAATATCTTATACAATTTTTATACAAAAATGTTCTGAACTGTTTCAAGCTAAAAAACGTGATTTAAAAAAATTGTGATTTACCTATACCAAAACAAAACCAAAAAGTAAATGTAAAGGGCCGTATACTTAAATTTGATTTAGCTCAAGTGAAAAAAAAAACAAATAAAGAAATAAAACCAAAACAGAAAATTTTTCTTAAATCTACAACTGCAATCAACCATTTCAAATATGATGCCCATTTGTATTAAACGATCTTTGGCAGTCTACCCTATTATATTTTTAATACAAAATATGCATAGAAATAACAGCGATAAAACACACATCCTCATCGTCGTAACTCAATTACTCAACTCAATGAGATTGAGAATGATCCAAATTTTTTTTGTCAACTAAAAAAAGTAAGAAATAGAGAAAAGAAAACGAAAAAAAAAACAAACAAAAAAATAAAAATTTTAAAAGGAACAATGTATGTATGGTTGAATGAAGTTGAATTATTCTAAAAAGTAGTTTAGAGTAAAATAAAAATTTGGTAGAAATGTTGTGTTTTTTTTTGCTTTTTGTTAATAAATAAATTTAGTTTTTTTAGTTTCCACTGGGCATAATCTTGTAATTCTTTATTTATTTATTTACTTATTTCTTCAATAACTATCTAATAATTTATACATTATCTATTGGATATGGATATGGAAAGGTTTTTTTTGTTTTTTTTTTTATTATTTTGTTTTACGAAGAAATAGTGGAAATCTCGAAAGACGCCCATGACACAAAATTGTGTACACTATATTGATAGCGAGGGACCCCCTTTTTTTTATTAAAAATTGACGAAATGAAAAGAGGTCTTGGAGGGAAATAGATTGAGAATAAGTTGAAGAAAAAGAAAATATATGCATCCTCTATTTGAGGCGAATCTTTATGAACCAAATAACACTATTTATATGGATAAGTACCCTCTTTCTATGGATGAAGGAAATTTTAAATATTTAGAGTGGACAAACACGGGGAAATTTATGAAGATATTCAAAACAGAATAAGAACGGGCAGCAAAATTGCAATAGGAGAATTTCAGTTAAAATGACGTGTACAAGAATGTTGTTCGGCCTGTACTTATCGATGGAGAAGAATGTTTCCAAGCAAACAAATTTATGAAAAAGGAAATTAGAATGCTGCGAGGTAAAAAATAATTATATTAGAGATTCAGCTAAAGTACGCATCATCGCTGTAAAAGTTAAGGGGAACAGACTCAGATGGCCTAGGAGAGAAAACAAAAATATATTTACAAAATTAGTTATACTTTATTCCTTCAAAATTTGTAGCAACCAGTAAAATTTTTTTTTACATAATTTTATTCAAAGATCCACAAACAATTTCGTCTGATTGAAACTAATAGAAAATACTGTAATATTTTAATTCTATGACTAAATCAATCATTTGTTTCCTCAAACCAATTTGGTAAATCGCTAATGCAAGCAGGCTGAATTTTTCAAAGTATCACTTCCTCATGACTTCGAGTTTTCATAATTAGATTAAAAATATGACAAAACGTTTGCAGACTTCAAAATATTCGTTTGAAGGAGCTCGAAGTGACCCAAAATCAGAATCAGTTCTAAAATTTTTAAAATATAATAAGT